>OY728119.1:439231011-440502889 GCA_963277665.1 Viscum album
GTCTAGAAAAAGTGCACAAAGGTTCAATGATTGGATTACTTGGCATACAATGAAATGAACTTATTAAATCATCATGGTGAAGCTGAATCAACCAATTGTGACCCCAATTTTTCCATATGTATCATGAAACCCATTATTTATACTCCAATCATCTAGGAACTGATTCTCTAAAAAGTGTTCGTTCAATGAAAAATAATAATTTGTATGATGATGACCCTACATGGATGAAAAAACCATATTTTACTCTCCCTAAATTATTCCTCTAGATTAGAGGATGTGGGAACCATCCCACCGAATAGTACAAATATATTTTACCCACGAGACAGAATCACCATCAACCATTGAATTAATCTTTAATTCCATTAATGTCATTCACATAATGGATTTCATCTTTGATGATATTTATGAACATGAACCAAAGAAACATTCACATAATTGGGGAATTGTATGAAGATTCCATAAGATCCAAGGTTATGTGGGATTATTTAGTTTCAAGAGAACTCAATGCTCCATCCATATTGTTGATTGGATGGTCTTTAATGATGAAACTCATAAGAGAGAAATATAGCCGTCCTAGAAAGAGCATGATAGTTCCTTGAACTAATTTTATGTGTTCCCATGACCTGATTATCTTGTAATATCTCGTAGACTAGGTGAAATTGTATAACCGGCTTTGGAAATTAGATATATTTGTCTTAACCCGCCAAGGACATGAGTTCATTCAACACTTGTTCCAAGTGCCAATATTTCTACACCAAGTACATCATCTCCAAAAGAACCTTAAATGGATTCATTATGCTAGCAATCACATACCATTATCCCATAAGTAAATCATTATAAAGTAATTATCCCTGGTTTCTACAAGGTTATTGATCCTAGAAACACTATGTTTATTGAAATGACTCTAGGAATCACTCATAAAGGCCTCTATAAAACCATAGTAGTTCAAATATATAGCTTCCACTAATAAATTATATCATTTAGACATTTTTCCTATAATATTCCACATGATTACACCTTTCAAGGAGGAAGAAAAAAATTCATTTTACTGGGACCCATCATATCCTTTTATGTGTATATTAGGATTAATGATGTAGATATCTAATGGGTTTTCATTGATAATAGATCATAAGCCAAATACATTATAGTATAAGAAAATTTTTGACTAGGTTTTATTAATTCCCACTTGTCTCCTTTAGTTTCAGTTATACTACACTATGACAAAAGAGAGAAAATGACCCTCATTGGAGTCATGCTTAGGGATTAGTTTGGGAACCTTGTATCTAAATTATAGTGTCTAGTTTTTCTGCAACAGATGACCTTCAACATTCTTCTGGGAAGTCCATGGTATAATCAACATTTGGTAGTCCCCTTATCTTACAACCAACCCCTTAAGTATTAAATTAATCAAAAATTTAGAAAATTTCATGGTGAAAAAGATCCATTCAAATCCTATGAATCACAACTGATTTGTGTGCAATTCTATTATGGGTAAGGGAAATAACCCATAACTAATGGAATCTCTTGGTTCAATTCCCCAAATGGTATAGTAATTACCATGTATAATTCATTCAAATAGACCAGTAGTTAATATGTGGTCCCCATCATTCATATAAAATATATGAGTCAAAATGAAGTTATATATTAAACAAACATGATGAAATTAGTTGTGAATACTATGCCTAGAAATTCTTAAAGGATAAACTACACTTCGAACAGTGGTAAAAAAAATCATGTAAATATGCCTTTATTCCATTCACTAAGCTTCAACATGTCCATATCCCATTAATAGAATCAGAAAGAAAATTTATTTCACCCAAAGTGAGTGTGGATACTCATTTTCTACCTCTCGTCTTCCCTCTATTGTTTCAAAGAAACCCTATATCATTATTTTTTTAGAGGAAGATAAAACACCTTCGGAATGTCAAAATGTTTACTCCTCTCATAACTCTAAAAATATTCTTGCATCACCCAATTATACATAAAGTTTGAAGAATTGTAATAGGAAAGGAATGAGGAAGAGGAAGAGGAAGAGAAAAAAGAAGATGACATTTCATATTCCACTAGAATTCCTAGAATGTTTCACAACCACAATTGATGAACTCAGAAAAATAATCATAGGTTTAGGGGAGTACCGAAACCCACATTTATTAGAACATCTATGTATTTTGGTGAGAAAAAGTTATATGACTCATTTTTTAAGAATCATCAGGGTGTTTTTTCCTTGAATTTCATGAAAATGATTGGAATCAATCATGCGATGACCATGCACCATCTGGATTACTAATAGGTATCTAAAAGGATTCACCCGACTCACACCACCAAAAATGAAGCTAAATTTGAAAATATCATTAAGGATCATTTCATTTGGGAAGATCAGTATCCAAAATGTCTAGCCAATATAGGCTCGATAAAGGAGAAGAATGTAATGATCATTTTTTTCTTCAAATTTAGAGTCCACCACTAGAATTGATAAAAAGATAACTCCCTTATTCCTATCACAAAAGTAGTGATTAATGTTAAGGATGAATATAAAGCCCTTTCTATCATGGAAATATTATTAGGGTAAAACCAAATCCCCATAGACCCTAAAGAAGATGAATAAAACACTTTTAGAGAACACCAAGGGGTATATTTCTATCTAGTAATTCCTTTTCATTTGGAGAATGCTGGCACTACATTACAACATTCCATGCATCGCATCTTCAAACCCATTTGGGGGAGGAATGTCAAGTACAATGTCTATGATCTGGGGGTAAAATCTCAGTAATATTCTAACCATCTTGTTGATCATGATACCATATTAAATAAACTACGAAAAACAATTCCTAAGATAAACACCATGAAATTTTATATCACAGTTTCCTCAGGAATGATTATCTTCTTCCCAGTATTCCACTGTTGCATCAAATTCAATCCCAATAAGAAAAATGATATCCTAAATATATCACCTCTTCAAAACCTCAAATTGTTAAGGGAATTAAAAGGAAAAATTTCTTAAATTTAGTTCATTATAGTAAGCCTAATAGGAAATTGTTTTCCCTTAACTATGTTAATGATATAGTGAGTCATATATTAGTGGAAAAATAATGGTTAGGAGGCATTCAATAGTCTCCATAATTGTCCTTTGAGTCCAATGGAATTGAGGACACCTCTTGAAGGAAGGTTTCTAATTTTTTAACGTGTGTCTGTACATTGATAACTTGGTTCTTTGCTCACACAAAATAATAATGATGAGATTGAAAACATCCTCTATTATAAAATTTAAATCAATATATTGAAAATAGATTTCCTGAGCTAATAATTGTAGTTCTGAAGATGAGGAAACCCCTACAACACCAAGAAGACCATTTGTCCTCTCATAAAAAATCTCCTAAAAAAACATAGACCGAACTATGTTTATTTGATGATTGACATGGTGGGAGGTCATCTTGAATCAGATTGATATTTAGGTCATTCCTACGAAAGACATAAAATTGAAGGCATAAGAATACTTCTTTGGAGAATAATCCTCCATAGAAAAACATCATTGAATAATGATTTTTTTGATATAGAGATCTTATCTATTCTAGAGGTATCCTATAAATGATAGATGAATTTTTATGTCCCATCCATAATCCTAATAGGTAAGAGAACAAAATAACATAATCTCTACATATCTTGGTTGGGAGTCCTACTCATCTCCACAAAAATGTTTTTCTTACATTACTCTTTCATATTGTTATAAGGTTTAAAAAACAATTTGGTAGTGTATCAAAAACTCATTGTAGGTAATGAACTGGAACACCGAATTCTAGTGAACCGCTTGAAGGTAAAATGAAATTTTGAATTAGGAATCAATTTGATAAATGTTAAGTATACCATCAGAAAAAAATGGCTACCCCTTCCTTAACTATATTTGAGGGATAATGGAAGAATTTCCCATAGATTTGAAATTTACTCACATCCTGTGACCACAGAATGTCCAAGAAGATGCATTTGAAAATTCAGCTATATATTTTTATGATCCAAACTTGAATTAAACAATCATCAACATTATGAACCACTAAATAGTCACCACTTTTTTCAATGTTGACATGGAAGAAAACAATAAGCTAATTTCCATCTGAGAACCGTAAGTTCATACAATCGGTTATATAATTCCCATTATGGGATACCGTCTCATTAGAGTGATCTCGTGGGACATATTTGGAAAACATAAAATCCTATAACATGAAATTATCCTTACTATTTATGAATTCCCCATTTAATAGCATATCCTTTATAAATGGGGCTCTAATGGAGTCCTTATTAGGTGCATTTTAGATAGGATATAGCTATTACCATTAAATAATTATATAAAAAGGCATGTAGTGACCACATGTCATGGTTCATGACCCATAAAATATGGAGGCTTGGATACTTATGGACTTCAATTAAGTATGGCTGTAAATATTTAAACCAAAAGTTTCATTCCTTCTAGGTGCATGCCAAATTTTTCAAAAGAAACCATAGAGTTGTTATAAACTACCAAATCCCCCTACCAATTTTTCATATGAGGAATGGATGATGTCGAATAATATCCTCCGACTAAATATAATTAATTCAAATAAATCCTTACTACTACTAACTTATTATCTAATTTTTTGGAATCAATACCCTTCGAATGAGTCAGTACTTTAGGCATTGTTAGTTTTATGAAATCCAATATCATCACAAGATTTTCTATCACTCATACGATACTAATAGAAAATTGTACCAATTTATATTTGGATGAGATAGAAATGTTGTATCAGGAGAAATATATCAAATCAAACCATTATTCTCACTATCACCAAGAGTCTAGTAGAAAAATAGATACCTTCAACATGCCCTTATCAAACATACTCCATAATATGATGGATAAAGATAAAAATTCTTGTCCAAACATTATTTTTCATGCCTTTCAGTCTTATTGGACTATATACCACACCGCCATATAGGTAAACATGTATTTACTAGTACATTGGTAAGAATAATTCCTTCCCATTGAGGTCTAATTTCCCTCTCATTGTGTTTCCATCCACTGTTAGATATCTTTATATGAGAAATCCCAAAAACTATTGGATGAGTTGGTGAAACATTATTAGAAAATAATTTCTTCCATTCATCACATGGATTTAAAATAAAATTAGAAAAAATGGTATTTTACAAAAAAAATTCATCCTCTTGTTCCTCTAAGGGGAACTACTGATAGATCTAATGACCTAAATGATATCAGGGATGAACCCTCCATAGATGGAGCCAAAGTAGGAGAGACCATATGCTGCATAGACAGTACACTATAATTGAGTGTATTCCATGATATCAATGGATGAAGAGACTTTTACAACCCATAATAATGCATGAGTTTTCATGAAATACATAATGTCATCATGAATTATAGTCTTTATTGCATGTCATTAAAAGGTATGACTTATTATCCTAGTCATGTGGCCTAAAACAAAAAAAGGCAATATTGTCTTAGCTGTAAGATGTTAATCTACATATATTAGAATCCTAGTTACAAGATGTCAAATTTTATGACAAAGTTCTATTAATATGACATAAGAATGAATGGTTCACATCCTTCTTGAATGTTTTCATATTACATTAGATTTCATTCTGTGCATGAGCTGATCACAATCTATCTTGTTGGTCTCCCACTACACCTCAATTCTAGAACTATGCATGTTTTTATTCATATCTCAATGCGATATGTAGTTATTTCAATACCATATGTCGTGGGCCCATATTTGATGTAATGAAAATGCTCTCTCTTCTATATAAAAAAATATCTATGTAGGGGACTCCAACATGGTTCCATTAACTTTCCAGTAAATCTTAAGGATCCATAACTATGTTTGGATTGATTCCTATCCACATAGGATATGCAATGACACCAAAGTCCATTTACCATGTACTATACATAGTAAATAAAATGGAGCATGTTTCTCTTTCCTCCTGTATATGACACCAATCCAAGAAGGAAATCTCAATTTGGGTTCCCTCATTTAAGATCCCATCATGGAAGCAGAATTGTCCCCTTCCCTATATGATATCCAACTCAATGTAGGGAAATTATTACCTCTTGGCCAATGCTAGTCTTAATGATTAATTTATTCATTTAAACATACCTTCCACACATCATATTCCTTGTCTTGGGAAAATTCAGATCTTTATAAGATTTCCATGGCCATTGATAATAGGATTTATTATACCATAAGACATCTTTTTTTGACTATGCATGATACACCACATCCTGGTATTGAAAATTGTTTCCCCAAAATACATGTCAGCTAGAGGTCACTTCTTCCATAGTAGAAAAACACTTCTATCTTTGTACGCTCTGACAATATTTTATAGGTTGTAACCATTATAACATGCTATGTGTTCACTCCTTGTGCACTGAATCTATAACAGTTATTCTAAAAGGATAAACACCATGTATATGGTTTCCAGTTTACTTCTTCACATCTGATGCATGTCTAAACATTATTTTCCTGATAAGTAATATGTCTCCCATTGATTCCATATTTGTTGTCCTATTCATTTGACCTAAAACTACTAGACACCATTCATCCTTACCCTGTAAAACTAAACTAAATTGTTAACTCCAATCTCATTATACATGAATATTCTCCTAGAACTATGTACATATTGATTCTCACCCATTTGAGTTATGTAGAGATGATATGATACAACATATTTGTTTAACCACCATTTTATAAAATATCCCATTCGATTTTGTTAATCGTCTTTGTGTGGTGAAAGAAACATTTTCCACTCCTTGGTTCTCACACTAAGAATAACTCATGTGGGATTGGGTATTTTGGTAAATGATTGCCCATATGATAAATGCATATCAGTACACATAATTCTTAACAACATTCCAGATGGAATTCATTTAAAGTAACATCAAATTTATATTCCATATGATGTAACACTATGCATTGTTATGGCATATGCCTGAGAGGAACACTATCATGGGTGATGGTTTCCCACCACACCTCTATTCAAGAATTATGTGTGACTTGATTATCATTATTATGAGAAACACAATGAATAATGAATCCTAATTTCATGTGTAAAACGTCAATATTAAAAAATATTCCTCTTTCCATATGGGCTGGACCTGCATTGGAAGCATTATCTATATTCTTTGATAATTTTGGTAAAAAAATCGATCCTTCTATACTATAGTTCCTTCCTTATGGAAACCAAACTGAACATCTCAAGAAATATGAATCTCTATTAGATATATCTATCCATCAGTAATAGAATATTTGATAGTGGAGGAAACCTTTGTTTTGACTATTCATAATTTTCCCAATCCTAGATTTTCATAAGTTATCCCCAAAAGTCTAGTCAACCAGAGGCACATTAATCCTTAGGAGAAACTGGTTCTATATCCATACACACCAACATCATCTGATTTGGAAACCACTTTATGGGAATGATCCATTCTCATTTCTTATATTAATTTCCAATATAAATTTTCTTATCTAGAATCCCCCAGATTGATCGTTACAACTTTTTGACTTAATTCATGAAAAAGTGATGCGACATTCTTTGTCAGATCACAGTTAAATGGAAAAACACCTATATTGTAGTCAAATATAAACATCCTTAAATTTTATCACTCAAATTACTTGTCATAATATGTTAAAATACATAATCTATATACAATTCACATGACTTTAAACTACATTATTATTTAAATTATAACATGGAGGAGCCTGCACTTATAGTATCGGTCATTAACTATATCACTTCAAGAAGCTACATGGGACTTGATTATAATTTCATTAATCCAAATATTGATGATTAGAACCATCATCTAGGGATATAAATATATTAATAAAAATTCCACTCTTTTCATTTGAGTGAGATCAAATTTGAGACTTGTTTACGAAGAAAAACATGTGGCTTGATTATAATCTCAATGAGGTACGTTGCAACATATGGATTCATTATAATAATATCTTGGAAATTGGTGATATATATTTCTGAATCAAAAGGAAACATTTGTTATGAATGGTATTCCCCAGTTTTGATTTTAATAAGTCACACCTGGATGGTCCATTCACCCAAGAGAACAATCTTACTTAGGAAAGGACTCATTAATCTCTATACAACAAGAAATGTTTTTTCTAGAAATATCTATTCAAAAATTATGTATCTTTATTCCTAATATAAATATCGTATATATTTTATCCAATTATGTAATTTATATAATCATGAATTGAATGATCTTATTCATACCTGATGAATTTATGAGAATTCTCATCCAGTAAAACACATTGGATTCATTACTCTGATAAATCATGGGGAAATATTTTTGAACAAAAAAACTATAATCATTAGTCCTTAAAATACACTAAATTTCTAATGAAAATATATATATTACTTTGAATTTTTGAAATCCCATAAAGGGAACCATGTGAAAGAGTTGAGTTGCATCATGATAGACATACACTCCACATTTTTTCTGTAACAAAAAATCAATTGAAATTAAAATGGATGAGTCGTAAAACATGCTAGGTTGAAAACCTGCAAAGGGAGGCTAAAGAAAAATTCATGTTATTCTGGATAATTCATCTTCATTTTTGTTATAGTAAAAAATTAGGGTATTAATTCAAAATACTGAAAATTTCATAGTATATGTTTTTAAAATCTAGAAACAATCAAACTATGCCCTCGAGGTCCAAGTAATTTGGAAAAAAATAGAGCACCAGCCCATTACAATCATTGTAATTAAAACTCATTGAAACAACAATGTTCTATCAAATGAGTTAGTTTTAATTTGAATTTATAGTTATAATGGGTATAGGAAAACAAAAATATAATATTGAGAATAAAATCCTTTTGTTTAGGGATCACATTTACGAAGATAATACAAAATTTGGCTTCTCTTTATCTGGAGTTACAAATATTTCTCAACACAATCCTTTAACATTAATATCATCTCTTAATCCTTTCTAGATTTTTGATAAATTCCATTCAATTATGTGGTATGAAATCCTATGTTTTATGGAGAATCTCTTTTTTATAGAAACAAAATCTTTTCCTTGGACCGACACCCCCATTAAAGTTTGGCTGATTTGGACAATATCTCACTCGAAAACAACCATCTCTTCTTGAATGTGTGTCATATAATGTTATTTCTGTTGGATTTGGAAATTTTTTTCTACCAATTCTCTCACATGGTTCAATTCCTCCTAGGATATGACCACCCTGAGGATTTCAAACTATCCAAGGGATTGTGTCTCAGTCTGTAGTAAAATGTTATCTTTCTCTTGGTGCATGAAATTCTCCTTAGAAACATGATGAATCTCATTGTAATCATTTCCTCCATATCCCATTGATGTAAACATGGTTTGTAGTTAGTGAAGTCATTAGGGTAATTCTTTAAAAGGTGTCTCTGATTCTATATTCTTAATGTCTCTCAAGAAAATGAAATGTAAAATGAGAAATGCATCTTTAACATCTAGGTATATCTTAGAAAAACCCATAGAGGATGCGACAAACCTCAGAAACAACTAACTTATTGAAGTATATTACATTTTCACTTAATGGTTAGCTTTTCTCTAACCTTCCAACAATGGTAGATTTATAATGGATGTTCCCCCATTAATTTCAACCACTAGAGCTGAAAGAACATTAGGATATATAAATTAGCCTCTTGTATCAGGATATAGTAAATAGAGGTGAAAAATGTGATTAAAGAATCTTATGGAAATCAATGATTGAAAAATCATCCACTAGGATTGATTCATTCCTAACATCCCTATTCATAATGT
Organism: Viscum album; assembly: GCA_963277665.1. Lineage (NCBI taxonomy): Eukaryota > Viridiplantae > Streptophyta > Magnoliopsida > Santalales > Viscaceae > Viscum > Viscum album. The sequence goes on from OY728119.1 coordinate 439,240,812, forward strand.
TTTGAGAAAGGATTTCCTAATAGGGAACATCCTCTCAAGTATCCATATATCATGGGTTGGAAGTATCACTTGGATCACCCCTTTCGGACCCTCGTCTTTTGTTCCCTTAGGAATGTGAGTAGAATAGACCTTGAGGACTTGGTCACACATAACCATGGTAGTTTTTTTCAAGGACCAAGATGTATGAAGCATGTTTTCATGATGAAAACATTCATCTCAAAGATTAATTGTTTGAAAATAAATACCCTCTTCCATATAAATCCTTATTGAATTTCTCAAACTCTTTTATAAATATGGTGATATTAATATATGTGAGTATATCTTCAATTTTCATGTCAATGTTCCCATTTCATGGACTAATTACCCAAGCCCCATGATATATTAACCCATGGGGAAATGGGGGACATCCGGTTGGAGACTTAGCATACCATCCTCCTCTTATAACCTAAGACCACCTATGATAGAGAAATGGCCTTCAGTTGTCATTGTAGGTCCTCCAGTGTATACAACTAATCAAAAATATAATATGGAATAGTAGTCAGTGACTAGTACATGAAATATTATGATGATCATACAAAATTACCAAGATCATCCTCCCTTTATACTATAAGAATAACATACACAACTTCATCTATTGGAACATCTCCTATCTAATGGATAGACTCACCAACATGAGTTTTTCCCTAATATAGAATGTATCCCAGAGCCCCTGAAGAATCAGTGTCATACCCCTTTAGGTAGTAATGTCTAGAAGATCCTACAATATTAAATCACAATAAAATAGGTATATTTGGTAAGTTAATATACTAAATGACATTATAGATACTTAAAATGACATACATGTCTAACTAATATCTTTTCCATTTTCTATTTTTTTCTCTTGATATAGTGAGGGGCCCTTTCCATTCTTCTCAAATACAAGAATCAATTGTGGAAATGGTCCCCCATCATCCCCTTTTTAATTAATCTATAACTCATAGATAACTCCATAGGATCATGGGTAGACACCTTAACTCAGATTGGGTGCCCATCATTTTTTATCTTTGGTATGCTAGTTTTAGTGATTCATCTATCTGTATGTTAAACGGAATCCTTATCCATTGTTCCTTTATATAAAAAAATTATTATTGATTCAATTGAAATGAAAAATATTCTATATCACTAGAACTAATGAATTCATCCCATTCATCATTATATTTTTCAATTACTCCTGCAACTGCACCTTGATCGATCATATTGGTTAACCACTTTGTGGGTTAGACCTAATTAGTGATCAAATAAACCAACATCTCGAGTAACAAAATATATTGACCCACCTCCAAAAAACTAGTGTCAAGGTGATGATTAGAGGTTTCTAAAATATCCCCAAGTTGTGCTGATATATTCTAGCTTGATGAAACACCCATAAATCTTGGATTCTATGGGTTACAATATTCAATGCACAGCCTTCCATAGGCTAACAATAATTTGATGTTGATATGGATGATTTCAAGTAAGACTGGTCATATTTTGACATTAATGTCCTTTCAGGCCTGTCAAATATAGATTGTTTTTGGGTGACTGATGTTCATGTATCCTCATAGAAATTAATACTAAATCCCCATATATAAAAATATGAGTTATTGTAGAGTCTAGACTAATCCATAGACTATTCCCAATATCGTTTAGAAAATTTCTAACCATCAATTTCATCAACCCCGAGATTATCCTTCTTATCACTCTTCAAACTCCCCGTAGTTATAACGGTTGGGACTCAGGGTATAGTCATTGTCAACACCACTTGTGGGAATGATGACATCTATGCATTGGAAATCCCCATGTTTAACCGATTATATATAGCTAGAAGAGCTAGATTAATCAATTCTTGGGATAAATCTAAGTCGATGAGGATACAAAATTATAAGACACAATTGGGTGTTACTCAAACAGAAGATGTGTGGGTGGATATATATTTGGATATTGTAAACACTCAAACTGATGGGAAAATCAGTATCGTGCATATCTTCAAATATTACTTCACTGTCAATGTGGGTTTCCAGCACCGTCACTCTAAATACAATCATGTATACTCATAGATCATCATTACCATGGAAATTGTCAAGAATGTTTTCGTCTGCGGATCATTGAATGGTAAGAAGTCATACTCTCACATTACATTCAGATTCAATAAATGTTGTTAATATTTCATCCATAAGGGAAGAATACCCAAAACATGTGGAAGAAAAATTTTGAAACTGGACTTTATGGAATTTAACTCCACTCAACATGGTGTAGGAACTAACGTGTGAAAAATCCACCATCACAACACTTAAAATGGCCCTAAAATTTTGTATGTCACATTCCCTATGTATAAATATAAAAACAATTGGTAAAATTATCCCATAATAGGGGAATCCAACCCTATGTGGTTCCCTTCTTCTAGTATGGATATTATGATAAATGTTTCTAGCCTCACACTCCCATTAGATTTGTAAAACTACAGCAGGTAGGTTATCTTCCACATCCCTTGGATACTAGCCAGGTAGGTACCCAAAGGGATCTCAAACATGACTATATATCCCCACAGGTCATACAATACATTCTCCATGTTATTCTATAAGTTGTTATAAATTATTAACTCTCTAATGAATGGAATCTAATTAAATAGTCGTATCTAGGACAATTTTGTTTCTTCTCCAGTAAGGCCTTCACCCAAGTCCTATAATTTATATATAATGTAAAGTGTGGTCCCTTTTTCTACAACTTTTGGGCCAAATTTAACATTTCAAGGGTTGAATTCAGAATTATTTAGATTGCATTCTCATAATGACTTCATTGATATTAATTCATCATACATTTCACTAAGAATAAGAACTTTTGAGATCTTATCAACATACAATAAGCTAATGATAACTTCATTCTGTTTTATGTGAAAATTATTGATAGGAGGTCTCCGTCATCTCAATGTCTCAAGGTTGATTTCTGGATTCATGTCTATGCATGTCTAGGACATACTAGTAGATTCAAAAAATCCAACTCTTTTCAACCCAGTTTAAAATTTTTTACATGTTTGGATCAACTAGTATTCGCACATCCATTATTATTTGACTCCCCCTCCAGTAAAAAAGTCCCAATCCTATTTATAGGAATTTGATTAATCTATCTTGGAAGCATGACTGAACGAATTATAGGTGAGATGTTTTGAATCATGGGTGTGAGATCCAGATCTAGGGTTCACATCATATAGTATTTTTCATTCAATAATGAAAATACCTATAGAGGTTATGTTGGTAGTGGGGAATTGTTTTTACTCTAGAAACCATTACATGGCTAAATAAATCTTCTTATTTGGAATGAATGCATCCACCAAAACACTACGGTAAAAAAGAATAATTTGGTCACTTAATGGGTACTCACACTGTTACTTCTTCAAATACTTTTCTAATTATTGAAGGGTGGAGTCACACATATTATAAAAATCATTCCCAATTAAATGGAGAATATCATTAAAACGAGAAGAATTATGTTCACCTGAAATGTTTTGGGTTTCCATTGAATATATAGAAAATAAACCCCATGATTTTCATTTTATTGAAGGAAATAACTTGAAGAATTTATTAAAAATGATGAAAGATAACAAAGGAGTGACCTTTCATAGGTAACTCCCTATATTTTTCTCGTTAAAGTCATTCAATAATGTGGAATATTTCGTGTTACACACTCAACTGGACCTCCATAGGTCAATCTCTCAAGTGGCCTCATGATGTTCACTCTCTCATGTGGCCTTACACAAGTCACTCACTCTATATTTTATCATACCCACAAAATTTATGTTAAATGGGAAGCATTAACAAGGAACATGTAACGATTTCATGGAATACTTCACTTTGATAGACTGAAAATAGTATCAATAGAGGATGGAAAATTCAGAATGAAGGTCTTATTTATAGATTCTCAGTCCCCTGTGTGGATTAACTATTTGATTGACCTATGTGGATTACCTACTTGAATGACCATCACAGCGGACATTGTCAATTGATATTTTCTTTCCCAATTTTTGCAAGAAGCATCAATGTTCCAAGAGAACTGAATGGTAAGCTGGAACAGGGAAATATGAGTGTGATGGATTCATCATCATCCATATTTCTCTCATCCACTTGATACTATATTTCCAATCAGACAAAATCTTGAGGGAAATTTTTTGACACACAGTTTCTACATAGGGATGGAAAAATTTGGTATAAAATACATTTATTATTAAATTAGATATTGTTTCTAAAGGAACTTTCCCAAGTCAATATGGACACACCCAACATGCAATCCAAGAGTCTCAAACATGCCATAACTATAAAGAATAACATGAGCAGAAAATTCCTACACAAGGGTACTACATGAGACTCCTATGTGATTGACCTTTACAAGTGGTCTCCTTCTCCCAGGGTCTCTATTAATAGGACCATTATTTTAATTATTTGAAATTACTAAAAGGTGAAGGGTCTTCAAGAATATATACATTCATAATTGTCGTTACCAATTCCTTTAAACCATTATATAGTTATATAATCCTATAAAACAAGAGTGAAATAGAAATGTTCAATGTTTTTTTCCCTCCAAGGATAAAGAAATGAATAACATTGAGACGATCCATCAAAACCCTAGTCAAAACTATAAGGTTAATGTATTCCTCTATATCTGGAAACTTGAGCACCAGTCATCTAATGACACCTGAGGAGACCCATAGAGCCCATAAAAGGCATCTCCCATATGATGTTTCATAGGATTTCAATCACCCAAAGGCATAATAATACCAATAATTTATACCCTAGATGAAGTAACCATTTCTCACCCATGTCCACCCAACGTGAAGCACCTCCATCCCACATAGGTCCACCATGTATGATGTATCTCTTTCCCACTGAAGTCCACCCTACATGATACACTATTCAAATTACCCAAGCCTCAATTTGGTTATCCAACCTTTGATCCCTCCATCATGTAATCAATGGATGTTTGCCTCTTTCAATGGATCCCATATCCAACCCAATACATCCCTCAAAGCCTCAAGATAGGAATGATCAGAGAACATATCACATCTGCATGTACAGATGAATATAAATTCCTCTAGAAGTAGAGGTCTTGAATATATCCTACCTAATGGGGTAAATCCTTTTAGAGTTCTCAGTCATAAATTCTTATGATGGTAAATATCCCAACCTTATAGATATCAATTGGACCTCAGGTCAGAAAATAGGAAATTAAATGGGTGAATATAATCAATGTTAAGTCCATATTCCTACCCTCATTGACCTGTGGATGGATATATTTCTTTAGATTTCTTGATCTTCTATATAATCTTGTTTCTCACACCAATAATGAATTACACATGCTTATATTTTATTGATGTTCATGTCTTCAACAATATCAAATATATTTCTTGGTAGAAAGATATTTTATTGATATTCATTTTTTCTTGACATGGTCATCTTACAATGTGTAATCCCTAAAACCATGCTACAATCTTCACAAAGTCCTATTTTACTTGTAATAAAAACCTTAAGAGGTCCATATTCACAATGAATTAGAAATTAACCACCTCTATAGGTGTAATCCCCAACCCTTATGAACAACGTGGGAATTTATTATTTTGTAAAGAGGATATGTCGGAAGACTCCCAACAATTCAAACCCAACACACTAAATTCACTTGAATTGTCTTTGGGCCATATCCAAAATATGGTCACATCCATCACAAGAGGAAATATCCATTTCAGGTCCCTAGGTATTCTTCATCATATGTCCCACACTATCCATGATAGGGCACCATCCACCTAAACATGCCTACCACACAACATTAAACTATATGGTTTGGTCCTCATCACATGACCTTAAAATGTATGACGTGTCCAATTAAGTGGAACTAAAATTTATGGGTTCAGGTTACTTTTACAAGTATATATATTAAAACAATATCATGGGCCTAATCCTAAATCCCAAAAAACCCTTATCTTCATATATGATGATAAATTCCATATCACCCCAATGTGTTGCCTAAAAATGTCATCATGATAATAAATGATACATAAATATTTAATATTTATACAAAAGGTTACCATAAATTAATAACATCATATTAAAATAGATGTGTCCATTTATTAAGTACATAGGATATATAAATATATTTATTATTCCAATAATGATACATGATAATAATCGATTGTCAATACAATGGCGACTCATTCAATATTTTGATTTAATAAAAGATTAAAAATTAAGTCTTTAATATATAAGGGTGTCCCGTATTAGTCAATAATTCCCCTATAAATGTTTGATGAGAAAAACCTCTCAAAGTCTCAACCATTGTGAGTACCTAAGTGTTGTTGGAACAATTTTCCTATGACCACCTAGCATTAGAAGGCATGTTCATGAGACCTTGTGAAAGAGGGAACAATTGGGTGTTTCCACTACCTTGAATAAGCCCCTTTATAAACCACTCAGAAATGGCTTGGAAATAAAAATTTTGTGTTTGATGTGAATGTAAAGACCTGGAAATTCCATGTAATTTTTTTTCTTAAATACATGGGATCTTTAAGAGTCCGTGAAAATTTACGGCACTTGATTCTAAGGCACGGTGTGCCCAGAATCAATTTTCGAAGTTTTGTTCGGGTATGTTCAGTAAATGTATGAGAGGGATTTCATAACATTTGAACCGATGCTTGGAATTGAAATCTGAAGGCACCGTTGAACTCACAACGCCGATATTCACTTAATATGACTTTCACCTCTACGACAGATGGTCGGGAATAAAAGTTAGTGTTGGGGGTTTTTAAGATTAATTTAAATAAAAATAAAGTGTGAATTTATTTTTATTCATGGTGGTTAAAACCTCCAATATGAGGTTAAGGGTGGGGGCCCTCACATCATTACCTACCATGAGAGGTTATGGTGGTGGGGCCCACCCAAACATAACCTCTCTTCGAAGCCAACACCCTTTAATTAAATAGAGCCAACCCCGTTTAATTAATATGCCAAATCCACCTCTTTAATTGTTGAGCCAACACATTTAATTTAAGTTGCTAACCTCATGAATTAATTAGGCGGAGCCTTATCATTTATTTCTCCTTTTTGAAATCATTGTTCCAACAAAATAATAGTCGATTTATTATTTCATTTGGTGGAGCTTGGGAGAAGAGAGAACTCTCTCCAACGAAGACCGCTCTTCAATGAAAAACACTCTTCTGGCGAAGAACACTCTCCCGACGAAGAACGCCGATGAGGTAGGCCTTAGACTATGAATAACGACCCCCATCGACCTTCTTCCTCGGACCCCTTTGACGTGGGACGTGTTCATCTACCACGGATCGATGACCATATTTCCGCAACATCAATGAACGACGAACGATGAACACTCGATTGGGGGTTTACTGCTTGTTGATGTAATATCCCTTTTCTTTTTCACTTCTTCAGAATTGAAAGGAATCATTTCATGGTTAAAAAACAATTGAAGATCATCCCCTCCCTTGAGAAAATTGTTACCACACTAAACATGGATGGTGTGGGCCAAAAAATAGGATCTGACACCTCCGTCGATCTTGTTGTGATGTTCTTTGGAAGAATGAAGCGGCAACGAGGTGACGAAGGCATCAATGACAAAGGTCATGCCACCCGCGGCCTCTACAAACCGCACCGCCCCCACGGTACACCGGTTCTCCCGGCCGAACACCGCCAGCTGCGCAGCACCTAACCCACCTGCACGCGACCTACACCGCGGCCAGCCCAGTGCCCCCACGGCCCCCTGTCGCAGCCTAATCGGCACCCCTGCGTGCTGACCGTGCCCTAGTGCGCTACCGCAGTGCGATGCTCGTGCCACAGCGAGCTGCCCCAGTTAGCTGCCCGGTGCCCCAGTGCCCTGTCCGGAACCCCTGTGGCCCCCTGCTGTGGCCTGCCCGATGCACCCACGACCTGCCATGTGTTCAACCGGCTTACCCATACCTCGCGCGACCTTCTCGCTGGCATCCCGGGCGCCGGACTTCTGAACCGACCAGCGGTGTCCCTCGTAGTGTCGTTGGCCAAACCGGCCTGGCCTCCCGGGATGAGTCACCGAGCCACCTACGTGGCGACTTCCAGGAGGAACTGCCTTGCAGTCTGCTGGGCCAGGACCAGCGGACCGGGCCTAAAATAGCAGGCTAACCCACCCACCGGGCTGGGTCAGAACCAGCGAGTCTTACCAGGTCGACCTAGAATGGGTTAGCCCAGATGGGGTTTGGCCGAGTCGGCCCGAACGGGTTGGACCGGACCTGAGCCCATTACTGACCCATTACCTTCTTGGGCCATATTTTTTTCACCGGATGTCTGTTTGAAGAACCGTCAGCGATGTCGGTATTCATGGAGAAAATAATTCCCTTTGAGAATACTCCACTAGAGTTCGGGGTATATTTGAGTTACAATTAGGTTGGATTGTACACGAATCCAACAAGACTTATGGGAATAAAAGGTTAATAACTAACAGACTGGGCATCTGATTGATGGACCATCTATTGCGTTGAGACCCACATGACTTGGAGGACCTTTGAGATACTTCTACATGAGACTTCATGATAGTTGTAGTATCGACTAGTAGATTGTGGAGGGGATCTTCCCGAGATGAGCAGGCATTTGTGGGATAACTAAGTAGCTAGCTGACACTTGAAGACTGTTGATCGATTCGACTCGAAGTGATTCGACTAGCCCAATGGGGAGCACCTCTGTGTGAGCATGGGAGACCCACGGTGGGGAGCACCTCTGTGTGATCATGACAGAACCATGATACTCGACACGTGGAGTACATAAGTAGGATACTTGGGGAGCACCTCTATGTGAGTGCAGTAGACCTACATTGGTGAGTGCCTCTGTGTGGGCGTAGAAGATCCACATTACTCGACAGGAGTAGTACCTCAGCAGTCCAAGTAAGTAGGAAGCGCCTCTATGTGATGCGGTAGGCCCACTGTACTCGATAGAGAAGGAGTTCTCCCGCAGTTGAGGGTTCAGAATGATATTATCCCTATAATAAATTTTTTCTTGAGATGAGTCAATGACTTTTGATTTTTCCTCATGATTGAGATGGGTCACTTGATAACTTAGTTATATGTATGGACATATACCTATGTAAGGGTTATCCGTTTATTTCAAACTTTTTTGGGTTATCCTTGTGGGATTTTGTGAGCCTTGAGGGTCTCGGGGTCTCTACTTAGTATCATTACACTCACCCCTGCACGGGCTATGCACGCATCTCATTTTGTTGGTTTTAGATGACAGACAGTGCTGTCTGAGGCAAAGAGTAGCCGGACTAGATGGTACCCGGAGGTGGATCCCTCGGTGTGACAGTGCACGGAGGAGACAGACGGACGTGGAGTACTGATGAGGCCATTTGTACCTACCCTTCAGGTAGGAACCCCGGAGGATGACCCAGTAGCTGCTTTACTTTTCTTCAGTTGTACTTGATTTCAATTTTACCTGATCTTTCATGTTGGGCATGTATTTTAGTCCCCTTTTACTTTCCAGCACTTCTTTTGTATGCAGTTTTTACTTAGTGTTTTGCTTCTAGTTGTGTACTCTGATTTGATTATTTAATGTTGTAAAGGCAATGCCTTCTCAGTTTTTGGATTTATGCCTTTGGTTATAGTCACTATCCCCTAGCCTATGGAAGGCGGGCTTAGGGTAGTCACGATACAAGCCCCGGGGGATGGGTTGTGACCAATTGGTATAAGAGGAGTCGGTCCTATGATAGAACTTACAACTCTGGTCTTTTTTTTCTTTTAAAGAATAGTTTTAAGGGTACTAAGTGTGGTTTTTAGTTCAGGGAGTCTAGTGTTGGTGCGGGCAGCTGACGTATCCATACAATAGGACCCAAACATCTGATTTCCGACTCAGTGAACATAAACACTGATTGTGTGCATTTTTCCAAAAGATTTCTTTAAGTCAGCTCAACCAGGTCAGCTCACTAGGTACAATCTATTGACCGTGTCACATCTATTTCTTTCAAGTTGTCCCCCGCAGACGACCATTTAGAGCCCCGAGAGTCGTACGTACTGATAGCCCACCAAGCGATGAGGCCTCAGTATAGGTCCCTTTACAAGCGGTACTATTTCCCATTGGGTCACCTATGCCACCAGCCCCAGCAGCAGATGATTCACGCAACTTGAGCACGTTGCATGAGTTTGAGCACCAGACGCCACCCATGTTCAGGGGAGAGATGGACCCATAGGCAAATGAGGATTGGATGGAGGCTGTGGAGAGAGTCTTCAGGCTAGTATGGACACCAGTAGAATTCATGGTGATCCTTGATGTGAGTCTCCTTCAGGAAGCAATAGTCATATGGTGGATCCTGATGCTTTAGGTGCATAACAAGGCAACACTACTCTAGTAAGACATCGAGAGCCTGTTTCGGGCAGAGTTTGTCCCAGTCTGTAACAACCCAAGATTTTATGAAAAATATTCTTTTTAATTTTATTAATGTCTTGTGTTGTACGCTACACCAAAAAGAACTTGCACAACACGCATCCTTGACTTTCCTTGCATTACACGCAATCGCGACCTTCCTCGATAGCGTGTGTAATACGCAATACCGAGTTTCACTAAACAACGATATGCTATTAAAATATTATTAAAACTAGCCGTTATGAATAGTAATAACCACTTTTTGAAATTCTGTAAATCTTATTTTTCAAAATGAACTTCATTTTTGGATTCGGAGTATCGAATTTAGCCTAAGGTTAAATTTTGGTACTTTTCGGATAACTTTCATATTCTGATGAATAGTGAAAATTACTAAATTATAATTAAAAACAACTTTTTTAATCGAAATAATTAATAGTGATAAATTATTAATGTGAGTGTTTTTAAAGTATATTTAGAATATATTTTTACAATTTAATACAATGTTGGTCATTGGTTGTAATTTCACATTTAAACCAGACATAATCAAGTGTCAATCTTTTGATAGATATTATTTCTTAAAAACACGCTATTTGTTTTAACAGTGGGATTTAATTATAAAATTAATTAATGCAACTTCTATGTTATGAATTTGATAAAATAGACTCCATTTTTGAATTCGGAATATGAAATATATCTCAGGATGAAATTTTGGCATTGTTCTGAAAAACATCAATTTTTGATGAATAGTGAAACTACTAAGTGGTAGTTAAAAAACTGAATTTTTCATAAAACTTAATTTTACCGCTTCTGTGAATGGAATTTCAAAAATCTGAGAGACACAGTTGATGTCAGTAAGTAAAATGTGGTTCAATGAGATGAAAATAATTTTTGGTGAATAGTAACTTTTTACTTTTATTTACTACGGTTAAAAGTAAATAGGGTAATTAAGGGTAAGAATGATATTAATATTACCCTAACACATGTCCTAATTCTATTGGACAAGTGTATCTCGACCAAAAACAACCTTAAGTGTAAAATATTATCATTTAGGCCCACTTGGATTAGATTAGGACATTTATTATTATTTAATTCAAAGAAGAGTTAAAAGAGTTAAAATCAAAGTTTATTTACTAAAACATTTCTAATATAGGGTTATACATAATATAAATTAGATTGTAAATATTCATTAGAAAGATAAAACGATTTCCTACATAATGGTATTTTATTTGTAATTTTTAGAGATCAAATAATGTGATTTATTTATGACACAAAGATGATGCGGTAATTATCTTATTAATGAAATATTGACATAATTGATGTTATAAACACCAAAATAAATGTAATTTGAGACTTTTTATGAATTCCACTAAATTTATAGGTTACTATGATATATTAGTGTTGATTTAATCAACTTGTTTCGAACATATAATTCTGTTATGACTTTCACAAAAATCATATATCAAATAGTGTCAAAATTGACACAAAATAGTTTTTAAATAAAATATTATATTATTAATTGTTATTTTATTCCTAAAAATATAAGGTTCGGCCAAATGACTTAGATAAGGATATATATATTAATAATAAACAATTTGGGGTTCGTTTTCCATGTTATAGTAAGTGTATTAACCATTAGTGAAAGAAAACAAAAAGACACAGTAAAAGTTAAACTATTTAACTTAGAGTTAAATCTAATTGATATGGTTAAAATAATACCCTAATCTTGTCTAAATCCTATTGGTTGATAGTATTTCGACCCCTCCCCACTTTAGATTCGAAATAAGACCCTTTGGAACCATTATAAACCGATTTTGACTTTAATATAAAATAATATTTTGAGATATTCCTAAGGTGCCCCTCTCCTCCCTTATAAAAGGGCACCTCCTCCCCCTCCTCCTCACACCAATTTGAGCACTCATGCTCGGCCAACCCCTGCCATTTTCTCCTCTCCACTTCCCTAGAATAATCCTAGAGGTCCTGGTCTTCTTCAAAGACCAATCTTAGTTCCCTATGTGGAGGATTCAAAGAGGCGTTCCAAAGAAGAGGTAATATCCATTACCGATCTTTTCAATTTCTTTCTTCTTCAACTTCTTCTTCTTTAGTTGTTTCATGATAAAGTAATAACATCAGTATTACTTAAATACTGATATGTTATTATAAATATGAAACAACCCTAATTCACATTCTATCCATCCTACGGAAAAAGAAATCACCGCGCGTGCGTACGTACGAAATACCGTCTCCACGCTGTGGTGAAATCTATTTTCCACCACCACCTTACTTGGATCAGTATAATGGTGTAAATAATGACCATATATGACTATTATAAAGTGATATTGATTCTGATATATTGTATCATCCACTCTAATTCTATTCAATAATTATGGAAATGATATCATCGCTCGTGCGTACGTACGGACTACCGTCTCCACGACGCGATGAGATTCATTCTCAATGATTAACCATTCATGAATGATTATAAAGTATATATAATAATTACTAATGAAATATATGACCTAATAATGATACTGGAATTATTTATATTTATATGTATGTCATCTACTTAATTCCATTCAATTCAATAAGGAAACGAAAACAACGTTCATGCGTACGTACGGACTACCGTCTCCATGAACGGTGTATTTCTTTCCATTTACTGATTAATTATATATGTATATTCTGAATATATATATATATATATCATGTTTTATATTCTGGAATTAAGTAATCATGATCTATGTAATCACACGAATAATTATAAGTTAAAAACACGAACGACAAATGAGACGATTTTACCCAAAACGCTACTTTAACATGAATTTACAAAAGAACGGGTAATATAAAGTCATAAGTGGACCATATATGATATAATAACAATGAATATGACTCTAGAATAAGTCAATAACATGATTTAAATCATTATACAGGAGGTTCGGACACTTACAAAGCAAGTCGGACCTAAGGTAAGGGAAATATCACAATCTCATTTTTATCCGAGATTGTTTATACTTTAGTATTTACTGGGGTGTATTTTATCATCCACATCCATGTTTCCTCAATATGTAATATTATTTCCATCCACCTACAATTTTTTAAATCCAATTTTACCCTTCGGTGAATTTTAGTAAAAGATAAGAAAGGAATCTTTTGTCGTTTTTCGTACGAGGTACTTTTTGACTTTTCCGACAAAAGTACAAAGAATGTTTTTTTAACTTATACGGCATGAATGGATTTTTAAAACATTATTTCCAAGAAGCTTCCTTTACAAGTTTTCAAGTCTATTTTTAATCAACTTATTTTAGTTTATAATTGTATGACATGTTAAGAAAAGAATAGTGTTTTTGAAAAAGAAATGATATTTTCCTCAAGAATGGAGTTCAAGTGTTTTATCAAAATTATTTTCCATCTAAGATAATAAAGGGTTCTGTTTTTATCCCTTTAATTACATTAATTTGATTATGTTGTGAGGGAATTATTTTTATGAAGTCATTTTCCTTATAAGATTTGTTTTATGATGTCATTATGTTTCAAGAATCCCATTTTTTGTTACATGTGTTATGCGATGATGTATGATTTATGATTATGTGGCACACATAAGAAAGGATTCATTATAAGATGGGTGGGACCTATATCTCCCTCCAATGCATTGGGTAAAGATTTTATATCTCATGAGATAGACATGGCTGTAATGGTAGGTTATACCGGTTCAGTGAAACAGGACTGAAACGAGGGTGACTCGGTTCAGAAAGGGACTTTGTCCACTAAGATAGTCTTGGAAATGAGTCTTGACTAACAAGAAATGATTCTCTATGATTATGTGTGAATTCCACAAAGTTTCATGTTTTAAGTTATGCTTATTGGGATTTCATTTCACCACTATGATTTATCCCATGATATGAAATTATTCTCTCTTTTGTAGGTTAAGATTTCCAAAAGTTATGTTCTTATGAATATGATGTGATTGATTTTTCTTTTGCTTACCCTTACTGAGCATTTGAGCTCACCCTTTTATGTTTTCTTTTCCCCAGGATATAAAGAAAGGTTTTAGGTAGAAAAAAAGGGAAGATCTTTATGGGAGATATTGAAGATCTTTCACCACGATTAGAAGATTACGTTCCGAGTTTCCAAAGACACTAAACTATTACGATCCTTGTGTGTGTGTTTTTGTTATGTAATAAGTATTCCGCAAAAGTAATGTAATGTCCATGTACGTCAGGATTCGGGCCTCTACAGTTGGTATCAGAGGAAAGGTTTAGTCAACCTTTGGAAACTAGGATGTGAGAACGTTATTGAGATCCCTAGAGATATTTCTAATGTATGTCTAGGGATGTCCCTAAGGTTAAGTATACGTATAAGTTATAGTACTAGAACTACGCTAACGATCATAGAATTAAACCTAAGATGTTAGATATTGAAGGTACTCCCCCTTTATTATGTTGTTTTCCCAAGCATGATTTTTTCCTCTCACACTATTCTTTTTGGGTTTTAGACGATGGCTAGAACCAGAAGGAACCGTGTTGATCAATGCAATGGACAATTCAATGATTGTCCTCCTGAACAAACAAATGTTATGGGAGATGGAGTGCAAAATCTTATTGCTATCCTTACACAAGCTATGAATCATTCTGGACTTCCAAATGAGCATAGAAGGGAACAATATTCTATTGAGTCCTTCATGAGGCAACGTCCACCTTCTTTCAATGGGTCTTCTGATCCACTTGTTGCTGAACAATGGATCAGTACTACTGTAGAGATATTTTCAGTTCTTCAATGTTCTGAACATGATAAAGTCATATTAGCAGAATATAATTTGGAAGGTGATGCTGATCAATGGTGGAATCTTATCAAGAATACGAGGCCAAGAGATGAAATTGAGTCCATGGAATGGGGTGAGTTCAAGAACTTGTTTTTCAGTAAGTACTTCCCTCGTATTCTTCGAATGAAGATGGAAAAGGAGTTTCTTGAGCTGAAGCAGAAGGATGATGAATCTGTTGGTATATACGAAGCAAATTTTACAAGACTTGCAAGGTACGCTTCTGGTATTATCATCCAACCTGAAAGTAAAGTTGATCGATTTTTCAGTGGCTTAAAACCAAGTCTTCGAAGGGCATTAGCTATAAGAGACTTCAGTTGCTATGAAGAAATTGTGCATTGTGCTATCAAGGTAGAAATGGAAGTTGGTGTTACATATCCATCTCATGGTTTTGACAAGAAACAAAAGATGGAGTTCAGGGAGAAATCTCAGAATAATGGTGAAAAGAAGATGAATGTTTCCTTATGCACAAAGTGTGGAAAGAAGCATGGTGGAGATTGTCTTAAAGGGACTAGAAAATGTTTTAAGTGTGGAAAAGAAGGTCATCGAGCAGCTGAGTGTCGAAGTAATGGAAAAAGGTTTTCTAATGATGTGAATAAAGCAAACACTGCAGAGAACACACCACCAACACTTCAATGCTTCAAGTGCAAGGAAATGGGGCATTATGCTAATAAATGCCCTAATCCAAGGGTTAATTATGATCAACATGAGCAACCACTGAAGGCAAAGGACAAAGGGAATTCACATGCGATCACTATTGGCGATGTTGAATATGACAACGATGTGGTGGAATAATTAATTGTTTATGTAATGGGATTCCAAAATAATATTTTATTGGAATATTTATATTGGTCTAATGTGGTATTCAAAGTAATTGAGATATTTTTGGAAATAAGATGATATGCGCATAATGAAAGGAAAACGAGAAAACAAAATGTTTAAAAGTATTCATGAGCTCATGATTGATATAAGGACTAAGTGATATCATGGTTTGAGTATATAGAATTTTGAGGATTTTGGTATGTGGAAAGTGTTAACTTTTAACTGCATTCATGTTTTCACTATGGTTCAATGGGTATTCATTTTTCAAGAGAATACAAGATTAAGGTATTCACATGATTGGAATGTGACCAACAATATATATATGGGGGATAAATGAATTTGGACCGAAGTATTTTAGATAAGACTAAATATTGGAATGGATTATGTCAGACATATGCTAAGTATCGTTTAAGGATAGAACTTTTTTCGAGATTACTGATGGGATTTTATTGTAATATAGTTTTAGAAAAAGGACAACCTGCAGGACGGGCGACAACCCATCGCGTCGGACAAGGATGTGGGAATCGAACCCACAACCGAAGTGCAACTGGCCTTTATCACCTACCACTGGCCTATAGGAAGTCCCTGTTTAGTAGAAACTAGTTTTATTATATTAAGCAGTATGATATATGAAGTATAAAGTCCATTTTAGGAACCATATATGATTAATCTCACTATAGATCAACTTATGTATATAATTTTTGCTAACCTTTTGTTTGAGACAGATGGAATGACCCGTCATTCTATCACATGATCTGCTAACACTTCATGAATAACAAATTCAACTTCATTTATTTAAGAGATTAAGTGGAAATTGTTAAAGGCACGAACAACAGTGAGATTGTACCAAAATAAAGTAAGTATTTATTCTAATTCTTTAACTTTAGGTAAACGATCTTGAAAACCAAAAATGTTGTCCTAGTGATCTTATACCTGATGAATCAGATGGTACCTTATATCATAACAAATCTATGGATTTTTGATTACTGGATTTTCCATAGCCATGTTCTCTACCACTCTCCATCAGAACATGATGGTTAGATTTCTCTTCTATACCCATATTTTCACCTATGTGGAAACCCAGTGATTAATTTATTTGGGTAACCGTTACGTTTCATACTTTTGTTTTTAAAGATTGGTTTTGATATTCCTTTTTACGATGTGGGTTTCTATTAAATAAACTTTCGAATAGTAAACCATTTATAACCCCAACGAATTTCGAGGGCGAAATTCATTTTAAGGGGGGTAGAATGTAACAGCCCGAGATTTTATGAAAAATATTCTTTTTAATTTTATTAATGTCTTGTGTTGTACGCTACACCAAAAAGAACTTGCACAACACGCATCCTTGACTTGCCTTGCATTACACGCAATCGCGACCTTCCTCGATAGCGTGTGTAATACGCAATACCGAGTTTCACTAAACAACGATATGCTATTAAAATATTATTAAAACTAGCCGTTATGAATAGTAATAACCACATTTTGAAATTCTGTAAATCTTATTTTTCAAAATGAACTTCATTTTTGGATTCGGAGTTTCGAATTTAGCCTAAGGTGAAATTTTGGTACTTTTCGGATAACTTTCATATTCTGATGAATAGTGAAAATTACTAAATTATAATTAAAAACAACTTTTTTAATCGAATTAATTAATAGTGATAAATTATTAATGTGAGTGGTTTTAAAGTATATTTAGAATATATTTTTACAATTCAATACAATGTTGGTGATTGGTTGTAATTTCACATTTAAACCAGACATAATCAAGTGTCAATCTTTTGATAGATATTATTTCTTAAAAACACGCTATTTGTTTTAACAGCAGGATTTAATTATAAAATTAATTAATACAACTTCTATGTTATGAATTTGGTAAAATAGACTTCATTTTTGAATTCGGAATATGAAATATAGCTTAGGATGAAATTTTGGCATTGTTCTGAAAAACATCAATTTTTGATGAATAGTGAAACTACTAAGTGGTAGTTAAAAAACTGAATTTTTCATAAAACTTAATTTTACCGCTTCTGTGAATGGAATTTCAAAAATCCGAGAGACACGGTTGATGTCAGTAAGTAAAATGTGGTTCAATGAGATGAAAATAATTTTTGGTGAATAGTAACTTTTTACTTTTATTTACTACGGTTAAAAGTAAATAGGGTAATTAAGGGTAATAATGATATTAATATTACCCTAACACATGTCCTAATTCTATTGGACAAGTTTATCTCGACCAAAAACAACCTTAAGTGTAAAATATTATCATTTAGGCCCACTTGGATTAGATTAGGACATTTATTATTATTTAATTCAAAGAAGAGTTAAAAGAGTTAAAAGCAAAGTTTATTTACTAAAACATTTTTAATATAGGGTTATAAATAATATAAATTAGATTGTAAATATTCATTAGAAATATAAAACGATTTCCTACATAATGGTATTTTATTTTTAATTTTTAGAGATCATATAATTTAATTTATTTATGACACAAAGATGATGCGGTAATTATCTTATTAATGAAATATTGACAGAATTGATGTTATAAACACCAAAATAAATGTAATTTGATACTTTTTATGAATTACACTAATTTTCTAGGTTACTATGATATATTAGTGTTGATTGAATCAACTTGGTTCGAACATATAATTCTATTATGACTTTCACAAAAATCATATATCAAATAGTGTCAAAATTGACACAAAATAGTTTTTAAAGCAAATATTATATTATTAATTGTTATTTTATTCCTAAAAATCTATGGTTCGACCAAATGACTTAGATAAGGATATATATATTAATAATAAACAATTTGGGGTTCGTTTTGCATGTTATAGTAAGCGTATTAACCATATAGTGAAAGAAAACAAAAAGACACGTTAAAAGTTAAATTATTTAACTTAGAGTTAAATCTAATTGATAAGGTTAAAATAATACCCTAAACTTGTCTAAATCCTATTGGTTGATAGGATTTCGACCCATACCCACTTTAGCTTCGAAATAAGACCCTTTGGAACCATTATAAACCGATTTTGACTTTAATATAAAATAATATTTTGAGATATTCCTAAGGTGCCCCTCTCCTCCCTTATAAAAGGGCACCTCCTCCCCCTCCTCCTCACACCAATTTGAGCACTCAAGCTCCGCCAAACCCTGACATTTTCTCCTCTCCACTTACCTAGAATAATCCTAGAGGTCCTGGTCTTCTTCAAAGACCAATCTTAGTTCCCTAAGTGGAGGATTCAAAGAGGCGTTCCAAAGAAGAGGTAATATCCATTACCGATCTTTTCAATTTCTTTCTTCTTCAACTTCTTCTCATTTAGTTATTTCATGATAAAGTAATAACATAAGTATTACTTACATACTGATATGTTATTATAAATATGAAACAACCCTAATTCACCTTCTATCCATCCTACGGAAAACGAAATCACCGCGCGTGCGTACGTACGGAATACCGTCTCCACGCCGTGGTGAAATCTATTTTCCACCACCACCTTACTTGGATCAGTATAATGGTGTAAATAATGACCATATATGACTATTATAAAGTGATATTGAATCTGATATATTGTATCATCCACTCTAATTCAATTCAATAATTATGGAAATGATATCATCGCTCGTGCGTACGTACGGACTACCGTCTCCACGACGCGATGAGATTCATTCTCAATGATTAACCATTCATGAATGATTATAAAGTATATATAATAAGTAATAATGAAATATATGACCTAATAATGATACTGGAATTATTTATATTTATATGTATGTCATCTACTTAATTCCATTCAATTCAATAAGAAAACGAAAACAACGTTCATGCGTACGTATGGACTACCGTCTCCATGAACGGTGTATTTCTTTCCATTTACTGATTTATTATATATGTATATTCTGAATATATATATATATATATCATGTTTTATATTCTGGAATTAAGTAATCATGATCTAAGTAATCACATGAATAATTACAAGTTAAAAACACGAACGACAAATGAGACGATTTTACCCAAAACGCTACTTTAACATGAATTTACAAAAGAACGGGTAATATAAAGTCATAAGTGGACCATATATGATATAATAACAATGAATATGACTCTGGAATAAGTCAATAACATGATTTGAATCATTATACAGGAGGTTCGGACACTTACAAAGCAAGTCGGACCTAAGGTAAGGGAAATATCACAATCTCATTTTTATCCGAGATTGTTTATACTTTAGTATTTACTGGGGTGTATTTTATCATCCACATCCATGTTTCCTCAATATGTAATATTATTTCCATCCACCTACAATTGTTTAAATCCAATTTTACCCTTCGGTGAATTTTAGTAAAAGATAAGAAAGGAATCTTTTGTCGTTTTTTCGTACGAGGTACTTTTTGACTTTTCCGACAAAAGTACAAAGAATGTTTTTTTTAACTTATACGGCATGAATGGATTTTTAAAACATTATTTACAAGAAGCTTCCTTTACAAGTTTTCAAGTTTATTTTTAATCAAATTCTTTTAGTTTATAATTGTATGACATGTTAAGAAAAGAAAAGCGTTTTTGAAAAAGAAAGGATATTTTCCTCAAGAATGGAGTTCAAGTGTTTTATCAAAATTATTTTCCATCTAAGATAATAATCTGTTCTGTTTTTATCCATTTAATTACATTGATTTGATTATGTTGTGAGGGAATTATTTTTTTGAAGTCATTTGCCTTATAAGATTTGTTTTATGATGTCATGATGTTTCAAGAATCCCATTTTTTGTTACATGTGTTATGCGATGATGTATGATTTATGATTATGTGGAACACATAAGAAAGGATTCATTATAAGATGGGTGGGACCTATATCTCCCTCCAATGCATTGGGTAAAGATTTTATATTTCATGAGATAGACATGGTTGTAACGGTAGGTTATACCGGTTCAGTGAAACCAGACTAAAACGAGGGTGACTCGGTTCAGAAAGGGACTTTGTCCACTAAGGTAGTCTTGGAAATGAGTCTTGACTAACAAGAAATGATTCTCTATGATTATGTGTGAATGCCACAAAGTTTCATGTTTTAAGTTATGCTTATTGGGATTTCATTTCACCACTATGATTTATCCCATGATATGAAATTATGCTCTCTTTTGCAGGTTAAGATTTCCAAAAGTTATGTTCTTATGAATATGATGTGATTGATTTTTCTTTTGCTTACCCTTACTGAGCATTTGAGCTCACCCTTTTATGTTTTGTTTTCCCCAGGATATAAAGAAAGGTTTTAGGTAGAATAAAAAGGGAAGATCTTTATGGGAGATATTGAAGATCTTTCACCACGATTAGAAGATTACGTTCCGAGTTTCCAAAGATACTAAACTATTACGATCCTTGTGTGTGTGTTTTTGTTATGTACTAAGTATTCTGCAAAAGTAATGTAATTTCCATGTATGTCAGGCTTCGGGCCTCTACACAGTCACTCACCGCGCAGTGCAGATACAAGAGCTACAGCATCTACATTAGGGTAGAATGATGGTGGCGTAATACTCAACAAGGCTCACCAACCTCTCGTGCTACTCCAAATATATGGTACGAGACCCATTATTTAGGGATCGGACTTTCGAGCAGGGGCTCATGTGAGAGATCATATCTCCAATGATCTCACTTAGCATCCCGATGCAGAAGGGGGTTCTAGAGAGAGCCCTCTTGGTGGAGTGTTTCCTTGCTGAGTAGTCACCAGCAGCGAGACCCACTACAAGCCGACACGCAGCATAGTCTTCTACAGCTAGCAGTAGACAGATGTCGCAGAGGTCCAAGAGGGCCAGACCTATAGGTGGTCTCCCACATGACTCAAAATCAGTTGTGCGGGGCACATGGAGCAGAGACACACATTCCAGTAGCATGCAGTGTTACTCATGCGGTGGGCAGGGTCACATGGCTCATGACTGTCCGACCCACCATTCAGATGATCATCAGACAGTTTAGGGACCTCCCAGGTAGAGGAAGAGGTTCGAACGAGGTAGTCTGTAGAGAGGAGGCAGACATGGTAGAGGAGGTGGACGTGTAGCTCGCTGTGGGAGACGTCATGAGGTGTTACCACCACCACCACCAGGAGGCCCACCCCAACCATAGAGAGTGGGTGGACAGGGGAGATCTCAACTTCAGGAAGTTGAGGAATATGATCATGGTGATCTAGAGAAGATTCGAGGTACGATCTGTGTCTACTAAACCATATCTTCCATTTTTATAGACACATGTTCCAGTAACTATTTCATTTCCACTACCCTCTTTAAGAGTTTATAGAATCCGATGGAGATGTTGGATCGATCGTTACGGCTAGAGACTCTTAAAAGAGCTGATTCGATAATTACCCACTGGTACCGGCAGTGTGAGCTTACTCTAGGAGGTGAGAGCTTCTGCTGGGATCTCCTAGTAGTAGCGTCGAGGCCTTACGACATCATCTTGGGTATGAACTGGTTATCTACAGTGCATGCTCAGATTGACTATATTAGGCGAAAGGTGTGAGGTGTCCTCACAGATGGGACAAGTTTTACCTTCACCGGCGAGAAGATAACCTTTGCAGCATATGATAGACTTACACGAAGGAGGGTGCAGCTAATCACTCACCAGTTGGCTTGCCTTACCCTCAGAGTAGATGATGTGGAGAGTCTAACTTATCCTATAGTGGTGGACCCGTACATGGATGTTTTCCCTAACAATATTCCAGGACTACCTCCTCATAGGGAGGTGGACTTCTACATTGACCTATACCCCAGGATGGCACCGATATCTACTCCAGTGTATCGTCTTTCTCCCACTGAGCTTCGTGAGCTGCGGGTATAGCAAGAGGACATGCAAGGGAATGATTAATCTGGCCCGGTGTTTCTCCCTGGGTAGCCCGGATTCTGTTCACCAATAAGGCAGATGGAAGCTTTAGGCTCTGTGTTGACTACAGTCGCCTGAACCAGGTGACCATAAGGAACAAGTACCTACTCCCGAGGACTGATGACCTCTTTGATCAATATAATGGAGCACGGTGGTTCTCGAAGATAGACCACAGATCAGGCTATCACCAGCTCAGAGTTTGAGATGAGGATGTGCATAAGATAGCCTTCAGGTGTTGTTATGACCACTATGAGTTATTAGCTATGACCATCGGCATAAACAACACTCCACCTGTGTTCATGAGTCTCATGAACAAGATCTTCTAGCCTTACCTCAATCACATTGTCGCAGTCTTCATTGATGACACACTGATCTACTCGACTACTGAGGAGGAGCATGTCTACAATTTGCAGGTAGTACTCGAAACACTCTGAGAGAACCAGCTTTATGGTAAGCTCTCGAAGTTCCAGTTTTGGATTCGAGAGGTTCTCTTATAGGGATACATCATCTTGGAGGCTGGAGTTGTAGTGGATCCAGTCAATATTGAGGTGGTAATTTCGTGGGAGCCACCCAGGAGTGTGACGGAGGTACAGAGTTTCCTGAGTTTGTCTAGATACAATCAAAGGATCGTACCAGACTTCTCCAGATTTGAAGCACCACTATCAGACTTGACGAAAAAGGGGCAACCCTTCGTGTGGTCGGAGAGATGTCAGAAAAGCTTTCAGGAGCTAAGACAGAGGCTGACTAGTGACCCCATCGTGAGGCTTCCATAGGAGGGTGTCTGGTACATAGTTTACTGCGACGCATCAGGGATCAGACTTGGGTGTGTCCTGATGCAGGAGCAAGAAGTTATTGCTTATGGTTCTCGGAAGCTAAGACTGCACGAGCAGAACTATTCTACCCTTGACCTAGAGTTACCAGCAGTTGTCTTCGCCTTGAATATGTGGTGGCACAATCTATTGGGCCAGCATTTTACCATGTACTCTGATAACAATAGTCTCAGGTATATCTTCTCCCAGAAGGACTTGAACCAGAGACAACAATGTTGGCTTGAGTTCCTCCAGGACTATGACTTTGAGATTGTCTATACTCTTGGGAAGGGGAATGTTGTTGCAGATGTACTCAGCAGGAGGAATGGTATACAGCTGCTAGGAGAGGCGACAGAGCAGCTGGCTGCTTTACAGATATCCTTTGTGGATAGAGATGGAGCAGCATTCCTACAGTCTTTTACAGTCACTACCCCACTTCTTCAGTGAGTCACAGAGGCATTACATGGGGACGCTGACTGCGAGACACGACTTTCTTAGATATCCACAGGGAAAACACTTGATGGATTTTACGAAGGTGGAGAGCATGTCATCCTCTTCATAGGACATACCTTCATACCAGTGGTACTTATGGAGGAATATTTGAGGGAGTTCCACACATCCCCTCTAGCGGTACATCCCGGAGTGGTGAAGATATACTAGGTCCTTCGATGACAGAACTGGTGGCTAGGTATGAAGAATGCAGTATCAGAGTTGTCTAATAGTGCCTCACTTGTCAGCAAGTAAAGCCTGAGCACCAGGTACCAGTAGTCTTGGTTCAACCTTTAGAGGTCCCATAATTGAAGTGGGATGGGATATCTATGGGATTTGTGATGGTTTTTCCACTTACATCAAGGGGTCATGAATTGATTTGGGTGATCGTCAACGGACTCACCAAGTCATCCCACATCCTACTGATCAGAGAGCGGGTTATAGTAGAGATATTGGAATGCCTCTATGTGTAAGAGACTATGAGACTACATGGAGTACCTTCCTCTATTTTCTCCGACTGTGACGCAAGGATTACTTCTCGTCTATGGAAGGGGTTGTAGGAAGCTTTAGGGACACAACTTTCCTTAAGCACCACCTTCCATCCTCAGACAGATGGTCAGACTGAGTAGATCATTCAGACCCTCGAGGACATGCTATGTGCATGTTTCCTCGAAATTGGTCATAGCTGGGAGGATCACTTTCCTTTTGTGGAGTTTGTGTACAACAATAGATATCACTCCACCGTAGGGATGGCACCTTTTGAGGCCTTGTACGGGTGACCTTGCAGATCACCCTTGTGCTGGACTGACCCTCAGGAGTCAGTACTAGTGGGACCAGAGATGGTATGAGCTACTACGAAGATGGTGCTGATCATCCAGGAGTGGATGAAGACTGCATAGAGCAGGCGGAATTTGTATGCTGACAGGAGGTGGAGACCTTTAGAGTTTGAGGATGGTGACCACAAAATTCTAAGGGTCTCACATCGACGAGGTCTATGGAGATTTGGTCGATGCGTCAAGTTATCTCCAAGATTCATCAGACCTTTCTAGGTCCTCAACAGACTAGGCGAGGTGGCTTACCGCATAGCTCTTCCACTTCAATTTCACCGGGTTCATGATGTCTTTCACGTATCTCAGTTGAGGGGTTACGTGCACGACCCTTCCCACATCATCAACCATAGAGAACCGGACGTCGACGATGGGGTGACTTTTACGAAGGTTCCAATGGAGATTGAGGATCGACAGAAGCGGGTCCTACGTGGACGGTCGATACCTCTGGTGCACGTACGCTGGCAGAACGAGAACCTCTAGGAGAGCACATAGGAGCGGGAGGTTCAGATGTGTGCTCAGTACCCCCATTTCTTCCCATAGTTCGAGTTGTTGCTTATAGGGACATAAAGCAATGAGGTGGGGATAATTGAAAGACCCAAAAATTCCATGGAAAGTTTTTTCTTAAATATATGGGATTTTTACGAGTCCACAAAAATTTACAGTGCATGATTTCAAGGCCCGGTGTGCCCGAAATGAGTTTATGAAGATTTGTTCGGGTAAATTCAGTAAACGTACGAGCAAGATTTTATAACTTTTGAACCGGTTCTCAGAATTGAAATATGAGGTCACTGTTGAACTCATAGCGCCAGTATTCACATAAGAATACTTTCACCTCGACGACATATGGTCAGGAATAAAAGTTAGTTTTGGGGTTTTTAAGATTAATTTAAATAAAAATAAAGTGTGACATTATTTTTATTCTTGGTGGTTAAAACCTCTAAGAGGAGGTTAGAGGTGGGGTCCACCACACTATAACCTCCCATGAGAGGTTATAGTGGTGGGGCCCACCCGAACATAACCTCTCTTGGGAGGATTATTTTGGTGGGGACCACCCGGTCTTGTAACCCCTTGGAACCCCCCATTTATGAGGGTGAGCCTCTCCACCTCCCCCTTTAATTAAATGGAGACAACCTCCTTTAATTAATTTTACATATCCACCTCTTTAATTGTTGATTCAACACATTTTATTAAAGGTGCTATCCTCAAGAATTAATTAGGCGGAGCCTTATCATTTATTTATCCTTTTTTGAAATCATTGTTCCAACAAAATAATATTCGATCTATTATTTCATTTGGTGGAGCTTGGGAGAAGAGATAACTCTCTCCAATGAAGAACGCTCTTCAACGAAGAAGGCTCTTCCAACGAAGAACGCTCTACCAACGAAGAATGCCAATGAGGTAGGCCTTCGACTACGAAGAACGACCCCATCCGCCATTCTTCCTCGAACTCCTTCGATGTGGGACGTGTTCCTCTACCATAGATCAATGACCATCTTTCCGTGACGTCAATGAACGATGAACGACGAACATGAGTTATGGGGTTCACTACTTGTTGATTTAATATCCCATTTCTTTTTATCTTCTCAGGAATTGAAAGGAATCGTTTCATAGTCTAAAAACAAATGAATATCATCCCCTTCCTTGAGCCAAATGTTACCACACTAAACACGAAGGGTGCATGATAAACAATCATGGCCTGACTTCTCTGCTAATCTTGTTGTGTTGTTCTTTGGAAGAACGAAGTGGAAACGAGGCGAAGAAGGTGGAAACGACAAAGGCCGCACA
Source organism: Viscum album (assembly GCA_963277665.1). Taxonomy (NCBI): domain Eukaryota; kingdom Viridiplantae; phylum Streptophyta; class Magnoliopsida; order Santalales; family Viscaceae; genus Viscum; species Viscum album. Next base: position 439,267,622 of record OY728119.1, read on the forward strand.
ACCCATGGCTTTCATGAACCGTGCAGCCCCCGAGGCGCACTGGTGCTCCCGGCCAAACACCGTCGGCCGACCGGCGCCTGACCCACCTACCCGCGGCCTACCCCGTGGCCTCCCTGGCACCCCATTGCCCTACATGGCACCCCCGTGAGCTGCCCCGGCATGCACCCTCGTGCCCCCGGTGGCCTGTCCAGCTCCCTAGCGTCCCCTTGCCACGGCCTACCCGGTGCCCCCTGCGCACTGCCCGTGCCCCGATGTGCTTCCATGGTGGCTTGGCGCCCTGCTCGGGGCCCCCGTAGCCCCCTACCGCGGCCTTCCCTGTGCACCTGCAACCTGCCCAACATCCAAGTGGCCTGCCCGCACCTTGTGCGCCCTGCCCTAGGCCTCCTGGTCGCTGGCCTTCTGAGCCATCCCGCGGTATCCCTTGCAGTGTGGTTGGCCGAACCGGCCCGACCTCCTGGGGAGAGTCACAGAGCCACCTACATGGAGACTTCTGGGCCAAACTTAGCAGGCTGACCCACCCACCAGGCCGGGTCAGACCCAAAAAGTCTTATAATGTCAACCCATACTGGATCGCCCTAGACTGGGTTGGGCTGAGTTGGTTTGACCTGACGCTGGCCCATTACTGACCTATTACCTTCTTGGGCCATATCTTTGGAACGTGACGTCTGTTTGATGAACCGTCATTGATGCTGATATTCTTGGAGCGAAACTATCCCTTTGAGAATACCCCACTGGTATTCGAGGTATATTAGAGTTACGGTCAGGTTGGATCTTACCCGAATCCAACCCGGCCCCTAGGACTAAAAGGCTAATAACTAATAGACTGGGCGTTCGATTGACGCGCTATCTGTTGCGTTGTGACCCTTATGATGTGGCGGACCATTGAGATACTTCTACGTGGGACTCTGTGAAAATTAGAGTATCGACTAGTAGCTTGTAGAGTATATCTTCCAAATACGAGTAGACATTTGCGCGGGAACCTAGTAGCTGGCTGAGACTTGACGACTATTGATCGATTCGACTCGGAGTGATTCGACTAGCCAAGTGGGGAGTGCCTCTATGTGAGCGTGGCAGAACCATGGTGGGTAGCACCTCTATATGATCGCGAAAGACCCACGGTACTCGACAGGTGGAGTATCTCAGCAGGCTACCAAGGGAGAGCCTTTGTGTGAGCGCAGTAGAACCATGGTGGGGAGCGCCACTATGTGAGTGCAACAGATCCACAATACTCGACATGAGGAGTACCTCAACTGTCCTAGTTAGTGGGAAGTGCCTTTTTGTGATGAGGTATGCCCACTGTACTTGATAGAGAAGTAGTTATCCAGTAGCCGAGGGTTCAGAGTGATACTATCCCTAGAATAAAACCCCGGTTGAGCTGAGTCAATGACTTTTGTGTATTCCTCATGATTGATATGGGTCACTAGATAACTTAGGTATATCTATGGGCATGTACCTAAGTAGTGGTTATCCATTGATTTCATACTTTTTGGTTTATCCTTGTTTGATTTTGTGAGACCTTAAGGGTCTCAGGGTCCCTACTTAGTATCGTTATACTCACCCCTACATGGGTTATGCCCGCACCTCGTTGTGTTGGTTGCAAATGACGGACATCATTGACTGAGGCAGAGAGTATCGGGAGTGGATGGTACATAGAGGTGGATCACTAGGTGTGATGGTGCACAGAGGAGACAGACGAACGTGGAGTGCTGATGAGGCCATCGGTACCTACACTTCAGGTAGGAACCCTGGAAGATGACCCAGTAGATGCTTTACTTTTCTCAGTTGTACTTGCTTTCAGTTATACTTGAACATTCTTGCTGGGCTTGAATTTCTGGCCCCTTTTACCTGCTAGCACTTCTTTTGTATACAGTTTTTACATAGTGTTTTTCTTCTAGTTGTGTACTCTGATATGTTTGTTTACAATTATAAAGGCAATACCTTCCCAGTTTAGGGATTTACGCCCTTGGTGCTAGTCTCCAGCCCCTGGCATATGGATGGCGGGCTTGGGGTAGTCACTAGACAAGCCCCGGGGGATGGGTCGTGATAGTGAATGTTCATCCTACCACCATAACAAAACAACATTCAAACACCACTTGATTTATTGAATTAAACTGATGTATTTTCTAAAACACGTTTCACATATAATTTCATTTCAAAATGAAAATGATTTATCAATGAAGATATTGTGAAATAAATTATAATGTAATGAATATTTTTAAAATAAAATTATAAAATTGAACAAACTAATAGACGAAGAAATAATAGTTTTGAATATAAATCATGGTTTGTCAAAAAATTACATAGAAAATGATTTTTTATAAAACATTGTAAACATAAAATGATAATTTGAAAGGAATAAACCCATTACATCTTAACAACTATTTGAAAATTATCTCCTCTATAAAATATATTTAGATGGTAAAACCTGAGACCTTATGATCCCACTATCATTGATCAATCTAGAAAATAAAACAGATGTAATGAACATATTTCACATGTGAATGAGGTTTAGTAGAGAACAATTCCAAAATAACTCATAAAGTAGGATCTGATTCAATAACCATCATTAACTAAAAACCATTAATATAATTTTTGAAATTAATTAATTCATAAAAATAAGATAATTTATGACATGATTGTAACGTCATTATAATGTGGATTCCTATATCACCATGAATATTTTATAAGCTATCAACATACTTTTTTCGAGTTGTATGGATTCCTCTACAAACAATATTAGTTATTATATTTCATTATGTTATTACAACATGTGGTTTTTAATTCAGATTATTTAATATTTATAGTTTTTTACTCTAAATCAAACAGTGCCCCATGATCTTCAACATGAAATTATTCATGTAAGTTTAATTGATGTGAATTATATTATATATGAATATATATATATATATATTCCATCCTAACTGAGACATGATCCATGACTTTCTCATCATGATATATCCATGATTATATACTCGAATTTAAAACAATATATGAAAATAGTCTTTTTATTTCTAGAAAAAATGTAAATGTGATGGAATGTTATGTGAGGAGTTAGAAAATCATGTGCTCAAAAACACACTTGAGATGCTCCGACCATTGAATAGTAGGAAGACTATCATCTTTTAAAACAATTCACACTCATTATTTTCAATCGATTAAATAGTACCAAGATAATGATATCCTAAATTGATTTAGTACTCCTTCATTCACATCCTTATTACCCTGGAGGCGGTAGGACAACTGTGAGAAAATATGAGGCCATTGTTGATACTCCCCAATGGTTATCCATTATAACTCACATCGTGGTGTTTAAAACTAACCATAAACCCTTATGTTGACCTATAATAGTTATTTCTTCACTAGAACAAACCCATGCCTAAGCACACACTCAATATTAACCCATGTTGTTTGGAACTATGTGTGGTAGATGATTGGTGGAAAATATAATTGGCCTTCTTGATCTCCGACTATAAACGGCTACCTCACCCAATTTTTGAAAATAATTATACTATATAAATTGTAAAGAATAATAATATAAAAAATATTTAAATGTCATTTCATATACTATAGTTAAAATTCTATGAAATCAGTTAATTTTTTTAATTATTATAATATCTTTTTATTCTTATTAAAATTATAATAATATCTTGATTAATAATTTATTATTTACTACTAACAACTATTAATATATTTCCAATATCTTAAATATTATTACATATTTATATTGGTGTTATATATATTACACATCTCATAATATTTTTCAAATTTATTTTAACTATTATTATATTAGTTTCAATTTAATTTTTTATATAACCCAAAAAATATTATATTCCCATTACAAATTATTATTAAGTATATTATTATCAAACTAATATATTCTTATTATAATTACCTTATTGTAGATATAAAAAAAATTAAAATATCATGGTAAATAATATATCACCAATTAAATTTTATATTTAAATAAATTCATATCAAATTAACATAATCAACTTATAATTATATACATTTCAAATTATTATTTTGTTTAACATAATATCTATATTTCTCATTAAAAGTTATATTACATTTACTATTTTAATTTCTCATTCACAATCATTTATCATGAAATATTAAAAAATCATTAATAATTACTTCCATTGTCATATTATCTTTACCAATACTCAACCATATAATATTATTTCTACTATGATACAAATATACTTAATGTATTAATTTTAGAATATAGATTTTTTTAAATTGATTTATTTTCTATCTTATCCATTCTCCAAAAATATTTTATATCAATATCCACATAATTTGTATCTTCATTATAAAAATAAAACATATGCATTTTACATTTCCTCATACTTTAAATTCCCACACATCCTAGCTCTCATTTCACTCAAAATATTTTCTTCTATATTCCTACTAACCAACATTCTCTCTATAATCATCATCGATGGAGGTATCTTTATGGATGATCATGATGATATGTTATAAAATCTTGTGGTTTTCTTTTTTATTAACATGTATTGTCCTCTTGAGCATTTTATTATGATTTGAAACTATTTATTTTACAAACCATATTTAATTTTTCTTATTATATGTTTTATATATTCTATTATTATAGAATTTATAGAATAGAATTTATTTTTTATAAAAGGAACACCATTCTAAAAATGAATCATTGTTTTCTTCAGTTCTAAAATGAGCCATTAAATTAATATTTATTTAAAATAAAAATTCGTAATAAAATATCACAATGTTAAATTCTAAACCATTATATGAATTTCAACCATGACATTTTAATGAACTACATTGAATAAAGAAAGGATATTTCTTCAAATTTTATGCATGAATTTGGAATTTTTTTCTTATAATTTTCATACATTTCAAGGAATAATAATATATTATCAAATCTAATTTGTTAGTTGTTATCAATAAATTTTTTTTATATGAACTAATCATACATTTTCCAATGTATCCCTTAATTTCCATTTTTGTTCAATATGAGAGAGGTTATATGAAATGAAATAATGTTTTAGGGAATTTTAAGAAACTTATATTTCATTAATCCATGAAAATATTGTAAAACATGGAATAAAATTAAGAAGACATTGATATGTATTTGAAAAAAAATTATTTATTACATATATTATAATAACCACTAAATGAATCCAATTTTTAAAAAATAATTTAAACATTTCAGTTTTGACATTTTAATGTTACATTATTCTTAATAAATCTGTATATCTAAAAAATTAAAAAACATAATATATATTTAGGTTTCATAAAATTTTCCCACATCTACAAATATTATAAAATAATTATTTTCTTCACACTCTCATGTTATGGATAAAAATATTACAATTACATGATGGTTCCTAGTTTTTATGGAATATTGAGAGTTAAGACCTCAAGTTTTTATCATAAATGATCCATGGCCCATACAAATTTCCATGTATGGAGTAGTGTGGAATAGTGTTTTATTGGAGATAAGGATTCAAAAATACATGATCTTGAATTTTCAATAATTATTTAATGTATTTTATCATGAAGTTATAGAAGATTTGGTTGAGAAGATAGAATTTTTATTTTAAAACTTTTATTTAATTAATCAATGTAACATATCAATATTAAAATCATGATTTATTATTACAACCTAATTATCACATATAAAATAATTTTTTATATAGTTATAGTTAATTAGTGATTGGTAAATACAAATTTTCATTAAAAAGTTATGTGAAATTATTTCCTAAAAATTTTCAATTTAAAAAAAACTCTTTTGTTTCCTCTAATACAAAAATTAAAATAAAATCCCCTAGAAAACCGATATAATCCCCCATAAAACCCACATTTTCTCCAAAATCTACAAAACAATTATTATAAGAATCTCTTGAAAATATAATACCAAAACACAAAAAAGAAGTTTTTAATTCTTAAATCACCTTAAATAAGTGAATTCAAAATCTCTAAAATTATATAAACTCTTCTATATTAGCAGAAGTTATGCCCGATGTCCAAACTTAATGAATCTAGTGATATAATGCAGAAATATTTTTACATATGCAAGACCAATATTTAATTATATCATTATAAGGTCAGTAATTATATTAGATAATAAAATTAAATTTCATTTCAAATGGGAATTTAACCCATTAGTACAAACTCATCACATAGTACGCCTACACTCCCTTGATATAAAACCTACTTATCAAATTATTCAACCCACACATTCTCATGTCCTGCGATTTTTTTCAAAAATTGGTGTTTTTCTTAAATAGAACAATATGGTATTTTAATTGGTGGTAAAAAATATTAGGATGTTTAAATTCCTAAAATCCTTTTAAATCTATTTTTTTATTTCAAAATAATTTTACCAATTTAAACATTTATTTAGGAATAAAATTATCATTGAAATACAAGATTTTTTTTCATAAACAAAACATTACTCAAAGGGAAAATATTCATGAATCGTTATATATTAAACATGGAAATTTTTAAAAACATTTCCTCGAAATCATAAACCATTAAATACACATAAAATCATGAATATTTTTCAAATATAAACCATTTAATTTAACAATATGTCATCATATTACCAAATAAAATTCATTTCATTGCTTTATGAAATAAAAGGTTTTGATATTTTTAAAGCATATAAGAATTCATGGAAATTTTTGGAAGTTTCATTGAATGTTTACAAACATTATGTCAAAGATAACTTTCAAGACAACATATCTTTGTGGGAATAGTCTCATAGTGGATTGTGTCTACTGCCCAATATCATACACAACATTTCATGAGTATATAAAATTACCCAATACATTAGAGTTAAATATAAATCAATTCCCATGAATCACACAACTGAAAACCTCTATTATGGGTCTTCTTAAACTCAATATCTCATACCATCACATTATAATTCCTAATCACCATCCCTTAAGAAGCACTAAGAAGATTTTAATTCGCATCATAAAATCCTTAACAAATTTCATTTCAAATCGATATAAACAATTTTTAAAAAAAATTCCACATAGAGGGAATGTATATAAATATGGCCTGGTTAGTTGATGGAATCTTATAAAATAATATTTTCCAATAAGTAACTACTATAAGACATAAAATAAAAGAATAGATAAAAAATAAATAATAATTACAAAACCATCCTTCAAAATAACTTATAAATGGAATTATGAATGGATATTAATTTCATGATAAATATGGAACTTTGATGAATATATTAGGAAAAAATTACATCATTATAAAATATTTTAAACATAAATGATATGTTTGAAAAAACTAATCCATTAAAAGATATATATTTTAAAAAAATACATATTTTATCAACAAATGACTTATAAGAATGGGATTTTTTAGAATTAAACATTTTAAAAATATAATGATAGTTTAAAAGGAATAATCCCAATACCTTTGAAATCATAAAACGAACTAATCCCCTCGATATAATATTTTCTAGATGATGAACACTAAGACATCATGATCTGATTCCCACTATCTTCTCTAGTAATAAAAACTATTGAAATAAATGACTTTCACTATAATATGATGTTTAATAGATCATCATTCCATGAAAAGTATCATATTTGGAGATCCATCAATTGAAAAAAATTACCATATAAATATTTTTTAGAGAAAAATAGGCGACATGAACCAGCCACCCAGTTCATTCCCAAAAAGGAATTTATTAAAAAAACAAATATTATAATACAATCATTTTATTAAAAATTAATTTCCTTATAATAATATGATTGTCAGTGACATTCAACAAACCTCAATAAAAGGAAACTTCTCCTAGAGGCATGAATATTTTACAATATATCTATATATTATGTTCATGATGGATAGAATATTCTTCTACTGGTATAAGTGAGAAATTATGTTGAACCATGTGATTAAAAAATATGGTTATAAATTTTGATATCTAGTGATTAATATTTTTTAACCTAATTTAATTGTTCCCCATGATCTTATTTATGTAAAATTCCATGCGAAATACCTTGATTTTCAATATTATATATATATATTTATATATCACATCCTAGTGGACCCATGTAACACTACATTTTCATGATGATATTGCAAAGAAGATCCGTTTAAAAATAAAATAAATCACGTCAACCCTATTATCATCACAACCACTGATGTAAATGAAATTAAATTTTGTGTGAGGAGTTTATGAGCCACGTTGTAGAAGAACACATGTGTGAATTTTTTAAAAGATCATAGAATAATGTGAATATTATCATTGGTTAAAATGATTCAATTATGCAATTTTAAAATGTCTGAATAGTATCCACATAATGATATCCACCAGTAATTTACCAGTCAATCCCATGCTTCCTTATTACCATAGTAGTGGTAGGACTATGCTGAGATAACCTGATGTTGGGACCATGGTCCTTGGTAGTATGTTTTTTTGACTAGGGTAGTGGTGTTTCGAACCCACCATCATCCCATGTGCCAAATTGCACTAGGATCTACTCAATAAGGATAACTTCTTCCCTAGACCATGCTTGAACCTAACTCATCTTGTTTCCTCTATTCATGTTCGATAATTACTAACCACCAAGGTGGCCTAATTTATCTCCCACCATACTTGGTTTTTTATCCCTATCTATATATTTATGATAAAGTAAATATAAAATTTATAAATTTAATTATATATACTATAAATATATTTTTATACAATATATTAAAATATTTTATTACTACATAATCTAATTTTTATTGGAATATTTATAATAATATTTTAATTAATTATTTATCATTTACCAATATAATATATTAATATATATTAAATATTTTAAATATGTTTACATGTATAATGATTTTATATATATTCCACTTGTCATATGATGAATAAATTTATTGTGATTACTACTATATCCATGTAAAATTTATATTTTATAAACAATAATATATATTGTATTCCATTTAATAATTATATTTTGATTTATTCTTTTCAAATTACTATATTATCATTACAATTATCGTAATATATATATATATATATATATTCAATTCAAATTAATGTAACGCGATAAAAATATTATTACTATTTAAAATTATAATTATACATTTTTCATATCCCTATAATATAATACAATCATAGAATATGCATTTAAGATTGATATTTTATTTACCATAAAATCTATATTTTTCAATAAATGTTATATAATTATTAAAATTTATTTTTATCATTAATAATTATTTATCATCAAATAATTCTAACTAATTGATAACTAATTTCAAAAACATATTAATGGTAAAAATACTAAAGTATAAAATATTCTTTAAAATATGATAAAATTATAGTGAAATTATTAATTTTATAAAATAAAAATTCAATATTTATTTTTTCCTAATATTATACCTAATCTGAAAATAACTATAACAATTCCCCACCAACTACTATATTCTTAAATATATCAAAACACATGAAAATGTCTTTTTATTTTTTATTAAATACCCAATCACCCTATATATTACTTCACTTTAAAAAATTATTCCTACATTATCTCATATCTGTAATCTCTATATAGTTATCTTCAGTGGAGTTATCCTAAAGGTTTGTAATTAAAATTTATTCTACAATTTTTATTGTTTCTTATTTAGTACCCTTAATTTTATTCTTTTATTTTTACTCCTAATTTGAAAAATAATATTTTTATAGCTATATTTTATTGTTCTATTTCAAATTTTTTATTCCTGTTTTAGGTGTTTAGATAAAATTCATTATTTTGAATGAAAAAAAAATATAATTCTAAAATTGTGTCATAGTTATCTTTAGTGGATAAATAATCCATTAAAAAAATATTCATGTTGAAATAATAATTTATACTATAATATCATTATGTTACATTCTTCCCAAAAAATAAATTGTTCCCTGGATATTTTAATATTTTATATTGAATGGGAAAATGGATAACATCAAATTATAATAAATTATTTAGTGCTTCATTCGATAATTTCCATCCACTATAAGTTATAATTATATCATATCAAAAAAATATGGTGGTATTTTAATGTTAAAATTAAAACTACGAATTAATAAAAAAATATACCAGGGCATCCCCCAATTGCTATTGGTTGTGTTATTCATGATGACTTAGGGTCCATATAGTGCAATAATGTTTTAGATAATTTTCATAATAAGTATAAGGCCCCAGCCTTACACCTTACTTAATCATGAGTTAATACAATATTACACATTGAGGATCTTTTCAGGTTTAGAGTTTTAGAGAATTAGATCATAAACTTTCATTACATTCCACATTTAAACAAAGTGGTTACATAAATATAGTATTCATTTATCCCATCAACAGAAACATATTTAAAATAAAACATGGATTCTTTCTTGACACTTCCTTGACACTATCGTCATATCATGTAATATTCCCTTGACCTGTGAAAAACATTTCAAAAACATGGGATGAGCATAAAAATCTCAGTAAGGGTTATAAAAATATGGAAAAGAAACATGAGTTCATATATACATAAGAATGAAATCATACTTTACCCATAAAACATAGGTACTTTAACATACCTCATCAAATCATGAATAAATCATAGAAATCATAAGACATAAAAGGTATCTTGAGGCATTCATAACATTCTTACGTAGGGAGTAACCCTCTTGGTTACGTTTGGAATACCCACCACAGTATATTCCATAAATCTCTTTGGAGAAACCTTAACTTTTCTCTCCTTCGCGTTACCCAATGCATTGGAGAGCTATATCAGGCTCACCCGCCCTTAGTTTATCACAGAACCACCCGTCTTCATAACAATGCCCAAGAACCATAACATAATCATAGCACAAAGCTTAAGCATAATGGAAATATAACATTCCCACATTTCAAAAACAATATAAAATTTTAAGATATTGAAATAATGAATCCATTCTAAAAAACCATTTTCAAAACCATTTAAAACATTTAATAAAGAGATTTTTGAATCAAAGTTTCCCATACCACCTTGAAGATTTTAACATTTTAAACCATTAATATCCATATAAATAAATTCTTAAAACCATTTTGGAAACATGGATATTAATAAGAAAAAATCATTAAAACATTTAAAGCGATATTTTGGTTAAAGGGTTTTTACCAAAATTAGAGACACTTGAATACAATAATTGAGGAATAACATTTAATCAGAACTTTATAATATCATGAGAATAAATGGATTCATGATATAATATTCCAAAGGACAGTATAAACACCATATAATAGTGAATTGGTGCATAACAACAATGAAGTCTCAATAGAAATGTAAAATGCGATGAAATCCCTTATAAAGAAGGTATCCTTAAATTAAGGATAAATCAATCTCAAAATTATGTGTGAAAAATATAAATACACCCAATATAAGTGGATATTAAGTGTAAAACAATAAAAGGTAATTCAAAAATATTCAAAGGATGACATATTCAATAACTACATGTTGAACCGAAAGAAATCGAAATTGGGTTAAAAAGTTCCCTTGGTAAAATTCGACAGCCTAACAACGTCACATAAAAATTTAGAAAATGAGTTGATGAGAGATAAAAGGGGTATCTTATCACTTGGACATAAAATTTACATCAATATGGATATATAAGAACATATCCCAACATAATAGTATGTGAATTAAAAGAAATAACAAAAGAAGTCTTTTAAAAGAGGAGGGTGAAAGGTTCCCTTACCGACATGGGTATCTTTCGAAACATACACCCCGTGAAAGAAGGACAATACAAAATAGATATAAATACTCATAAATGAAAGTATATTACACAATGAGTAAAATAATGGTTATTAAATACCCCAATCAAAGGAATTTTTTTCAAATTTAGCATAAAACTCACGAGAATAAAAATGAGATGAAAAATCCCTTACAAAAACTCGACAGCCTAACGACGCCACTTAAAACTTACAAAAATGGATTGATGAGATAAAATAGGGTATCTCATCATATTAACATAAAGTTTACAGAAAGAGGAATATAAAATAGCATCCCCCAACATAACAAAGATGAGCTTAAAAGAAGTGACATAAAGGAGAGTACTTAAAAAGAAAGAGAGAGGTTAGATCTCTTACGAAAATTCGGCAGCCTAACAGTGCCACTCAAAACTTCCAAAATGGATTTATGAGAGATAATAGGGTCTCTCATCATATGAAAATAAAAATTACAGTAATAGTAATATAAAATAACATCCCAATCACAAGAAAGATTATCTTAAAAAGAATGACATAAAAGAGTGTACTTAAAAAGAAAGAGAGGAGTAGGATCTCTTACCTCAAGTCCAACTTGTCTTGTTCGTTTATTTATATTCCTGAATAATAAACTTTGGTCAATTTATAATTGCTTAAGGACATCCTATAAATATTATTATTCAGTTCATATCACATATTTTAATGTTATAATAATTGGTTAATAATATGAGTTCATATCAGACGTTTTTGTCGATGTTTGATACATGAGTCAAAAATTGAACTTGTTGGAAAATAATTTTCCATGTAGTTATAGGTACATCATATCAAGAATAGTATTGATGTTTTCAATATCATATATATCCAGTATATATTCATTTTATACTATTCCATAGCATTTGGAGATAAAAATTAAAAGCACCGTTCATGGAGACGGTAGGTCGTACGTACGCATGAACACTACTTTCATTTTTTGTCATATTAATGGAATTAAAACAAAATGAGAGATATATATATATATGTTATAATTCCAGAATGGTATACATCATTTAGATGTAATATATTACATCTATATCCATTATATATATGTACTTATAATAGTACATAACATTTTGAGATAAGAAATGAAATGTACCGTTCATGGAGATGGTAAGCCGTACGTACGCATGGACGCAACATCCATTTATATTTCATATTTAATGGAATTAAAACATAATGATACATAATAGTATTTTAATTACAGTATGTTATCATATATAATATCATTAAATATATCCTTTATACGTACCACAGATGGTATTAACGAATCAAATCACTTTGAGGGGGCGGTAGTCCGCATTTCCCTAAATGAAGATATCGCGTTTACCCATAATGGAAACCATAAATGTATGCCATAAATTAAAAATAAAGAAGATTAAGTAAAACATAAACATATTATATATCATATATAAATATATTGTCATCTCAATGTCCACCTTTGAAGGTGTTAGAATAATGTTGAACAATCATCGTTTCGTGAGGCAGAAATTCACCATCCACAGAAACAGTATGTTCTTTAACCATTAGATGTAGGTGTGTATAAGTTTAGATCGAATACTTCTTATAAAAACATTCTAGTATATTGAAGATACTTGATTGTTTACAAAATAAATGAATAAAAAGATTTTAGTGGGTTGGAGAAGCAAAATAAAACAAAAGGACACAAGTGTAGACATTACCTTAAAATCGGGTAACTCCCTTTGGTTTGAGCTCAAAGGATTATTTGGGAAGACTTCTGACTAAAGTGAGGCTTCAAGGAGTTAAATAGGGATGTGGAGAGACAAAATGGGAAGGGGTTGGCCGAGACAAAGGCTTTGGAAGTGTGGGTAAGGAGGTAGAGGTGGGGGCCTTTTATAAGAGGAGAGGAGGGTCACTCTTGGAAAGTAAAGAAATGTTACTTTATTTTAGAATGAGTTTCGGATTTTAATAGTCCCACATTGATTTTTTTCGAGGATAAGGTGATAAGGGTTCGAAATACACCCATACAATAGGTTTTGGACATGTTTAGGTCTTAGATGTTACATTATCTTTCCATTTTATTTAAATCGTTAAATAATGAGGTCATTGCTGCATCATCATGATATCATAAATAATTTAATTTATTTAATGTCTAAAAATTATAAAAATCTAATATGATGTAGGAAATCCTTTTATCTTTTCAATGGATATTTATAATCAAAAATAGGACTTGTATAACCCCATGTAAAAATTGTTTTAGTAAAACATCTCATGTTGGTGTCATTTTTACTTTAACATTAAATTAAAAGGTATTTATGTCATTTTCCAACCAAAGTGGCTCCATGGGGTCCCCAAGTTGAACCATGGATTTTCTTGGTCGGACATGACACATAAAAGGAGGGTGGTAAATGTTTCTAGGTCATTTCATTTTATTTAAACATTATTTTTCTCTTAAACTACACTAATTACCTCTAATCGCGATTAACAACTTAATAATTTAATATTCACAAAAAAATTATACTAATCCTATTGAACCACATTTTACTTTTTAATTACAACCATGTATGTCGGATTTTTGAAATTCAAAACACAAAGATGGAAGAATTTCATTTAAACGGAAAATCAATTTTTATAAGTACCACTTAGTGGTTTCGCTATTCATCAAAAATTGAAGTTTTTCAGAAAATTACCAAAAAATCACCCTAAGATATATTTGATATTACAAATTCAAAAATCATGTCTATTTTAAAAAATTCAAAGCATATAAGTTGCATTAATTAATTTAATAATTAATTCCTGCTGTCAAAACAAATAGTGTGTTTTTATGAAACAAAAAGTATCAAAAGATTGACACTAGTATAAGTCCGATTTCAAAGTGAAATTAATTCCAACGAACACTATTGGATTAAATGGTAAAAATATATTGTAATTTCACTTTAAAACCAATTCAAAAGATAATCTAATCATATAAATAAATTATATTAAAAAGAGGTTTTGAATTAAAATACAACATTTTCCTTATTCATTAAAAATTGAACATTTTCGGAAAAATACCAAAAATTTACACAAAGTAAATTTTGAGGTCCCGATTCTAAAGAAGAATTTTATTTTGTCAAGTATAACACATAAAATTGTCAAAAAGTGGATTTAAAAGAGGTTTTCCATCAAAAGTCAGTTAATCGACCTTTTAAAGAATATTGGAATGTTTACGCTTAAAATTGGATTCATTCACATTTTTAATCCTATAGTATTTATTGTAAAGAGTAAAAATGTTTGAAAAACATATATAATCATTTTTTAGTTAGTTCTGTTCATTCCCGCCATTAAAACGGCTAGGAGTTAACTACCATTTAAAATAATATTATTTTATTATTAGAGTGCAACACATGATTTCCAAGAAACTCATTATTGCGTATTGGGTACGCCATCATGCATAGAGTCCCCTTTAAAGTAATATTAATATTTTATTAACAAATATGGATAAATATGAAAATGTCATATTCTTTATTTACCTGGGGTGTTACAATAAGATACTTAATTTATACATATATTGTTTGTAAAAATTTATGAAAATAATGAAATATTTTGGAAAAGGAATTAAATCTTACATATTATTTGATAGAAACGTAATTAAAACTATTTTTATAAGATAATCCTATATTTTTTGTTTTGAAAATTTTAAGTATTTTTCCTTCCAAAATATTTTATTCACTTTAAAAATGTAATAATTAATAAAAAATATATATAGGTTACATAAAGGTATCCCAAATAAAATAATTTTCTAAAATCATTACGACTTTTACACTCTAAGGATAAGGTGAAATATTTAAAAAAATATATGATGGTACCACCTTTTCCGAGAAAATTTAGAGATTTAGGCTCTCCAACATAATGTATAAACAATTATTGACCCACAATGATTCTAGGGAATTTAATTAGTGTTATATATATATTATAGCCGTTTGAAAAAACAATTATTGAAGAATGTTTCCATAATATGTGATTTTATGTTTGGAATAATTATTTCAAGAATTCCATTTATAAGGGGCATAAGAGTTTTCTGAGGCCTTTCTTCTTAAATTTAGAATGATGTATTTAATCTATAAATGTATCACCACAATTTTTATATCATGATAAATTATTACTTCATAATTAGTGCTAAAAAATAATATTTTCCATAATTTGAATTACATAATTTTTGAAAAAGATAAATTTCAATAGAAAAATCATTAGATATAACAGTATGAAAATTTTCCATTTAAATGAATTCTCTAATGATTACTATTATTCAATATTAAAATATTAAAAACTCTAGATATCATATCAAATTACACTTAGATTACATGGTTGATCCCAAATATATATTACCCGTAGCTTATAAATTGCCATAAAACCAAATCCCAAAACCTAAAAATATAATTTCTAACTATTAAACCATCCTTAATTAATGGAACCATAGACTCAAAACGTATCTAAATTGAACTTTGATACCCCCCAAGACACCCTAATCCCATAATCCATGAAACTGGTCCTATAATGTGTAATTCATTTAATATCCCAATACTAATACAGGTTTATAGAGTTAAATAGTTTGGATTTCTATAGTAAAACAAAATTCAAATTTACTTTCAAATTATAATTTTACCCATTCATAAAAACTTCTAAAAAGATGAACCTATACTAATCAGAGCTTAAAACAATATATAGAACAATTGAAATCACACATATACATGCCCTAAGATTATATTTTTAAAAAAGGGTGAGAAAAACAGATTAAGAATGAATTTTAAGGGATAAAAAAATAATATTTGGGTTCTGAAATTCTGAAAAAGAAACTCTTAAAAATTTAATTATATTGATGAAAAATACTTATTGTTTATACATAAATTTATTTAGGAATAAAATTATATTTTAAGTCCCAAATATATTTTAATAGAATCATTTTTATAACCCATATCTATTTAAATCAATGTTTTGAGAAATTTCATGAAAATACAAGATAACTATGAATAATGTATCATTGAAATAAAAAAATAAAAATAAAATCTCAAGTTATTATTCAAATATAAAAGTTTTAATTTAAAAATATATAATAACAATTATTCAAACAACTTATCCCTTTTTTTAGTTAGTTAAATATTTAATTTTTTAAAAATAATAAGCATGAATATAAAATTTTGAAAGACACTTTGGAATATTTAAATCATCATGTCAAGGATAACGACAAATAAAATATAACATAGTGGAAAATGTATCAAAGTGGATTATTTTTTTTCTTTAATCCCATACACATTATCTCATGTGGTATAAAACATTACTCAATGAATTATATAGTTATATTGTTATGGAGATACATGTCATATAGTAGACAATGTATCATAAGGGGTTTGATTTTACTCCTCATCCCTCATTATATCCTAATAATTTTCATGTACCTTCCCTCAAAATACATTTATAAGTGAATTATTCTCATCATAAAATCAATATAATCATTCTTCTCAAATCCTTAACATCAGTTTTACAAATTAATCCATCGTAATGTATATTAGTTAGGGATGGGTAGTTGATAGAAACTCATAAAATAATGTTTCCTATGAAATTAATATATTTACACTTATAATAAAGGTATTGATCATAAGTAACCAAAAATTAATGAAATCATACTTTGAAAAAATATTTATGTTAAATTGTGGTGGGAAATTATTTTCAAAATAATTGTTTTTCATTAATGAAGATATATTGAAAGAAATTGATTTTCATTGAATGATTTCAAATATATATGATATCTCTATAAGATTAAACCCAGGTATAAGGATTATATTTTATAGAAAGATTGTATTCTACGTAAAATATATTAAAAGGGGGGTTTTGGAATAAAATATTTGAAACATAAAATGATCACTAGAAAGGTAAAGTCCCTTTACATATTAAATAATATTATAGAATGGTCTCTTATATGTAATATTTTCTAAGTGATGAACCCAAAAACCCCACGCTCCATCACCTATAGTCTTCTCTTGCAACTTTACCTGAAGAAAATAATTTTTTTCACTGGTGGAGGAGGAGTAGAAAATTATTGTTCAATGATAACTCGCTAATTAGGATATTAATTAATAAATATTATATACGCATCACTAGTATAATATTTCAATAATTAATTAAATCATTATAATCTGATCTTTGAAGAAATTTATTGAACCTTATTAAATGGTGTCTCCAAACAGTATCATGAATATTTTATAAGATACTGACATTTGACTTTAATGGGGGAAGAATTTATCTTCAATGAGTATAATTTTTTACATAGTGTTATTTCATGTGATTATAGAATTTTGTTTGTAATTACTATAATTATTGATTTATAATTTATTTCATTTTATTGAATGGTACTTATAACAAACCATCTTTAATCAATAGATAATCTAGTGTATTGAAAAAATATTTAATCTTATTTAATTTCAAGGTCCTTATTAGGTTTATTGTTTTAGAGAATTAGGTTATAAATCATACAAATCAAACTCAAATGTAAAAAATTGGACACCACTATTTAGTATCCATTATTTTCCATGATATACATTTTTTAATTTAAAACATGGTTTATTTTCATGAAAAAGCTTCATAATATTAAACATGATATATTATATTCTCTTACCCATACATAAAACCTATGAAAAAAATTTTAAACATGTATGGGAAGAAAAATAATAATATGGGAAATAAAAAATTTAAGAAAAACTTGAAACCCATTATTCTCTGAATAATTACAAAAACATTCCTTTTTCAAAATAAACTTTCAGGGTCTAAAATTAAAATTTTCATATTCTTGAAAAACTATTATATCCACAAATATTTTTAATTAATATTGTAACACCCCAAGCTTCCTCGTTATGTTTCCTTTCGAATAATGCAATGACGTGCATTGTACGCAACTTCGAGATTTTAACACACCACAACCAATCAAACTAGCCGTTATGAATAGTAATACCTACTTTTTGAAATTATATATATTTTATATTTCAAAATGGACTTCATTTTTGGATTCGGAATATCGAATTTTTCCTAAGGTGAAATTTTGGTACTTTTCGGATAACTTTCATATTTTGATGAATAGTTAAAATTACTAAATTTTAATTAAAAACAACTTTTTTAATCAAAATAATTAATAGTGATAAATTGTGAATTTGAGTGGTTTTAATGTATATTTAGAATATATTTTTACCATTTAATATAATGTTGGTCATTGGACATAATTTTACAATTAAACCGAACATAAACAAGTGTCAATCTTTTGATAGTTATTATCTCTTAAAAACACGCTTTTTGTTTTGACAGCGGGAATTAATTTTAAATTAATTTCTGCCACTTCTGTGTTTTGAATTTAGAAAAATGGATTCCATATTTGGAATCAGGATGTCCAAATTGTGTAAATAGTTAACTTTTATTTTTAGACATTTTGAATAATTACTGCGGTAAATATTTTATTTACCATGGTTAAGGGTAAATCCGGTAAATAAGGGTTAAAAAATAATATTATAATAATAATAAATTACCCTAAAATGTGTCTTAACCCTATTGGTTGATACATGGTCGACCATGGGCATCTTTGGGTCAATTTTGGGACCCCATGGATCCACTTGTAAGTGATAATGACACTTTATATTAATTAAGCTAAAATGAATACAAAAATGACACAAGCATATATCTTTTAGAAAAACAATTGTTACATAGGGTTATATATGCTGGATTTTAGATTATAAATAGTCATTAGAAAGATAAAACGATTTACTACATAATTATATTTTATTTATAATTTTTTGACATTAAATTATTTATTTTATTTATGACACAATGATGATGCAGTAATTACTAAAATAGTAAAAAATTAACATAATTGATATTATAAATACCCAAATAATTATAATATGAAACTTTTAATGAATTAAAAAAATTTTCTAGGATAATATGATATATTAGGATTGATTTATTTGACTTTGTTCGAAGTAATCAATCTGTAATGAGTTTCACAAAAATCAACTAGTGAATAGTGTCAAAATTGACATAAAAGAGTTCTTAAAACAAATATTATATTATTAATTGATATTAAATTCCTAAAAATCTACGGTTCGGCCAAGAGACTTATATTATGATAGGTTAATCATTAATGGACCACTTGGGGGTCTTTTGGATGTATATAGTAAGTTTATTAACCATATTATATAAAAATACAAAGAGACATTGTAAAAGTGAAACTAATTAACTTAGAGTTAATACTTAAAGATAAGGTTAATATAAGTACCCAAACCTGTCTAAATTCTATTGGATGAGTTGTTTTCGACCTATCCCCACCTCAACCTTTGAATAGTCAACTTTGGAGCCATTGGAAACCGAATATGAATTTATTATAAATTAATATTTCTAGCTTTTCTAAAGGTGCCCCTCACCCCTCTTATAAAAGGGAACTCCTCCTTCTCATTTCCTCACACCACTCAAGCCACTTGGCTCGTCCAAACTCTGCCCAACTAAGCTCCCCACATCCCTCTCCTCCTCCGTGAAGCTTACCCTTAGGCAGAAAGCATTTCAACAAGTCCTTTGGTTCCAACCAAAGTGAGTTACCTAAATTAAAGGTAACGATTTCTCTTAAATTATTTTCATTTATTTTGCTTCTTCAACCCCCAAACTCTTTTTATTTCCCTTCTTTTGTAACAACACCAGTATCCTCAATATACTAGGATGTTGTTATAAGAAGTATTCAAACTACACATACACACAACTCCATCTAATGGATGATGAACATAATGTTTCTGTGGATGGAAAACTAACGCCTCACGAAACGATGATTGTTCAAAAACATATTACCGCCTCTCATGGTGGCCATTATGATGGAACTGTAATTAAATATGATATTAATGATATATATTTTATATATAAGCTTCTGTAATTCCATTTTATTTCATACCATTATTCGTTTCATGTCGTATATACATACGATAATTTTAATTTGAGGAAGTGCGGACTACCGCCCCCTTAAAATGATATGACTCGTTCATACCACACATGGAACGTATAAAGGATGGTGTTAATGAACCTAAGTAACATATATAAAATATTATATTATACTGGAATAGTAATATACCTATGTATCTTTTGGATTCGATTCTTTTAAAATAAAAAATTAAATGGAAGTAGCGTTCGTGCGTACGTACGGACTACCGTCTCCACGAACGCGATGAGATTCATTATCCATCGTATCCATTCAAGTATAATTATCATTTAATGATTTAGAAATGATGTTTAAGTAATTGAAATCATTCTGGATATGAATAAGATACAACAAACATGACTTATGTAACAAAACATATAAAAGAAAATGAGTAAGTTAACACCCGAAACGGCGTTAATACTAAGATATTATTAACAAATCAATGTTAAAAGATCATATATGATATCATATTAAAGTAAATGATTCTTGTATTATTAAATAACAATTATTTCACCATTATACAGGTGGTAAACCTACCATCGACCAAGGAAAAAGTACAAAGTAAGGGATTTTCTTATCTCACTTTTAATTCCGTGAGAATTCCATTGATCACCACTTAATTATTGCATGTGGTGTATGTGTACTGCCCATGATTGTATTCATTGTGTTATATACTTTTATTTATGGGTATTTACATCATCATGGTATGATAATTCTTTCATGGGTGTATGTTTCTTAAGTTACCTAATCAATAAGGTAATTTGAGATTTCAATTTCCACTCATTTGGCTTTACGCATATTTCATTGATTATATTACCCCAAGATTATGTGTGGAATCACTATTAATTTGATTATGTCATAATTTCCACTCCCATTCCTGTGGATATAAGTTTGATACACATAATCACTCCATTGATAATTCTCAAGTCATTGATATGAATTTGATAAGAGTAATTTTAACTCATTCTCCATTTATTGAGTTAAACATCCAATTCGTTGGTATTGTTTTTACAAGAATATGTGTGAATATACATTGATTGATTTACACTGAATATCCAATCATATTTAGTGTATTTATATTTGTCACACATAATTATGACGTTGATTTATCCTTAACCAAAGGATACAACCTTTATGAGAGATTTCATCTCAATTTACATTCCATTGAGACTTCTTTGATGATATACACCAAATCACTTTTATGTGGTGTATATAATGTACTTTGACATAGTATATCATGAATTCCTTTATTCTCATGATATTACAATGTTTTGATTACCTCAATTATTTGTATTCAAGTGTCTCTCTTTTGGTTAGAAACTCTAACTAAAATACCATTTTAAAATGTTTTAAAGAATTATTCTTCTAAATCATGCTCATTAATGTCCATATTTTAAAAATGGTTTTAAAGATTTATTTATATGGACATTAAAGTTTTAAAATTAAAAATCCTTTTAAAAAGTTTCAAAGTGGTATGGGACACTTTGATTCAAAAATCTATTTTTAAATGGCTTTTTGACAAATAGTGTGACTTTTAAATGATTTCAAGAAAAGGGGGATATTTCTCTCAAATAGTTTTGATGATTATTTTCATCTATGTCAACATCCTTCATTATTCTTGATTGAGGTTAATGTGATACAATACAATCTTCCATATTGTATCGAATGAGTTATGTTTGACTGTGGATGTGCTATTTTTATACCATTCAAGGTTTGTGGTAAAAGTATTGACATTTCGTATGCTAGTTTCAATACGAATGTTTATGTTATGTTTAAACTTGTTCATATGAGGAATGCATTGGACTTAATAAGTGATGGGTGGAGCCCGCTATAGCTCCTCGATGCATCGGTAGGTCTCATGAGACAAACTAGTGTCTTGGCACAAGGCCTTGGCAAAATCTTATTTGTAGTCTTGGCACGAGGCCTTGGCTATGTGGTTATGATAGTCTGGCATTATGCATTCCATCATTATGAAAGTAGTTATTGATATTGCATGTGATCATTCGACTAATAGAATATCCATGTGAGTAAGTAAATGGCATTATTTCATTTTACCTTCGCCATTTTATGCTGAAGTTTAAATTTAAAAGGATTTTGTTTTAGTTATAAATTGCCTTAAGTGTTTATGCTTATTTATGAAAGCTTCTGCTATAATGTTATCCTTACTGAGCATCAGAGCTCACCCCTTTCAATGTTTTATTTTTCCCAGGATTATGAAGAAGTAATTTATGAATGACCTGCAGAGATAGTATGAGGGGATATGAAGACAAGATGTTTTTTTTATGATGTAATGTAAAAATTTATGGATGTATCTAGTTACTCCAAGGCTACTAAACTAATCGGTCTTTCGAGACTTGATCTTTCTCATAATCATGCCAATGTTATGTAATAATGCACCGACTCTAGGTAATTAGGGTCGGGGCGTTACAGTTGGTATCAGAGGAAGTTTAGTACAAACCTTGGTAGCTAGATTTAGATAAACTCTGATTAGAGCACGTAGACCTAAGATGAACTTTGAGGATTAGTATAGAAGAACTTCCTAGAATTTTGGTATTGTAGAGATTTTGTGAGTTTTCCGAGCAATACATCCCTGTCTGGATACGAGCAGGTAGAGGCGGCTCTGGCACAGATGTACCTAGGGGTAAAACCCGAAAACACCGCTTTGAGCTAGACTCGAACGGGAACTGGTGCACGACAACGGGCCTTGCTGCACTCTTGGTTACGACACTCCCGGGGGATATTCTTAGGATAATTTACATTTTCTTTACAAACCAATTTAAGTAATATATATATAAGATGAGAGTAAATGAACTTGGTTAATCCTAATATGTTTCAAATTGAGAATATGGTGACATTTTAATCTCTAAATGATTTTACGACTACTATTACTCACACAATTCTTTATGGTTTTAGTCAATGGCTGGATTCCAAGGAAGTCATAGTGACTTTGAGAATGATGTACAAGATGGGAACGGTGGTGGCAATGAGCAACAAAATGGAATGTTGATAGGCGTAAAAGATATCATCTTTATTCCAAATCAGTTTTCCAAAAATATGATCAACAACATATATATTAACCAACTCCCAAACTCAACAAGGAAGAGAAAGGTGATAAATGATAAGAGCTCGAGAAATGGAGACCATGGAGAAAAGAACCCTCAATTTTCATCATGCAGGAAATGTGGAAAGAGACACCCAGGAAAGTGTCTCAATGGGACAACGAAATGTTTTACGTGCGGGAAGGAAGGACATAAAGTAAAGAATTGCCGAAGAAAAATGAAGAGTACTATGGAAGAAGATAAAAATGGTCCCAAGAGTCCATTTACAGTCATTTTCCGTAAATGTAGGGGACCTGGACATTACCCGAGTGAATGTCCTATTCTATAGGATATTTTCTTGGTCAAAGAAGAAGCTATGTGGGAATAAATGGTTGGAGAAATGTTTAAAAAGTATTAGCACTCCTTGTTGATGGGTTTACTATGGAATAATTTTCTCTTGTATTTGTAACCCCGCAGTTTGCCATGTGAGAATGATATTTAAGGAAGAATTGTCTCTTCTCTTGTGGATATGGGTATAAATAACCATTTGGATTTATATGATAATTAGGGTTTGAGAGAATTATAAGTTATTCTAATTTGGGATGAAGATTCAAAGTATGATATAACATTTCTGGTTAAATTTATGATATAGTATTTTGAGGAATTTATCTCATTTTGGCAATATTATAAAATATAGTTTTTGAAAAAGGACAACACGTAGACCGTGTGACAACCCGTCGCGTCGGACAAAGCTATGGGAATCGAACCCACAACCAAAGTGCGATTGGGATTTATCGCCTACCACTGGACTACGTGAAGTCCCTGGTTAGTGTGACTTTTTTTTAGTTAAATGATTTTATTGATCAATAATAAGTTGATTTGGGTTCTTATTTCATATCAAAAGAATACCCTTGGTATAGGAAAATGATTTGGTGATTAAGTGATAAATGTTATTTTGGAAGATGTTCGCTTTGTTGGGAACACTATATGACCAAGGAAAATAGAATACTATGGGGTTTCATTTGTGGAGTAATGATAGATTTTTATCTACGTTTTTATTGTGGATTTATAGTGATTTGGGTTATTTATGGAAATGATTAACCTATAATAGAGAATATGTGATTAGGTTAATTACTTTTGAGTATGTGACTTTAAGAGTATCTGATGTCATTTGGAGATACAATTTAACATGGGAGACTACATAATCAAATTCTTCTATGTTTTGGGTTTCAATATTAGTTTGGATTATATTAAAGGATTTTAAGGACAATTGGTTATTGAATGGTATCTATTTAACTTTGGGGTATTGTTGGTTTAATTTTAGAAATTAAGATTAGTGCATATTTATCTCAATGAATATCCTTTTGGGGGATCATTAGATCATTCACTGACCATTTTGGTTTTGATTAATCTGCAAAGACAATGTAAATATATGGTTTATCCTTCATGGATCATGTGATTCTATAGAAGTTTATTCTATCTCTTCCAGTGTGACCAAGTCTTCTTGAATACTCATCGTTTAAAAAAAATGAGTTAGTGGTGGAAATTTATTAAAGAATGAAAATCTACTTAAAATGTAAGTATATCTCATAATGTTCTTAGTCAATATCATAAATTAATTACTCTTCCTTATGTAATATAACTTAAAAAAAATGTTGTCCGTTTACTTTCCTACTAGGAGACTAATGGTCGTTTGTCCCAACACAAGTTTGTGGTTTTCTCATTGTTAACTTTCTCCTGATCATGATTTCTATCCCTCTCCATCAGAACTTGACACTTAGTTTATCATCCATATCCATGTTTTCTTACATGGAATCCTAGTATGGGTTATCTTGGATGACCCTTATACCTCTCTTTCTTTCTTTTAAAGTGATAGTTTTATTGACTCTTTTTCCGATGTGGGACTTTCCATTATATTCCCAAGCAAAATTTTAAAAATTGCGAGGACGCAATTTATTGAAGGAGGGGAGAATGTAACACCCCTAGCTTCCTCGGTATGTTTCCTTTCGAATAATGCAATGACGTGCATTGTACGCAACTTCGAGATTTTAACACACCACAACCAATCAAACTAGCCGTTATGAATAGTAATACCTACTTTTTGAAATTATATATATTTTATATTTCAAAATGGACTTCATTTTTGGATTCGGAATATCGAATTTATCCTAAGGTGAAATTTTGGTACTTTTCGGATAACTTTCATATTTTGATGAATAGTGAAAATTACTAAATTTTAATTAAAAACAACTTTTTTAATCAAAATAATTAATAGTGATAAATTGTGAATTTGAGTGGTTTTAAAGTATATTTAGAATATATTTTTACCATTTAATATAATGTTGGTCATTGGACATAATTTTACAATTAAACCGAACATAAACAAGTGTCAATCTTTTGATAGTTATTATCTCTTAAAAACACGCTTTTTGTTTTGACAGCGGGAATTAATTTTAAATTAATTTCTGCCACTTCTGTGTTTTGAATTTAGAAAAATGGATTCCATATTTGGAATCAGGATGTCCAAATTGTGTAAATAGGTAACTTTTATTTTTAGACATTTTGAATAATTACTGCGGTAAATATTTTATTTACCATGGTTAAGGGTAAATCCGGTAAATAAGGGTTAAACAAATAATATTATAATAATAATAAATTACCCTAAAATGTGTCTTAACCCTATTGGTTGATACATGGTCGACCATGGGCATCTTTGGGTCAATTTTGGGACCCCATGGATCCACTTGTAAGTGATAATGACACTTTATATTAATTAAGTTAAAATGAATACAAAAATGACACAAGCATATATCTTTTAGAAAAACAATTGTTACATAGTGTTATATATGCTGGATTTTAGATTATAAATATTCATTAGAACGATAAAAAGATTTACTACATAATTATATTTTATTTATAATTTTTTGACATTAAATAATTTATTTTATTTATGACACAATGATGATGCAGTAATTACTAAAATAGTAAAAAATTAACATAATTGATATTATAAATACCCAAATAATTATAATATGAAACTTTTAATGAATTAAACAAATTTTCTAGGATAATATGATATATTAGGATTGATTTATTTGACTTTTTTCGAAGTAATCAATCTGTTATGAGTTTCACAAAAATCAACTAGTGAATAGTGTCAAAATTGACATAAAAGAGTTCTTAAAACAAATATTATATTATTAATTGATATTAAATTCCTAAAAATCTAAGGTTCGGCCAAGAGACTTATATTATGATAGGTTAATCATTAATGGACCACTTGGGGGTCTTTTGGATGTATATAGTAAGTTTATTAACCATATTATATAAAAATACAAAGAGACATTGTAAAAGTGAAACTAATTAACTTAGAGTTAATACTTAAAGATAAGGTTAATATAAGTACCCAAACCTGTCTAAATTCTATTGGATGAGTTGTTTTCGACCTATCCCCACCTCAACCTTTGAATAGTCAACTTTCGAGCCATTGGAAACCGAATATGAATTTATTATAAATTAATATTTCTAGCTTTTCCAAAGGTGCCCCTCACCCCTCTTATAAAAGGGAACTCCTCCTTCTCATTTCCTCACACAACTCAAGCCACTTGGCTCGTCCAAACTCTGCCCAAATAAGCTCCCCACATCCCTCTCCTCCTCCTTGAAGCTTCCCCTTAGGCAGAAAGCATTTCAACAAATCCTTTGGTTCCAACCAAAGTGAGTTACCTAAATTAAAGGTAACGATTTCTCTTAAATTATTTTCATTTATTTTGCTTCTTCAACCCCCAAACTCTTTTTATTTCCCTTATTTTGTAACAACACCAGTATCCTCAATATACTAGGATGTTGTTATAAGAAGTATTCAAACTACACATACACACAACTCCATCTAATGGATGATGAACATAATGTTTCTGTGGATGGCAAACTAACGCCTCACGAAACGATGATTGTTCAAAAACATCTTACCGCCTCTCATGGTGGCCATTATGATGGCACTGTAATTAAATATGATATTAATGATATATATTTTATATATAAGCTTCTGTAATTCCATTTTATTTCATACCATTATTCGTTTCATGTCGTATATACATACGATAATTTCATTTGAGGAAGTGCGGACTACCGCCCCCTTAAAATGATATGACTCGTTCATACCACACATGGAACGTATAAAGGATGGTGTTAATGAACTTAAGTAACATATATAAAATATTATATTATACTGGAATAGTAATATACCTATGTATCATTTGGATTCGATTCTTTTAAAATAAAAAATTAAATGGAAGTAGCGTTCGTGCGTACGTACGGACTACCGTCTCCACGAACGCGATGAGATTCATTATCCATCGTATCCATTCAAGTATAATTATCATTTAATGATTTAAAAATGATGTTTAATTACTTGATATCATTCTGGATATGAATAAGATACAACAAACATGACTTATGTAACAAAACATATAAAAGAAAATGAGTAAGTTAACACCCGAAACGGCGTTAATACTAAGATATTATTAACAAATCAATGTTAAAAGATCATATATGATATCATATTAAAGTAAATGATTCTTGTATTATTAAATTACAATTATTTCACCATTATACAGGAGGTAAACCTACCATCGACCAAGGAAAAATTACAAAGTAAGGGATTTTCTTATCTCACTTTTAATTCCGTGAGAATTCCATTGATCACCACTTAATTATTGCATGTGGTGTATGTGTACTACCCATGATTGTATTCATTGTGTTATATACTTTTATTTATGGGTATTTACATCATCATGGTATGATAATTCTTTCATGGGTGTATGTTTCTTAAGTTACCTAATCAATAAGGTAATTTGAGATTTCAATTTCCACTCATTTGGCTTTACGCATATTTCATTGATTATATTACCCCAAGATTATGTGTGGAATCACTATTCATTTGATTATGTCATAATTTCCACTCCCATTCCTGTGGATATAAGTTTGATACACATAATCACTCCATTGATAATTCTCAAGTCATTGATATGAATTTGATAAGAGTAATTTTAACTCATTCTCCATTTATTGAGTTAAACATCCAATTCGTTGGTATTGTTTTTACAAGAATATGTGTGAATATACTTTGATTGATTTACACTGAATATCCAATCATATTTAGTGTATTTATATTTGTCACACATAATTATGTCGTTGATTTATCCTTAACCAAAGGATACAACCTTTATGAGAGATTTCATCTCAATTTACATTCCATTGAGACTTCTTTGATGATATACACCAAATCACTTTTATGTGGTGTATATAATGTACTTTGACATAGTATATCATGAATTCCTTTATTCTCATGATATTACAATGTTTTGATTACCTCAATTATTTGTATTCAAGTGTCTCTCTTTTGGTTAGAAACTCTAACTAAAATACCATTTTAAAATGTTTTAAAGAATTATTCTTCTAAATCATGCTCATTAATGTCCATATTTTAAAAATGGTTTTAAAGATTTATTTATATGGACATTAAAGTTTTAAAATTAAAAATCCTTTTAAAAAGTTTCAAAGTGGTATGGGACACTTTGATTCAAAAATCTATTTTTAAATGGCTTTTTGACAAATAGTGTGACTTTTAAATGATTTCAAGAAAAGGGGGATATTTCTCTCAAATAGTTTTGATGATTATTTTCATCTATGTCAACATCCTTCATTATTCTTGATTGAGGTTAATGTGATACAATACAATCTTCCATATTGTATCGAATGAGTTATGTTTGACTGTGGATGTGCTATTTTTATACCATTCAAGGTTTGTGGTAAAAGTATTGACATTTCGTATGCTAGTTTCAATACGAATGTTTATGTTATGTTTAAACTTGTTCATATGAGGAATGCATTGGACTTAATAAGTGACGGGTGGAGCCCGCTATAGCTCCTCGATGCATCGGTAAGTCTCATGAGACAAACTAGTGTCTTGGCACAAGGCCTTGGCAAAATCTTATTTGTAGTCTTGGCACGAGGCCTTGGCTATGTGGTTATGATAGTCTGGCATTATGCATTCCATCATTATGAAAGTAGTTATTGATATTGCATGTGATCATTCGACTAGTAGAATATCCATGTGAGTAAGTAAATGGCATTATTTCATTTTACCTTCGCCATTTTATGCTGAAGTTTAAATTTAAAAGGATTTTGTTTTAGTTATAAATTGCCTTAAGTGTTTATGCTTATTTATGAAAGCTTCTGCTATAATGTTATCCTTACTGAGCATCCGAGCTCACCCCTTTCAATGTTTTATTTTTCCCAGGATTATGAAGAAGTAATTTCTGAATGACCTGCAGAGATAGTATGAGGGGATATGAAGACAAGATGTTTTTTTTATGATGTAATGTAAAAATTTATGGATGTATCTAGTTACTCCAAGGCTACTAAACTAATCGGTCTTTCGAGACTTGATCTTTTTCATAATCATGCCAATGTTATGTAATAATGCACCGACTCTAGGTAATTAGGGTCGGGGCGTTACAAATATTTTATAATAAATTATAAAAGAATAAATAAAAATAAAAATTATTTACTTGTCTTCATGAAAATAATATAAAAACATTTTCACAAATTTTATTTTTACCTTTAAAAGGTATCATTTATATAACATTAATCATAATAATACGATCATACCTTCAGAAATCTTAATATTTCCTAAAAAATTGTATAAATAAATTTTAAAACTTTAATATAACATAGGACATCATTTTAAAAATCAATCTTATAAATAGAATAAAAAATATGTTCAACTTCTATACCCATTGCATTATAAAGCTATCACGAACCTGTTAGTCCTTGGTTTATAATGGTACCAACAATCCTTGGTTAACTACATAACCACCTATCTATAGATTATAAAGGAACCAACTATCCATATTAAATAATGAAACCACCTATCATCATAATAAATTCCCAATAACCATAATGTAATCATAAAACATGGAATCTTGAATTTTTATCCTTGTACTCATTACAATATTATTTTCACCGATATGAAAACATTTTATAATTTGAAATATCTATTCCATTTGTTTTTTTTAAATGACAAGAAATAAAAAAAATTAAATAGTGGTTTCCTTGGAATCAAACATTTATTAAAAAAATTAATGTATCTAATAACATAAATGCTGGTTGGAAAGGTCGTTGTCACTATATTGGTCAAAATTGAACACTCTTTTCACATTTTTGAAACATAGTAAAAATGTTCTGTATAATATATGTAAAAAAGAATAAATTTCCAAAGAATTTAATTATAGTAAAAAAGATACATGAAATGTTATTTATTATTCAATTATTACAATATTAAAAAATCTATAAAATAATTTTAAAATTATGGATGTTGAAGAAAATGGGTTGTAATGAAATCATTAAAAATAGATTTGTAAAATAATTTTCCTTTTCATGTGTTTGAATTAACCTAGATTTCTTTATAATTCTAAATAATAATCACATGGTAATTATTTATATTCATATGATCATTTTTAATTTACATTATTAATTTTACCATGTAATGATCAATTATATAATCAATTTATTACACATAAGATATTTTGATGATATTCACCTCATATATACGAAATAAGTTTGGTAGGTTTAATATTGTAAAATATGTCATTATTACATCATATAAAAAATATTTATCATGAAATAATTATCATTTATATATAATAATAATAATTTTGGAAATGATAGTGACATATTTTTAGGAAAAATGAAATATGTTACAATCATTGAGATGGTAGGTCATACATGCGAATGAGTAACATTTTGATATTTTAAAAATATTAATGGGAAGATGTTTAGTATTATTTAGTCATTATATAATGATAATTATATAAATAAAAATTATTTATTTATATATACTTTAAATTTCTTCCATGTGATGTGGTGATCAAAAATGAATCTCATCTCTTTATAGAGGTGGTAGTCCAAACGTAGAGACGAATGACAAAATCTTTTTTTAGTAAATGGAAACGTAATAAAAAATGATATATTATCTTTTAATAATGTTATTTATTTCATTAATATCATATATTTATATAAAAATTAAATATATCATTATGAGCATCCATAACTGGCAGGGATGGAAAGTGAATTATATCAATTCGTGGGGCGGTAGTCTATCATTTACATAGATAATTATTTAATTTACCATTTTCAAAAAGAGTTTAGAATATGTTATTAAATAGAAATAATAACATAAATTTATATGTAATATTATTATATTATTATGTAATCATGGTTGAAAAATATTTTTAGGAGGTGGAAGAAGATGAAAACTGAAAACTTGTGGTTAAAGACCATACCTCTTCTTCAAACAATTTCCATTGCTTTAAACCATAATCCCCATAGTGATGGTTTAAGGAATAAAAAATAACCTGAAAATGATGGAAAATATACTAGTAATTTATTTTTGGAGTCATTTTCTGAACAAAATATTTCATGCAACATGATGAATTATGAACAATAAGTAATCTTCTATAAGAGATGGGAAGAACACTCTTGGTTTTCTTAAAATATTTAACTAATATAAATTATGTTTTATATTGAAATAGATTAAAATTTATAATACTAGAATGTAAAATGGGTTTTCTTATAAATAATCTCATTAAATAGATGTGTTAATAATGTGGGTGATGTTTTCACCCCTTTTCTATTTGTTTTATCCATTTTTGACAATTCATTTTCTGTTACTAATTTTAATATTTATAAATCAATAAAGATACAATTAAATGTAAATAGGATTATAAAATAAAATTGAATGATATTTTAAACCATATCCCAATAACTTGGATGAAATTTTTTTTTGTGTTTTGAATTATATAATAAAATATTATTTATTATAAAATACCAATAAGGAAAATTTTATAAGTATTCATTTAACTTTTCGTTTAAAATTACAAGAAATGTAATTCTACCACTATGGATTAAAAACTCCATAATATACCATTATTGAATAAAAATGAGGATCATCATAATCTATTTGAATTATTTTAGTTTAAACATTTTTAAGGTCACATAGTTTAATTTTCTATTAATTTAATATATAGTGTATCTGCATTGTATAGGATTTACTATTATTATTTCGTCATTAAAAATTATAAATAAATTACTATGATAGATAAAAACATTTTACCTTTAAAATTAATAATTATAACCTTACATAAAATAGTTATATCCCATTTTCAAAAATTTAAATCTTATAATACAAAGAGAATAAAATTTTTTACTTTTCTTTACATAATATATTGTAGAGGTAAAAATCATATCCATATAAAAAAAGTTCATATTTTCATATAATGTATTATTATGAAAGAAATATACTCATACAATTAAATTAATTATAACTATTATGGTTACTTCATAATCATTATAAAATTATTTTTACCATAAATAAACCCATTTTACATTTGTCATGGTAAAAAAATCAACTAGGATTACTACTCGCGAAGATAAAAAATAAAAGAGACATATTTTCATAATTTAAAAATAATGATTCCAAATATTTTATCTATTTTTTAATATTTATTAATAAAATGGTTAAATTTTAATTTATAATTAATGAACTAAAATGTGATAAAAATGATTTTTCCAAAAAATTGCCTTTTTAAGTAAAAAAGTAATTTTATACTAAATTCAAGTATAAAATTCATTAAAAATACTATATCTATATTATTTATATTCAAAATGAATCTAATTAACATTTTAATTTTTTTCCCAAAATTAACATTTCTTTATAAATTATTTTAAATAAAATAAATTTTCCCATAAAATTCTGTACATTTTAGTATTCATTAAAAAATCAAAAAATTCAGAAAAAAGAAACAAATTTCACCAGAAGATAATTTGGATATACTAATTCCAAAAATGATTCAAATTTTATTAAATAATATTAACATGAGTTTCAGAAACAGTTATAATATATGATTACAAAAATAATAAGAAACAATTTTTTTAATAATACTTATTTTTTATGAATAAAATAAATTTACTAAATTTTTATAATTAATTCCGAAAAAATAATTGCTAAATTATAATTGATTTAGGAACATTATGTATTGTTATAATTTTTATTATTATTATCCATTCTCTCTAATTAAATGACTATATTATAATGGTTATATAACATTTTATGGTTCATTTAAGCTCAAAGATGCATATATTGCAAATTATTGAAAGTATTCTTTCTCTTAAAATATTAAGATATTACATCTTACCCCATTTAATGAATTGAATCCACGAAATTTGAACTTTTTATTGGTTATCAGGGGTTTTAAATTTGAAAGCACATTTATTGAGCTCCCATATCATAAAAATGGTTAATAAAACATCTTCTTGATAAAATATAATAGTAAGTACATTATTTTTCTAGAATAACTCATAAATAGGTTTCCAAGTAGTGGAAAATTATAATGTAGTGATAATATGTACATAGAAAAAAATTATTTCTAAAATAATGATGGATAGTGACAGAGATTATGGGTCATAATAAAGTGAATGATCTTGATAAAGTTGAAAACCACAAAACCGTAAACCAAAGTGGTGTGAAAAGAACCATAGATTCACTAGAAATGAAGGTAATTGTAGAAAAGTTTTGTTTAATTTTCCTTTTCCTAGTGTTTTGAAATTAAATTACTATCTAAAAATTTAAAATAAGGAAAGGTTTATTACATTATAGGGTTAATTTCCTCCATTAATTAATTTCTACCACAATCGCATTAGTAACTCCGAATAATGATTATTAAAGATGATTTTTTTAATGACTGAAGCACTAAAATCGATTTATAATAGATCAAATAATCCACAAAATGATATCAATCTATTCCACCCATCATTAGACATTATCCAGATCCAGAAATGGTTTCCACAATATTGCATAATTCCTAATATGAATAAACCATCAAACGATGAAATATAACATTAATCTCCAAGTCTACATTATAAATCCCAAAAAGATTCACATATAATTGGATTAAAACAATACATAAAATTCCCTAATATATTATAGAACAAGTTCCAAAACATATAATTATAAGTATTTTATCAAAAATACTTCTGAGATAAATTTATAATTTTTATTTGATCAATATTTTTTAGTCATAGATTCATATACCCAAAAATGTATAATCCTTAATTATATAGTCTCTATAATTTACTAATAGTTTTGATTAGCAACCTTAATCACCAAAATTTGACATTAAAATCATAGATGATTCTGAAATATAATTCATCATCTATTCCTAAAATAAAATCCCATTATTTTTTGTTTACCTTCATCATTTAAGTTTCAAAAAATAGTCAACATCTTCTGAGATAATATTTACCACTAAATCACTAAATCATATTCCAATAATGTGGTTATATTAATGATAAAACATATGTCCCTAAAATAAACAAAATTATTATCTTTACAATAGTTTATGTAGAAAAAAAATCATACTAAACAGAACATGACATAGGAAAATGGTAGGAAGTAAAAACTTGCTGCCCTTCAGTTGAGGGTTCATTCCTCGTAGCCTTTTTTGATGTTACTAGTTTTGACCCAAAAAATGGGTTTTCTATTTTCTAAAAATATATAATTATTATATAATTACACAAATTATAACCTCAATCATCAGAGATCATATAAATTGTAACAACTAACAATAAAATTAATCTTATGTCCACAAAATGTAATTTCTATTCTTTCTCAAATAAC
This sequence comes from Viscum album, assembly GCA_963277665.1. Classification (NCBI taxonomy): domain Eukaryota; kingdom Viridiplantae; phylum Streptophyta; class Magnoliopsida; order Santalales; family Viscaceae; genus Viscum; species Viscum album. The sequence goes on from OY728119.1 coordinate 439,303,070, forward strand.
TTTCTTACATTTTAAGCATAAGAAGTACATATACCATAAACATCTACAAAAAACTCAATAAAAGTTTCCCAATGTATTCCCATAACATAAATACTTAAACTTGGTGTATAATCCTATGAACTTATAATGAAACTTAAATCTACAACTAATTCATAACTATTGAATCCTAATATATAGATAATTAAAACATTAAACATTCTTCACAATCCATTAACCATTATTTTCCACCTTATTCTTTAATAATTCCTTGCTAAAATAATTATTCATGTCCAAAAATTCAACAATATCGTAACATATGACAGGATATAAACCATTCCTTTAATATGTCATTTTATATATCCTCATGATCCACAATAATAACATTAACATTGATAAACATTCATATATTCATCCATGAAAAACATCTTCTTGTGATTTCTCCCAATGAAATATATATTCATAATTCCTATAACTCCCACATTTAAAAAACAATTGTTGAATTGTGAAGAAAAATATTCCTCTTGATGGAATTACCACACCACTTCTTGAAATTTTACTTCGTAATTACCTAAAACACCTCTCCCTTATCTTTAAAAACATTTTTCTAGGTTTGTCTTCCCAAATTCTTGATATATATGACATTGAATATTTATACTTTTATGACCATTTTCACATGGACTTCCACATATCGTAATTTCTCACTTATTTTATGTGTTCTGAAACTCATTAAGGTTCAATTTTTTAATTATAATTCTTGATAGCTAGTTTAGAATAACCACAATATTTTTCACTCTGGACTCTATCGTATTTTATGTCTTATTCAAAAAAACACCACATCTTCTTCACATTCATTTTTAATTTGGTTCATACCAGATCTATACATTTATTAATACCCAAAAAATTGGTATAAGTATATCAATAAAATGATAATAAACTTTCTTATGAGGATAAACTAAAATATATTATTAACTATGTCATCGTCTATAATTTTTTATTTATATAAAATAAATACAATTCTCACTAACATAATAACATTTTTAGTTATAGAGTATTATTAAATTATGTAAAAATAATATCCTAACCTCTAAAGTTATTTGAACCTATCCTTTCATACAATCTATAAGAACCCATCCTTTTATATTGCATAGTCTAGTATCTTCAATCGAGAATTTACTTTTTTGATCTCAAGGGTCTTTTCAGGTTTATTGTTTAGAGAATTTTGTCATAAATTTTATATCTAAAGCTCATATACTAAATATTTTACACTCTTATTAATTATCCATTTTTCAATAAAATAAATATTTTAAAATAAACTTTTTTATTGTCATGTAAAATATTAAAAATGTTCATCATGACTTCTTATTGTCCTTTAATAGTCATTTTATCCTATGAAAAACATTTTAAATGTGATATGAGAACAAAAATATTAGTAAGGGACCTAAAAATTAAAAAGAAAAAACATATTAGTCTAAGAAAAAATAAAAAATAACAACTTTTCAAAATAAACACTAGGGGTTCAAAATAAGGGTATTATTACCCAATAAATCATCTTCAATCCTCAAATATGTTAATAACAATGTTCAAAATAAATATTAATGGAAAAAACTAAAAACATAAATGATTATTTTTAGTTATGAGAAAAACATTAAAACTTTTGAAAAAGTCATACTTTTCACCCATAATAAATTAGTATATAATTTCTTTGAAATAAATGATCATTTTAATTTCATGATATATCATAATAGTTTTGTAATAGCCATAGAATGCATCATTCGTCATATCACTCTTAAAAATGGAATAAAAAATATGGTCAAAATTTTTACCCAATGCATTGGATAGCTATCACGGACCCACTTATCCCTGTGTTATAATGGAAACACATGTCAATGGTAAATAACTTAACCACCCATAATTTTCTTATAATGAGACCACTTGAATATGGTATATAATAGAACCAAACAATATTTTAAACATTTCCCAAGAACTATAAAATAATTATAAAACATGGAATATTTAATTTTTTTCATTAAACTCATAAAAATATTTTTTTCACCCATAAAAAAATATATCTGGATATTGAAACATGTTTTCTATTTTAATTATTTTTTAAATAACCATAAAAAATAGAAGTATTGTTTTATTTAATGAAAACATGGATGCTTAAAATGGAACTCTAACATTAATTAACAACTATGGTGGTGGGAATGGTCATTGTTTCCATATACATTAAAATAGAATATTATTTTTTATTTTTTAAAGAAAGTCAAAACATTCCATATAAAATATGTAAAAATATTCATTTGGAAAACAATGTAAATAAAGTAAAAACGATACAAGAAATGTCCTTTATTATTCATGTATCTCTATATAATTAAATCTATAAATTAATTTTAAAAATATAGACATTGTAGAAAATGAGTTGGAAGGGAAACATTAAAAGATTATTTTTAAAATTAAGTCCCTTATCGTGAGTATGAATTATCACTTATATACATTATGTTCATGAGTAGTCATGTTATGTTAATTATTTAATTATTTAAGAAAAGTTTTTCATGTTTATTATTTCTCTTACTATGATATAATCATCTACTTAATTAATTGAGTCTACATTGGATGGTTTGAATACCTTCAACCCATATATCCAAAATGAAATCTATTAGTTGAATATGGTCAAAGAGGAGAATAATCCATAATCTAAAGAGTAATAATCTTGTATTTTTTTAAATTTTTTTACATTTATTATAATTTTAAAATAAACTAGAAATTATGTTCCTAGAAAATAAACTTTTTTCCAATCATGAAGATGGCAGGTCATACATATGCCTGAGTAATATGCCCTTTTTTCGACGATAATTATGGAAAGAGGCGAAGTATTATTTTATATTTAATTAATGATAATTATAACCTAAATAAAATATTATTTCGTTAAATATTATTACATATTGGTAGTGTTATGTGGTAAGAAAAAATGAGTCGCATTGCTTTGTGACGGTTGCAGTCCCTTTATATGCAAGGGTGACATTATCATTTTTCACTGAATAGAAGGGTAATAAATTAAATTTTATATATTATCTATTCATATTTATAAATATTTCATTAATATAATTTATATATAGTAACATCATCATTATTAACGGCTTTAATATAGAGGGATAGATAATGAATGTTCTCAGTTTGTGAGGCGGTTGTCTACCATACACAAAACTGATGGTTTTGTTTTACATTTTATGCATTAAATAGATGGAAATAGAAAATTAAAGTAATCTAATCAAATATATTTATATGGTATATAATGATTTACTATATCATAATGGTTGAATATTATTTTAAGGATATGGATGAAGAAATAAAATGAAAACACTTGGATAAAGACTATACCTCTTGTTTTGACAATCTCATCTTCTATACACCATAAGCCCTCTATGGATTGAATTGTGCCTAAAAATGACATATAAAATGAGGGGATGTATTATAAGAAGTATTTCTAATGGTGATAAATGAACCAAATTTTAATTTAATTGTAATAAAATGACAAGAAGATGATTCCTTTTATAAAGTGGGGATGACCACTCTTTGAATTTCTTATTATATTAAAATAATATAATTTAATTATCATATTAAAATGGTTCAAAATTTATATGAATGGATGATAAGATGAGGAAATGTTGAAATTCAATCATCCAATAAAATTTATAAAATATTAGATGATCTTCTAACCCTAATCTTTTTTAACCTTTTTCCTACCCTTTTTCACAATTAACCCGATATTAAATATTTTTGTCTTTAATTGAAATAAAGTTATAATAAAAAGAAAATTGGTGCATAAATAGAACATGGTTCAGATTTCTAACCCCTTCCCACTCACTTTGGTAAAATTATAAATTATTTAATTTTTAAATAATTTAATAATATATTATTTATTATAAAATAACATCAATGTGCATATTCGAACTATTCAATTATCTGACTTCTAAAACTGCATGTGAATATTTTAATTCCAACATAATTCATTTGAACCTCTATAAAATTTAATTTTTTCTATGAAATAATGGAACACAATAGTTCATCTAGATTATTATAATTTTAACATTTTTAAAGTCATATATTTTATTTTTATGTTAGTTGAATAAATAATGAATCTGTGTTGCATAGGCATTTAAGGTAATTATTTAATCACTAAATATAATAAATAAACATAAATAAAAGATATAAAAAATTTCAATCCCAAATTATTATAACAAATTGAAAAATTCGATTATCCCCATCCCAAAAATATTAATATTTAAAATAAATTGAATAAAATATTTTTACTTTTCTTATAAAATAATATTATTTAGGTCAATATCATAGACAAGAAAATTAAAAGGTAGTAATTTGTATTTTATTATTATGGATGATATATGATAATAAAATATAATTATTTCACGTGTGTGGGTATCATTATAGTCGTAATAAATTTTTTTAATGTTAATTAACTAATATTACCATTTCATTGCCAACAAAAGTTACAATGAAAACTATTCATAATGATAAAAAATAATAGTGAAATATTTTTTAAAAATAATACATCCTAATTCTATATATTCAATACATTTTTAAGAAATCATTTCCCGAATGTGGTGAAATTTAAGTTAAAATTAAACCTGTAAAACAAAACGAAATACATTTTTCAAAAAACTGTATTTTAAATTAAAAACATGATTTCATATAAATAAATATAGAAAATTAATTATAATGTTAGTAATTATTTTTAAAATAAAACTAATTTATGAAATTTTAAAAATAACTCAAAAAAAATTCAAGTTTATAAATACTTTAAATTAATATACAGTTTTCCAAAAAAGGGTTATTTTTCAACATTCATTGAAAAGTTAAATTTTACATAAAAACATATGTATTTCACCATAAGATAATATTTATATGATTTTATTAAAATTTATTTCATTTTTATAACTTAATGATTCTAAAATTTTTAGGAATTAATTATAAATTTTTTTCACAAAAGTAAATAAAAACTATCTTTTAAGAAAACGTATTTTTGATGATTATATTGAATTTACATAAAAACAAGTAATTATTTAATAAAAATTATTCAAAAATTTGAATTGAGTTAGTATCATTATATATATTTCATACCTCATTTAATCCTATTCAATCCTACCCATTCAAGGGCCAGTTTATGCAATCCATATAATATTTCATGGTTCCTTTAAAATTTGAATTATGTATCTTATACATTGTCAAGCATAGTTTTTCTTTTAAAATCAGGGGATTTTACAGTACCATAAAATCATCATCTTATAATACACTACATGAATTCCTTTTATATGAATTATATTATATATATATATTAATCCCTTCCTAACTGATCCATGTCCCTTGACTTCCACATTGTGAGATCACCATGAAAATCCCTTCAAATATATAAAAAACGTATCAATAAACTTATCATCACAACCACCAATATAAATGTGATAGAATGTTTATTGATGAGTTCTTAATGCTTGTGGTGAGATTATTTCATGATCAGTATGTTATAGATCAAGGAAGTTGGCAGTGACAAGTACCGTGTAAAACAATTCACACTCATTATTTTAAAAAAGTGAACATAGCCTGCCTAATATTATTCCATATCAATTTCACAGTCATTTTGACACTACTTTATTACATGGGATATTTTTTTCTACACTAAGAACATAAAAGGTCAGGTATGGTGCTCCCCACTATTCTGATGGGTTGACATCCATTTTATTGTCTAACACTAAATCCCAACCATTTCACTCACCTATGTTTGTTTATACTTCCTTAGCACCCACCCACACCTAGGTCAACACTCAATCCTAACGCATGTCACCTTCCCAAAGTTTGGTCCATGATTGTCTAATGACCAATGTGGAATTCTTAATATCGGACTATGTTATGTTGGTTGGACAAAATTTTTAAAATACTGAGATTATATAAATTTGTCTTTAAACGTAAATAAAAAATTATTAAATATAAATTTATATTATAGAGTCTTAATTAATTGAAATCAATTAAATAATTTCATTATTATAATTTCTTTTATTATTATTAAAATTATTATATCATTATTGATTATTTATCATTTTTAACTATCATCTATTAATATATTTTCTTTATTTTAAATATTCTTATAGACATATTGATATTGAATATATTCTATGTAAAATATATATTTTTTAATTTATTTTAATTATTACTATTCTCATGTCGAAATAATATATTATATACCAAAATAAGTATCATATTCCCATTAAGAATTACCATTAAATATTTTTTTTCAAAATTAATGTAATCATCAAGTGATTATATTTTTATATAAATTAATCTCAAATTAATTTACAATCATAAATATTAAATTACATGAAAAATTATATTTAAATATTTTTATTTCATGTTAATATAATCTGTGTATAATTATATTCATTTCAAGTAACTATTTTATTAACCATAATATCAATATTTCTAAATTAATGTCATATTACTGTTAGAATTTACATTATCCATTCACTATTATTTATCATCAAATAATATTAAATCATTAATAATTAATTTCATTAAAATATTACATGTAATAATTATAATCTATATTATATTATTTCAACTAAGACTCATAAATAGTTAAATTAATGATTTTATAAAATAATTTTTTTAAATGGATTTATCTGTTATGATATCCCTAATATGAAAAGATCCAATATTGATTTTCTCCCAATGACCATATTGTTTATATAATTGAAACACATTCAATGGTCATTTATTTATTCTATAAAAACTGACACATCTTATCCCTTGCTTCACTCAGAGAAATGATTCCTATATTTCTAATTTTTGTATTCTCTCTATTAACATTTTTCAGTGGAACTACCATCATAGAAGATTGTGGTGATACATTTTGAAAATTTATCTTCTTCTTGTTTCTATAAACTATTGTCCTCTTGTTCTTTTTCTCATACTGTGGAACTTTGTATTTTCATACCCATATTTCTTTATGATAATTTAAAATTTTGATTTCATTTATTTTTTGTGGTGTTTATAGATAAGAATTTAATTTTTTAAAATGTTACATCATGCTAAAAATTAATTTTAGGTTTCTTTATCTATGAAATGATCCATTAAATAGTAAATTATTATATATATAATTTCATACTAAAATCACTACATGTAACATTATACCCCCTTAAATAAATCATTCTCTAACATTTTTAATATTTATCATTTAATATTGAGAAATGAAAACTACAAATATTAAATAATGATTCAATGTTTTATTCCATAATGTTCATCCTTTACAATGAATAATAACATCACATTAAACATAATCTTATAGAATTGTTCAATATAAACCATTACAATGAAATATTAATATGTCTAAAATGGTATCCCTCAATCGACATTATTGTTCCATTTATGAAGAGTGAGGTTCCATGTAGTTAATCAATGTTTCTGTCATTTTCAAGACATTATTCTTATTTTATCAATATATATATATATATATTGTACAAAATGGATTAAATTTAAATAAACAATAATATATATTTGAAAAATAATTATTTCCAACATCTAATTTCATAGCGTCTGAATGAACCTAATTTTAAAAAATAATCTAGCACTATCAATTAGGAAAAGTTTAAATAATGGTCTTTTATAGTATAGATTATATTTCCAAAAAATAAAACACTTCAATAAAATGTAGATAATTTGTATAAAATTTTCCCATAAATATAACTATTCCAAAATAATTATGTTCTTTATACGTTTTTGATAAGATGAAATATTTAAACATTCCCTACGGGTACCAAACCTTTCTTAAAAAATGAGATATTTGGGATCTCAAAATTTGATAATAAAATTTCCCTAGCCAATGGATATTTTAGGGGATAGAGGATTTGTTTGATATATTATATAGTTTCATGAAAAATATTTTTATGTTGGTAAACATTTCAAAACAACATGATATTAACAGTACAATAATTATTTCATCTATGTTATCTCAATGGGTAAAAAGAGATCCTTGAGACCTTCCACTTTCTATTATAAAACCATAAATTAATCTAACAATGTAAAATTTTACAATTTAAATCCAGGTAAATTCATATATCTGAATTACAACTCTGAAAATAATCTTTTCATATGTTATGGTCACTTAACTTTTTGGTAAAAACAACTTATTATAGAAAAATCATAATACATTACACAATGAAATGTTTCACTTCAATAGAATACAATAGAAATACCTATTCATTAAAATTACGATAAGAAAACAATATAATTCATATAGAATCCCATATAAATCAAATGGTTTCCCCAAATTAAATATAACTTGATACAACATCCTTCTATTTTTAAATAATGTTACATATAATTTTACGAATAGATGCTCTTATAATGTTAAGTGTCATGGAAAATAGGTAAATAATATATGAAAAAATGGAAAAAATTCTATTCCACATGAAAGGATACATCAAGGTTCATTATAAGTACATTTATTTTATCTCATAACCATGGATCATACATCAATTAATAGGGTGAGCTTAAGGCCCAATAAGGGATAAAAAGGGAAAACTGTTTACTTGCAATCGGGAGGATTATCAATAAGAACTTCAAGAATATCATAAAAACATGATAAAGAGGCATATAATAAATAAAATAACATGAATAATAACTTTTAAATTTGTCTAAAACATTTAATTGTGTCATTCATAAGAATATCACTATGTTTTATAGCCAAACTGTTATAAATATTACCAAGGTTATTCACCAAGTTATCAATTAATTTATTATCTCCATATATTACATTTGTTAACCAATGCATTGGAATGATATCCAGGGGAACCCATAATATGTATTAGTTAATTTTATCTACATATATCATAATAAAACATCTGATAAATAACTTTTTGAAATTATAATAAACAGATTTCATTTCAAAATCTTATTGTCTTCGAAAGTGCATAAAAACAAGATCTTTTAGTCATTATAAACCCATAGGAAAGGAATGCATGTTTCATGTATGTTAATCCCAAAATTAAAATATATAATTTTTACATATAATTGAATATGCATATAAAATATTAGGGTTTTTTAACACGTAGAATAATAAAAAATAATTTCTTGATAAAAGGAGAGAAATTAGGAGACAAACAATCAGTAGCATAATGAGTATAAAACCCGGTTTTAGAAAAAATTAAAAATAGAGTCAACAATGTTATAATATTCATAAAAGACTCTAAATACAATAAAGGTATATAAAAAATGGATAGAAGAATATGATATAGAAATTTGATAGACATTCCGTATAAAAAAGAGATCTCGAAAGGAAAAGAGAGGCTGAGATTTCCATTTCCTTGAAAAGTGACCCCTAAAACATGATCATCAAGATCTTTGGTGATTGAGTACACCATTGGTGGAATATTTGTGTGGTAATAATATCAGATCTTTTATTATAGTTAATTGGGAATAACATATAATGGATGAATGGGTGGGTATTTATAGGAAAAGTGAGGGAGTTTTTCATCTACAACACTTTAACGAGGAGGGTAGTCTTGTTGGGTAGAACCTTATTTCAACAGTCCTAGATATGCACCGGCTGCTCCTCATAAGAGATTTGAATTTCCAGTTATACCACCTCAGGATTCAGTACATGTGAAGGGTAAAGTTTGTACTTCCTAAAGAGAGATACGTGGAAAACATCATGAACATTTTCTATATTTAGAGTATGTTTAATCCAATAGGCCATTATTCCTATGAAATCGATGATTTGATATGGGCCAATGTACCTAGGTTTGAGCTTCCCAATATTCTCAAACCTCATGAATCACCTCAAAAGTGAAATTATAAGGAAGAAATTTTCACAAAAATTAAACTCCATGTCCCTTTAATGGTTGTCAACATAACTCATCTCCCATAATTATGCAGCCTTTATTTGTTGTTGGATGGAATGAACCTTTTATGTCATCCATTGCACAAGACTGGACCTAAGAATCATTCTCTCAATAGTTTCATCCCAACATGTAGAAGTTCTATATCACTTACCATATAGATCATCACAGGTATCCATTTGAATACTCGAATGTATATGTTTTTTTATCAAAACTCAACTAATGGGATATGTTGATTCCATTCAACCTTAAATTCTTTTGAGAATTTTCCTAGTATATCCTTGGATTTCTGAATGGTCCTTTCAGATTAGCCATCATTTTGAGGGTGATAATTTCTACTAAAATTCAATTATATACCTCGATAATGTTGAATAATTTTCTGTAATTTTATTCTTAACCTTGGATCATGATCATATATGAAATAAAGTGGAACTCCATGTAGAATTACCAATTCCTTCATGTATATCATGGCATGTTATTCAAGAGAGAAATATGACAGAATAGAGATAAAATGGGTAGTCTTGGTGTGATGGTCCACTATAAACCAAATTTAATTGTTCTCTTTGTATGTTCTCGGGAGACTAGTGACAAAGTCCATAGTGATATTATCCCACTCCATGCTTGTATGAGTAGTGGTTGTAATACCCCTTTAGAAATTCATTGCTCCACCTTCACTTGATGTCACACCTAGAACCTTGTAGAGTATTCACCAATCTCCCTTTTCATTTTATCCCACCATTAAGGATAATGAAAGTCCCAATATAGTTTAGGGGTTCCCATATGTATATAGAATGCAGATCTAGGGAATTCATCCATAAGCTCCTTATTTATTTTTGTAATAGATAGAACACAAAACCCTATTTGAAATTTCAGAACTTATTCTTGACCAATATTGAACTCAGAAAACATCCCATCAATCATAGTCAAAAACTACTTCTTAAATAAAGGATCATACCTGGGATATTTCTTGATATTATCTAGTAATGATGGTTTGGTAATCATTTGGGATAGGGTAGATGATGTCCCTTCCTTTACAATTCCCATGTCCAGTTTTACTAGGACTTTCATCAAAGGATCTCCCTGAATCCTCGTCATTCATGGCACAACCATTTCGTTCCTACATAATGCATCAGTGACATTGTTTTCTCTTATAGGGTGATAATGAATTGAACAATTATAGTCTCTAATACATTCCAACCATCTCCTGTATCTCATGATCAATTCTTTTCACATGAAAATATACATCAAACATTAGTGGTCTGTGTATATGTCACATTTCTCCCCATAGAGATAATGCCTCTATATATTCAAAGAAAAAATGAACACGAATATATAAAGATAATGATTAGGATAATTCTACTCATGATACTTTAACTATAAAGATGCATAACCAATCACCTTTCCATTTTTTATGAGGATTCATCCAATCCCTTTCTGATATTAATTTCTAAAAATATGGAATTCTTCTCTAATATATTTTAGATTTACAATGGTTCAAATAACAAATATCTTCTCCAGATGTTGTAAACATTCCCCACAATCCTTTTTCTATATGAACTTAACCCATTTTCTAGTTATCCTGATTAGTGTATTAGATAGTCATGAATGTTTTTCACAAACCTCTTATAATATCCTACTAAACTAAGGAAAATATGAACCTTAGTTACTATTATAGGATGTGGCCACTCATTCACAACCTTTTTCTTTGAAGGTTAAACTAAGATTCAATTAATGGTTATAATTTTCCTTACGAAAGATACTAGTCATAACCAAAACACACAATATCTGAACTGCCAAAATAACCTCTCATTCCTCTCAGTTTTTAGTATCTCTCTTTGATGATCCTCATGCTCGTCACTAATTTTGGAATATATCATAATATGGTTAGGAATTATTTGTCAAATCCATAGAAATAACAAGTTAATTAATCAATCCGGAGTACATAACAATAACCTGTAATGAAAATATCTTGATTGGAAGGAATCCTTTTGAATATCTTATTTCTACATCATCAATTAATGATAACCAGATCAATGATCAATCTTAGATAAGAATTAAACCCCACGAATTTGGTAATATAAATCATCAATTCTTGGAAGAGGGTACTTTTTATTCATTGTGATCCTACTAATTTCTCTATATTCAATGTATTATTGCATTGATCCATCCTTCTTATTCACAAATCGAATTGGTGGTCCCCAAGGAGAAAAACATGGCCGGATAAACCACTTATCCTATATATCGTTGAGTTGTTTCATTAATTCCTCTATCTCTACATTTTCCATTCAATATGGGGTCATTGAAATCGTCTTGTATCCAGTTATTAGTTCAATGGATAAATACACCTATCTTTCTTGGGGATGCCTAGGAAAATCCAAAAGGAAAACATCAATGTATTCCTAAATGATGGGATTATTTTATATTCTTATACTTTGATCCCCTTCTTTATCTTAAATGATTATCTCTGTAAAGAAGGCTATACATGGTGCATCTAGATAGATATCAGGTTGATATATATCTCTTTTGAAGATAACTACTGGATTTCCACTCAAGACATCTGGGATTTCATTACATATACAGATGATCTTAGAATTATATGTAGAGTGGCAGTACATCCCTAGTGTAATGTCAAATCCAACATGGGAATGAATACTATATTTTCAATGATATTATTCTCAAAAAAATAAATAATATATATTATATACAGTTTTTAGGCTTGGATAATCCCTCCAGGAGTCTTGACCAATAACTCAACTTCTAGAAGTTAAGGGATTTATTCTATATTCTTTGAAAACATGGAAGAAATAAAGGAATGTATAGAACCATATTCCAAAAAATAACATTCTAGATTTGAGAGAACAATTGGAGTTCTTTCCACCAAGTAATTTAAAGAATCAACCTCAGCCATCATGATAGAAAATGTTCAACCATTCTCCCATGGCCTTTGTTGAGGTTGATGGTGATTCCACTATACTATCCTTGGATATGGGAAGTGATTAGAAATCATACCAAGATATCCATATTTGAAGCTTTGGAATTATGGTAGATCATATTAAATATTTCTTTTGTCCTTTCTGTTGAGAATCTGAGGCATCACCTCACTATGAATATTTTGAGTGACATGTCCATCTCTTCCACACATATAACATTTCCCTCTCTTGAGAAATAAATTCCCTAAATGCTTCTTCCCACACTTGTTACATGTGGAATGTTTCACTTACTTTCCACCACTCCCATGATCAATGATCCTCCCCATTTTTGTATATAGATATCTCTTCTTCTCATTTAATTTTTGAGACCCCTATGTCTTATAGAACTCTAGTTTAACCTCCATAGTGTACTGTAATAGTTCCTAATATCTGTCATAGTATAGGATGGATAAATTATTTTTTAGATGAGGGTTTAGTCCACCAAAAGTATCTATCAACCTACCATTCAGATCTATGACAAAGCTAATGTTATAACGAGAATGTCATGTGAAGTTAATATCATAGCTTCCTACAGATTCATTATCCTTATACTTTATTTTGAGGAATTCTGTCTCCATTTTAATTCTCATCCAATGAGGGAAATACATATTAAATAATATTAACTTGAACTATTACACTTCCAAAACATCAATCTCCTCTCTTGGCCTCATGTTATTAATCAATTACCACCATTGATCAGCTTCTCCCTCTAAATGGTACATATCCAGAAAGACATTCACTTGTTTTGAATAAAGAAGTGAATTTTTTTTTCTATTATGCTTATCCACTGTTCGTCATTCAATGGGTTAGTATATCCTCTGATACATGGTGGTCATTTTTTCCTAAATGAATCAACATAATGTTGTTCCATTTGTGGTGAAAAGGGTCTCTCATCTTGATGCGAGATATTTCCCATAACATGAGTTAGTTTATTCATACTTCTTATGAATATTTCTATTTTCAATTCACTTGAAGGGTCGTTAGATCATGGTCTATTGCGCACACCATTTACACAATTCCTCTTTTTTCCGAACATTATCTAAAAAAGATATATTTTTGTGATATACATGTTTTATTATATAATATTATAACTATAAAATAATTTTACGTCTTAAAACATCTTGCTTAAATTATTTATTCATTAACAATAATTAAAATTTATATAGATCCTTCATAAATGCTTATAAAAAGATTGATATTAACCAAACATGTCTCTTGCGAGTATGAAAATAGTTTTGCATTAGGGAATGTTTTTTAGAACTAGTTCCCATTTCAGTCTAGATTAAAGTGTTGTTTTTAGGTTTTACCCCTAGATACATATGTGTGAGAGTCACATCCACCTGTTCGAATCCATACAAGGATTTACTAGTTCAGAAACCACTTAATATTTCCCCAAAATACCATGATGTTTTTGTATATTTAAAATTTTATTTAGGGTTCTTCCTATTTTTTAAAATTCTATTTTCATAAAATAACAAATCCTTACGTTGATACCAACTATTGCATTCAACTTTTTATTACAAAGAATTGTATATAATTTTACAAAAAAATGAACTTTTAATGTTTAGTGTCTTGGAAAAAAGGTAAATAATACATGAAATAATAAAACATTATTATATTTATTGTGAAATTGTTTTTCAAAGTTATTACTAAATACATATATTTCATATCATAACCCGTGGACATAAATTAACTAAAAGGGTGAGTTTAAGGCCTATTAAGTGATAAAAAAGGAGAATACTTTACTGGAGATATTGAACAATATTAACAAGTAAATGAGGAATATCAAAAAGACATGATAAATATCTATATAATAAATAAAATAACATGAATGATAACTTGTAAATGTTTCTAAAAGATTTAATTATATTATTCATAATCATATCGCCAGAGTATATCACAAAGGTGTTATAAAAATTACCATGGTTATTCACAAAGGTATAGTAAAACATGTCATCTAACGAAATTAAATTATTTACGCAACACATTGATGCACTTTCATTGTTCCCCATTCAGATGAATTAATTAATGTGAGACACAAATATAATAATAAAATGTCTCATAAATATCACGTTGAAAATAAAATAAATGGATTTCATTTCAAAGTCATGGTGTTTTAGAAAGTGATAAAAAACAAAATCCATTGGTCATTTCAAACCAACGAAAAAGGAAGGTGGGTTTCATGTATGTTAATAAGATAATTAAAATAGATAATTTTGAAATCTATGTGAATACCCTTGGATAATATAGACATTTTGGAATTCACAAAATATAATAGAATAACTTCTCGATAAAAAAGTGAAGTTTTGAGATGAAAATCATGCAACATAATATGTATAAAACAAGATTTTTCAAAATATTAAAAAATAGTGGAAAAGGGTATTAAATTTATGAAAGTTTTTATATTAAGTAATGGGATATAAAAAATTTTATATAATAACATGATAAGGAAATTTGAAGGACATACCACATAGAAAGAGAACTTGAAAAGAAAAGAGATGTTGAGATTTCCATTACCTTAAGAGTGACTCCTAAAACTCGATGATCGAAAACAAATAGGATTGAAGACATCGTGGGAGGACTCCTGGGGTGGTAATAGAATAATTGATTCGAGTATAGTTAATTGGTTATTAAATATAATAGTGGAATGAGTTAGTATTTTCCTAAATGGTGAGAAAATTCTTTATTAATTTCTGAGGACACCTCAGTATTGGTATTTGAAAACCCATGTGATTTCAAAAAGAATTTACCATGGTACTGGTCACATAGGGAAACTCATATCATATTTTAATTCACCAGATTTGACCAGAATTTTAAATCCCATATTTGATCATTCTGATGTCATTCAACACAATATTAACTGAAAACTGTATTTTTACTATTCACTAAAAAATATTTTTTAAAATTCTCATAAATTCACAGTATCCTAATATCAGCCTTATGAATTCAAAAATGAAATTTACATTTTTATAATAATTCTATAAATATGATATATTTAGGTTTTCACTCGAAATAATAGAATTATTAAAAATAATTGCGGATAGTAAATGTATATTAAACTACATTGTAAAATTTTCGACACTTGAAAATAAATAAAATTATGATATAATTTTTATTTGAATAAAGTTTTTTTATAATACTATTTCATCATATAATAATTTTCAATAAACAATTAGTTTATTATAATAATTTATATGTCCCTAGAAGGTACAATGTTTACCCAAAACATCGATTTATCAAATTCCATCTCATTTTTTATGAAAACAATATTCATAAAATGGAAATGATGAAATAAATAGTTTTGTTTAACAATGGGATTAAAGTTTAATTAACTAGGTCATTAACACATAACCCCTTAAAACACCGTCATACGACCTGGGGGTAATGTGTTTGATGGTGATGGACTCTTGGGGTGGCCTAGAAAACATTGCTCTAGTGGTCATCTCCACCAACTTGAACTTATATCATAGGTGATTTCTTTTAATCATGACATGTTAAAACTCGACATGGGCTTGGTACAGAGAAAATCCTGTTGAAACTAAATCCTTCTCAGAACCAATAAATGGGGTTCATACAACCCGACTCTGGTGGATGATGTCATCAAATCTTCTTTCTACATTAATTAACCATTTTAATTTTAATTTATAACCAATAATAATAACGTTAAGAGTATAGTTTCTAATTGTCTTATTGACCAACGGTTATAATAGACCAAAGGTCATATACTGGTTGAAACCCTATGGTCCCATTATAATATAATTACCTCATTATTAATGAGATATAGTTTTGATGTGTATAATTATACACATTTTCTTAAAACAAGTATCCTTAAAAAGTTCAGGTTGTTACACTATTATCCTAAGAATCATCATTAAACCTAATCCGAAGACCTAAAAGTGGAGTTTTGAAATATTAAATCTGAATTAATCAATGACATCATAATCCCTAAATTTATTTAAACACTATTATATTACCAACTTTGACACTCTAAACCTACACTCCTGTAATATTATGATACAATAAAAATTTCTTCTAGAAACCAATGAACTATTTAATCTTACATCTTTAGAGAGTTATAAATTATATTACATAAAATTATAATTTTCCTTTATTATAGGCATTTTCCCCATTAATAACAATTACACAGAAGCTACACATGTACTTCATCATTCCAAAACTAGTATCTACCACAATCGAACACACACATCAACATGCTGTTTAAAAACACATAAAAACATTGGGTTAGAACAAAAAGGTCAATAAGTGGTTTTATATATTAGAAAACATTTCTAGATTTTAAATTTCTTGAAAAATATTTAAAACATGTTTCAATTAATATTAAATACATTGATAATATATAAAAATTTATTTAGGAATAAAATTGTCTTTCAAATCCAAGAAGGGTTTTCATAAATTAATTTTCATAACCTAGCTTAAATGAAGAAAAAATGTTTTTGAAACATTCTTGAGAAAACAACGTGAATATTATGTTATTTCATTTAAATTACTTTCCCTTAAATTATCATAAAATATAGAATTATTATTCAAATATATATTTTCTCCTTTAATATATATCACAAGAATTACTTGAAAAATCAATTTTATTATTTCATAACACCAAATATTTTCTTTTTTTAAACACTATAGAAATAATAATAAAATGAAATGTATGTTTAGAATAATAAAATCAGGAATTTAATGCTAAATTCCACGAAAAAATAACCATGGGGAAAAAATCCCATATTATATTGGGTTTTCTCCCCAATCCAATACACATCATCTCATGAAATAAAAAACCCCATTTCATTATAGGGCTATATAATTTATTTCACCCATTAAGTAGTGGGCATAGTACCATAATGGGCTTGGGTTTACTCGTCACCCACTTCCATAACCTTGTAATTCCTTATTACTATCCCTTGAGTAACACTTAATAACTTGTTATTATCATCATAAAATCTATTATAAATTCCCTTAACATCCATGATGTGAATTTTAACAAATATTCTATAAAAAGTGAATGAATATAAGTAAATAATGATTAGTTAATGAAAACCATTCAGTTAATGTATTCAATGAAATAACATCCTTAAAATATATTATTATTTTATTGGCCAAAAGAATCTAAATAATCAATCTATCCGGCTCTAAGTAAAACATTTTGTTATATAATAAAGATTTGTTATTTTTAAGCATATATGGTTAATTGATAAATATGTAGAGAAAATTTTTCGTTGCAATTAAATATGTCAATCATAATAAGTAAATTTGGAAGAACATACCCATGTTTAAGGGATTAATTTTAAAAGAAAATTGGGTTTATCAAAAATTAAATAATAATGTTTTATAGAACAAAACATTTTAATTATAAAATTATAATTGGAAACAAATAACCCCCTGCCCTCTTCACACATGATATATAATGATTTCATCAATTGATGATTTTCTAGGTGAAAATCCCAAACACCATATTCACTCAATCCTAATATCTTCCCTAGTAACAAAAACAACAGAAAAGGAAATACAATCACAAGTGGATGAGGATTAGTATAAAATTACTATATTTAGAATCATATGATAGGATCTCCTTTAATAAGTAAAATTTGTCGCATAACTAGTATAAAATTTTAATGATTAATTTTTTTATAATTATATAATTATTTATGAAATTCCGTTAACCTTGTCAAAGGGAATCTTCTTAATGTACCATGAATATTTTATTATATATAAATATATGTATTTCATGTTGTACGGATTCATTTTCAAATAATATAAGCTGTAGATCAGGCTACAACATGTTATTTCAGATTATGGTTCTTAATTAAAATAAATACATACTAATTTTTTATTCCATTGTAAAACAATTATGTCCCATGATCCAATATGTTTCATCTATTCTTATAATTCCTTCGTTATTAATTATATTATATATGCACATATATTTATATATATAATTATATTCCTCTACATAATGGATCAGCATCCCATAACTTTCATGGCATCTGATCCCCACATGAATCCCTATATATTTAAAATAATACCAATCAATCCTCCACTACTCACTACTACTGTACAGAATCTATTTCATGTTGTCTAAGGTGATTTTCAATCATGTTATGAGAAATCTAAAAGAGAACCACTATCATAACCCATCCCAATGGGGCCCTTTTCATGACTCCCCAAGCCTACCTCCAATAAGATAAGGGATGGAGACTAGAACTAATGAGGAATATCACTAACATGGGAGGAATTGAATTATATATTTATACTCACATACACATATATAAGCCCATAAAATGCTGAAATGTAAAACCATGTGAACAACCATTCTTGAAAATATCTAAATCCCACAACTAATATATGAAAAAAGTAATCAAAAGTAAGACAAGGCCAAATACAATCCCTTCATAAAGAGTCGGAAGAAAATTCCAACCCAAATTAAAGATATAGAATACTTTCAATATACCATAGAAACAAACCTTGGTCTATTGGGTCTCACTAAACCCTTCTTGGTCCTGGCCCTTTTAGGACTGCAACAATTTTGATCATCTGCTCAAGACATGAAACATGTGGGAAAATCCCATTCATGGGTGAGTATAAAAACCCCCAGTAGGAGACCCCCAAAACCACAAAGCACATAAATAATAATAATATTCATCACTACACAACTATATTTCTACAACATATATAACATGAATAACCATATATTCACAATAAGAAACAAATTCACAAGGTAATGTCACAACCATGTTTCCAAATCTAGGATTACCTCTCAAAGGTTCTTTATATTACTCATCTAGGAGACCACACTCCAATAGTCAAAATGAATTGATGATGTCCTAATAGGTGGTAGTGCTTGTCGAGTCTTGTCAAGATTAGTATACATTGGATGTATGAGGAGATATGACACACAAATAAGGATCACTCCCAATGACATGGGGTATAAAAAAACTCAAACTAGATTTACCCACTTAGAATAGGATTAGAGCCCATGTAGTGTTGTTCACAATGATACTAGGAACTCTACAAAGTGGAAGAAGATGATTGATGATCTCACTTCAAGCATCACAAAAGAAGTCCAAAAACTCTTTCAAATAATTCATACTCATGTGGTCATTTTCATATGTGTAGGTGGTGAATCCATATTAATAGTTAAAGAAATTATTTTGGGATAACATGCTAATAAAACTTGTCCAAGATATATAGGAAATGGTCTCTGAGACAACATGAAGTAGTATAAGGTGTTTCCCTTATGCACTGGTCCTTCTTGAAAAAAGTGGCATGTTTCTCGATCTATGTTGATGTACATTGAAAACTGTTTCCCATGTACTTCTTCATGTGTGTTAGTACATGAATTATCCCTTATACTACCAAGTTGGTCATGTCTATGTAGGGGTAAACGACATTCTCATGGCCATGTACCTCAATCTATTCATGCGTACACTCTATGGTACATACTGAGATATGAAAAAGGGGAAAACACATTGTGTGATAAAGTCACACTCTGTGTGAAACTTTACTCCCTTTTGAAACCATAAACGCTATTGGAAGGGTCCCATATGGCATATATCTCCATAGTACATGTGATGATGATTGGAAAATACCATATATCTTTATCCACAATCATGTGTCCATTGTACTCCTCTGGAAACAGAGTGAGTTTTTCCCCATGACAGAACCAAATAGTATCATTATTCAGGAATTTTCGTCATCAGATCATGAAAATACAGCCATTCAATATACTCACAAAATGCCTTCAAACATTGTTCTTTTTTGCATTCTAAAGAACGAGAAACAAAGTATATACATCATATGAACAATTGAATCTTCTATTACCTCACCATCATAACGTCATGATGATCATGGATCTACGATATCAAACTATTGATCTATGGAATGGGTGTACAACATTCAATTCTTATGAGTTTGTCAAACTGTAGGGAAATAATATCACCCATAATGATTGAAAAATTGAAAGAAAATGCCAAATGAACATATGTGAGGAATGGACCTCGGTCGATGTTCAGTTTCTTATCGATTCATTGTCATTACACAGATAAATGAAAAGATAATTAAAAAATCATACGGCAATTCCCCAATTCACAAATAAAACTAACCCATCTCACAATATGTATGATTAGTTATTCAATATGTTGGTTGAATGATTCATGATCATTGTAGAAATATATAATGGGGAATTAATCCAATAAAAACAGATGAACTACCTTAATTCAGATCAATTTCTAATGAAGAATGAATCTGTGCTAATATCGTTGGAAAAATCCTCTAATTCCACCTCACATCAGTCACCAATCTATGATCTGGTTTCCATTTGTAAGAGAGAGATCCTACAATTCTCTCCCAAATGGTTCTTCAATGGATCCAAGTTTATGTGGTTAACCATGAGAATTTGTTATAACCCTATAATTATAGATTAATTTTGGTCTCTTATAAATAGATGAATTAAAATATCATAATTAATTATTTTATTCATTTTACGTCTATAATAAATTTGTCATAAACCCCGCACACCAAAAAAGGTTATGTTCTTCCCAGGGTAAGATCCATGATCTTAACTCAATGGTGCTCTCATATTTCTAATTTGGGATCCCATTTTTATGTTACTAAACATTTTTAGTACAACATCACATGCATACTATTGAATATATTTAATATATTCGAAACATTTATCAAGGCACATTAGGCCTCAGAATAATACAATGTTCCAGTTTTTTGAACTGAAACTAATCCATAAATATCCAAATATAATACATGTAAAATTTTAGTCATTATATTATTTTTACATTGGGGATTTACATCCTGAAGATCCGAAACAAATGGATAAACAAAGAGATGTGTGTATTGAGCCCATGTCTAAGCCTCCCACTCTGAGCTGCTCTGTAGAAGACTCTTGTTCTTCCATAGAAAATGAACTATAGGTATCTCTCACTCAGAAGATTTTCCCTCATGTGGATCCTATATCAATACTGGGTACTCTGTAAAGGGATCTCCATCCTCATTGTCTAACTTTCCTTAGTCAATAAGGTGTGATTAATTGTGCACGAACCCCCTCAACTACAACACATGGAAGACATTGTCTACTTAGTCTAACATTGAAGGTAATGATATGTGGTACACCACCTATACAACTCTATGCAATATCTATAAATGTCCAATGAATCTCAGGGATATCATTTCATCCAACCGAATCCCCATAATCAATATTGAGGTGAAACTCATAAGAACGTATTGTATCCTTCATTAAATTCCAAGGGATTTTATCATCTATTTTTGTATGAATTATGATAGCTCTAGGTAGTCCTCAAACACTCTTGGATGATATTAACCTTCTCAATAATGGATCACACCAACTATGGTCCCATGAATGTGGACTCTCAATGGTTGGTCCATCAAATTGTTGACCTATAGGGTCACCCTTACAATATCCCAAATGGTTCCATATTAATGGTCGAATGGTAGCAGGTTTTATATGAAAAATTCTCCAGGGTTAAATGGCCCTAGAAAATATCCCCAAAGTATTACATCAAAGCACTTAGAATTCTCTCCAAAACCTGAATGTTCCTCTCAGTCTAGCCATTAGTCTATAGGTGAAACACTGTTCTCATGTGTATATAAGTCCCAAAATACTCCTACAACCCACTCCATAACTATTATTTAAAGCGACCAACACAGTCAGAAATGATCATTAATGGAAATACATGGATTCTGACTATCTCTTATACATTAGGCATCCAATGATCTTTACTAAACTCTACTTCCGAATAGCTATTATGTGAGACGACTTTGTGAGCCGTTTTACATCACCCAAATGGCATCGTTCCCAAAAAATGTATGTGGTAATCCCACCATGAATTTCATGGATATCCCATCCCAAATATAATCTAGAACCTAAAGGGTTTGTGATAAAACCATTGGAGCATTGTTATCATCCTTTACGTACTAAACATTAAGGCATCGAGAGACAAACTCTTCAACTCCCTTCTTTATCCCTGGCCACGAAAAATGATGTTAGAGGTCCCTATAAATCTATTTCAAATATCGAGGTTCCTACAAATGATATTTATGAAAAAATCATAGAACCACCTCTCAAAACATCACATATACCATTATAAATCCCCTAAAAAACCCAAATTCTCTACAAAATCATAAAATCCATTAGGATCATTTCCAGTAGATATTATAGTATATAGGTTCTCACAGTGGGCACCCCCATGATGTGCCTCCTTTACTCATTGTAAAAAATATGTGTAAAAACCATCAACTATAGGTAATAAAATCGATATCCCTACATAATGGATAACTGAATAAATTCTAAGTAATTTGATGACCTTTTCACCAACTATGAAATAGTTGTCCTACTAAGTGCATATGCTACAACGTTCCACTTCCCATGTGTGTCGAAAATCTCAAATTCATTATTCTAGAGGGACTTTAGCCATTGAATCTATCTTAATTTTATATCCCTCTAAGAGAAGATATAATTAATAATATTATTTTTTTAATAACCAATAAACCTATCTCACATTAGGTAGTGTCATTATATCTTCAATGAGAAGACAAAAAATACTATCTCAAAATCATTGGTCATGTAGTTCTTCTCATGTGGTCTCAATTAAAGTGAACCATAGAAAATCACCACATGTCATTGCATCATAACACCACCAATCTTTGTTTCTGATGCATCACAAAACACTATGTACTTGACAACCTCTGGTAATCTCAAGATAGAAGTGTTCATCAATATCAAGATCAAATCTTAAAAATCCTACTAAAACCTCAATTTCAACATGAAATAATGGACCTTTTGGGTCAAACCTATCATGGGTACTGATGTGAGGAATAAATTGGGTTTGAATATAGGATACTAACTTTACAAAAATGAATATCTTCACATATATCATGCTCTTGGATAGATCCCAATCTTAAAATTCATTGACCTTCGATTATTACACGGCCACTCCATCTACTAAGTTAACATGTACCATGAAGTAGACCTCCAGAATATGAAAATTGAACATAGAGATCATCCCACGTAGATGGTTCTCTCAGAGTTTATCTAAAACCATCCTCAAGTGTCTCTTGTACTCCTCCATGGACATTGATTACACAAGGATATCATCGATAAAGACCACCTAAAACAAGTATAAGAAGGGATGAATAATCTAGTTCATGAGTTACATGAACCCTGTTGTATATTTTATCACACCAAGTAAAATTAAGATGTACTTATATTGAATTTCATGAAATTTTAAAGTCGTGTTCGATATATCCTCATATCATACTCAGAACTGGAGATATCCTGATATGATATCATCCTTTGATAACTATTGTTCCCCTTTCAAATGATAAAATCAGTCATCAATCGTAGGTAGTGGATAATTGTTATTCAAGGAACCTAGTTCAAGCACCAGTATTCCAAACATAACCTCAATATTCTGCCTTCCTTCTAGGTGAATGAAACTGGGGGTTTTTAAAGTGAAACACTGGGTCTAAAAAATCGCTTCCTCTGTAATTCCTCCAACTACACCCTCACCTCACAATGATCTTTGGGATGCATCCAACATATAGGGGTACATATTGGTTATGTATCTAGGTGTAGATAAATGCAAAAATCTATCTTTCAGGAGGAGGTATGAATATAAATTCTTAAGAAAATATGTCCTCATACTCCACCAACACTATAAGGAAAACAATACTCCTAACAAACACAACATCAAGGGTTATTCTATCAAACCGATTAGTAATCTACCAAACCATACTATGTAACGCCCCGACCCCAGCTACCCAGATTCGGTCCATTACTTCGTAACATTGGCATGATCACAAGAGAGATCAAATCTCGAAAGACCGATTGGTTTAGTAGCCTTGGAAACACTAGATATATTCATAAGTTTTACATTACATCATAAAATGAAAAACTACTACAACAACATAATGTCTGCATAATTCACACTCATATCCCCACATAATATCCCTGCAGGTCATTCATAATTTACTTCTTCAATTCCTGGGAAAAATAAAACATAGAAAAGGGGTGAGCTCAAATGCCCAGTAAGGATAACAATATAGCGGAAACTTTCATAAATAAGAATAAACCTTTAAGGCAATGTATAACTAAAACAAAAGCCTTTCAACTTGAACATTTAACATAGTATGGCATAAATAAAATGAAATAATTCCATTTACTTACTCACACGGTTATTCTACTAATCGAATAATCACATGCAAAATCAATAACCACTTTCATAATGATGGAATGCATAATGCCAGACTATCATAACCACATAGCCAAGGCCTCGTGCCAAGACTACAAATAAGATTTTGTCAAGGCCTTGTGCCAAGACACTAGTTTGTCTCATGAGACCTACCGATGCATCGAGGAGCTATAGCGGGCTCCACCTGTCACATATTAAGTCCAATGCATTCCCATATGAAAAGGTTTAAACATAACATAAACATTCGTATTAAAACTAGCATACGAAATGTCAATACTTTCACCATAGTCTATGAATGGTATAAAAATAGCACATCCACAGTCAAACATATCACAAAACCTTCAATACAATATAGAAGTTTTGTATCATAATAAGTCAACTTCAAATAAGCGTAAACTCCATCAAAGGATGTTGACATAGATGAAATCAAAACACTTTTTAGAGAAATATCTCTTTCAATTTTTGAAATCATTTAAGATCCATATAAAATAAAACGTTTTCTTGAAAATATTCTTATAAGATTGTAAGTAAAACTTTGAAGATTTTATAACGGCGGAAAATAACCGCACCCGCCGTATAAGTTAAAAAAACATTCTTACCTTAATTCTATCGAAAAGGTTAAAAAGGACCTTGTTTTGAAAACGACGGAAAGATTCCTCTTATAAAAAGTCAAACAAGGGTATAAATTACTTTAACCCATTTCTTGTAAATTTTTTTTGAAATACATTTTGAAGAAAAATGTATGTGGATGATAAAGAGATCCCAGTAGATTATTACGTATAAACAACCTCAGATAATGAAGAGATTGTGAAATAAACCTTACCTTGTACTTTTCCTTTGTTGGGGTAGGTTAACCTCCTATATAATGGTGAAATAATTGTTATTAAATTATACAAGAATCATATACATTAATATGATATCATATATGATCTTTTAATATTGATTTGATAATAATATCTTAGTATTATCGTTGTTTCGGGTGATAACCGATTCGTTCTTCTTAAATGTTTGGTTACGTAAGACATGTTTGTAATGGATAGATTATATCTTATTCATAATCAGAATGATATTAACATTATTTTTAACCCTAAAATGAGAATAAGTCTTGAATGGATATGATGGAGAATGAATCTTATCACGTTCGTGGAGACGGTAGTCCGTACGTACGCACGAACGCTACTTCCATTTAATTTTTATCTTAAAAGAATCAAATACAAATGATACATAGGTATATTAATATTCCAGTATAATATAATATTTTATATATGTTACTTAAGTTCATTAACACCATCCTTTATACGTTTCATGTGTGGTATGAACGAGTCATATCATTTTAAGGGGGCGGTAGTCCGCACTTCCTCAAATGAAATTATCGTATGTATATACAACATGAAACGAATAATGGTATGAAATAAAATGGAATTTCAGAAGCTTATATATAAAATATATATCATTAATATCATATTTAATAACAGTTCCATCATAATGGCCTCCATGAGAGGCGGTAAGATGTATTTGAACAATCATCGTTTCGTGAGGCGTTAGTTTGCTATCCACAGAAACATTATGTTCATCATCCATTAGATGGAGTTGTGTGTATGTGTAGTTTGAATCCTTCTTATAACAACATCCCAGTATATTGTGGATACTGGTGTTGTTACAAAATAAAGGAAATAAAAAGAGTTTGGGGGCTGGAGAAGCAAAATAAATGAAAATAATTTAAGAGAAATCGTTACCTTTAATTTAGGTAACTCACTTTGGTTGGAACCAAAGGACTTCTTGAAATGCTTTATGCCTAAGGGGAAGCTTCAAGGACGAGGATAGGGATGTGGGGAGATTATTTGGGCAGAGTTTGGACGAGCCAAGTGGCTTGAGATGTGTGAGGAAATGAGAAGGAGGAGTGCCCTTTTATAAGAGGGGTGAGGGGCACCTTTGGAAAAGCTAGAAATATTAATTTATAATAAATTCATATTCGGTTTCTAATGGCTCCAAAGTTGATTATTTAAATGTTAAGGTGGGTATAGGTCGAAATAAACTCAACCAATAGAAGTTAGACAGGTTTGGGTACTTATATTAACCTTATCTTTAAGTATTAACTCTAAGTTAATTAGTTTCACTTTTACAATGTCTCTTTGTAGTTTTATATAATATGGTTAATAAACTTACTACATACATCCAAGAGACCCCCAAGTGGTCCATTAATGATGACACTATCATGATATAAGTCTCTTGGCCGAACCTTGTATTTTTAGGAATTTAATATCAATTAATAATATAATATTTGTTTTAAGAACTCTTTTATGTCAATTTTGACACTATTCAATAGTTGATTTTTGTGAAACTCATAACAGATTGATTACTTCGAACAAAGTCAATTAAATCAATCCTAATATATCATATTATCATAGAAAATTAGTTTAATTCATTAAAAGTTTCATATTATATTTATTTGGGTATTTATAATGTCAATTATTTTATTTTTTCACTATTATAGTAATTACTGCATCATCATTGTGTCATATATAAAATAAATTATTTAATGTCTAAAAATTATAAATAAAATATAATTATGTAGTAAATATTTTTAGCTTTCTAATGAATATTTATAATCTAAAATCCAACATATATAACCCTATGTAACAATTGTTGTTCTAAAAGATATATGCTTGTGTCATTTTTGTATTTATTTTAACTAAATTAAAATAAAGTGTCATTATCACTTACAAGTGGATCCATGGGGTCCCAAAATAGACCCAAAGATTCTCATGGTCGACCATGTATCAACCAGTAGGGTTAAGACACGTGTTAGGGTAATTTAGTATTATTATAATATTATTTTTTTAACCCTTATTTACCGGATTTACCCTTAACCATGGTAAATAAAATATTTACCGCAGTAATTATTCAAAATGTCTAAAAATAAAAGTTACCTATTTACACAATTTGAACATCCTGATTCCAAATATGGAATCCATTTTCCTAAATTCAAAACACAGTAGTGGCAGAAATTAATTTAAAATTAATTCCCGCTGTCAAAACAAAAAGCGTGTTTTTAAGAGATAATAACTATCAAAAGATTGACACTTGTTTATGTTCGGTTTAATTGTAAAATTATGTCCAATGACCAAAATTATATTAAATGGTAAAAATATATTCTAAATATACTTTAAAACTACTAAAATTCATAATTTATCACTATTAATTATTTTGATTAAAAAAGTTGTTTTTAATTAAAATTTAGTAATTTTCACTATTCATCAAAATATGAAAGTTATCCGAAATGTACCAAAATTTCACCTTAGGCTAAATTCGATATTCCGAATCCAAAAATGAAGTCCATTTTAAAATAAAATATATATATAATTTCAAAAAGTAGGTATTACTATTCATAACGGCTAGTTTGATTGGTTGTGGTGTGTGTTAAAACTCAAGGTTGCGTACAACACACGCTACTGTATTATTCAAAGAAAGTGTACCGTGGAAGCTTGGGATGTTTCATTTTAAATTTTTGATGTCCCCATTTAGTCAAAAAGTTTAAAATATTGTATTTAAAAAGGGTTCACTATTAAAAGTTGATAAAAGGGAAATACTGAAAATGAATTTGTTCTTACATTATGTCTAAGAAACTCATAATATGGATTCTAAAATTATAAGGATTATATAAAGTTAAAAATTTAGTTAACACTATTCATAACCTCTTTTGAACAGCTTGTTTGGTAAGTCATGGTGTGATTGAACTTGGTGTTGCGTGTAGTGAAAGTTATTGAATTGTTTTGAAGAAATAACACACTATAAAATCTTGGGGTGTTACATTCTCCACTCCTTTAATAAATTGCGTCCTCGCAATTTGAAATTGTTCTTCGAAAATAAAAGGTTGAAAAAAGAAAATATCTTTGTGGGAAAACCCACATCGGAAATTAGGTTACTAAAATTTAGTCTTAATATGAGGAAAAGAGAAATGAAAGAGTCACCACCAAATTATGATCTCGATTAGGAGAACATTGGTGGCAATTAGAGACATATAATTGGAGGAAAAACGTAAATATTTATAGGTAGTGATTGAGATCATCAATCACAAACAAGTGTATAATTGAGGTCCTTAAATTCATCAATCTATGATGATTTGAAATACCATCGGTTCAACAAAACATAGGGTATTAGGATAACACATTTTTGACGTTTCAAAATATCATAGTTGAAATCCCACATCGAAAAATGAATTAACGAGGCCTCTATTTAAAATAAAGAGTGGAAAGTATGAAGATTACCGAAAATAACACATACTAGGGTTCCATGTAGGAAAATATGGATATGGAAGAAAAATCTAACCATCAATTATCTGATGGAGAGTGGTAGAGAACATGGCTATGAAAAGGCCAACAATCCCAAAGCCATAAATTAGTGATGATTTAAGGTACAATCTAGGACAACATTTTTGTTCTAAGTTCTTTTTCTTAATGTTGAGGAATTTATTTATGAGATTGGATAAGATCATAAGGAGATATACTTACTTTATAATTAGAGTTTTTTCCATTAATAAATTTCTACCACAAACTCATCTTTCACTCGTAAAAAATTCTATTTATATTATTCGTACAGGGTTCCAAAATAAACGAATTTATAATTCATCTACATGATCCTTTAATAAAAACTACATTATTTAATCCACGACATCTCATGGGCCAGTGGTAGGTGATACACCCTTGTCGCCCTTCGGTTGCGGGTTCAAGTCTCGCAGCCTTGCCGGACGCGACGGGTTGCCGCCCGACCTCCGGGTTGTCCTTTTATGGAAATCCAAAATAATCCAAACTAGAACTATCCAAAATACTTCTGTCCAAACTCACAGTCCAAAATTTATAAAGAAGGTAAACATAATATAGATCCTTTTTACCCCATAATAGCATATGAATACCTTCATCATGTATTACCATATTCCTTATTGATTACATTCATGCTCCCTTATTCCATATAGAATGATGGATATACTTCATTAATCCAAAAATGTTTTAAACCCCAACAATGATGGAATATACAAATCATTAATCAGTTCCAAGGTAGTCAAGAATATCCAATATAATTTATCCAAAACAATCACATATTATTCCAAAATCACTACCTCAGTATCAGAACTATATTATGATTTATCATTCTCTCAACCATATATTTTCCAAAAATTTATCCTTCTATTGAGTCACTTTTCTTTGTTCCACATAATCTCAAGTCCTTAATGAAATAGTACTGCAGTACAATCCTTATATACTCCATAATTATTATAACAAGTACATTGTTGATACAACACTCAATTGACATAATCAACATAAGAACTCTAATCATTCCTCTTCATCTGTGGTAGTATCATAACTTGATTATTATCCAATAACATCATTTTCGGCATAGTCTGATGACTGGGACATAGGTTCGCGTAGTGTCCAAACTCCTTGAAAATGAAGCATTGTACATTTAAAACCATTTTCTTACCCTTGCAGTCACGTACTTTGTGCCCTTTTCCTCCACACTTATAACAAACTCCCATTCCTTTCAGGCAAGTTCCAGGGTGTTTCTTTCCACAGTTACCACATATGGGAAAATTCTTCGTTTCCCTTTTCCCTTTATCCATCTTTCTCTCCCATCCTTTTCTTCTCTTGATTCCCTTCAAAGCCATAGGACTCAGTAAACTCTTTACTTATCTTATCAACACATGATATTATTTCTTCATATGATGATAATACATGGGAGACTATTTCTCTTATAAATTCTAGCTTAAGACCATGAAAGATATGATCCTTCCTTCTCTTTGAATCATGTGTATTTCTGGAGTTCTCATTCCTTCTACTGGGCGCCATTTCTATACAATGGCATAAACTAGATAGGTTTATGAATCAAAATACATAATCCCATACTTATAAAACACTTAACATAAATTGAACTATTTATGGATATAATCCATAATCATAAAAATGTTTTCTTTGAGAAAGTATATACTCATAAACCCTTCATAATGATTTGTAAAGAAAATGAGAGTTATCCTGAGCATATCCCCCGGGAGTGTCGTAACCAAGAGTGCAGCAAGGCCCGTTGTCGTGCACCAGTTCTCGTTCGAGTCTAGATCAAAGCGGTGTTTTCGGGTTTTACCCCTAGGTACATCTGTGCCAGAGCCGCCTCTACCTGCTCGTATCCAGACATGGATGTATTGCTCGGAAAACTCACAAAATCTCTACAATACCAAAATTCTAGGAAGTTCTTCTATACTAATCCTCAAAGTTCATCTTAGGTTTACATGCTCTAATCAGAGTTTATCTAAATCTAGCTTCCAAGGTTTGTACTAAACTTCCTCTGATACCAACTGTAACGTCCCGACCCCAGCTACCCAGAGTCGGTGCATTACTTCGTAACATTGGCATGATCACAAGAAAGATCAAATCTCGAAAGACCGATTGGTTTAGTAGCCTTGGAAACACTAGATATATTCATAAGTTTTACATTACATCATAAAATGAAAAACTACTACAACAACATAATGTCTGCATAATTCACACTCATATCCCCACATAATATCCCTGCAGGTCATTCATAATTTACTTCTTCACTTCCTGGGAAAAATAAAACATAGAAAAGGGGTGAGCTCAAATGCCCAGTAAGGATAACAATATAGCGGAAACTTTCATAAATAAGAATAAACCTTTAAGGCAATGTATAACTAAAACAAAAGCCTTTCAACTTGAACATTTAACATAGTATGGCATAAATAAAATGAAATAATGCCATTTACTTACTCACATGGTTATTCTACTAATCGAATAATCACATGCAAAATCAATAACCACTTTCATAATGATGGAATGCATAATGCCAGACTATCATAACCACATAGCCAAGGCCTCGTGCCAAGACTACAAATAAGATTTTGTCAAGGCCTTGTGCCAAGAAACTAGTTTGTCTCATGAGACCTACCGATGCATCGAGGAGCTATAGCGGGCTCCACCCGTCACATATTAAGTCCAATGCATTCCCATATGAAAAGGTTTAAACATAACATAAACATTCATATTAAAACTAGCATACGAAATGTCAACACTTTCACCATAGACTATGAATGGTATAAAAATAGCACATCCATAGTCAAACATATCACAAAACCTTCAATACAATATAGAAATTTTGTATCATAATAAGTCAACTTCAAATAAGCGTAAACTCCATCAAAGGATGTTAACATAGATGAAATCAAAACACTTTTTAGAGAAATATCTCTTTCTATTTTTGAAATCATTTAAGATCCATATAAAATAAAACATTTTCTTGAAAATATTCTTATAATCTTTTAAGGAAAACTTTGAAGATTTTATAACGGCGGAAAATAACCGCACCCGCCGTATAAGTTAAAAAAACATTCTTACCTTAATTCTGTCGAAAAGGTTAAAAAGGACCTTGTTTTGAAAACGACGGAAAGATTCCTCTTATAAAAAGTCAAACAAGGGTATAAATTACTTTAACCCATTTCTTGTAAAAATGTTTTGAAATACATTTTGAAGAAACATGTATGTGGATGATAAAGAGATCCCAGTAGATTATTACGTATAAACAACCTCGGATAATGAAGAGATTGTGAAATAACCCTTACCTTGTACTTTTCCTTTGTTGGGGTAGGTTAACCTCCTGTATAATGGTGAAATAATTGTTATTAAATTATACAAGAATCATATACATTAATATGATATCATATATGATCTTTTAATATTGATTTGATAATAATATCTTAGTATTATCGTTGTTTCGGGTGATAACCGATTCGTTCTTCTTAAATGTTTGGTTACGTAAGACATGTTTGTAATGGATAGATTATATATTATTCATAATCATAATGATATTAACATTATTTTTAACCCTAAAATGAGAATAAGTCTTGAATGGATATGATGGAGAATGAATCTTATCACGTTCGTGGAGACGGTAGTCCGTACGTACGCACGAACGCTACTTCCATTTAATTTTTATCTTAAAAGAATCAAATCCAAATGATACATAGGTATATTACTATTCCAGTATAATATAATATTTTATATATGTTACTTAAGTTCATTAACACCATCCTTTATACGTTTCATGTGTGGTATGAACGAGTCATATCATTTTAAGGGGGCGGTAGTCCGCACTTCCTCAAATGAAATTATCGTATGTATATACAACATGAAACGAATAATGGTATGAAATAAAATGGAATTTCATAAGCTTATATATAAAATATATATCATTAATATCATATTTAATTACAGTTCCATCATAATGGCCACCATGAGAGGCGGTAAGATGTATTTGAACAATCATCGTTTCGTGAGGCGTTAGTTTGCCATCCACAGAAACATTATGTTCATCATCCATTAGATGGAGTTGTGTGTATGTGTAGTTTGAATCCTTCTTATAAAAACATCCTAGTATATTGTGGATACTGGTGTTGTTACAAAATAAAGGAAATAAAAAGATTTTGGGGGTTGGAGAAGCAAAATAAATGAAAATAATTTAAGAGAAATCGTTACCTTTAATTTAGGTAACTCACTTTGGTTGGAACCAAAGGACTTCTTGAAATGCTTTCTGCCTAAGGGGAAGCTTCAAGGAAGAGTAGAGGGATGTGGGGAGCTTATTTGGTCAGAGTTTGGACGAGCCAAGTGGCTTGAGAGGTGTGAGGAAATGAGAAGGAGGAGTGCCCTTTTATAAGAGGGGTGAGGGGCACCTTTGGAAAAGCTAGAAATATTAATTTATAATAAATTCATATTCGGTTTCTAATGGCTCCAAAGTTGATTATTTAAATGTTAAGGTGGGGATAGGTCGAAATAAACTCAACCAATAGAAGTTAGACAGGTTTGGGTACTTATATTAAACTTATCTTTAAGTATTAACTCTAAGTTAATTAGTTTCACTTTTACAATGTCTCTTTGTAGTTTTATATAATATGGTTAATAAACTTACTACATACATCCAAGCGACCCCCAAGTGGTCCATTAATGATGAACCTATCATGATATAAGTCTCTTGGATGAACCTTGGATTTTTAGTAATTTAATATCAATTAATAATATAATATTTGTTTTAAGAACTCTTTTATGTCAATTTTGACACTATTCAATAGTTGATTTTTGTGAAACTCATAACAGATTGATTACTTCAAACAAAGTCAATTATATCAATCCTAATATATCATATTATCATAGAAAATTAGTTTAATTCATTAAAAGTTTCATATTATATTTATTTGGGTATTTATAATATCAATTATTTTAATTTTTCACTATTATAGTAATTACTGCATCATCATTGTGTCATATATAAAATAAATTATTTAATGTCTAAAAATTATAAATAAAATATCATTATGTAGGAAATAGTTTTAGATTTCTAATGAGTATTTATAATCTAAAATCCAACATATATAACCCTATGTAACAATTGTTGTTCTAAAAGATATATGCTTGTGTCATTTTTGTATTTATTTTAACTAAATTAAAATAAAGTGTCATTATCACTTACAAGTGGATCCATGGGGTCCCAAAATAGACCCAAAGATTGCCATGGTCGACCATGTATCAACCAGTAGGGTTAAGACACGTTTTAGGGTAATTTAGTATTATTATAATATAATTTTTGTAACCCTTATTTACCGGATTTACCCTTAACCATGGTAAATAAAATATTTACCGCAGTAATTATTCAAAATGTCTAAAAATAAAAGTAACCTATTTACACAATTTTAACATCATTATTACAAATATGGAATCCATTTTCCTAAATTCAAAACACAGTAGTGGCAGAAATTAATTTAAAATTAATTCCCGCTGTCAAAACAAAAAGCGTGTTTTTAAGAGATAATAACTATCAAAAGATTGACACTTGTTTATGTTCGGTTTAATTGTAAAATTATGCCCAATGACCAAAATTATATTAAATGGTAAAAATATATTCTAAATATACTTTAAAACTACTAAAATTCATAATTTATCACTATTAATTATTTTGATTAAAAAAGTTGTTTTTAATTAAAATTTAGTAATTTTCACTATTCATCAAAATATGAAAGTTATCCGAAATGTACCAAAATTTCACCTTAGGCTAAATTCGATATTCCGAATCCAAAAATGAAGTCCATTTTAAAATAAAAAATATATATAATTTCAAAAAGTAGGTATTACTATTCATAACGGCTAATTTGATTGGTTGTGGTGTGTGTTAAAACTCAAGGTTGCGTACAACACACGCTACTGTATTATTCAAAGAAAGTGTACCGTGGAAGCTTGGGATGTTTCATTTTAAATTTTTGATGTCCCCATTTAGTCAAAAAGTTTAAAATATTGTATTTAAAAAGGGTTCACTATTAAAAGTTGATAAAAGGGCAATACTGAAAATGAATTTGTTCTTACATTATGTCTAAGAAACTCATAATATGGATTCTAAAATTATAAGGATTATATAAAGTTTAAAATTTTGTTAACACTATTCATAACCTCTTTTGAACAGCTTGTTTGGTAAGTCATGGTGCGATTGAACTTGGTGTTGCGTGTAGTGAAAGTTATTGAATTGTTTTGAAGAAATAACACACTATAAAATCTTGGGGTGTTACATACTACTTATAGGTACATCCTACACTGTCTAGGATACTTTACCCATAAAGGAGAACCTAGTAACATTATTGTAGAAAAAATACATCCTCCCCCTAAAGCAGTAAATACGGTAATGATCGTTATATAACTACTCCATACCTAAGATGATGTATTATGGACCTATCATTGCTAAAAAGTAATCCCCGTGGAAACTCTCACCCCCAAGAGTCTGGTCAAATTATCATCATAAGTGTGCGATTGCTGAGTTATCTCTAACAAGAGTCCCCATGTGTAAAGGTTAATCAAAGGGCTTAATCAGATTCAATAAGTCTAAAAAACGTTATATAGAGATAAAATTTTTATTGCCACCTATTCCTATTAGTACTCTATATATTTTATGAAAGACATAAATCTAACCAAATAATTTTTAGGAGCCTCTGGGTCATGAGCCACAACAACATAAAACTTCCCCCAGCCCCATCCTTCACCTCTCTGAGCCTTGAATAGACCACCTGATGACGGTGGTGGTAATAAGTTAAAATTTTAACCACCTTTTTCTGCTCTCCAATATCCTCTCCCACATATACCTTTATGTAGAAGTGTCTTCTCGTGATACTATATATGCCGCAACGTCCCATCTACTATCTCCCTGTCATCCATACAGTGGATTTAAAAATCTTGTGCAAGATGTCCCATTCCATCTAATGAGTAAAACTAACTCTACCCTGGATTATTAGTCCCATCATGTGATACCTAAACTATAGAACCCCTTTCCATGTACCTCATCATGAAACGGATCACATGTCTATGTCCCTGAGTCTGACATTCACTCCTAAAAACCAATGTCTCTGCTCCTACATTCCCAATTCCAGGAAATCACTGTGTGAGTTTTCATAGTCAAGAAACTCTCACCCAAAAAATCTCCCTATAGCACCCGAAATACGTAGGATTTCATATAAATATAATGCTAGATCGTATGTCCCTTTTTATTCCTCGCTCAATGTTTTTATCCCGAATGAACTGATCCCAAAACATATACATCGAGTACCTGGAGAGGTTGGTGAACCTCGATGAATACTCATCTTATATGGCAATTCCCCACTAAAGTTGTATGAAGCTCTGAGATATGTATATACATCAATGTAGCTAGATGGAACTACTCTATGAAATGGAAATCAAACTCTTACCATGATAGAGTAACCTCATCTTAAGACTCAGTCACTAAACCCCACTATCGTTCTGAAGAGCCATGTAGAAGGATCACATCCATGACCACCGTATGATCTTATGGTGTCTTAACTAGTTGTTAAACTAGCTTCACCACCTCAATGAAATCGTCAATAACTTTTGGAATGGGCTCACCTGAGATATTGATGGGTTTATGATGCTGAAAAAAGTGTGATATGCATCTACACCTCATCAGCTAGTACTACATGTAAAATCTACTTTTCAATAGATGGTGGTATAGATGGTGAACCACCTAGAGCTAGAACCTATATTACATGTCCTTGAATCAATTCCTCATAGCTATGGTGATCATCCTTGTGATACTAATGGTGAATCCTAGATGGAAAACGTCAGGGAGGCATCCTAGAGTAAACATGATATGACACATTCAATGAGTATATCTAGAGATATGATGCAAGAAAAACATTGAAAACATAACCCAACCATTCATGACTCATTTTCCATTGATTTTCAATAATGTACCATTGTCATGTAACAAGTTGAAAAGAAGGTGATCATGGCCCTAGTGTATGGATATGTTGATTATCACATCAACACTTGAGTCCAAGAACTACAAGCCAAACTAGAAATAATTAACAAAATTTTCCCAGAAAAATACCACATACTCTTGTCTTAACGTATAAATAAATCCTTTGATACCACTATTTTGTAACTTGTCCCAATAGGGACTAAATCGTGAAACCACAAGCCTACCTCCAATAGGCCGGGGTGTAGGGACTACCGCTGAGTAATAACATTGCTAACATTAGAGGCTTTATCCTATTCACATGATCTATCACACACCCATATCCAATTCCATACAATGTTGAAATCTAAATATAAATAAATAACCATTCATGAATACATCTTTATCCCATAACCAATGAACAAAATATAATTAATGTAATGTAAAATGGGGCCAAATACAAGCACAACACAATGATACTGAAATAAATTCCAACTTGAAGTAAAGATGGGGTAAAATAACAAGATACTATATGAACACACCTTGGTCTCTTTGGATTCACTAAAAACCACCTTGTCCTGGTCCCTCTAGAACTCTTCCAATAGGACTATCATCATCATAAGACATGGCATGTGCAGGCAAAGCTTGATTAGGTGTGAGTTTAAAAATACCCAGTAAGACACACCAAAACCACAGATAATATAACAAAAGAATAATAGTTCGATATATACATGTTTATTTCTATATAACGTATAACATGAATATCCTCATAAACTCAACAAAACATACATTCAAAAGGTAAAGTCACAACTATATTTCCAAATACTGGATTAGAGATTAAAGGTACCACATAGAACTCATATAGGAGAACACACTCCACGAGTCAAGTGGTACTGATGACGTCCTTCTAATAGGTAATTCTCAATGGGTCTCTCCATTCTAGGTATAAAAGGAAATTCTGAATAGATACGATACACATACAAGGATCACACCCATTTCCATAGGGTATACCAACAAAATAATTTAGATTACCTTCAAGTAAAGGATCGACACCAACATAGTGTTTCTCATAATGATACCAATTACTCCACCTAGATAAGTAAGTTGATAGATGATCTCAATCTGATCATCACTAAAGGATTCGAGAAACTCAACTAAAGAAGTCTTGCTGAAGGGATCATTGTTCAATGTGTAGGATGTGATTCCATACTAACCCTTAGGGAAAGAATATAGGGAATGAACCTTAACGATACTTATCCAAGATACATAAAAAAAGGGCTCCAAGACAACAATGAAGTAGTACATGGTGTGTAATAAGAGTACACCATGTGATCGTTTGGAACTGGGTCATCCCATGTAAAATGGAGAGTTCCAATGTTTGTGTAGAAGTACATAGTATATCGATTCCTATGTACATATATCTATGTGTTAGTACATTTATTTGCCCATGTACCACCAGGATGGTCACGTCAGTATAAGGATACATGATGTTTTCATGTCCGCGTACCTCAAGTCGTGATTGTGTACAATCCAAGGTATAATCCAAGCTGACAAAAAGGGTACCACACGCTATGTGGAAGGGTCAGACACCATGTGATACTTAACTCTTGTCTGAAACCCTATCCACAACTGCAGGGGTCCCACACGATGTGTAGATCTATAGAATACTAATTATAGATTATAAATTTCTAGATTTACATATTTGAAATCATGCATCTACTGCGCTTCTCTTGAATTTGATCATGATATGCCCCATCAAGAAAAAAATAGTGCTTTGGAGTGGGATTTTCCATAATAGTATCACAGAAATTCGGCCATCAAAACTATTCAGAAAATGTCTTCGAATATTGTTCTTCATTTTGCATCATAGAACCCAAAAAATGGGTATATACACCATCTAATATGATAAATATTCTATTTACTCACCATAATCACATCATTCTAAAACTAGATCTACGATATCAAATCCTTTCATTAAGAAACATTTGACAAACGTTCGATTCTTTTATATTAGTTGAAGCGATATCAAATGGTATCACCTATGAATAATGAGAAATGGGAAATAAATGAAAAAATAATGTCCATAAAGAATGGAACGAGGCCAATGTTCGTGTTTACCAAGATTCATTGACATTAGAACAATAAATGAAGAGGCAATCAAAAAATAAAAAAACAATTCCCCAATTCCCAAATAAATCTAACCCATCCCCCAATATACACGATTGAGGGATGAATAATTTTGTTGGTTTACTAAAGTTCATCATAGAAATAGATAACTAGGAATGAATACAATAAAAAACATCTAACCTTGATTCAAATGAATTGATGATAATGAATTTTGTTTCACTATAATCATTCGTGATATCTAATTATTTTTTCTCACACCAGTCGCTGCTTTACTATCTAGTTGGTGATCGTCTCAGAGAGATATTCCAATGGTCTCTCCGATTATTCTCAAATAACTAGTGGATTATATGTCTAACCTTAATGATTTTTCATAACTCTATAATTATAGAATAATTTATGTCTCTATTTTAATAGATGAAATAAAATAAATTAATTAATTTTTTAATTCATTTTATGCCTGTGATTAATTTTTGAAAAACACCACATGCTGACAAAGGTTATGTTACACCTAGGAAAAAACCCTTGCTTTAAACTTATCAATTCCTTTGGAATTCTGATCCATGGTCCAGTTTAGTAGTTATTTATCGTTTTTCATTAAACATTCTTAATAAAACTAATTAATATATTTAATATGTTACTATAATTTATTCTAGGCACTTCAGGCATCAAAATCTTCCTCTGTCTTAGAGCCTCATCCCTAAAATAATCCATATTATATAAAAAATAATACGTATAAAATATGAGTCATTACAAGAATGGTGATGGTTGGGTAAGAAGGAAAATATAAGTATTTTTTTAATACTGTTCATAAATGTTATTTTAAGTAATGTGAATAGTAACAACTTAAATCTATAACAACAAAATTTAAAAATCAGTCCAACACTTTCTTATTACCATGGAGATGTCATGAGCACATCCAAAAATTCCATTGTTGGGGTCAGAGGTCATGGGAAGTGAGTCATTTGAACCCAAACATCGGTCTTTTGCACACACCATTAAACCTTACACCAACACACATTGGCTCCTATTCTCCAAGATCCCACTAATTCCTACGATTATTCTCAATATTAACTCATAAATTTTACCTTGTGCATGGTTGATGATTATGTTTCCAAATTGGTGTCATGCTTGATCTCCCACAATGTTAGTTTGGGATTTCCATTTTGTTAATATATCAATCTTAAATAAATTATTATGAAAAATAAAATATAAAAAATTTAATGTAAATTTTTTTATACCATAGTTCTATTTCTATACAATCATGTAACTTTTTTTATTTTTAATATTACTCCTTTTTTATTAAAATTCAAATAATCTCATTGTTTTTATAAATTATCATTTACTAATATCATCTATTAATATTTTATAAATATTCTATATATTATTACATATATATTGATATTAAATATATTACATGTATCATATAATTTTTAAATTTATAATTATTATTACCCTATTAATTTCATATTAATATTTTATATACAAAAATAAATATGATATTCCAATTAACAATTATAATTAAATATTTTATTTTAAAACAAATAGAATCATTTTATAATTATTATATTATATATATTTAATTAAAATTAATATACAATGACAAGTAATATATTACTATTTAAATTTATAATTAAATTATTTCCTTAAAATTAATTCAATACATTTATAATTTTATTCCTTAAAAAGTAAAATTCTATTTTCCATAATATCTACATTTCTCAATTAATGTTATGTTTTTTATAAAATTATATTTAAAATTCACTATCATTAATCATAAAATAATTCCAAATCTTTACTAATTAATTTCCTTAAAATATTACATGTATAAAATTGTCATGTTTATAATATTAGTTAGACTATGATAAAAATATAGTTGAATTATTTCTTCAATAAAATAAATATTTTAAATTGATTAATGTCTTATCTAAAAAGACAATATATAAATTTCACCCCAATGTTTTTCTTTTTTATAAAATAGAAACACATGAAATATTTGTTTATTTATTCTATAAATACACACACATCATATCTATCACATATCATTGAAAAATGATTCATATATTCTATCTTATCTGATTTCTTTCTATAGTAATCATTATTGGTATTATCCTCATATAGGATCAAAGTGATCTATTCTACAATCTAAATATTTTATTATTTACTACCATTCATTTTTCGAATATATTTTATATAATAATTTGGAACATTTTATTTCTTCCGTATTTCATTATATAAAGTTAATATTTATTTTATTCTATTTTTGGTATTTAGAGAAATGTATTTAATTTTTCTAAAAGATATATCATGCTAAAAATGAATTTTATTTTCCTTAAATTTTGAAAAAATCAATAAATAAAAATAATATAAAATAAAAAATCATCTAAAAATTATATGGTGGTACAATTTATCCTATTTAAATAAATTGATACCCTTAAATGGTAATCATTCACATTAAAAATAGAAATAGGAACACTACAATATTCAATAGGGATTTCATTTTTTATTTCTAAATGTTCATCTCATACAAGGAATTATAATATACTTTTAAACATAATCTGATATTAGTATTCAATATATATTATTTCTATGAAATAATCTTACATGCACCAGGGAATCCTAAAATTTTCATTATCTTGTTATTTACAAAGAGCGAGGCTCTAGGCAGTCAATAGTGTTTTAGGGAATTTTCCAAAAATAACCATCATTATTTTACCCATATATAGCTTATAAAACATGTATTATATTTATTAAAACAATAATAAAACTTTTTTCAAAAATTATTTCTACCATATAATTTGATAACATCACAATTGAAACAATGTATTATAAAATAATATGATTGTTCCAGTGCTGAAAATTTCAATTTATGGTGTTACCAACATATTTTATTTATTTAAAAAATGAGATATATATATATATATATATATTTCACAAATGAATACCGAATCTAAAACTATTCAAAATTCATTATGAGCTTCAAACTCTCATGATAAGGGGAAATTTCTATGAAATTTAGGGATGTTACCACCTTTATTGAGAAAAATTAGAGATTTGCTTCTCAAAATTTGATCATAAATGATTCATTTCCAAAGATGATTTTCAAGTATGATGTAGGTGTAAAATATATTATATAGATATATGAAAAAGTGTAATATGTTGACAAATTCTTCAAAACTATATGATATTGAATTTTAATTAATTATTTCTAATATGTATTTTGAAATGGAGAAATTTCTTGTTTGAGACATTCTCCATTACTTTTTTTAACGATCCTTTTTATCCTTCAATGAAATATGATTCAATTTAAAACCCAAGAAATTATTACTTATAAATTATAATTTAGAAAATTATATTTTCCCTAGTTAGGGTATGTTAGAGTTTTGTAAATAAATTTCCATATAGAAAAACAACAAGAAGTTACACCTTGAAACTTTTCCATTTTAAATAATAATCTATTGATTCCTGTTATTAAAGATTAAAATTTGAAAAAATATAATTCCTATAAAATACCACATAGATCACAACGTTTCTATAAAACATAAATTACTCATATTCTATGAATTCCCTTAATACATTATAACAGAGTATAATAATAAGTGATTTTATCCCCTGAACCTTCTTTAATTGATGAAATTATAATCCTTAAATATATTTAAACACTTCTCTGATAGAAATTATGACACGTCATACCCAAAATCTTTAAATCCAGTGATGTAATATAATATTATTTTATAAACATAAAACAAATGTATTTTTATAGATTTATATTGTTATAGATTATATAGCATAAAAATACAAATTTCTATTTATATAGATTTTTTTCCAATTAATACAAACCCCTCACATGTTACACCATATCTCTTTAGAGCTAAAATCTACATCTATAACAATTTAAAATACACATCCATGTTATCAATGAAAAACCTTTAGAAACATAAAGAGTTTAAAAATATCTAAATAATTAGTTTTAAAGGTTTAAAAACATCTTAAAATTTGGACATTATTTAAAAACACTTTAAATGTGTTTCATTAAACATAAAATAAATTGATATTATAAAACATTTATTTTGGAATTTTATTGTCTTAAAAATCCATGAATGTTTTACACAAAATACTTTTCATAAATTAACTCTATTGAAAATAATGTTATTCAATAATTCTTGTTAAAACATGATAATTTTTAAACAGATTTACATTAAATCACAATAAATGTTGCTTGATATTGAATTATAAATTATTACAAAAATATGTATCAATACCTTTAATGATATATTAAAAAACTTCATTAGAAAATATACACCATTCTTTCATGAAATTGATTATTTTCGTTTCTTTGAAACTAATAAAAAAGCATAGAAAATTCATGAAGGTTGTTTAGAACATTAAAATCATCATGAAAATGATAACTATCAAGAAAACATAACATAGTTTAAAAATATCCAACGATTATCTGGTTTTCTCTGTAGAGTTATACACATCATGTCATTAGATATAAAATATTATCCAATGTATTGAAGGGATATAAAATTTGGTTCCCTCCCATCACATAGTGAGAAATTCCTATAACGGGTTTTGTTATAATCCATATCCCCTTTATTTATCATAAATTTATCATGTAAAATCCGTTTAAAAACTCATTGAATATTTCTATTCTCTTAAAAATCACATTAAATATTTCTCCAAAAATTCATTAATATCAATTTCAGAAATAATTCCAAAAAAAGGTAATGTATACAAATAAGTTATGGTTACTTGATGAAAGATCATTAATGTGTTTTTTTCCAAGAAATGACTATTTTAATGTGTAAAATATTGGTATTGATTAGCTGAAAACAATGATTAAGGAAAATGACCATCAAATAAATCATTAAGTTTAATTTTAAAGTCAAATACCTTTCAAAATAAATATACTTTATCGATGAAAATATTTATTATAGAAAGTGATTC
Source organism: Viscum album (assembly GCA_963277665.1). Lineage (NCBI taxonomy): Eukaryota > Viridiplantae > Streptophyta > Magnoliopsida > Santalales > Viscaceae > Viscum > Viscum album. Next base: position 439,347,512 of record OY728119.1, read on the forward strand.
ATGATGAAAAATTTTAATCAAATATGATAATATTGTAAACATATAAAAATAACCCATCAAGATTTATATTTTTAAAAATAGAAAAGGTTCTATAAAAAATACAATGAAAAAAAAAACCGAATAAAAAAATTTGAACATAAAATGATAATTTTAAAGGAATGATCCCCATACCTATTTACTCATTATATATATTACTCTCCTATATCAAATAAATTATTTAACCTGAACCCTATGACCTGACATTACCACTCCCACTATCTTCAAAATTAATTACTCCTAAACCTAAGAATGTGTTTCACTAGTGGAGGAGATTTGACAATGCATCATTCCACAATAACTCAAAAATGTGGAGTTATATTAATAACCGACCTTCAATATATAAAACTTATTATATATTATTAATTATGTAAATAATAATAATCTGATTCTTGATAGCATGAAATGGACCTCATTACTGAGAGGATTATTAAAATACCATGAATATTTTATATGATGTTAACAAGTGTCATTCATGGTGGATGACATTATCTAACTGGGGTAATTGTTGAAAATAATTTTGTATCATATGATTACAACATGTGGTAATTAATTATGATAAAAATAAATTTATATTCATTATATCTATGTTAAAATTTACCCCACAATTTTTATTGTGTACTCCATTTTTCATGTTCTCTTGATATGCAATATATTATATAAGCATATATATACATATATAGATATAAATATACCATCCTAACCAAACCATGTACAACTAAATTTATGTCATGATATACCTAGAGATATTTGTTTGAATATAAATAATAATTATCAATCCACATGTCAACACAACCATTGCAGTAAATGTAATGGAATTTTACCTATGAAGATTGTACTTCTCATGGTGAGAAACCTTCTGGAATATACCACTTTAGATTGTGTGAGATGTTGACAATGGGAATTATGTGCTTATTTAAATTGACCGTACAATACTCGCATAATCCTACAACACCTCTCATTCCTATTCCATCCAGCACTTCCCCCTATATTTTATAAGACTACACAAATAAAATCTATGTTCAGGTTCATTTCTCCATAATGGTTCGTCATGTTAATCCACACGATGTTGGTTAATAACCCCCATCACCCTTTCCAATAACTTGTACTAGCATCTTCTCACCTAGCGCCCACCCACTCATAGGCCCATACTCAAACAAAACTCAGTCCATCATCCCTGAGTGTTGTTGAATATTAAATGAAGACCTAGGTGTCCTTATTGACCTCCCACTACGCTAAACTATTTATCTGATTTTATTAATATGCTTAGACTATATAAATTCATATATAATTTAAAATATTAAAATTTAAAATTAAATTTTATATTCTTTATTCTTTTCTATATACTCAATTAAAAATTTTCTTTATTATAATATCTTATTAAGATTAATATAAATCTTATACACTTATTATTGATAATTTTTCATTTTCTACTATCATCTACCCAAATATTTCCAACATTTAAAATATTAATATGTGTTTATTAATAATGAATATATTCCACTTATCATATAAATTTTTGATTTTTTATGATGAATATTAAATTCCTTTAAAATTGGTATTTTAGATATGAAAATAAATATTCTATTACAATTAATAATTATAATTAAATATATTATTTTAAAATTAAAATACTCTTCTTATAATTATCATGTTATATATTTCCAATATAATTTATTTTAACATGATAAATATTATATTACAATTAAAATTTTTACTTTAAATCATATTATTATAATATACTTATAATTATTTTCATTACAAAATATTAGTTTATTTAACATATTATCTATAATTCCCAATCAATGTTTTATTAATAATAATATATATATTTTTCATTCATTATTAGTTATCATAAACTCATTCAAACTCTTTAAAAATTAATTTCATTCATATATTACCTTTAATTATTCTCATTTATATAACATTCATTCAACTATGATACAAAAATATTTAAAGTGTTTATTTTATCAAATAAATATTTTATATTTATTCACCCCTTATTAAAAAAAATCCAATATCAACTTTTCCCAAACATCTGTATTTTTTATAAAATCAAAACACAATCAAAATTCATTGAATCATTTATTAAATAACAACACATTGAATATCTCATGTCACTTTCAAGAATGATTCATATATTCTCACATATCTATATTCTCTCTGTAGTCATCTTTGGCTGAGATATCTACCTATATAATTACAACACTCTATTTTACAATATTGTTTTTTTCATTCATATTGTCCTTTATTTTCATCTTATAATTTTTCTCATAAATAGAACCATTATATTTTCTTTCCCATATCTATTTTTTCAAAAGAATTTTTTTCTTTATTAGATTTTAATCATATTTCATGAAAATAATTTAAAATAAATAAAAGAGAACTAATGCTAAAAATTCATGATATAATTGTTTGGTTGTGAATGCAATCAATAAATTATAAATTATGTAAAATAAAAATTCATACAAAAGTATCAAGGTGTTAAAGAAACTAAGAGGAAGATCAAGAATGGATTGATCCATGATTGGGTATCTATCACATGATCCTGTAATTATCATGTGAGTGTAATAAGGACAATGATCTTACACACAAGTACTAAGGCTTCTAAGAGGGATGTTTCAGGGGTTGTATTAAATGTGTGGATGATCAAGCGGGCAACTATTTTGGCATCTTCAATCTAATGTGAATAAGCGATAAGCATATAACACTAAAATTATCCTATTTCATTAGAGTATAAATTTTTTTATGATACTAAAATTTATTTCATGAGATCCTTACAATGAATCAAGTATCACTACACCATGAAATGTATGTTATAATATATTCAGTTTAAAAAATTTAAATTTTACATGTTTTCAGGCTTCTACAACATACCTAATAATTTCAAAACATTCTTTATCCTAACCACATCCCAACAAAACAAGTAGTTATCATTGATATTACCATCATTCAAGTAGAATATCCCTTGAGTGAATAAAAAATGTAAAAAATAAAATATAATATTTTTTAATAATTTTATAAATTAATAACTATTATTATTTTATAATATAATTCAAAAATACATTATTTTTAATTTATATATAGAAAAATTAAAAACATTTATTGTACATATTAGATTTATGTATATCCAACAACCATATATCTATTGAATATAAATCCAATATCTATATGTTGAATCACCACATATATATAATCACCACATCACATTCCCATATATATCCATAAATAATTATCTATAATAATTCACCATATTCAATAAAATCATTATCAATATATTTAACATATTTTAAACTTTTTATATTATTTCCATAGTTTTTTTGTATGATCCTCATTGTATATCAAATAAAGAATATTTCCATCATTTTGTATTTTTATTTTGTTATGGTTTTATTATTTTTAAACTTTTTCTAAATCTTTTTCATTTATTTACCTTATTATATATAAAATTATATGTTGTAATGTTCTTTATTAATGAAATAATTTATTTTTTATTTTTTCATTATCACATCTATATAATGTTATTCAACATGTCAAATAAATTAAATGTTGGCTGTCACATTCTACACAACCTTAAAATAATATTCACCCCCAAATTTAATAACTAAAATAAAAATAGTCGGGGTTACTTATTCCTCATTACATCTTCATATTCAGACATTACTTCCATAAACATATGATTCTAGTAGAAAATATTTACCTTGTGATTGGTCTTGTTTATTATCACTTTATTTCTATGATCAAAAATCTCTGTTGGTTGTTCTTAATAAATTGGATCATTTGTTGGTTGTACAATATTTTAATTCATTATATGTTTTTGGTCTAGCATGTACATCCAACAAAAACGTTCATTTGAAATATTGTTTAATTTTGATAGGTTTAGTGGTAGTTAATATAGATTAGCTACCATCCCCCCAAAGATCAAGGATTTTGAATGGGAAATGTATTCATGGATCAACATTACTTTATCATGAAATCTCATTATATGTGAGGGAAAGGGATTTATTGGGAGAAATTAAGAGTTCGGGGATATGTTTTAGATTTATGTAGAAGTTGTTATGTTCTAGTATTGAAGTAATTATCTATAGTCTCGAATTATTTCTATAGAGAAGAAGATTTAAAAATATTTAGACAGAATTTGTTTTTTGTGTTGGATTTTATTTTCATTACATAAATTAAACTCAATATCACATATACAAATATCTATTAGTCAAGTTTATTACTTTTTAAAATGTTGGAGGGTTTTGAATAATATATGGAAGAAATCTGCTATTTTCCTTAGAATTGAGAAAATTAGGACTAAAATGGAAAAGTCTAAACTTCTATAAGAATTATTCCAAATTCCATAAGATCCCCCAGAGTATCTTTAATTAAATATAGAAATGGATTAACACTAAATAAGTGTCAATTTATGATTCCATATGAGTCATTTAGACTCTGTAAGAGTCACTTGATTATTCTATAAGAGTCTCATGATAACCTATAAGATTCCTAGCCATATTTGTAAGAGTTAATGAAATCTTCAACACATTTAATTTCCATTTATGTAAAATTAATTCCCTGATATTATAAGGAATATTTCAATGATAATTTGAGTTCTATAATTAGGAAAACATTTATGTTTGATGGCTATTAAAGAGTTCACGAAATGATATTTACAAATTGTACTATGTTATATGGAAGAAACATAATGGATTAATAATATATCATGTTTCATCAAAATTATTATAAGGTGCTTTAAAATGTCTACGTGATCTAACAGATAAGATGATAATTGTTAAAATTTCTATTTTATAGTAATTCTACAATATAAGTCATTTTTATTTTACAAAAAATACTCTCAACTATTTTATTCTTTTACATGAATGTTTAAAAAATATCATATTGAATTTTTGACCTAATAACTAATGGGGGATGACGGTTCATGAAGTGGAGGAATATGTTGCTCTATAAAAAGGATAATTGCCTATTGAAAAATTTCTTAGTCGTGATAAAACATGTATATTTGTGCCACAATGTCAATAAAAAATAATATGGAAGAAGAATATAAGTTCAAGTGAAGTTGAATGAATATAACTTCATTAATTTTTATTTTATATTGAAATTTTAAATCATTAGTTTTGTTGTGTATGTGGTAAATAATATTTCATTCTCGCGTGTTTGAAAGTTCATGTGTCAGGTTTTGTGTGTAGAATATAGGAATCATAATATGTAAATTATAGAGTACAAGAGAGAATAATAATAGAGGATACTTATAAGATAGAAAAGAAGTGGAATAAGGTACCTATGATAGTGGATATAGAATAAGAAGAAGAAGAGAATCAAGACACAAAAAATTGATGAATATCATATCTATTATATTACTATCATATTGTTAATAACAAAAATTTATATAATTGTATATATGAGGTTGAAAATTACACACATAAAAGTTCTATGTGTAAAATTATTTCAAGGATAAGACCTTATCATTTTTAATACACAAGATAAAACAATTGTGTTAAATGATCTTAGGTGAATCACAATTATTCCACGGACTTGAATTCACATTTTGAGTGGTGGATCATGAAAAACATTAGTTTTCAATTACCTTTTTTATATATATTAGGAAGAAATATATATAATCAACTTAATTGGTGGAGATTTTTTATTCAAAAATAAAATTAAAAAGAAATTTAGATCCCTGGTTCATCCCACTCATATTAATTTGCATTGATCATGAGAGTATTTTCAAGTAAAATAAGAAAATGGACCCTTTATTGATGATTGGTTAATAAGAAAGTATTAGTTCCTTATTATTTTGTGTTTTGGACACTAAAATTATTTGTTAAATATGTACAACCACAATTTAATGAACTGAAAGTCTTTTCCCACCTTTGATGAAAAAATATACTATATATGGAAAGATCATATGTCTATTAATCCATTATCGATGATTTAATATATTCTGAAGGATGAAACTGATGTTTTTATACTTTATGATAATGGTGTTTTATGATATATGCTAGTAAGAAGAACTTGTGGAAGAAATTTCGTGATCAAAATTCTATCCAGTCATCTCCTGAATTTATAAATGTAAAATGAATTAATATAGAAAAAAGAACATTGTAAAAATTTGAAAACATCTATGAACGAAATTATATGGTTAAACAAGTTAAATTATAGGTTTTGATGGTAAAATAAGGTTGACCAAAAATGATTTATGATGAATAAATAGATGAATTCATTACTCGGGTTAATTTAATTGTCAAATCTGTTAGTGGGTTTAATGAAAAGTTAAAAGATACAAATATTTTCCATTATATATTTAACATTCTTCACAGAAAATTTGATGCAAAATATTCAACATATAAAGAACTTCATATTGGTATAATTTCTTTGGATAACTTTGAAAAAATACTTATTACATTTTAAATAAATAATTGAAGTTCCTCCTAATATAAAGTTGTATATGAAAAATAAATTTCCATTAAATCTTCAAGACATGAGTTATATATGAAAGAAGTAAATAAAAATGAATCATGTTATTCTGATTAAAAATAATATTCACATGTAATGTTTTATAAACATTTTCCACTTATATCTAAATGTGAAAAAAGAGTTTAGGTAAGGATTTAGAAAAAACATCCACATTTTAAATTCAATTGTTGAGAAATTGTAAATTTGTTATAAATTTTTCAAATGTTGATATATGAAAAAGGTAGTGATGGTCAACATGATAGACCAAGAAGATCCTCCAAAAAAAGTAATAAAAAATTATAAATCAATGGGTTCTTAATATGGAAAATATAATAAATTATCTAAATTAAAAAATATAAATTTATTATATAATTTGTAGTATGACGAAAATTGGTATGATGATGATGAATTTAAGACTTCCAATAATTTTGATGAAAAAATATTAATTTCTTATGTGACTGATGATGATGTCACTAGTGATTGAATAAGTGATTCAATGTGTGATGAAGAAACATTAATGATGTGTATTTTAAAAAAAAACTCATTGAGTTTCTTTTAAATATATAAAAACAGAAATGGAGATAAAAAATTTAAATTAATACGATCAATCAAAATGAAAAAAATAATTTCATAATGATGAAGCATCAGTGTGATGAAAAAGATAATGAACTTGAATAAACTAGTTGATGATGAAATGAAATTGAAAAATAATATCTAAAATGGAGTTATAATAAAGTGGAGGGATCTTGAGATAACCTAATTTAATATTATTATGGCTAAAAAGGAATTAGAACTGTCTAAATTCAACTATAAGAGTTTTATTCAAGAAGTTAATAAAATCACAATGAAGAAGGATGTAAAATTTTATTGAGATTCACATAATTGAATTAATGTCAACTAATAAATATCGCACTCAAATAGTTAATATGCATTAAAATTGGTGGTAAACATTTATAATTGAAGATCTAGATAATGAAAATATAGTTTTTGGGAAAAAATATTGATTATCATAAATCCGTAAATTCTTGTAATATTGACTTAATAGTGAAAAATTGTAACTAACATTGAATCATATAATTCAAGAAATAATCATAGATCAATGCAGTAGTTTTTGATAGTTTACCAAATAATCAAAACAAATAAGCAAGATTTATGGTCAAATAAAGAATATTTTCTTGTGTTAACATCCAGGTATAAAGATTTTCATTGAGGGAAGTACTATTTATATATATATTTTTGGCCCTATGGATTTTTTATTAGCCTATAAGGAATTGTTTTTATTTAAAATAACTTCAATGAATCTATATGTTTTGGGAAATAAAAATAATATGGAATTTAATTAACTCAAAGAATTAAAATTCATATCAAACCTAAAATTTGAGGGAAGGTTGATAATAAATTATAATTATGGGAAAAATAATATTGAGGATTTGACCAACTGAGTCACTTTGTTGAATATTTCCTCTCAATCCTAACAACCCGATTAAATATGGATTAAAAAAATAAAATGTATCAGAAGAAGAATGATGAAGGTAAGGAAAATGGTTATGTTATACAATTTTCACAAATAGAATCCAAAGGGTAATTAACATATATTCAAGCTAATATATTTCCATCACCCATGACTAGAAATTCAAATCTATTAAATGTGTTTGAATTATGAAAACAATTATTAACTTTGTGAAATTATATTTCACTTAAAATTAATGGATTCTGATCATTAATAACTTGTGAAAATAAATTGATGATAAAAAACATGTTATAACTTAACAGTTCAAAACATAATCAATTATGTTTTCTCCACTATGTGTTGATGAAGATGAAGTGAAATTTAAAAGATATGGGTTCTTTGTATATTTTTTGAATGTTAGATATATTTTTATAAGAGTACAACGAATATATGGAAAGTTATTATTTCTATTAATGTAGAAAAGTAACAAAAAATAGGATTGAAATAAGAATATCAATGGTGTCATTGAGTTATTTTTCATCTCCTCCAAAACAACTTGAGTAATCTCGCATGAGGAGATAATTCTCATGATGTGCCTATATTGAAGAGAGAGAGAGAAACTAGATATTCTCTACATTTCAATTGGGAATTATTGTTAATCCTCTAAAAAATATATATGATATTCAATCAAGTCATCTATGTTAGATTAATCATTCATGATTTTTTGGCCTATGATGAATCAATCAAAATGTGTACATAATTTATTTATTTATTTTATTGATACCTTTACTCAAAAAACTTTTATTATATTTATGGTGTATAAATCAAAGGCTTTACAAATCATTAAATTTTATAAAAGAAGTGTGGATTAGATATAAAATTAGGGCACCATACACACAATAAAAAAATGGTTTTCTGAATAGAATATTATAATATTGTTTGATTTGACATGGACCCTATTGATATAGAATGATAATTAGTGATATTTTTTGATACAAGGTGTTGGTTAAGCTATTAAAATTTAGAAATGATTATTTATGGAGAAAAATTAGATATATCACCATAAAAGATATAATATAATAATTTCCTAAATTTGAAACATTTGTGGTTATTTTGTAGATCATTCATACTCAACATTAAAGAAGAAAATATTGGTAGGTTGGATGAAAAATGAGTTGCGGTAATCTTCCCTAGTTATCCTTCAAATAAAAGAAAATACCATTTTTACAGTTAGAACATAAAGAACACTATTGATACTACAAATGTAAAATTTATGGAACACTCAATTAAATATATTTCACATCATGAATAAAGTTAAAAAGGGTTTAATTATTAAGAAATTTTAGTTTCAAACTATATAAATATATATATATATATATATAATGAGTTCATAATAAGTTCAACTAGTAGATGCTGATTTCTCTCTTTCAAGTGATGAATAGAAAATTTTATCATTTCATATAAGTTAGATTAATTTGGTGGAGGTAGAACATATTATTAGAGAACAAGGATAATAGGATCATTATAGAATATCTTTGACTATATATACATATACCTCAATATTGTCAAATGTTGAAATTAGGGACACAAATGAGGAATTTGGGTACAATGATTGGGTTTAAGGAAGGAATCCATAATATGATTAGATATATAAAACAACATGGGATTTGGTAACAATGACAATAAAAAATACTTTTATTAGATTAATTTTGGTGTTTTGAAACCACATGAATAAAATCGAAGAATTTTTATGAAGAAAATACAAAACATGTGTGAAATGGATACTCAAAAGCTAAGGGAATGTATTTTTATGATACGTTCAAACCATTTTTATGTTATATGTCATTAAAATATTTCCTTATATTTCTAAAAAAGGAAATATCTTATTTTCTTGATAGATGTTTATATTTCATTCCTTAATAGAGAGTTGGGAGAGGATGTATATATTTTTCAACCTAGGGATTTGTTTCCTGGTAAAGAAGAATGTTATGTTTCTTGGTTAAAAATGGATTTTTATAGGTTAAAAAAATATGAAATATCATGGTATTCAATGTTAGAAACCATCCTTAAGGAGTTGAAATTCAATACACGAAGAGTGGAGTGAAATCTCTTCAATAAAGATTATAGCAAGGCATTTATTTTTTTATTTTTTTCTAAATGACATCTCTTTTAAATAAAATAAATGAGGTTATTTTGATGATCATTCTTTACTAATAATGAATTTTTTTGAACATTCCATGCTTGGAGAAATGACATATTTTAATAATTTAGAAAAAATATAAGAGGATGATCATATCATTATTTCTAAATATTAATATGCATGTGAACTTTTAAATATGTTTTTCAAGGAGGATTAAAAACCAAATTCTACACCTATATTGGGGAGAAAAAACTATCAAAAAATAAAAAACATAAATACATTTATCCAATAGAATTCAATGATCTTATTGGATGTTTAAATTATCAAATAGATTCATGAACATATATTGTATAATATTTGGCATCAATTTCTATCAATCAAATTGAAACAGTGGAGTCTCATTTATTTTATGGAAATATAACTTTCATATCTATAAAAAATGAATTATACTATGGAATATTGTATGATAGTTGTGGAAATATAATTATTTTGGATATACAGATGAAGACAGAGCTAAAAAACGATTAAGGAAGGTATACATCCATTGGAGTCTTCTTTTTAGGTTAATGTTGTGTGTGTTGGGAAAAAAGAAGAAACATTTTGTGAACTTGATTAATTCTATAGAATAGTATATGGCTGGTCATATCATAACCTAATGTCTATGGTTGAGAAAACAGTTTTATTATTTCAATGTGGTAGTAAAGCATCCGATGTTCAGGAATATGATAATCAAAGTTTTATCATTTTTTCAAGAAATAATTTCCAATAATTATGATCAGGGCACAATAATATCAAATATAACTTCATCCAAAATCACGCGGAGCGAATATGTTGATGCTTGAATTTTATCCAATAAAGAAGATAATAGATTATAATTTCCCTAAACAAGTACCAATGTATATGTTTAAAAGGTCACATATTTTAATGGGAGTTCAACCACATTTTATCGAAGGCAAAGTACGGTGACATTTTTTCCTATCTCATATATTCATCAGATCCATATTATTAAAGGTGGAGGACTACAATTAAAATCCCATTATATTTATTCTTTTATAAACATAAAAAGTTTATTTTTAATGGTAGATAAAACTAATTTTTATATAATATAAATATTTGTGTGTTTGTTTGTTTGTGTGTGTGTTTTACCTGTTGTGGAGATATATATTTGTAATTAGGAGAATAAATTTAGAGAAAATTTTTAAATGGTGAAATTTGTGATGTCAGTATGTGGGTGTGTAATTCATCATGACCTAATCTATTGGTATTTTTTGTGTGTGTATGTGAAAAAATTTTATATATAGATTCAATGGAAAAATATATTTTATTGATATGATATTGATTTCCGGTTTATATCTAGTGGTTCTAAAGGTTTTAAATGTATATTTTATATTGGTATCAAGAATATCAAGATCTATATAGTATAGAGCTATGAAGAAGTGGATTTAAATAATTTTCTTATGAATGAAAATAATTATTGTTCAATGTTCTTATTTCAAAAACTAAGTTAACTTAATAATGCTTCTAATTGTTTAATAATTATTTATTAATGTGAATTTTGGGTTTTTATGTTATTTATGTTCCTTGTTTTTCAATAAAATAAAATGGGGGACATTCATTTGCATAAAAGATATATTGGGAGATTTTTATACTTTTAAAATATTTTTGAGACAAATGTATAATTTATTGATATCTAATATTGAATAATATTCCACTATTTATTTCCATTGAATAATATTTGGAGAATATTTGAAGGGTATATTTTCACTATGTTTGATTTTATTTTCAAAACATAAATCATATTCAAACACATATAATATAAATTCTACTATGTATGTTGATGTATTTTTAGAAAATTAAATTATGTTGAAGTTGTTTTGGGGGTTTCTGGATGAACAATTTAATTATCCTCATATTTGAGAAAAATTGTATGGAATGTTTTTTAATTCAACAAAATTTTAAGAACCAATACCATTGTATGAGTCAACCACGACCATTATAATGAAATTTGGAAATTCTATGAAACTCTATAAGATTCATTTTATGAAACCAAAAGAGTTATTCATCCTCTATAAAATTTATTTTATGGATCATTATGAATCATTATACGGTTTTATTAGAGCCATTAAGACTATATAAATGTGGTTTCATATCTTTGTATAGTAATTTGAGGATTCCATAAGAGTTATTTTGTACTTTATAAGATTAATTGTTATCCTCTTAATATTCATTCTCATCTTATTAAAATTATTTTCTCATTTCTATAAGTTTCATCAATTGGTTATTTATGTATGATTTCTGAGACAAATAGAGTTCCATTCATATGCTTGTTTTGCGGATTAATGATAATTAGGGAATTTTAAAAAATAACTCTTGAAAACAATTTTCCTCTAGTTATGAAAAATAAGAATGGAAAAATTAATATCTATGGTGTCACCAAAATTAATCAAATGATATTTGAAATATTAAATTTATCTAAATTCTTTTATTTTAATTAGAATAATTTAAAAAGTAGTTAAATGATGTTTTCAATTTGAAAATAAAATTTGGAATTGATTTTTTTGGTATTGAAAAAAAAATAATGTTTAATATGTGCATGCATTGATTATAAAACCTAAAGGGAGTTTTGTATTCAAGATCTAGAGAAGATATAAGGTCATTCAATAGAGGAATATTTTTTTGTCATAACAGAATATTGAATTTAATCATAATCAAATTATTGATACTACAACCTATAAAGTTGTGCTGCAATGAAAAAAATAATAGAGGAAGAAATAAGTCACAATAATAAGAGAAGTTAAATAATAGTTGAAGAAAGTGATATATTAAAATATTTATTATATATTCAAATTGAAATATTTTTTTTACAGTTTATGAATGTTAAATTAAATTGTTATATTTCATTCATTGGCGTGCATGTGTAATGAGTGCTTTGAATGGAAAACAGAAATCATATTTTATCAAGTGAAAAACCAAGGTTGAATAATAGCTAATATTATTAAGAAGAGATAAAATAAGAAAAATAATATTCTTATAATAGTACATGTAAAATAAAAAGAATAGATGAATCATAAACAACTCAATAATAGTCTAATCATGTTTAATACTCCATTTTTGATAAAAAAAAATAGATCCTTGTATTTGGGTAGGATGACTTTACGAAATTAAGAGAAATATTTGTAACATGAGTTCAAATACAAATTTCTATCATTTTCAATGCCCATAATGAACTAGAATACCATATGATTTTAGGTGAAAATGAATAATTAAAATGATTATCCTTCTCATTTTGTGTGGGGAACCGTTTCAAAATTTTGATTTTTCCTCTTTGGGAGCCTCATTTTCTTTGCTGGACAAGAACTATATAATCAATTTAAAGGGAGGAAAAGGTTATTAGAAACATAAAAATAATACAGAATTATTATAACTGATTCACAACCCCCCAGTGATTTACCTTGTTCTTTAGAGTCTTCAATAACTATATTCCTTCGTGATACAAACAAAAAATACTTTATATCCAACATCAAAATAAAAATCAAAGCTATAATTATTAGAATATAGCTTTTAACAAAATTTTCCTTCTTTTAAATTTCATTGAATGGTTTAAATATTTTTTAACATCTCTTGTGAACGATATAGTCCTACTAACCTCTTCTCTCTAACTGTATCCAATCATGATGGAGTTTCTGAACTCTTGGAATACAAAGATTCATATTGTTCTAGTGGTATAATAGAATGGAAATTAATGCCACATTAGAACTCACATAAAGGAATATTTTTACTTAAAATACCTTTTAAATCCATTTAAAAATATCTCAATATATTTTTAAAAGTTTTAGTGGTATTTTCAAATTGAAAATTATTATGAGGATGATAATCAGTGATAAAACTAATCTCTATATTCATTTTTTGTTTAATACTTCTTAAGATAATTGAGGTGCACCCCATATAATGATAATATATAATTTATAGTGTTACTCTATGAATCATTACCATTTTATTTTAATATAACCTAGCATGTTAATCATTTTTGAAATCCCATTTAATATCAATAAAGTGTAAAAGAATTTCATGTTTTTCAACCACAACCCAAATAATGGTATAATATTTAAAACACATGGTAATTCTTATGATTAAATCTCTAATGAGGTTATCCAATTTTCATAAAGTTATATATAATGGTTTATAAATCCTTTTAATCTTTTTCTATTTGGAGTTGAATTTATGGAAACCCACACATCTAGTTATATACAACAAAATAAACAACTTTAGGTTTTACCACTAGAATATATCCTTGAAATATTTACACTAATATTGATTCAATGCAGAATAGAGAAAGAATGGATATGTTCATCATCTAATAGATAGTATTTTAAATCATGTATTGAATGGAATAATACTCATTTCCATGATCTTATAATCCAATCATTATGAAGGTTAGAATCTGTAATATTTCTTAACCTCTTATATAGATCTCCATCATCTTTATGTTCCACCTTGATCGTTGCATGGTTGGGTTTTTGAGTGGTTGCATGGTAATGGTTGGATATATAACCTCCCCTTAGGATGTCTATGTACATAAAATACAAATCTATAAGTACTATTTCAATATTAATCCTCTTCCTTGATAAGGTACCATGATCCTTCTTCATCTGATCAATAACCACCTTGTTTTCCTTCCTAGGGTAGTTATTATTTTAGAATGGTAGTACATGATCATTTCAAACTATTTTCAGGCATTTATTAATCTCATTTATTTAAATATATACTTTATGATAGTAACATAATTGTATATATATATCAAACCTTTTTCAAATGATATAATGTGCTAATACCGTTTTGGGAATAATTATAAATACTATTTATAAATCATGCATCTAGTAATTTTTCTCATTAGTCTTTAATTAACAAGGTTCACGATCTATGGTCTTTTTATTTTCAAAAGGATGAATTATAAACCCTTCATTGATTCCTCATTATAAATTAAAATCCATTCTCTGATATAGTTTAGCATGGTTGCATGTGCAATGAAGAACCATCTCATAAAATCTTTTGAAAATATCTTCAAATTCTTCTATACCAATCAACATAACTCCCTTGTATTTTATATTTGTTTATGGACTTAATAATAATTAATTTTTTTAGTTAGTCGATAGTATCCAGATTATCCAAGAAAACTATAGTTTCCTATCATAGTGTTTTTTCCAGGTCATATGTATATCAAATCTATATTTAATTGATCCATAAATATTCACCCTCTTATTATTACATATCCCAAAAATGATACTTTCAACATCCATAATTCACACTTTGTAATCTTTTCAAATTGTTTATACATTATTACGTTGTTCATCGCAATCCATAATTGTTCTTCATACTTTATCTTGATCATTGAATAAATTAGAATATCATATATATATATAGAGGACCATAAATTGATAAATTCAATCTTTTTAGACTATATGAATAAAATACAAGATGATGGAACAAGATTTTGTAATTATTAATTAAATTGCTATGAATTTGAATATTCTATTTCTTATATTGAAAAATGTAAAATTAATAACATAAATTTTCTTCCTTAATTTATTATATCTAATTGTATGGTCAACCATTGGGAAATTTTTATCCACATATTTTTTTATCAAAAATTTCATCAATACATGGTATATGAAACTTTTCCTTCAACATGATCTTGTTAAACTAATTATGGTGAATTCAAATAAAAATTTATCCATATTTATTTTTAAGAAAGTGTATTAGTTAAATACATGTTAAGTACCTTTTATTTATAAATCATTTATCCAATTTCTCTTCAATATACTTATTCATTTCCTCCCATTAAATTGCAGTCATCCTCTAAAGATTCATTGATATTTTCAGAGCTCCTATTATTAGTTTAATTGAAAGGTCAATCTCACATTACATGGGAAAATAAAAAAACTATTTTTGAAATAATTTGAAATATTATTATAAATTTTGTATATATTTAATATTAAGTATCTTTAAAACTATTTGAGTCAAAGAAAATTCTCATTATGAATTATCAGAACCAATACGTGGGAAGTATCTTCGATAGGGAGTTCCTAGTCATCCTTATATTCATAGATGGTCATGGGTTATTTTGGGATCTTTAATTTAATTTAAATATTTCATAAATTGATATGAGATCTATTTAGAGAGACCAAATACATTCCTAAAACCATATCAAATTGAACCAGGTGGATAAAACAATGATTTTATGAAAACACATTCCAACAAACATGAATCAGATAATATTTGTAGACTTGGGATACAATTATGAATCTACTAGGTGTTCTCAAAGATAATTTAATATATAGTCATTCATGTGATCAAATAATTCTTTTAGAAAACATTACATATTTTAATTTTTGTATCAAATAATAATTAAATAGTACATTTGATGTTCATGAATAGACAATATGTGTACCTATATAAACTTTATTCTAGTTTTAATAATCTAAAAAAACATAAGAGGTTGGATTCTATTTTATACATTAAAACTAGAATAAAAACTATATGATAAGGATAAACCAATCCAAATATTTTCTAAAATATGATATCTTCATTTCATATTATGACCCATTAAGTTTGATCTGTATACATTTTTGAAAAAACTAGGACAATTATGTTTCCATTATCTTATTATTTAAAACTTAATCCCAAAAATAACCTAATATATACCACTACTCCAGTGTAGATAAACCACCTTTGCATACAACATAATAAAATATTATATGGGATTCTCTATTAAATTGAGTTATAAAGCACACCCAGAAACCAATATGTTTTGTATCTTTGGTAAGTAGATATACAAACGATTATTTTACAATATTTTAAAAAATTCTAATTATTTTCACATCATTTGAGCCCCTTCTATAAATATCTTATATTGTAAAATTTTTAATAACAAGAGGAATGGAAATATAGCAAGGGGTGGGAACATATGCTCAGTGCAAGGTAAAACAAGTGATATATCAATTGATAATTATAGGTGAGAATAATACGAACATTTTATTATGAGAACACAATCAAATTATATGAATACAGTAAAATTAAATAAACCCCATTGTAAAATGAATCATAAATATGAAAGTATCATTAGTTATTTAATATAAAATAAAAATATAACTAAAAAATCACTACTAGAAAAATAGGTATTTGCGACGGGGCATTTGCGACGGGGGCCCGTCGCAAATAGCCCGTTGCTGAAAACGGCATCGCAACAACACTTATTTGCAACGGCCCCGTCCCTAAATCCTTTTTTTTGCGACGGTCATTCTCCCCGTCGCAAATAGTATTCCGTATTTTTGTAAAAAACTTTTAAAATAGTTTTTGCGACGGTACCGTCGCAAAAACTATTTTTTTAAAAAAATAAAAAACTATTAATAATACTAGTATTTGCGACGGGCATAGTCTCTAGTCGCAAATACAATAAATAGTTTTTGCGATGGGACCCATCGCAAAAACTATTTTAAAAAAAAATAAAAAACTATTAATAATACTAGTATTTGCGACGGGCATAGTATCCCGTCACAAATACTATAAAAAAATAAATTATATAAATTATTAATAAATTATTTTAATTAATATAATAATATAATTATAATTCTCAAATAAAAATAATAAATTATTAATAAATTATTTTAATTAATATAATAATAATAGAATTATAATTCAAAAATAAAAAATAATAGAATATTAATAAATGATTTAATTAATATAATAATATTAGAATTATAATTCATAAATAAAAAAGTATTAATAAGTTATTTTAATTAATATAAAAATAATAGAATTATTTTACATTCAAATATTAAAATAATTCAAGTATTACAAAAAATATAATTAAATTATAATATTATAAAATTTTAATATATATATAAAATTTAATATTATAAAATATAAATAAATATTTTTATTCATATTAATATTGTTATTTAAAAATATAATATTATTAATATTTTATAATGAGACAGAAACTACGAATAGAAAAAAAATAATACTTTGATTTCACAAATTTTATAACATAAATACAATCTCTAATCTGAATGAGGGGGGGAGGTGGGGGATCTGCAGATGGTGGTGGAGGAAACTCCATCCCTAAAGCATGAATGATTCGGCGCATGTACTTCATCTTCTCCTGATGCTGCTGCTGCCACCGACTCGCCTGCTCCTCGTACAGCTGCTGCTGGCGTCGATGCTCCTCCTCATGCTGCTGACGCATCTGCTCCTGCTCCTGTCGGAGACTCTCTATCTGTGCAGTCTAAGATCGCAACTGATCCTCATACTGTGTAGTAGAAGAAGATGCACGACCTCCTCTCGAGATGGACGCCGACATCACAGCACTGCCATAATAATCTCCGGGAGTCAGTCGAAAGCCGATACCAACTACCCGGCCCTTCTCGAAGGCATACTGGGTGGCCTGCCTCCATGCCGCTTCATCAAACTGACGGGCAGTGGTCTGATCTGATGGCTCGGCCTGACTCTCAGGCCGGGCCTGTGACGCTGCGGCCTCATATGACTCCTATAGTAGCAATTTAAAATTAAAATTGTGAATATATTATATGCAGTTAATTTTTAAACTTGAAAACAAATAATACTGACCACGATGTGATGCTGACGGTCACCTTTGAGCTCCCCAGTAGCAGGATCACTATACATCTTCCGATATACGTCGTACTCTGTAATATCAGGGTGCTCGACAGCCTATAAGAATAAAAAATAAACTGTTAATATTTACAGTTATATAAAATATTTATAAATACTGTTTGTACCAGATGCTGTCTATGAGTACTGAAAGAACGACTCCCAGCTCGATGAGTCACCTCCTGTCTCCCCCGATTCTGCCTCCCCACCGATGATCTCCTCTGAAAGGCACCACTCAACCAGTGCGCACATAATCCATCCCATACATGGGATGAAATATACTCTAGTCGGTGTGCTCTACATGACTCGTCAAAAGCTGACACTCCTGCTTTCTTCATCGCAGCTTTTCTTAAATTGTGCAAAAACTGACGAAGGCGATCACGCATGGCCACCTCCCATGCCTCGTGGATGGCGTCATGCATGGTATCCTCGATCGGATACCATAAACCCTACAAATAAATCAAAATATCATGTTAGAAATGAAATAATTTTCAAAATAAAAATTATTTATTTACGTACGTCCCAACCAATGGCCGAACATGGCCTGCTGCACATCAATGGGAATCTGCACCCATGTGGTCCACGGCTGAGAGAAATAGTTTCGCAAAATAGCGCTGCCCTGTCCGACTGCTATATGCGGAAAACTGAAAAAATAATAATCATTTATTATGTGAATATATTAATGAAATCTTAGTCAAATTCACAGGTTATCACACAGGTTATCACACCACCGTGTGCGTGGATCAAACCCAAGACGTGGACGTCGCTCGGGGACGGGGTCAGGAATCATCAATCGTGCAAGACCGCGCCCCCTCCGCGTACTCCCTGGAGCGCCTGTAGGCTGAGGGTCATCTGTCAGCAAGTCATCCGCATCGAAAGTCAGGTCAGCATCCTCCAACTCACGAAATGTGGCGTCGTCCATCTGAAACAGAAAATATTAATGTTAGAAAATAATTGATAATTACTATTATATATACATATATACATATTATGATTGTATATAAATACCATGGAATGCTATCAGTGTTCTTCTTCATCATCGTCTTCATATATGTCAATGTCATCTTCATATTCCTCCTCAACATCATCGATATCCATTCGAGTTACAGTTGCTTCATCTCTGACCATTTCAAATTCATATGTGACATCATTAATATCATCGTCATCACCAACTCTTAAATGTGGGGTGTCGTCATCGATACTCATGTCTCTTTGTAAAAAAGATTGATTTTGAGTAGTCTCTTGAAAAACTTCAATTCTTTGCACATCAGTGAAAGCACATTCACTTTGACTAAACTGATTGTCTCGAATTTTGATTTTTATTACACTCCACCAATCAGTCAATTCTCTTGATGTTGCACAATACTTCTCGTAATAAACTTGATATGCCTGTTGAGCCAATAAGAATGGTTCATTTACTGCGAGAACACTTTTACATTTAATATTGATGATTCCATGAGTCGGATGAACACGCACGCCTCTCTCTATATCCAACCACCGACATTTGAACGTGGTTATGTAATGTTGTCCAAGATAACAGA
Organism: Viscum album; assembly: GCA_963277665.1. Classification (NCBI taxonomy): domain Eukaryota; kingdom Viridiplantae; phylum Streptophyta; class Magnoliopsida; order Santalales; family Viscaceae; genus Viscum; species Viscum album. Next base: position 439,367,805 of record OY728119.1, read on the forward strand.
GTTCAATGATTTCATCAAGTATGCCATAAAAGTCAACTTCATTTTCTCGATGATGAGATCCTCTCAAGCTAACTCCACTGTTCATTGTTTTTTTCGATTCCCCATATGCATGTGTGTGGAATCGAAATCCATTCACCACATATGCATTATAAGTTTTAACAAGTTTGGAAGGTGGGTTAGTCAATACGCACAGCCGTTTGTCAATTTTATCAGCATGTCGAGACACCTGAAAATTTGTGAAATAATTATCAATATAGTAAACTATACATTGAATGAGTTGCTAAAAGATAAAGAATTTATGTTACCAGTTTTTGAAACCACTGAGAGAAATTTTTCAGTCGACGTTCTTCGAGAGAAGCTGCTGTAATTTGTGGAATTTGTCTCTTGATATGATTATCATACAACCTATAAAAACCAAAGTTATTTACTGTAACATAAATGATAGAATAAGTGATATAAACACTTACAGTACAACTGATGTCATCTCTTCACAGTTGAGCAGAACATACGTATGATCTCTCTGATGTTCATCATCTGAAAGCCAGCATTCATAAACTCCACCAAAACCAAGCTCTGACTGGTTGAAAATAGATAATTGATTGTTGATTTCATCAATATTCCTCTCGTTCCGTCCCATTCGGTTGTGTTTTGAAGGATACTCAGATTCAAAATAATGGGAGCAGAAAAAAGATATTTCCTCTTGAAAATAAGCTTCTGCAATAGATCCTTCAACAGATGCTTTGTTACGTACTTTTCTTTTCAATTTTTGCATGCATCTTTCAAATGGGTACATCCATAAAAACTGTACCGGACCTCCACATTTGGCTTCATATGGAAAATGTAACATCAAATGTTCCATTGAGTCAAAGAAAGACAGCGGAAATATTTTTTCCAGTTTACATATAATTACAACAACATCTTTTTCAAGTTTTCCTAGAGCATCATAATCTGCCGTAGCCGCACAAATTTCCCGAAAAAAAAGAGACATGTCTGTTATGGAATCCCAAATCACAGAATTCAACAGACCTCTTAATCCAATGGGTAGAAGTCTCTACATTATAACATGACAATAATGACTTTTTAATCCAGTAATATGACCATTCTTTACACATATACCCAAATTGGAAGCACATCCATCTGGAAGTCTCAAATCTGCAATCCACTGACTAAATAATAAACGGTTTTCTTTAGACAATATATAATCTGCTTTTGGTTTCAGTAACCTTTCTATTATGACATTCTCAAATAGTTCCAATTCTGGACGCCTGCAAATTTGGGCAAGATCTAAACGTGCATTTACATTGTCTTTGCTCTTTCCTGGCGTATCAAAAACTGTATGAAACAAATTATCAAAACAGTTCTTCTCAATATGCATGACATCTAACATGTGTCAGACCAACAGATCAGACCAATATGGCAAATCCCAAAATATGCTACGTTTAATCCAATTGTGTTCTTTCCCAAAACCAGAAATTTTCTGTTGGTTTATTGTGGGACCAAAAGTGATGGGAGGTAATGAAAATACAACTGATTTTAACTCCGAACCTGATATCATTTTTGGAGGTCCATCCCTTTCAACTATTCCTTTTCTGAAATGAGATCTGTTTCTGCGAAAAGGATGATCAGCTGGAAGAAATCTGCGATGACAGTCAAAATAACAAGGTTTCTTTCCATGAATGAGCATAAATGCTTTTTTCTCTCCCATACAGTAAGGACATGATTTCTGACCATGTGTACTCCATCCAGATAACATCCCATAAGCCGGGAAGTCACTTATTGTCCACATCAATGCTGCTCTCAGTATGAAATTCTGTTTCGTTGCAACATCATATGTACTGACACCAGTACTCCACAATAAATTTAATTCATCAATCAATGGCTTCAAATAAACATCAATATTTTTCTTCGGATGTCCTGGAATTAGTAAAGTCAAAAAGATATATGGCTCCTTCATCAACATCCATGGAGGTAAATTGTACGGAGTTAAAAAAATAGGCCAACATGAATATTGACTACCATAAGATCCAAATGGACAGAAACCATCAGTGGAAAGGCCCAGTCAAACATTTCTAGCTTCTAAAGCAAAGGATGGATGCACTCTATCAAAATGTTTCCATGAATCACCATCGGCTGGATGATTCAAGCTTTTATCGGTTGAAATATTCTCTTTATGCCATGAAATCATCGTCGATGTATTCTTAGACATGAATAAACGCTGAAGTCTGGATGTAAACTGAAAATATCTCAACTATTTTACAGGAATCAAACCAGACTTCCCGTGTTGTCCTTCTTTATATCTCAGTTTCCCACATGTGGGACAACTATCCAACGACTCATTTTCCCCAGAATATAAAATGCAGTCATTTGAACATGCATGAATCTTCTGAAAAGTAAGTCCCAAATTTCGAACCAGCCTCTTACTTTCATAGTAATTTGTAGGTAAAACATTTCCTTCGGGTAACAGTGTTTTCAGCAAAGAAAATATCTAGTCAAAACAGGTGTTTGACATTCCGTTATCTGATTTGATAGCTATAAATTTTGCAACTGCTTCTAATTTTCTCATCTTGCAGCCAGGATATAATGCATCCTTAGCAGACTTCAACAACTCATAAAATTCAGACGGTGCCAACTCAGGATTTGAAGCTATATCAGCCGGAGTTTCTGTATGTTGAACAGATGAACCTGCAACATCATGTACTAAATCTTGAAACCAGGATGGATCCGGAATCAAGTTGGTATCACCTGCTCTGGAACTATGTTCACCGTTTTGATACCAAAAAACATAATCTGCTTGAAAACCAAAACGCAAGAGATGTTCTCCCACTTTGTCAAACGTGTCAAACGTTCTCAATGCACATTTTCTGCAAGGGCATTTTATTTTGCCTTCTGAAACAAATTCTGGATTTGATGCCGCAAATGATAAAAAAGTCTCCACACCCTCTATATATACTGGATTTAAACCAGAACCGTTTGGATTTCTACATTGATTTATCCATATGCGGTCACCTAGTAATGATTGTTGACGACCTCATTGTTCCATATTTCTCTATAAAATATAAAAGTATTACTGGTTTTGAATAATTTGTTAGAAAAAACACTCAAGCTAGGATAATTATAGATTTTAGATCATACACGACTGACACAAACTTTTTATTGAGATAGAACTAAAAATTGACCCTTTAAGAATTAAATATGTTGAGAATAAAGCAAAAAATGTTACAAATATTGACAATTTTTATATTATATAAATTTTTTATTATTTTCATAGTACTAATATTATTGGGAATTATTACTAATTATTGGTAATTATTTGTAATTATTGGTAATTATTGGCAATTATTGGTAATTATTAATAATTATTGGTAATTATTGGTAATTATTGGTAATTATTACTAAGTATTGTTAATTATTACTAATTATTGTTAATTATTACGAATTATTGGTAATTATTACTAATTATTGGTAATTATTACTAATTATTGGTAATTATTACTAATTATTGGTAATTATTACTAATTATTGGTAATTATTGGTAATTATTGGTAATTATTGGTAATTATTGGTAATTATTGGTAATTATTGGTAATTATTACTAATTATTGGTAATTATTACTAATTATTGGTAATTATTACTAATTATTCCTAATTATTACTAATTATTCCTAATTATTCCTAATTATTCCTAATTATTGGTAATTAATCCTAATTATTACTAATTATTCCTAATTATTACTAAATATTGGTAATTATTACGAATTATTGGTAATTACTACTAATTATTGGTAATTATTACTAATTATTGGTAATTATTACAAATTATTGGTAATTATTCCTAATTACTGGTAATTATTGGTAATTATTGGTAATTATTGGTAATTATTGGTAATTATTGGTAATTATTACTAATTATTGGTAATTATTACTAATTATTGGTAATTATTACTAATTATTCCTAATTATTACTAATTATTCCTAATTATTACTAATTATTGGTAATTAATCCTAATTATTACTAATTATTCCTAATTATTACTAATTATTGGTAATTAATACTAATTATTACTAATTGTTACTAATTATTACGAATTATTGGTAATTAATACTAATTATTACTAATTATTACTAATTATTGGTAATTATTAATAATTATGGGTAATTAATACTAATTATTGGTAATTGTTGGCAATTATTGGTAATTAATACGAATTATTGGTAATTAATACTAATTATTGATAATTAATTATAATTATTACTAATTATTGGTAATTATTACTAATTATTGTTAATTAATACTAATTATTGGTAATTAATACTAATTATTCCTAATTATTGGTAATTATTGGTAATTATTGGTAATTATTGGTAATTATTGGTAATTATTGGTAATTATTGGTAATTATTGGTAATTATTGGTAATTATTGGTAATTATTGGTAATTATTACTAATTATTCGTAATTATTACTAATTATTGGTAATTATTACTAATTAATCCTAATTATTACTAATTATTCCTAATTATTACTAATTATTGGTAATTATTACTAATTATTACGAATTATTGGTAATTAATACTAATTATTACTAATTATTACTAATTATTACTAATTATTGGTAATTATTACTAATTATTGGTAATTAATACTAATTATTGGTAATTAATAATAATTATTACTAATTATTGATAATTATTACTAATTATTGTTAATTAATACTAATTATTGGTAATTAATACTAATTATTCCTAATTATTACTAATTATTACTAATTATTAGTAATTATTGTTAATTATTGTTAATTATTACTAATTATTGGAAATTATTACTAATTATTACTAATTATTGATAATTATTACTAATTATTACTAATTATTAGTAATTATTAGTAATTATTACTAATTATTAATAATTATTTCTAATTATTGGTAATTATTAATATTTATTACTAATTATTACTAATTATTGGGAATTATTAGTAATTATTACCAATTATTGGTAATTATTGGCAATTATTACTAATTATTGGCAATTATTGGTGATTATTTGCAATTATTGGTGATTATTGGTATGTATTGGTGATTATTACTAATTATTGGTAATTATTGGAAATTATTGGCAATTATTGGTAATTATTGACAATTATTGGCAATTATTGGTAATTATTGGTAAGTATTGTTAATTATTACTAATTATTGGTAATTATTGGTAATTATTACTAATTATTGTTAATTATTACTAATTATTACTAATTATTGGTAATTATTACTAATTATTACTAATTATTGGTAATTATTACTAATTATTGGTAATTAATACTAATTATTGGTAATTATTACTAATTATTGGTAATTATTACTAATTATTGTTAATTAATACTAATTATTGTTAATTAATACTAATTATAGGTAATTATTACTAATTATTGGTAATTAATATTAATTTTTCCTAATTATTACTAATTATTGGTAATTATTCCTAATTATTCCTAATTTTTCCTAATTATTGGTATTTATTACTAATTATTGGTAATTATTGGTAATTATTGGTAATTATTGGTAATTATTGGTAATTATTGGTAATTATTGGTAATTATTGGTAATTATTGGTAATTATTGGTAATTATTGGTAATTATTGGTAATTATTGGTAATTATTGGTAATTATTCCTAATTATTCCTAATTATTCCTAATTATTCCTAATTATTACTAATTATTACTAATTATTACTAATTATTACTAATTATTACTAATTATTACTAATTATTACTAATTATTACTAATTATTACTAATTATTCCTAATTATTACTAATTATTTCTAATTATTACTAATTATTGGTAATTATTGGTAATTATTGGTAATTATTACTAATTATTGGTAATTATTGGTAATTATTACTAATTATTACTAATTATTGTTAATTATTGGTAATTATTCCAAATTATTGGTAAGTATTACTAATTATTGGTAATTATTACTACTTATTGGTAATTATTACTAATTATTGGTAATTATTACTAATGATTGATAATTATTACGAATTATTACTAATTATTGGTAATTATTACTAATTATTACTAATTATTCTTAATTATTGATAATTATTGATAATTGTTCCTAATTATTAGTAATTAAATGAATAATTATCAATAATTAGGAATAATTACCAATAATTACAAATAATAACATTATTAATATATTTTATTATTAATATTAAAATAATATAATTTTCTAATTTATATACAATTCTCCTTTCATCTGTGCGTTTTCTATCTCCACATACAAATAATACATGTGAAGACAGCAAACACACAGATGAAAAGAGAATTGTATATATATAAAAAATTATATTATTTTAATATTAATAATAAAATATACTAATAATGTAATAATGTTATTATTCCTAATTATTGGTATTTATTACTAATTATTAATATTTATTCTTAATTTTTAAAAATTATTACTAATTATTCCTAACTATGAACAATACTAATAATTTAAATTTATTAAGTAATAAAACAATGTAAACATAATTAAATTACAACTAATAAAAATAATTGAAACTAATAAAAAATTAAAAATAAATATTAAATTAAAATGAACATAAATGCCTTGAAAATTGATCTGCTCTGATCGTTCTTCAAAACTTTAATATCAGCTCCGGAGAAAAAAATTAAACTGGAGAAAAACTGAACTTTAGAAATACGACTTTGAGAGAAGAAGAAGATGGAGTTTGAGAATGTTTTGAAAAAAACGGATGGGGGTATTTATAGGTTAGATTATTTGCGACGGGATTCCCGTCGCAAATAGTATTATTTGCGACGGTACCCGTCGCAAATACCTTAGCCAACATTTATTACGGTCAACGGGTAAATAGTTATTTGCGACGGGACCCGTCGCAAATAAATACTATTTGCGACGGGGGAATATTCCCGTCGCAAATACCTTTTACCGCCGCCGGTTATTTGCGACGGGGGAATATTCCCGTCACAAATAAGTTTCCCGCGATTTGGCGCGCAAACCGCGCCAGTCCTTTTGCGACGGGGAAAGCTCTCTCGTCCCAAAAGGCTACTTATTTGCGACAGGCAAATAACCCCGTCACAAATAAGTTTTTAACTGGACTATTTGCGACGGGATTTATTCCCGTCGCAAATAACCCGTCGCAAATGCCCTTTTTCCCGTAGTGAATTTAATGACATGAGAAAATACGGATGAGTCTGAAAACATGACATAGTAACATGGGATATCATATAAATATTGCACAAACATAATAATAGTAAATCATTTTTTATATTAATTTCCACTTCCAACACCATATTCAAAATATTCTTAGAGACCCATAGTAAAGTTGATTGGGTTAACTCCCTTTTGCAGTAAATATTACAGATTGGGATAGCATCCAATCCCCTTACAATTAACCTCATGAGATATCAAGAAATACCCCTTTTTTTGAGTGATATATATATATATTTTTGGGCCAACTTGTCACATAATGGAAAATCATAAATATGTGTGCAATACGAAAAAAACTGAAAATATAATTAGACAATAACATAATTAAACTTTGATAAAAAAATGTTTCATAAAATCATCATAGTTCCAAAAAATAGATTCTTAAAAATAAAGAAAGGAGATGAGTCCAATAAAATATATCCTTAGTGAAACATAATAATCATTAAAATATTTTTATATATATTTAAAAACATTATATGATAATTAGAAAATTTATTATAAGATAATAATAAATATCCACTAAAATTCGATACTTTTTAAAAAAAATAATATATAAATATTATTAATAGTATTTGGAATTTAAATAAAAAATATTTCAAAGAATCATTAAGACATATTAAATAATGTTCATAATGAAATCAAAATTAAATAGAGGGGTAAAGAGATCGTCAAAAAAATGTTAAAAGAGATTACATTCACAATTTTAAAAATAAATTGAAATTAAATAAATAATTACAGTTAAAAGATTAAATTAGGGATAAGTATATGAAAAAATTCAAATAAAAAAATGGACATGGGAGGAAATTATTCTAAAACTAATGGAGGATATAGGATTAACTCCACTTCTTGGAATTATTTTGGATGAATTATAAATTAAGGAGTTCGTAAATGGTAATAAGACTTGTGAAACACCAAAATAGATAAAAAACATATAGAGTTTTAGACAGAAATAACATAAAAATTCACTTGTGTAAATTTTCACTTAGGAAATAATAATTCCAATGTTGAATTGCAATAGAAACCCTTACCTTTACACGAAAATTACATCAAATCAAATAACTTACTTTATAATAAATCTTTCATTATAAATCACTTATATAATAAACATATTCATATATATTTTATATTATACAATTAAATTAGGTTCATTTATGACATATATTTTGATATTTATAGTATATTTTCATCACCATATGTTACTAATTTTTTTTCTTTCATAAGTTTCTATATAGATATTTTGATCAAAGTTCTTTGATAAAAAGTACATAATTTATATATTATCCACAATAGTGGAATATTAGTGTTAAAATTATTTTCAATTACATTTTCATTTGATATATTAAATTGGAAAGGTTATTAATAATTGAATTTATGATGAGAACATCTCGAGCAATGTTACTAAAAACAATGAGTTACTTTATAATGATCATTATTTTATATATCACTATTTTAGAAACATAATCATGAGGTAAATTTATTTTTAATATAAAATAATCAAATATTAATGTATTGATTACAGTGAGATAAAAGTTTCATACATTACTATTATATCCTTTTAATATAAACAATATAATATCTATATAAATCCGAGATCAAAAGATTTAGTATCCTATATAAATTAGGATCATGAAACAATTGTACATAATGAAATATAAATATTATTTAAATTATTATATTTCATCCTTCTTGGTATCTCAATATCTTCTTATTATATGTAATCGCAGATGGATATTCATCGCTGATATGGGTGAGTTAAAATCCCAAAAAGTATAGGAATAAAGGGCATAAATCAACAGTACATGGGTGAGCATAATTAACGCCATTGTTTCATAATCATTGGATCATAATAAAAATAATGAGGGGAAAAATTAATAGATACATAGAATGTGTCACAAGCATTAAAAACTAAACATCATGTCATAGTGATCCAATACCACACATAGTTGTTTAAAAATCTAACATCCAGATTACACATAACATATTCTCATAAAACATATAATCATTATTGTGAACAATGATGGAATAATATTCAAGAATAGTTTATATAAAATCACGATATTCATCACATCAACCAATAAATTAGAGGGATATATAATTTTGGGACCACATGACACATCATAAATGATCATAAACATGAATTCCACATAAAATGTATAACAATTATTGTCAAGAAATAACTAATAGGAAGTAATGGGTTCCATGAGGAATTACTAACTAAAAAAAGATTAATAAACATTGGGGTTAAAAAGTAAATATGGAAAAAAAAAATATTTTGAATAGTCATCATCATTATTGAGAGATGCTGCAATAACTCATGATGAGTCAAGGATGTGTTTTGGAAATAGATATATTTTTGAAAAATCATTGTATTTGGATTACAATTTATTTTTTTTGGTGGATAATATGTAAATTCTAGAAAATTATAGTTAAGAATAGTGAAATAATTTTTCAGAATATTGGGGAAATATTATCAATGAAATTGATCTGAAATACGGATAATCCAAAGAGGTTGAGTTGGGTTTCGGTGTACCCTTACCTTAATTCCTACATTATTTCATCGCTTTTCCCTCTCATTGGTAATAAACATTGTTTTAGTAAAACATGGATTGTTTAGTTTATTATTGTAATTTTTTTCACAATTTATTAACTATAATCATTATATTATTTTTTAATTCTTTCTATTAAATTATAAAAGATTCTATCTTATATTTTTCTTAACAATTTCTTATTTTTCTTTGTTTTTTCAATTTTTGTTCAACAAAATTTATAAATATGTAGAATTAATTAAAGAATCACGAAACATTTATATTTAAAATTTTATATATCGAAATTAATTTATTATATCATACCATTATTCTGATGATATGGAATGAAGTTTGAAATGTCCTCATTGGGGGTTAACTGACCGTTGTCATGAATGTTGCCCAAATTAGGAGAAAGAGAGTTAAAAAAATACAAATACATGAAAATTTTAATTAATACAGTAGGTTAAAATAATTAAATTAATGTTACCATACAACCTAAATTTTCTTTTATGATTTGGTTTTGAAGGTTATTGGGATATAAAAGAGATTAGATTAGGAAAATGAGAGAAGATTTGATGAAAGCATACACTTTTCATGGTGTTATTATTCTGTATGACACTTGACTTCCTTGCTGAATAGAGTTGGTTTAGTTTATAATTTAAAAAACTATTCTATGTATTATTAGATAGGGTTTGGGAATATATTTGGATTTTTTATATGAGGGATAATTTTTTTCCCAATGCGAGTAAGATAGGTTATTTACAGATGAAGAAAGGGGCTTTTAGGATAAAATATGGAATGGAATACTATATCTAATTCAAACCATGTAATATTTACTTTTTTGACATAATTAACCTCATATAAAAATAATATAGTTCTTAGGACTTTAAACCCTTTTATTATTGAATTATTTAGTTTATTAAAAATGAAAGTGGAAGGAATTAAAAAAAATTAACGGAGTCGTTTTTTACTTTCGGATTTTGAAAGTAATTATTAGGTTTTATAAAAAAAGTTTATTGTTTTTTAATTTATCATTTATCAGATAAAATATTATTTTAGATTCCAAAATTCTTGAAATAATTAATGAATTATTACAACTTGAATTGTACAATTCATGATATAATCATTATGAAAAAATCTATATTTTTACTATTCAACTGAAAATTCATGTATTTTATAAAAATAAAAAAATAACCCATGTATAGTTTTGACATACTGATTTCAAAAATGATATTCATTTCATCAAACAAATTCTCTGAATTAGATAATTTTTATTTTTAATATAAATATTTTGATTTTTATGAAAAACATTACATTATACTTTATTAAAAATGTTCTTATATTTTCATCAAGTTTTTTAATCATAATAATTATGTTTTTTGGAATTATAGTAATTATATTTATTTAAATTTCTCATGATAAATATTACCTATATCCAAATTTATTTTTTTAGGAAAAAAACCTTTTTCAATAGTTAGGTCACTATTTCCAAGGATCATGTTACTATTCCTAATTATAAGGTTACTATACCAATGGTCCCATTCTTATTTAAAAATATACATTAACTCCAATAAATTCATATAAAATCCTTCATTAATTATTCTCATCAATTCATCTCAAGGTTTAACATTTTCATTTTTTATTATTATAATATTTTACAAATATTGTGTGTTATTTCTATTGTTTCTTATGGGAGGGATGATTCTAGAAAATTGGGGTGATCCATATTTTACCAATGTAGTTTTCCTAATGTTTATATTTTTTCCATTGTATAATTTGAAGTTTTAATGGATTTAATAACTAATGATGTGTTGATTTGAATTAATTAAATACAATGTTTCTGGTTTCTAAATGAGTTGTATGTGTATAGTACTACATAATATAATATAAATCTAATTTATTTAAAAGTAAAAAATCATTTAAAAACATTATTTTGTTACATTATAGCCCCCTATAAGAATTTTTTCCAAAACAATTCAACTCATATTATTAGTTCAGTGTAGGTGAGTGTATGTTGGTTTCATTGTTTCATATAGATCTCACATCGCCTCTTCATACTTATGGTTTCACCATAGCACTTTAACATTGTGAGTTTTCTTTTTCGTATGAAATTTTCCTTATGGTATTAAATCTTAACTGGTTACTCCCCATTTTAGAGGTCATTCTCATGGTGTACAACCATCGTATTCTGTAGATGTTAGAGATTAGGCATGTACGTCCTCAGGAGAGATACAAGGAACATACCATAAACATGGGCCATATTTTGTTGATGTGAAAATTGATTATCCACTTCTCTTTTATGATCAATGATCTCAAAGGGAATAATATAATTACGGATATGCATACAATTATTTCAAAGCCACATTAATATGTTCCATAGTCATATGATGATGATATGTTTTTTTCTAAATTCAAACTCAATATCCCATTGAGGCTTATTAGAATAAATTTTCATCCCTATCTGAGCATCATTTATATTTTGTTTTTTTTGCTTGAATCATGTCTATAATCTCTTGAAAAATTTCAATTCCAAGTAGATTTCACTCCATAACTTCATCCCAACAAGTAGTAGTAATACATCACATCCTATACAGAGCTTTATATAGATCCATTTGAATAATCAAGTGGAACATGTTATTGTATGATAACTCAATAAAACAAAGATGTTGACACAATCCTCCTTGAATTCCTTTAATCCAGACCTCAATATGTCAACGGGTCTCTAAATATTCATTTCAAATTTTCCATTATTTTTTGGGTGCTTGGCCATGATAAAATTCTTTTTTAGTATTTAGATAATTTTTAAAACTTCTATAGATTCTATAAGTGAACCTTGGACCACGATCAGATATGATTTACTGTTACACTACATGAAGCCTCCCCATTCACATTACAAACATCAAGGAAAGTGTTTCATGTGCGATATCAAACAAAATACAAATTAATTGGGTGGTATTGGTGATTTAATCCACCCAACACATATGGAGTTTTTTTCTTCAGATTTCTTTGGGCGACTTCGGAAACATTCCATGGTCATATTCTCCCATTTACACATGGTTATAGTGAATGGTTTCATGAACCCCTTATTATTATAGATCTCTAGTCTAACATACCTACATATGAACCACCTGGAGATATACTTAGAGATCCCTTTTTTTATGTTTCCACACTATAAATTTTCTTGAAGATCACATTACGTGTTAGTACATAAAGAATGGATAGAAAAATATGTGATCTGTGAATTTTCTAATAGCTAAAACATTAAATCTAGTGAAGAAGGAACAATATGAAAAGTTCCAACTCAAATAAAACCGTAATAATCAATTTGGAATTCATTAAACTTATCTTCCAAAACTACTTTCACCTTCTTTTAAATCTTTAGATCATCCCGTTATTCATCTATGAAATTCTCTTACATAGATGGTGGTGAAATAATTTATGATAGGTAATTTTTTCCTTACCATTATGATTTATAGATCCATTATTCTTTTATACATGAAGATATTTTATTTATAATTATTCCTAATCAGTATATTATAGTGTTCTTTTCTTTTAAGAGCATCATCTACCTTGTTGACCTTTCCAGAATAGCAGTGAAATGATTAATCGTATATCATTATTACAATTAAAAATATTCTTTAATTCATATTGAGATCCTTATATGTAAATATATACATTATTTTCATATTATATTTATATATTTTACAAATATCACTATATACGTAGTGCCTATAAATTTTCAAGGTGATGATCATAACTGCTAACTCCAGATCATGTGTCGGTTTATTCTTCTCATGGATCTTCAATTTTCATGATGTGTAGAATAACACTTTTTCTTTATTCACAAGTAAATAACACAATCCTTTATTTTAAGAATCAATATCTATCATGAAACCTTCTCCACATGATGGTAGTGTGAGTATAGGTGTAGAGATTATCCTCTACTTGAGCTCCTTAAAGATTTCCTCACAATCTTATGTCAGGCGCAACTTTACCAATTTTGGTGTAAACTTACACTGCTAAAAATAAAACCTATTAAAATGGTTTCAAACCATTGGGATAACACCTAAAACCTTTTGGATAGGCTATTCCAATATTTTCAAAATCTAATTGTATTTGGGCCGTCGAGATATCCCTATTCCAATAGTTTATATTGAACCATTGGTATAGGGTGGTTAGGATTTCAATACACCAATAGTTTATTGTGAACCATTGGTAAAGGGGGGAACAATTTTATTTCAAAAATGGTTTAGTTGAACCATCAGAAAAGAGGTATACCAGCTATTTTGAAACCATTGGTATAGACCCACCCCCAAATCACCAGTCAAAAAGATCCCCATTTCTTAGTCACGACACCTGCAAGCCCAGAAAATCAAAACGTCAGAAAATAATGAACACATAGAAGACCTCCAATGAAAATAGGACATTACAATTACTAATACAATAAAAACAGAACATCCTCAACTAAAAATGAAACAAATAGGACATACTCAATATATATATATCATTTAATGAAACCAATATATAATCCTCAAATAACAAGAAACCAAAGCATAAATAATGATAATAGAGGAAATAAATTTATGCATATAACCAATGATAACAAACCTAAGAAATATCACATTTATTCATTCACAAAAAATCATCAAACATAAAATGTCATAAATATCAGCAAAAAATGTAATGGATTAATATATCCCACATCACCATTATCCATTTCCTCATCCCCATCCTCGTACTTATCCTCCTCATCATCCTCAACCTCAACCTAAAAATCATCCTCATCCTCATCCTCATCCTGCCCACTTCATCTCCATCATCCCCTCCCTTTTCCTCTCTATCATCACCTCTCCCCCATCCTTACCCTCTTCCTCATTGTCATCATCTCCATCTCTATTTCTAGGAACATCATAATCCAGAGCACCACTAAGACTACTGTTCGGTTCAATATATAACATATGAAACCTCAACAAATATGAATCACAAGCCATGATCATCTCTGGTTGAAGTGGTGGTTATAATACTTCAATCTGTTTCATAAATTTTGTGTTTTCCATTTGAGATCATTATTCCACCTAAATGGACCTTTTTCATCCTTTTCTACCATATCCTCATCCAATTATACCTATTCCAAATCATTTTTACTAGAACCTTCCCCTCAAGTGGGATAATACCTCATTGATACAATACTTTTCCCTAGTTGGGAGGGTACTCTTCCATGGTGCTTATAACATTAAACTTAATGTAAGTGATCGTTTGGGCCAATTTTTTGGGGTTCCTAAGAATCAAGGGCCTCCAAAGAATACTATTAAAAATAAAAATAAATTATTAAGTTAAAAAAAATTTATTAAAATTTGACATCAACGAAGTAAAACATACAATTCTATGATATGTCTATTCATTTACCGTGTGTGCATATTTCTTCTCTATACATTAGAAAAATAGTTTTTCTTAAGGCACACGTCTTGGAATATTCAAAACCTCCCTCATCAATGACATTGAAAATTAGTACAATTAGAGGAATCAATATGAAAATAAAACACTATAAAAAATTCTTCCAATATAATGTTTCATGGGAATCATTACTCTAAATGTAAAGGATATTGAATAAATATTATCACGAGATGTTCAAGAAGGACTATTAGAGGTGAAATAACACACTATAAATACAAAATTAAATGAACTTTAAATTAAAAATGAACTTATATTAAAATCCACTAAAATATATGATTTGAATAACATTACTCTAAATGAAATTCATGAGAAAATAAATCCATAAAATAAGTAGAAAATTTGTTTGAATTTAATTTTTTTAAGCAAGATAGAAAACTTTAGATATATTATTTTAAACATTTAGATTTGAAAGCATGTGGAACGTTATGGGTTAGACAATTTTCTGATTTTTTTCTATTTGGATCACTTCACATCATTTTTTTAATTAATTTTAATTTATTAGGTTCATTTAGATTTATAAACTTTTTGGGTGGGCTAGGAATATTTGGGAGGGGCTATCACATTTCCAGTAAAGTTGATTTATATTTATTTGGTGCGCTTTTATCTTGTTCCTACAATATAGTTTATATCCCTTATAGTATTTTAATTTAAATGATTTAATTTAATTTACATTATTTCAGTTCATTCGGATTTTATACTGGTAGGGTTCGGTTAATTTTGGTACATTTTATTTTGGTTCATTTGATATTTTGTTATCCTATTCATATTTATTTTGTTAATTTTGATTTGGTTGGGTCAATGTTTTTTTTAAATTATTTAGTTTAGATTTTTTCACATTGATTCATTGATATTTCGTTCATATCATTTCATCCCCATTTGTTATAAAATGATTATGGTTTGTTATGCTTGATTTAAATTTGTTTGAAATTAATTAATTTCAATATGTTCAATTTATTTAAAATATGTTCTACATGTTATATTTTAATATGGGTCTAGTGAGTTTTTTTTAATTTTGTTTCATCACGTTGGGTTATGTCTTGTCTATTTCATTTAGTTATATAATAATATGTTTTAGTGAACTTGGTCTCATTTTGTTTTATTCTAATTTTTTATCTTCTCTTATATTTGAATTTTTTTTGTTTTTATTGGTTTTATTTAGTTTTGTTTGTTTTTGATATTGTTGGAATAGTCCATTAATGTTTAATTTACATACTAGTTTATTTATAATCTAAGGGTTTCCCAACTTTGACACAACTTGTAACTCTAAAAAAATGGAACTACCACAAAACACGGCAAGGGAAGCACTTCCCTTTATTAGTGCTAAACAGAAAGCTCTAATAAAGGGCTATTCCTTTATCAGTGCTAGTTTAAAGAGCTGATAAATCTAACCTTTATCAGCGCTAAATTAAGTGCTGATAAAGGTGTACCCTTTATCAAAGGTTTTTTAGCACTGATAAACATTTTCATTTGTTATTTATATTAAATTATAATATGTTTTATAAAAAATAATGTTTTTTGTATAGATTAACAATTATATACCAATATTTATAAATATATACTCTTTATTGATATAATTATTAATAAATAGATATATATTTATATTATAGGCCATTTTAAATAAATATATAAGAATATTAATAAATTATTAAATAAAAACCTATGGAACCATTATCAGTGCTCGTTAAAAGCACTGATAAAGTAATGTTTTATCAGCACTAAAATAAAATCACTGATAAAACATACCTTTATCAGCGCTTTTAACGAGCACTGATAAAGGTTCCACCAGTTTTTATTTAATAACCCTAACATGCCATCCTCTCTCGCACATGGTCAAGCTTTCGAGGAATCCGAAATCGGACCCTCTTCCACTGCAACCTCTCCTCCTCCTCCTCCTCATCCTCCGCCATCGCCCCTACATTTACCATCTCTTCCTCGACCGTCATCCTCCTCTGCCGACACTGCCTCCGCTGCCGCTGCCTCCGATGCCACTACGTCCGGCGTGGCGGCCTCCTCCGCGACTACCTCCTCCATAGATTCTTTATCTCTATGGTCCATCTTGATTTTATTGTACCCCAAGTACATTTCATTGATAGAAAGGGCTTGGAAACTATTAGTTGCATTAGTCAATATTTCCTTGATCAGTAATAGTAAATCATCCTTTGGAAATGTCAGTTGAGGTCTCTAAAGTTAATGTTGACCCTATTATACCTATTATTTTTCTTAATGGGGACAATTTTGGTGATCCATCTAGGGTATTTCACTTCTAGGACAAATTTAATTTTGGTGATCCATCATGCTGCTACCTCCGATGTATAAAAACTTGTCCAGGGTCTTAATTTTAGCCATCAGAATGAAATATCAAAAGTTTACATGTTTCAACCTTGTTTCTATAGTATGTTAATCTTTTATATTTAAAAAGTCTGTTGAACTGATTCTATCGAAGGTGGGTTCAATAATTTCTTGCTATCTTAAGGTGTGTCTAACCATGGTGTGGGTTGATTTCAGTTTTAGTGGGTTTGTGGGGTTTGTGGGATGTGGTAAATGGTGTACTCGGTTTTAGATTATTTTATTCTCATGGGTTTCCCCTATTTTATGTTTTCTTTTCTGTTGAAAATCTCCTCTAATGTGCACCTCTCCTCTGCCACGAACGCACCTCTGTAGTGTGCTGAATAACACCTTTGCAGTGAGATTTCTCTTGTTACTAAGTAGTTTCATCTTTTTCACATGTTATTACTATTTGATATTGATGGTTTTGATGTGAAATTTATGGGCTAAACGCCCCGCTGAAAATCATGGTTGTTGGTGGTCCTTGTTTGAGCACAAAATGAATTGCATGTTGGTTGGTTCTTGTTGAAAAATTTGAATAAAAAAATCTATAAATTACGTATACTTGAATTATGAATGAACGCTCCAAGATGATAAAACTTCTGTGATAACCCATGAATTAACAATCAAAATTGAATAAGTGATGCTTTGTAAAATCTGAAATTGTGATTTTTTGGTTTGTAGGGTGTTGCGATTGTGACCAAGATTGTGTTTTTGAATGGTGTTGCAGTTGTTGGCATTATTGATATGCCATTTTTTTCCATTTTTTAGTTCTTCCACCATTGAATATCATTACAATATTTACTCATTTCAATGGCACCACCACTTTATTACTAGTGCAGTTCTATAGAATCCTAGAAAACCACTTTTAGAGGACTCTATGAGACACTTTATGGTGTGAAAATGATGTTTTTCAGATTCTATATATTTTCAAAATACATGGTATGCAGTCTTGTTAAATAGAGCATGATTCACCATACATGGATTTCATATAGATTTTAATGCCACAAAAGATTTATCTCCAAAATTTACACCACATGACTCATCTTCTGACTCAAACATGGAATAAGTTTCATTTAAAATGTTACATGTCATGTGAACCTAGGTCACAGACAATGTATCTCTGAGACATATACTTCAGCATGAAACCATGTACATTCCATGAAATAAAGTTAGAACCACATGATATGTGTTTTAATTCACTCACAATATGTATAGATACCATAGAAACTTGATGTGTAGAGATTATACACCCCTAGTGGGCATGTAAGGACTACACAACATTTATTCCATAAAACTGTGACGCATAGCCAGTGTGGTTACTCGGTATGTATCTAATGTACATGCCATTAGCTCAACATGATCTATATGTGATTTATTTTTAAAGGTATCATGCAGCCTTTGTAAGACTAACTTGGAATTAATTTGATATATGTCAAATTAAATGAGGTATATTATCCATAAATGATGTTCAACCTAATATACACACCATGTATATGGATTTCACATGAGTTTATAAATGGCAGTATAAAACCAGCCCTGGCTAAGAACCCTACACATTGTGTATCCGTTGAATAAATTGTGTGCTATTTTATATTCATTATTGTTATTTATTTTTCACTTAGATGATAATTTTTAATGTATGAGTAGCCCATTATAAATATCTTCTCATGTAGATCACAATAGCATGATTCCCTCAATCATTGGAAATTGCACACGATGTGGTCTGGATATTTTAATTATCTTCACTCTTCTTGAGAGTTTACAAGTGACAAGTGAGATGTTTGGAGAAAATATGTTGTATGGTACCCCCATGTTTCAGTAAAGAGTCCACCATGTATACGTTTTAGGTACTCCACGGAGATGTAAAAAATACTGGGCACAATCCATCATATATAAATAGAGTTCAAGTACTTTCACATGTTTTGGGGTAGGTTCCTCTATTTCATGTATGAGTAGCCCATTATATACTTACATTGTTTTTTTGAGGGCATCATACTGGTTATGATTACAATCACATATGTATGGCCTTTATAACCACATGTGATGTGTCTATTTTTATATTTTATAGTTTGGAGAGGAAATTTGCGGACATAGAGTTAGTGAGGTTAGAGTAACAGTTAAATTGTATCCAATGATGGTTCATTGTAGAGACATTTGTACCATGGTTTTTTTATAAAACCCAAACAATGCTACTTGATAAATTAAAACATAATATTGGGAAAGTTCAAGATTGAACCCATAAATATGATGAATATGAATAAATAATGGATGAATACAAATCAGCTGACAAAAGAGTATGAAGATAGTGGGAAAGCGTTTATCAAGTTTCAAGAAGATCATGCATGTGACCCTTCATTAATACTTTGTCTATGTTTACGCTGTTGTTATTCAAGAAAAATTAGTCCATATGAGTTGGAAGAACAGCTGATCTGTCAGGGGATAGATCAATGTTATACATATTGGAATAAACATGAGGAAAAATGAATGTAGGTAGTGGCTTGGATAACACAGAGTTTAATGGATCATCTGACATGATTACAAGTGTTAACAGTGAAGACGATCATATGGAGGATGAGATTACATATGTGAATGATGATGGAGATTTTATTGATAAAATGACAGGGACAGTTGAATATGAACTTTGTGATTGCCCAAAATTGTTTGAGAAGTTAAAGAGTTGTGAAAAATGTCATTGTATGCTGGTTGCACTAAATATATAGCATTGTCTGCCATACAGAAGGTGTATAATTTGAAAGCAGGCAACCGGTGGAGGGATGCTAGTTTTAAGGAACTACTTTCTCTCCTGAATGACATGCCCCTGGAAGATAATGAACTCCCAAGCCAAAAATGTAATGTAAGACAAATGATACGATCGATGGGTATCATCTCTGAAAGAATATACACCTGACCGAATGACTGTATATTTCTTCACAAGGATCAAAAATCACTTAAAAAATACTCAATGTGTGGTGCTTCTCAATACAAGAAAGATCATTCTAGTCTTACAAAAGTTGTATGGTACATTCCAATCATTCCATGGTTTAGTCACCAATATGTAAGAGAGGAGACTACAGGACAATTGACACGGCATGCAGATACAATAATTAAAGATGTGAAACTACGTCACCTGAAAAACACTTCTTAGGGGAATAGAATTGATCGCAAGTATCTTGAATTTTTAAACGTGTCGAGAAACCTTCATCTGGTGTTATCTACAGATGGGGTGTATCCTTTTGGTTTTTAAAGCAACAGTCACTATACATGGCCAGTTATGTTGGTAAATTATAACTTACCACCATGGTTATGCATGAAATGAAAAAACATCATGTTATCTATGCTTATATCCGGACCAAAACAACCAAGTAATGATATGGATGTTTATATGGCTCTATTGATCAAGGATTTAAAAATATTGTGGGATTCAAGTGTTACGTTGTATGATGCTTACAAAAATGAAGATTTCACTTTGAGTGCCATGTAGTACGGGAAAATAAATACTTTCCTGCTTATGGAAATTTTTCAGGATATAACATTAAAGGAACTCAAGGGTGTCCCATTTGCGAACAAGGTACACAGTCAATTATGTTGAACCATTAATAAAAAACCATGTTTCTTGGACATCACATATTTCTACCACGATGGCATAAGTACCGATCATGGACGACATTATTAAACACAAGTTTAGAAGAACGTACATCACCATCTCCACTAACAGGTGATCAATTATTTGAGAATGTAAAAGATTTGGACACTACTTTTGGTAAATTGTTTTTGAAAAACCTTACGATAACTGGTTTAAAAAAGAGATTAGTTTTTTTTAATTACAATATCGGAATTGTCTGTATTTTAGATATTTTCATGATGATATGCATGTTGAAAAAAATGTATGTGATAGTGTCATCGACACGTTGCAAAATTCACCAAGTAAAAAAAGTATGGAATTAAGGCTAGATTGGACATAGTTGAGATGGGAATACAAGAAGAGTCGGCACCAGTGAAGGATGAAAACCAAACATTTCTCCCTCCTGCTTCTTACACTCTTTCCAGGTAGGAGAGATATTTGTTTTTCAACTTTGTGAATGATGTAAAGGTTCCAAAGGGGTATTCATCAAATATCAAGAACATTGCATTAATGAGAGATTTAAAATTAAAGGTTCTGAAATCACATGACTGACATGTATTGATGCAAGATCTAATTCCTATAGCGTTACATTTCATTTTTCCCAAGAATGTATGCCATACATTAACGAAGCTCTGTTTCTTTTTCAAAGCTATATGCATCAAAGTTATAGACCCTCTGAAATTGACAACTATGGAAAGAGAAATTGTGGTAATATTATGTGAATTGGAAATGTTCTTCATGACAACATTTTTCGATAAGATGGTTCATTTGATGGTTCATTTGGTGAGAGCGATTCGACTATGTTGTCCTATATATTATAGATGGATGTACCCCATTGAATATTATATGAAGATTATATAAGGGTATGTCAAAAATCATAGTCGGCCAGAGGGTAGTATTGCAGAGCAATATATTATTAAGGAAGCTGTTGAATTTTGTAACGAATACCTGTATGGTGTGGAAAACATTGGACTACTGAAATACTATCACACAGAGCGGCTTGAGGGTGAAGGATTTTCTAGAAGATAGGTTGTCACAATCAATATTACAGATCATGAGCAGACTCACCTTTACGTTTTGCATAACAGTTTTGACGTTGACCCATATGTTCAAACCCAACAAATAAATTCTTAGGCATTTGAATCCTTCTAGGGATGAAAAATGGATATCAGATACACATAATCTATAGTTTATAGGATGGTTTCAGTACCATATTTTTAAGCTGTTAGATGAAAATCTAGACACAATTTCAGAACAACTTCGATGGCTAGCTGGAGGAGTAAGTTTGTATGTATTATATTAGAATTCTTATGCAGTTAATGGTTATAGATTCTATACTAGTGAACATGATTAAGATAGTACCATGTAGAATAGTGGGGTTACACTTGTGGCTAAGGAGATGCATGTTTCTGGTGCTAAGGACGGAAATCTAATTTATCTGAATATGTCATACTTTGGCATCATCAAACGAATATGGGAGGTGGATTATAGAAAATTAAAAGTGCCGATTTTTCTGTGTAAGTGGGTTGATAACAGTAGTGTTGTTAAAATAGATGAATTAGGATTCGTGAAAGTTGATTTTAGTAAGGAAGGGGAGAAAGAAGAACCATTTCTAATGGCATCACATGCAATACAAGTATTTTATGTTCCAGACCCCGCAAACCGAAATTGGTCAATTGTTCTGTTATTGACAAAAACAAAACTGAAGAGTCAGAAGAATTTTCAATGAAGGATGACCTTTTTATAGGGACTTCACAATCATTTAATTGTAGTCCCAATGTATACAGTGTTTTGTATATTAGAGGAGACCACAATGAAGTTATTTACAAAGTCAATAGAGAAGTCAAATCTATTCAAACTTTAAAATAAGTGAGTACAATAATCAGGTTATTTGTTTATTGTAATATAAATTATGTTACGTCATGTCATAATCTTTTCGTTGCTGCTTTTATGTAATATAAATTAAATGTTAAACCACTTCTGCAGATAATGACTTCTGCACCTATTGATGCGCCCAATCCTAAGGCACAAAAGGTCTCTTTACCCGCAGCTGGTGGTCCCATTGCAGAGCAACAATAGGTTTCCCAACCCACTGCTTGTGGTCCCAGTGCAGAGAAAAAATAGGTTTATCAACCTATTATTGATTGTCCTAATGCTGAGGTACAATAGGTTTTTCAACCTGTTACTGTTAGTCCATGTGCTAAGGTACAACAGTTTTATTAACATGTTTCTGCTGGTCCCAGTGTCTATGCTAGTGCTCCGGAGGAACATATTGGTGATACTACTGAGGAAATGGTAGAAAATGAAACCTTGAAAGCGAAAAAAACAAGAGCATCGTAGTTTAATAGTGTTATCCAAAATCCTTAAGGTAAAAGAAAAAGGCATCAAATTTGAGGTGGGATGGAATAAGCGAGGCCAACATGTTAACCCCAAAAGATCCATCTTTAGTAGCTACATTGGAATTGTCACTCGACAATGCGTGACGATTGATGTACAACCATAGAACAATGTTGTCACCGATATTAAGATACCAATTTGGGAAGATATTACAGTAACATTATGATATCATATTTTTAATTTATTAAAATAAAATAAAATACCAAAACATTGAATTACTCTTCATTATCCATTTAGAGTCCATTTATAATAGATGCCTCACACAAGGAATATGTATTAAGAGTTTTATGAAGGATTCATAGAGGTTCCCACACAATTTAAAAAAAAAATCATCTTAAAGATGCTGATAGGAAAATCATGCCGCACCCACCTCCTCTTTATGCAAACTTGATATCCCAAGGATCGTGGGATGCATTTAAAAACCGTCACAAAGATCATACTTTTCAGGTACATTGTGTGGGGTAATACGTTGTTTGACGTTTCTTATACTCATCACTATGATTGACAGTTTTTTATTTATGAAATAGCAACTGAGTGCTGAAAATAAAAAATTCATAACAGAACCAGCGTACCCTTACCGTAAAGCAAGGACGGGGTACGCATCACTTGAGAAAAAATTGGTACATCTTTTAAATATATCGTACTACTTGTATGTGACATAAAACAACACCATAACATGTTTCTATATTTATATGCAGATTGGCGAATCGAAATCGAAATCCATATCCACCCCACACCATGTTCTATGGAAGGAGGATCTTGTAAATAAATAGGGGACACTTATAGATGAAAACACACAAAAAGTGTGGGAAAAATGTGTATGTATGACATAATATAAATTTCATTTTCTTTAAATCTCTATTACATTACAATGACTACTTATTTTTCTATATTTTCTATTTGACATAGTCACAAGAATCAAAAACACCCAGACTAGATGCAGACATACTTTCAGTGGCCTTGATACAGCCCGAATAGTATGGCTGCGTCAGAGGTGCGGGTTTTGAGGTGACACCCTGAACATATTTTCAAAAACAAAAACAAGTGGAGGATCAAAATGAATAAAATGGAAATGCTGCAAGAAAAATTAGCTATTTTTCCAGAATAATTACTATAACAGAGAGAGATGATTTCAAGTTTTATGGGGCAGATGAAATGAGAAAAAACAACTCAACAACAACCCGTGCGTGACGATCCTGCCCCACCGCCACCAGCTTTGAGGCGAGCAATTCCCATAAAAAACCTGACTTATCTTATGTAATCAATGTTTAAATAAATTTTTCTTTCAAATGAGATTCAAATAGGCACTGAAACTTTTCCTGTACTAATATTCTACAGGGTGAAAATTACTATGATTTATATCTATCGACTCCCACTTATCGCCTTGTAGTGATGGCTACTGTGTTCAATACGCAGAACGACATGCTACACAATAGACAACTTCTAACAGATCATTTCAGATTGTCAATTAACATAGCTAATGAGATGAGTGCTGATATACCTATTCTAAATGACGTTGACGACATTCATACGGTTGAACAAGATGTTGGAACTTTCATCGAATGTCTGGAAATTCTTTTAAAAAAACATGTCGACAAAGAGGTATCCATTTCCAATTTATTTTTCAAGCTGGACCATTAAGATTTATTGAAAAAAGGTCTAAACCGATGAATGTTTGTACCGAATGACAAGTAGAAGGGGGTGAAACGATATAGAAACTCAAAGCTATCTCAAGGATCAACTAACCGATTGAAACGGTCTACTGAGAGCACCTTCACCCCGCCTGTTCTATATCCATAGTTAATATCATTGCAGGCTCATGTGGATACAAAGTTGATAGACAGCAATGCTTACACAATTTATGTTGAAAAAAATATATATGGAGAGGAAGCATCATATTTTTTCAGTGTTTAAAATATAAATGAAATACTCAAGTATGAATGGTTAGGCACCTCAGTTATAAATGTATTCATGAGGTATGTTTTTGTGATTTTATTTTACAAAAGCTGATATACTCTAATAATTATGACTAAATACATTTTATATTTTTCGCAGGCTTTTAGATGAAAAAAATTGAAGAGATTTCCCCATGAATAAAAATTTAGAATCGTTAGTCCTCACACCACCTCTTCAAAAGACTAAATAGATTCTAATAAAGAGGCTGAAATAATTTCATCCCTGATCAAATCGTTTGAAAACAAAATTAAGGATGAAAGACTCTTTTTAATACCAATGATGCATGGGTAAAACTCTATAATTTAATCATATCAACTATATTTTCATTTCATTATTTACTTATTCCTTTTTTGTTTTTAGGATGCATTGGATGATGATTGCAGTCAATTTAGATTATCCAAAAAATTATTTTCTGGATTCAATGAATGGATATCCAACAAACCGACCATGCATGATGGCATTTCTTAATTTTTAATACACTAGATCCAACATTTTAAAACTAAACATCTTGTTAAATAATTTATTTTTTCTTTTAATTAGGATTCTGTTATGAAAGGGTGGTGCATGAATATCGTCTACTGCATGGAGTGAATCCAGGGCCTGTGGATAAGAATTCTTAAAGGATCTACAACTAGAAAGGTATCTTGGTATATAAATAACATTTCACTATCCAAACAAATATAAAAACAAATTACTTATTTTTGTCGATGTTACTAAAGTTTCCAAAATAAAAAAATGGATAGGATTGTGGTTATTATGTTTTTAAATTTTTGAAAGAGATTGTATTTCATCAATAAACTATCATCCCTGATGATGTATTTTCAAAAATAATTACATTTTCATTTAAATTTTTTTTAATCCTTTGTGTGTTTATATTTTTTCAGTAGTACCATGACTATCACAAAAACTCTTATACACTATATGATATAGATGTGTTTAGAAACGAATAGGCAATATACCATATGGAAGATTGTACAAAATTGGATAAAGGTGAATTTATACTAATCTTATCCAAATATGATCATTGATATCTCCATTATTTACACTTATTGAGCGTATATGATCACCCTTTATTATGTATTATATTTTTATGTTATGAAGAATGGTCATAGAAATGAATTGTATTTCTAGTAAAGAATAAATCATTTGACTAAACTAGACGATAGTGTGGAAGTTGACCAATTCATAGTCATTCAGTCCACTCACGAGCATCTTAAAAGCTTGATGGGAACCAATATCTTGGAATTTGAATTTTTTAATTTTAGTTTCCCTTATATGTGGGTGGGGGCGTCTAGGAGGGAGGGGGTGTCCAAGAGTGGGGTGTGTCCAAGAGGGGGTGTGTCTAGGAGGGAGGGGGTGTCCAGGTTTGAGAGTGGGTGGGGGTGTCCAAGAGGGGAGGGGGGCTATCCAGGGGGTGACCAAGAGTGGGGGGTGTCTAAAAGGGAGGGGGTGTCCATGAGTGAGGTGTCCAAGAGGGGAGGGAGGGGGTGTGTCCAGAAGGGAGGGCGTTTCCAGAAAAATATCCATTCAATTCTATTCAATACTGATAATATACAACGGGTAGATCAATTATATAGTAGCCTGAAGTGGGTCCGTAGTGAGGCATCAAAAGTTCCATCCAATCAAACCAATTCCAATCCCATGTAAAGGCCCAATAATTATATTACAGTTCAATTTGAGGCCCAATATATCTTATTTAATGTTATAAAGACCCAAAATATGAATCATTTACCTTTATCACCATAGATTTATGTGAAATTTTGTTCCTATTCCTCCAATATATTTTTTGTTTTGTGTTTTTACTTTATTTATTGTACTGTATCTCTTCAAAATATATATGATTTTATAATACGTATTATTGAATGATGGTTTATGAATAATATTTATTCCATCATTGAATAGATGATGAAAATATAGTTGGATAAAGAAGGTTATTAATGGGTATACACTAAAGAAAAAGGAGGGAGGGGGTGTCTAGGAGGGGGTGTCCAGGTGGGAGGGTGGGTGGGGGTGTCTAGGAGGGGAGGAGGGGCTATCCATGAGGGGAGGGGGCTGTCCAGGGTGTGGGATGTGGGCTGTATAGGGAAAGGGAGGGGGCTAGAAGGGGAGGGAGGGTTTGTCCTGGAGGAGGGAGGGGGTTGCAGGTGGAGTGGTGGGAGGGAGGGGGCTTTAAGGGGGGGGGGGCTGTCTAGGGGTTGAGACGGGGCTGTCTCAGGGAGGGGAGAGAGGGGTTCATCCAGGAAGGAGGGGGTGTCTAGGAGGGGAGGGGGCTATCTAGGAGAGAGGGTGGGGGCTGTCCAAGAGGTGGGAAGGGGGCTGTCCAGGGAAAGGGAGGGGGGCTGCAAAGGGAGGGAGGAGTGTTTTCCACGGGTAGAGAGGGGGGTATTGATGTTAACCGGAGCATCGAGGTAGATCATAGAACATTATAAAATATTGTTTTGGGCCTTTAACTAGATCACCATGTTGTCTTTAAATACACATTAATATCTTCATTTAGTCCATCAAATACATGACCAAAAGCCCAAATGATAAGAATAAAATTCACTCAAATGTAGGCTTTCGAAACCATGCACTCTGTGCTAGGTTTTTTTCAAAACTTTCACCCATGTGATTAAAATAAGAAGCTGTTAGAGTTCACTATCTCAAGAGTGATGGTGTGGTTCCATCAATGGGGTTTTTTTCTCCAAACAAGAATGTCAGATGGTACCACTTGATTAAATAGAACTGATTCATAATCAGTCGCGGTCTGAATTGTAGTGAAAGCATGTTTTATGGCTACGTTCTTGAAAGTTTCCCCTCATGTGTCTTATCTCCTCAGTTCTCTTCCATCAAACAAAGGTTTTCCAGTTCCTTGGGCATCTTGGTTCCCATCGCATGTGACTGTGATGGCATTCTCCATGTTTTTCTCACCTCTGTGCTATATCCTCCATGATCACTGTTGATTGAGTGTTGTCTACCACAGTTTCTTCGAGTCTAGATGCGTGGTTTTCTAGTTTCACCATAATTTTTGACTGGCGTACATGGTCCCTCGGAAAATAAGTGTAGATAGATCCTCTTTCTCAGTTTTAGTTGCATTTTATGCCAGAGATGCGGCCGGGATACTGATGGCATCTCTCCCATTCGTCTCCCTGTTTCTGCCTCCTTCAGAACGTGTCAGTCTCATTAGTAGGCATCATCAACCGATGGTCTTCTTTTTCCTACATCTAAGTCATTCTCATCACCAATGTATGTCGCTCCCCCTCTTATTGTGTCACTTTATACATGTTGCACAACATGTTAGTGGTTTGTTTTCAGTATTCAGTTTGCTCTGTCAACTCATGTTCCCACCTACGCTGCTCTTGATCCCACCACTGCTGGTGCAATGTGAGAGCTTCCATTTTGGATACAATGGCTTAATTTTGAAAATTACATGGTTTTCTTACACTTCTTGTAACAGAATGGTTTTTTATGACAATATTTTTATTTGGTCATACACACTAAAATGTATTATTATTATTGTGACTATAGTCATTGATATATTTTCAGTTGATTTTCTTTCATTTCCCAATGATATCATTTGGTTTTTACTGCATCAAGTTCGCTATAGATTTGCAGAACAATATGTTTTTGTTCTGTCTAGGGGGGGTTGTCTCGTGGAGGGGAAAGGGGGGGTTTGTCCAAGAAGGAGGGGGTGTCTGGGAGTGGAGGGGGAGGGGGTGTCCAGGAGGGGAGGGGGCTGTCTAGAAGGGGAGGGGGTTGTCCAGGGAGTGGGAAGGGGGATGTCTAGGGAATGGGAGGGTGATGTAAGGGGAGGGAGG
Source organism: Viscum album (assembly GCA_963277665.1). Taxonomy (NCBI): domain Eukaryota; kingdom Viridiplantae; phylum Streptophyta; class Magnoliopsida; order Santalales; family Viscaceae; genus Viscum; species Viscum album. Next base: position 439,397,112 of record OY728119.1, read on the forward strand.
GGGTTGTCCAGGAGGAGGGAGGGGGTTGCAGCTGGAGTGGCGGGAGGGAGGGGACTCTCTCAGAGAGGGGGGGGGGGGGCTGTCTACGGGTAGAGAGGGGCTGTCTAGGGGGGTGTCTCGGGGAGGGGAGGGGGGGTTTTCCATGAAGTAGGGGGTTTTCGGGAGGGGAAGGGGGGTTGTCCAGGAGAGGGTGGGGGGCTGTTTAGGTGATGGGTAGGGCGCTGTCCAGGGAAAGGGAGGGGGCTGCAAGGGGAGGGAGGGGGTTGTCCAGGGCGAGGGAGGGGGTTTGCAGGTGGAGTGGTGGGAGGGAGGGGGCTGCATGGAGGGGGGCTGTCTAGGGGTAGAGATGGGGCTGTCTAGGGGGGGTGTCCAGGAGGGGAGGGGAGTCCAAGAGAGAGGGGGTGGGGATGTCCAGGGGGTGAGAAGGGGGATGTCTAGGGAAAGGGAGGGGGGATACAAGGGGAGGGAGGGGGGTTGTCCAGGTGGAGGGAGGGGGGATGTAGGTGGAGCGGTGGGGAAGGGGGTTGTCCAGGGGTAGAGAGGGGGATGAAAGGGTGGTTGACCAGGAGAAGGGACGAGGATTATAGGTAGAGTGGTGGGAGGTGGTGGGCTGTCCAGCGGTCGGGATGGGGCTGTCCAGGGGCTATCTCGGGGAGGGGAGGGAGGGGGTTTGGAAAATAAAACTTTAAAACTTTGAGATCAAAAGAAAATTGAACTGATATGATCATGCCCCGTCTAATTGTTTAGGTTCTCAACATGCCCTCTCTAATGTTAAGAAATAAAAAAACAATATTTATAAGACAATGAGTCACATTGAGCCTCTTTCAAAATATTAATTCAATCCCAGGAAATATGGACATGTAAAGGTTGTAACAGGTAAAAATTGACATTTTATTAATGTTTAATTTATTTCATTATTGTATTTCTAACATATGATTTGTTTTCCTATATAGGTGAAATATTTTTCCTGAGTTCTAATTCTTTGTTCAGCAACTAATACCATGGACAAATTTTTTTTAGAGTGGATCATAGATGAAAAAATGATGAAACATCATGTTTTTTTACTGTTTGTTGGATAATTGTAATTGTAACCAAATTAAACACTGTTTGAAATGTATATAGCAGTTTTTTGTTTTGTATTCATGATTTAAAATAAATTTATATAGAATTTCTGTTATTCTATGCTTTGTGTGTAGGTGTTGTTTGTTCTATGTGTGTAGGTGCTGTCTCATTTGTGCAGGTGCTGTGCTGGTTCTGGGTTGGCACATACAATTTGGCCTTTATCAGTGTTAATTAAGTGAAGATAAATGGATAATATATCAGCGCTCAAAATAGACCTCATAAAGGTAGTATTTATCAACAATATTTTTAGCACTGATATATTATCCATTTATCAGTGCTAAAAATAGCACTGATAAATACTAACTTTATTAGTGCTACGTTTCGCATTGATAAAGGGGACCCCAATCATTCCTGAGATTAAAAGAAATTTTTTAGCACCGTTAAATGTAGTTTTTAGCCCTATTAGAATACTTATTTGTAGTAGTGTGGCTTCCCTCAAGTGCAGTAGAGTTTTAACACAATGTACTATATTTGGTATTAGAAACAACCAACCAACATCTAAGGATTTATTGGGTGTTATTATTTTGGATATATGGACCATACAAAAAATTTTTGTTCCAAAACCAATTGCTATTATAAGGCACAAGAGAAACCATGGAAGACATTGTAACCAAATTCAGGTTTCATGTTCGTATTTTTTCAATCAATAGAATCAAGAGATAGGTAGTGATTTTGATTACATAATTATTGAAAATAATTTGTTGTTTGGATTTTTTTTAATATTTCATGAATATTGGAAGAAGAAGACATGATTTCATTGTTAAGGTAATGTAGACGTATATGTTTGACAAATATATGGAAACCAAATTTTTATTTTGAGGAGGAGTTTTGTCACTTGGAGAAATTCATTTACAATAACTAAAAAGGAAAAAACATCAAAATTTATTCAAGAAAATAAAAAATCATGAAATTTTTATGATAGATGATTGATTTATAATAAAATGTTTTTGAATATTTTTAGTATTGATAGTTAGATACTGAGAAGTTGGATGTTTGGATGTGGCTAAAATGTTAATCTGGTTGTGACGTTTTCCAAATATAAGTTATGATTCCAAGAGTAACTTTAAGAGGTTGGAATTAATTCAAGAGTTTTGGAAATTATTCTATAAGAAGAAAATAGGATTTTGGATAATATTGAATTATATAGGGAGGATGGATGCTTGAAGTGAAATTGAATTTGGTAAAAACCCATGGAACATTTGGTCTTTATTCTTATAAAGGGTTTTAATCTCTAGGAAGATCTACTGAGAATTTATAAATCATCAAAACATGTAAAGTGTTCCTAAGTAGTTTGAGACTCAAATTTTTATATGTCCAAAATTTACCAGTATATATAACATATTTTTTGAGCTTCATATGATATTTGTGTGAAGATGAAGAAAATAAGAATTCCCTAAAGAATTATTGTGTATATGTAAATGTTTTGAACAAATTAAAAAAATTATGGTTTGTCCTAATATGTGGAAAAGGGAAGGAATCATCTTGAATGAATTTTATATATTGGAAGTTGATTAATGTGTAAAAGGAAAAAAGAAAAACCCAATATGTGTAATATAATTGATTATACGAGTAATATATATTTTTTAGTTTATAAAATAAGAAATGGAATAGATCACCATGGTGATATGTAAATTATTTTTTGATGTGTAAAAAAATTGGTTGGGAAAAAAATGAAAAGGGAATAAAGTAACCCTTCATTAGGATATATGATATCAAGGATCTGGTTCTTGAAATAGAAGAAGGGAAACATTACACATTAACATGTATGAATTTAATAAATAAGAAAAAGTATGGAAGGGGCTACACATAGATTCTATTCATTGTATTAGGTACAAGTTAAATAATAGATAGAAGTTTATAGGAACTAATTCTCAACATCTATATATTGAAGGGGAGCGTAAAGATAATTCTAATGTGGAATTATCTTTATCCAAATGAATATTTTTGAGTACATATTGGAAGACATAATATTCAACTCTCAATAAGGAGTCTATCCTATCCATCTTCATGGACAAGAGTGCAGAAAACATGAAATTAAATAGGGAATCCCCTTCTATTTGATGAAGATCACTAATCTTGTTTACTATTATAATCATGGATAGAAAATCAATTTTATAAACTAGATAGGCATTCACTAAATTGGTGCTTATTTTATAAGGAGAGAATCCCCAAGATTGACAGTTAATATATCCAATATAATTACATTAACAATAATGAGTAGTATCATCTCTTGGCATTCAAAAATATTATTAGATTACTCTATTTGGATTATATCTTTTTAGAGAACCATGTAAAATACTCATAACATTATTCATTTTCATGTTTGTATTCATTATTATGATTCAGTGAGATTATTTGTGAATATAATTAAATAATAAACTGAGAAATAGTATGTCATGTATTTTATGCATAGAATATTATAAACACCCAATATGTCAGGAGTTCTTATGGGTATAATATTAATAACATCCAATGTCCACTAAAAAATAACATGTTTAGAGTGAATGAAATTATAGTTAATAATAGTTTAAAATTATATAAGTCTTATTACACATTAAGGAATGGATAGATTAAAGCGGCCAGTCATTATCTATCAAGTCTATGTAGAGTGATCCTTTTTAGAGAACCAGTTGAAAATATGGTGCCTATGAGGGGAATAATAATATTAAGAGCGATTAATACATCTACAAAAATGTTGAAAATACCATAACAAATTTCTCATTTAAGTGTTCAATATTTTTTAGGGTCTACCATTAGAACCTAACCAACTAGATGTTCATTTTTTGTAAAGAGAATTTTTATGCCCATTGACCCCCATATTTGAGTGGGATAAAAAAAATTAATTACATATATGTAAATGAGTGTCATACCTACTTCCCCTCATGGTATATCATTGCATTCTGACCCATAGTTAGGACGAATTTCATAGCATCCTTGTTTTTTATTTTTTCATGAGGGTTCCAAAAAAATACAATAAATCAAAAGTACGCATTAGTTCAAATCATTGTAATTTTCATTTAAAAACCAAAATTTTGATTAATACCATGAACACGGTACTCAACCAATGAGTAATCATTTCTTGATAATATTCCACCAAAAAATCATCCTTGATAAGTGTGGCCTCTATATCATTGCCAACTGTAGCACATCACCCACTATACAATGAATGCTTATAGCCACTCCAAAGCTCACATAAGTCAATAAGTTGTTCTAGCCTCATAGAAATACCACTGAAAAAATTAAAACAATAATATAACCAAAAAATTAATTCAAATATGTAAAATATTAATACAGCATTAAATCCAAATAAAATTTTTACCCATATTTTTTTAAAAGCGTTATCCATTATTTTATTTGGTCGGTGTCACCATGAGAGTGGAAGGGTGGGAACGATGTCAGAGTATCTAGAAAGAATCATAAAAACACCCCTACATTTTTTCCTTTTATTACAACCATTTTTTGTTATCATTGAAATCCACTATCATCTACGTGCGACGATTTCATACCACACACATGCGTGTGCACCCAATATGCTTATCGATTGATTGTGATGTTAAAGGAAAAAAACAAATATTATATCAATTCATTTGTATTGAAAATTACCTATGATAAAAAAAATTTGTGGGATCTATAAATATACATGAGTGAGTCTGATAAGTGGGTACCACTGGATCCTCTGAAACTAAAGGAACATAAAAATTTGTAGATGCAGTGGGTCCAAGGGTATAATCTAAATTTTTAGATGGTGTTTGTGCAGCACTTGAAGAGGCATAAATGTAATATCCTAGGAAGATTTATGTATATATAATATAATATGGCATAGATGGATATGAAAATTCATAATAATATTGAGATGTATGAATCATCGGTGGATACAGGAAAGAGATGAAAGAATGATCAGATAAAAATCGAGGAGAAAACTTGGGTGGCCTAAATATTATGGGTGTTTGTAATGACACTATAGGATCATAATGTTTGGTAGATAGTACATCTGGGTGGTGGAGATGGGTGTGATCAGGCATGCAGACTGGACCACCTAGTTGTCTTACCACCCCCTCAAATACACATCCTGAACATTGGTTACACTAGTCTAATCTATGAAATACGGGTGCAATGGTGATGGATCCTGATTAAAAGATAAAAAAATTAACCGTATGATATTTTATGTAATTGATATATATTTTTGAAATACATTACTCACAATGAGTAGTGGAAGAGGGACTCATTCAATAGGAGATTGGTGTTTGCCTTATTTTTTTCTTTATTAATCCTGTGAGTTTTTCATTTTCAGAATTTGAAAAAAAAATTGAAATTAATTTTAAATCCCTAACTAATGTGTAACTAAAACAAGAAACAAAAAGTGGCATGACTAAATTACGGAATACCACTTATCAAACCAAATACATTACACATAGTTAAATAAAAAACGTTTTATATCTAGATGGTATAATATCAAAACATAATACATGTCATTAAAAATAATACATTCAAATTAGAATGTTTAGCATGGGTGTGATATAGTTTTCTTTTATTTTCAATTCAACCCAATTCAATTTTGTTTAGGTCATTTGGTATATTCTAGTCAAATTATTAGGTCAATTTTTCGTTTTTATATGTCTTAGGAAAATTTGTTCATTTTTATTATTTTATGAGGTCATCAATCAATTTTTATTTTTCTTAGGTGAGTTGGTTCATATTTTTTGTTAGGTCGTTCTTCCATTTTTATATGTTAGTATTTTCATTGTTTTGGAATTTCATATCAATTAGTTTAATATATCCAAATAAATTAATCTTTCTTTTTGTGACAATTTTACTATTTTGGTCCTTTTTTTGGTAAGTTTGAATTCAGTTCAATTCAATATTAGAAAATGATATTCAAAGAAAACAACAACTAGTAATATTTAATATTCACATGAATGTCTAGTTGGATACAAAATATTTGTAATAAGTAGTAAATAAATTTGTATAGCACAATCCTCAACAACCCAAGTCGAGCTAACAAAATATAAATTAGAACGCATATCGATGATTCTATATATTTCCCAAAAAATCATTAGGTTCACGATAAACTCTGAAAATTGAATTATTTGAGTAATCACAAGTAATAAATGGATTGGAGCCAATGGGTGTTGGAATGGTGGCAATTCCATCATCACAATGGTCAAAAAAATATCCATGGAATTACTTCAATAATGACACCAAATTTTTCTCGAATATGATCTTCAACATAAAAAACATGTTTCTCTATTGATGATTATATATATGTTTCATTTGTAGAAAAAGTGTGAGTTTTTTCAATTACTTGATGTACACAATCATCAATAAATTTTCCATGCCTCGTCATCGAATCAAACCACTTTCTCTTCATTAGAGTGACTATACTGTGAAAATAATAATCCAATATTAGTATTTTCCCAATAGCTCCATAATATTATACATTATCAAATCAAGTTATACTATATGATTTACTGGTATAAGAGTATGTTGTGGTAGATAAAATAACACCATCATGTTGTGTTTTCATGTTATTTTCTTGTTTATTGATATTAAATCTATACCCATTGATCACCATTTATTTACATTCATGAACACCAAAATTAAGACCAAAATACAAAGAACTTTTTCCCTTAGAGATAGATCCATCCAGAAAACACAGTACATGAAATATGAATGAATATAAAACATAATTAAATATTTATTTTTCGAATTTATTATAGTAATTTTTTTACCTTTAATTTCAACCAAGATGAAAAATCTTTGCAATGAAAACTCTCTCTTCTTATCAATGATAAATAATGGTGATGTCTATTTATCAATTTTTTTGTTCCATTCTATAAAATAGATATTGGTTAACATATATGTAAAATTTCATGAGATGATATAAGATATACATGTTCAATTTACTAACATGATGTAGTCATCAAACAAATCACAGTTAAACAAACTATGTGATGTGCAATCTCCCACTCTTCAATGATTAATGTCATAAATTTATATGATCAGGGAATTCCACTTATTTTTTTAATTGATAGAAAACGAATTTTAAATTGAAAATATTCTTCTTATTCATTTATCTTTGGAATATACCTTCTTGTATTCAGATCAGAAAAATACATTTAACAGAAATCCTATAATTCTTGATCCAATAACCTTTTATGATAGAACCTTTGGGTTGATTTCTATTCTGGACATAATACATTAATGTGAACATATTTAATTTAGTTGGATACATCCAAAAAATTAACATGTCATTTATGAAGTATTTCAATTTCAATATGGGAACATAGATTCATCACGACTGTGAGAAATTATGGAGAAAATATTTTATCTAAATCTCAAAATATTAATGTTGCCTCTACCAATATTTTTTAAAAGAAAGACTTCAACAATTTCATTGAAAAAAATCACTAATGTAACGGAAAAAACTAGATAACTAACACCCTTACACTATTAGATATAAGACGATGTATTTCTATTAGAATCAAGTCATGTAGAATCATGTGACAATAATGGTTCTTTAAATATTTAAACATCAACTCTCTTCTTTTAAACCATTTGATATGTTTATTTATTATCAATAAAAAACATTAATAGTCTTCAGTACTTATAGAAATTGATATTTTTCTATAGGTTACATCACATATGATGTACATGGAACTTTCAATTTATTTTATCTAATACACACATGATGAAATTATGGTTTGAATCTCTAATCCACCATGTCATACCGAGATCATAAATTGTATTTTTTCCATTCCCTTGACATTTAGAGGAATGTAAATAAACCTTTCACATGTATACATATCAATTTTAAATACATCTAATCAATGACGTGACAAATTAGATGAAAAATAAGGAAACTCAAAAAAGATAATGCTCTTCATCTAATTAGAATAGGTTTCAGTGGAAACATTCTTCCTCTTTATATATTTCATCTGAACCTTGTAGAATGAAAAACTAAAATAATTTCATTTCCTATTCACATTAGTTCCAGAAATATGCTATAGAATATTTTCAGTCTCCATGGTATTGTTAAATCATCAATGATTACTCCTATATGGATTATTCATTTGAAAGAATCGTCGATGTATAATAATCCTAAAACTAAGACAATATTTCATTTCTATAGATTTTTTATTAATCATAAAAATATCACATGATTTTTTTACCTTCTTGATCTATCTTTATATCATTACCTAAGTAGGAAAATCATTGATCGATAACATAAGCTCAGCATACATCTGAAATATGTCTTTCGAACATGAATCATATGTGTGCACTCCCACATTCCAAATATGTTTCAACTATTTTGTTAATGTTTTAATTTATAAATATATATCATTTTCAAGATTAAAAGTTATGTATATTAGTATACTCATGAAATTGAATGTTTTTTCATAAACATCCATGGATGAAAATTATAAATGTGTATGAAAACTGGCCATGTGTTTTGAGAAGTAACAATCTTCCGAAACTGATTAAAATTGTCACATGAAATACCTAGCCTCGTATTACACACATTATCAACATAATTATGATATTTAGCATCAAATATCAGCCATGAAAATTCATCTACAAGGTTAACTAACTCATCATTATTCTTCTTTATCTCAGTATCATTCCATCACATTTTTATTGCTATTCCATCAAAAATTAAAATATTCTAGAGTCTAAGGATCAATTGATTGTTCGAAATTACATTATGTCACACATGATATGATGTTAAATATTTTTTATTCTTCCATCATGATGCCCTAAACTTTATAAAATCATTCCATTAATTGGTTTCCTTTAAGAATAAGTTGCAATATTTTGGGACAAAATGTATTTTATTTTATGAAAATCAATGTTCCTCAGCTAACTTCTATAAAATATTATTGTTTTAGGGAATATCTAAATAATATGGAAGAAATTCCTTCAAAAATGTAAGAATGATACTGATTGTAGTACTTTAAATCCCATATATTACATCCCATGAAAAAATCTGATTAAAAATTACATCTTATTAATTTGACCACATTTCCAATATACTGAATTCGTGGAAGAATCATAAAAGTTTTTTATCCTCTTGACATCATCATTTTCATTAGATGTATCATTGGTGCTCTTTTTGAAGTCTTATTGGGTCAACATCCCGTCCTACACAAGATGATTAAAAAATTGAAGCAGACCATCTAAGAAATTCTTTGATCCATTATACTTATTTAGATCATGAGTATTTTTGAGATTTCATTTTCTCCCCACTATGAATACACACATAGTAGTTTCTCCCAAAATCCTATTTATTTATATTGTACCTAAATTCATTAAATATCAACCAATGCATTCCAACAAAACTATAATATGTGAAATGAATGTATCCATTATCAGAAGGGTTTTCAAATGAAAAATCTAAAAATATCTCAAACTTTAACTGAAAAGATCTTGAGAACTGATTAGTTTCATACATCCAAATTCTATCCATTCTATAAAAAAATTGTTATATGTCATTTTATAAAAGCAATTAAATAATATTGAATTTTTTTAAAAAATTATTATGATAAGATAGAACTGTTAAATTAATATGAAATCATAACTGACACACTAGTATATATGATAATTTTAATATCATACATAACAAAATACTATATATATTATAAAATACTATAAATATAAAACTGTTATGTTGAATTACATTAGCTCAATGTGTAAAAACTATATGTAATACTACAAAACAATTGTTCTTATAATTGATGTTTTTATTTGTTTCTCTGATACTAATTTCTTTTTAACTAATGTTTTACATATTCAATAAATTCATATATAAAATATAACTAGTTCAAGGTAAATTTATTCTATTTCATTTCTATTGGTTTTGGTTATTTCGGTTTATTTATTATCATCAGAGTTCTATTAGAATTAGTTTGGTTAAGTTTGGTTTTTTATTTGAATTTGTTCAGTGTATGCCTTTTAGGGTTTTATTAAATATTTTTCATATTAGTTCATTTTTTATCAATACTATAGTATTTATTTTAGTTAGGTTCAATTTATTTAACTTATTATTATCTACATTGGTCAGATAACCATCTCATTTTCAATAATTATTAGTCACATTATCTTGGACTCTCACTTCTACAAATTATTTTTCTATCACGATAGTAAAATCCCACTATATTCTTCATATCTTGACGATGAATAATAAAATATTCAGAGACAAATATTATAAAATTTTAAAATTTGATTTTTTTTAACTTTTATAACATGATTAACCACTTTTCAATCCTATCATATAATATTATTGTATATTTGGATTAATAAGTAAAAAAATCAAATCAAAATTAACAGAAAACAGTATTACACATATTTTACATCAAGGATGTATTTACAAAAAAATAAAAAAACATAATCCCATTCTTCATCAATAAAAAAAAGTATAATAATTTACCTTCATCAATCAATAATCACCACACCATCCATCACCAAATCAAACAATCATTAATGAATGTGAATTATATTTATACCATTATGTCATTAGGCAATAAAATATTAGGGTATTTTACATCTCTATGAAACAGTGGGTAAAATAGAAAAATCCATATATCACTATGATTAAAATAAATAAACATGCATGACATAAATATTGTTATAATAAAAAAATAAATATAGTCACACTAATATAATAAAAATATATATTCACTTATAAACAACAATTATTCATATCAACCACCACATTCATAATATTCTAAAAAACCCAATAGCATTCTTCAATTCAATCACTTATTGAATCACTCAAAAATTTCACATAATTTTTTTTTGAATATTTATAAAAAATCTATCATATAATTTAATGGCTAATAAAACTCATAATTTTATTCATAGAGAAAAAAAATTATAACAAATTTCAAATTAAATAACATAAATTTGAGAATCAAACCCTTAAAGAAATATATAATCAATGTAAAATGAATAAAAAACTAATACATCACATACTAAATTATATGTGATAGTGCCATGTATAATGTATTTGCCACATTTTAATTTTATATTCATTATCAATGAAATGAAAACCCTAACAAATATATTATAGCAGATGATAAATGAATCTAAATAGCATAGATAATAAGGAAAAAATAATCTAGGGAGAATATATAACAAATTTAAGACTCTCCATTTTGAAGTGGAAGAAACCGAAGGACTTAAACCAATGATGGATCACTAGGTGGGAAATATAGGAATGGAATCTGGAAAAAATGAAGATGGATTCAGGCCAATGTGGTCTCAGTATTCGATCTCTTGGAGAGCAATGTAAGGGAATAATACGGGAGGAGTGGAGCCACTTGCTAGGGGCTGGGAATGGGTGGAGGGGAGTGGGACTATAGGGATTCGAGATGGAAGAATAGGAAGTATGAGGTGAGTTCTAGATTTAGGAAAAAATGGGGCACCCATATGAAAATGGATTCAGAAAACATTTAGAACATGCTTGTCTATCCCAATTGTTTTTTCCAAACTATTGTGATAGCTTTCAGTATAACAAACTATCCCAATGTTTAAGGAAAGCTGTTGGGAAAGTTCCATTGGGAAAACCCCTAATTTAAATCGTTTCAGTAAACTGGCTATATAATAATAATAAATTTATAAAAAATTCCATTGTTACCCTTATAAGAAAAAAAATCATATTCCTAACACTAGTGCATATGAGAGATTCCCCAGTTGACATTGTGTTTGATGGGTCCATAAAAATTCCCTCACTTGTGACCATGTTCTCTAACAATGTGACTTCATTCATCCAAATATCACATTTTATAAACATATAATACATTTTCTATTTGTTTTCTATCACTAGAACAATATTTATAAACTATTAATGTTCCTCTATACTATTGGAGTAAATGATACTATCATAAATAATGACTACCAATTGTTTGGGGAAGTCTCTAGGGACCCTATTCATTAAATCATAGAATATGTTAGGGGAATAATTATGACATAAGTATTTCACTATGAACACATAGTCCCCATTCCTAAAATGAATAATTGTCTACTAAATACCTTCCTTCTTTACCTTCAGCTACAGATATACAGAATGAAGATCCATCTTTGAGAATTACTGAGCTCCTTGTTTTTTATAGAAAAAGCTATCAATCCTAAGGAGGGGATACTTTTTATTTATTCTGATCTTTTTATGATCCTGGTAATGTATACATAACCACATTTCTCTATCCATTTTCTTTATATAGATTATGGGAACACCCCTAGGCGATTCACTATGACATATGATCACTTTACCCAAATTATCTTATAGAACCTTATTTAACACATTCAGTATAATTGGGGAAATCCTATATGGAAATTTTATTATAGGAGGGGCTCTTGGTATAATAACTTTAAAAACCTTAACTTTATCATTTTGGGAAAGCATGCATAACTATTTAGGAAATAAATTAGAGTATTCCCCAACAATGTGAATTTCATCATGGTTGATACCTTCCTTTGACTCATGTATTTGGGAATGATATTTTTCTGGATATGGTATCAATACCCACAATATTTAGTGATATTCAAAAGGATCTTCATTATCTAACTGGTAATTATAGATTTTCATGGGATAGATCAAAGTCTAGAAATCAATTTACTTTCAAAGATAATTTATGTGTGCTCAATATAATGATAGTTAATCCATTACCATTTTAGAATCAAATTCCCCCTGGGAACTATTAGGAGATTTTTTTGGAATAATCATTCACATATGATAACAGAATAAGAATACAACAAATAGGTTGAATTTATGGAACCACTATGTGTTTTTATATATTACTCTACTTCAAGGTATAGGATCATGGATTCAATAGTTCTATAAAAAATCTATGATATAGGGTAATGTGTAAAAATATAATCATATAAATATTTTCCCATCCATGGGTGAAAAGAAATTCACTCGATTTCATTTTCACTCTCTACATAATTATTAATCATAACATAATATTTCCATTGCTCTTTTATCATTGGTGGTTTCTAGGGAAATTATAGTCAAGTACAAGTGGTTTACTAAAATAGATTATATAGTTCTATTTCTCCCTATAGTTGAATAACTAAACTATGGGATGTGCATTATGTTGTTCTATCAATTCCTCCATCGTATTGGAAGGATTATTCTGATATCTTCAACAATCATGATCTCGGTGTCCTTCCCCACAACACTCGAATCATTTTCCCTATCACTTTAAGGCAATTATTATGATTATTTTCCCCATATTCTTGACATGTGGGTGGATGGATCCTATTTTATCCTTTTTCAATTGAACCAAAATCATGAAAATCCATTTTTTGCATTATAGTATTCATATAACTATGAAAATTGACCAAAATCTATCTCTACATTGATAGAATATCAACCTACCTATTTGTACATCCCAAATTCTTACATAGCTATAGCCTTTTTGAGGTGTGGTTTTATACTTCTAAAGAAACTATCTATTTTTTTATATTTATAAATATTACACAATGTATGTATTTTAATACTTGAGATTTTTTAATTATACAATTAGAATGATTAACCCTCAATTTTAATAATATTTAGGAATTATATCTCTATATTTGTTTGAATCATTCTATGGAAATACATATTAAGAATTATTTTCTGGTCCTTTTTCTACTCAACCTATTCCATTTAAACCTTTATATTAATGTTCTTTATCAACTACCACCATTGATATACTTAACCATATTAATGATATGTGGCTAGTGTCAGATTATCCTTCTTAGGATATTTGAGAAAACAATATCTTCTTTATTTGGTTAACAAGATTTTTTTGTTACAAGTGGATTGGATGATCCACTGAATATTTGAATTTTCTTCCACATAGAATACACAATAAGTAGTTTATCTTTCTTGGGTAAAGTTTGATGTTCCAAATTTTTTATGTTTTTATTCATACCCTGATAAAACTTGTTAATAATTTTATTGATATTTTGAACTCCAACTATGATGACACTATTAATTTCGTCCGAATAATCATTTTATTGTCACTCAAAATTTATTTGGGCCTAGTTTCCCATGTTTTACACCATTATATAAAATATAAATAGTTTGATAAAAAACATTATCTAGGAAATTATGAATAAAAAATTTATTATTTTTTTATATTAACACTTGTGGAATATCTTATGGGATCCCTATATTTAGACTTTTTTTAAAAAGATTATACTGATAATTTTAACTATATATAGGCTTATACTTATAGTTTTCACTTATATTTTCTAATAAGAACTCCCAGATTAACTAAACCATTATATGATACCTACTATTGTGATCAATAATTTTCTAATATTACAATTACAATATTTTTATGATAAAAAACATAACCAGTCATACTAATCTGGTATCCAATGGTTTAGTGTTAAGGGAAAATTAGGCTCATACATCTTTTGTATAAAATATAACATAAATTATATTTAAATTATCCTTATTTATAATTCTAAACATATCATGATCTAATTATTAAGTGTAATCATCTTTTGATATATATCAGAGAAAGGGTTGAGTTAAATGTCTGGTGAGGGGATGAATAAATGAAATGAATCAATAGTACACATGTGATAATAATCAAAATAACCATATAATAAGCATATGATCATCATCCCGAACATGAGGGAAACTTTTAATAATGAAATGGAACTTCCCAAAAGCATAAAAAGGAAATGTTATGTCATATGTTTCCAATATCACACATTTTTTGAACAATGTCAGCATCATGTTCACACATATAAATTGTGCATAAATCATGACATAATTTTTTTTGAAACAATAGAATAATGTAAACACATATTCCACATAATTTCATGAGATAAATCACATTACAAAATGAATTAGAAATATTATAATTTTAGGCCCACCCATCACATCATAAATGCTCAAAATTATGCATGACACATAGAAAATATAATTTTTTTGTCATGAAATAACCAATGGAATGTAATGCGTTTCATAATTATTTTAAAAATAATACATTAATGAATATTATTTGGAGTTATGAAATGAATAAGTGAAAACATATTTGGAAAACCTCAATATTCTTGATCAAAGAAAAAACAACTCAACATGAGTCAAGGATGTGTTCTGGAATGAAATGTCTTTTACAGCAATATTTTTATTTGAATTAGAATATATTTTTACATGGAATAAAACATATATATCGTAGAAAATAAAATGGAATAATAATGAATGATTATTTAATGAATATTATTGGAATATCCATACTGAAAATTATTTAAACTATATATAACCAAAAGAGGATTTGGGGGTTTTGAGAATCCCCTTACATTAATTCATTCATTGTTTAATATTTTTCCATATTATGAATAATAATTTTTTTTTAATGAATGATATATGAAGTAAATTATATTCATTATATTACTATATATCAATTATAATCATTATATAATATTTCTTAATTCCCTCAGTTAAATGAAAAATGTTCTGATACCATTTTTTCCTTAAAATGTTCTGGTTTTTCATTGGTTTTTATATTTTTATTCAATGTAATTTATAAAATAAAAGAATTAAATATAATATAATTAAATACATATATTTATAGTTCTATATATCATAATTTATTTATTACAACCATCCAAATGTTAGGTGATAAGGAATGTTGTTGGAAACATCCTCATTAGGGTTTAACCAACACTTATCAGAAACATTGTCAAAAAGTGGATAAATAAAGGTATAAAATATAAAAACATGAAAAATATAATTTTTATCATACTTAAATAATTAATCAATTTTTTTTGGAAAATATAATATAATGAAATTTGAAAATGATAGAATTTATGATAAACACATACTCTTTTATTAGAGTTTCTTCCCTTGTACAACCCTATAATTCTTTGATGAATAGAGTTGTTTTACTCTAGAATGTGCTTAATATTTCATGGGGCTTAAGAGACAGGATTTGGTCAGAAATTGGGATTTGTTAAGTGATTATGGAGTGGTTTTACAATGGGGAAGAGAGGGGTTATTTATAGTTGAGGAAAAAGGGATTTTTAAATTAAAATATTAAATAAAATAAAATAGCAAATGTAAACCTTGTAGTAATGTTTTTTGACATAATTACCCATATATTTATATAATATAATTTGATTAGGACTTTAAACCCATTTATAAATAAAGTTAATTAGATAATTAAATAGGAATGTGTAAAAAATGAAATTGTTTTATTTTGGTTGAATGTTTTTGACTTTAGGCTTTGGAAAGTAATTTTTTGATTTGGAAAAGATGTTTATAATGATTCAATGAATCATTTATAAACTAATATTCGAATTGGAAAAAAATAAAGTCATAAAAATGTTCATTTTATCATTTTATCAAGAATGATTTAATTTAGGATACACTCGTTGTGGAAAAACATTTTTTTACTATTCACTTGCAAATAAAAGTATTTTATAAAATTATCAAAAAGTCACCCTTATACAATTTAGACATTCTGATTTCAAAAATGATATTAATTTTATGAAAAAAATTCAAACACAAGTAATCTTAATTTTTAACATAAATATTAAGATTTTAATAAAAAAATTAAAATATAGTTAAAAAAAACGTGTCTTTATTTTCATTGATTTTTAAATCATAATATATTTTTTGATTTTTTTATTAACATTTACTTAAATTACTCATGAAAAATATTATTTATGTCATAATATAATATTTAGATGATAAATTACTATTTAAAAAGTAATGTTACTATTTTTATTTACCAAATAACTATTCCCTACAATCAATTTACTTTTCCAAATAGTCTGGATACTAATACAATAGTAACATTAATATTCCAACAGTCACATTACCTATTATATATACCAATTCATTCCTTCATTAATTATTCATCTCAATTCCTCTCTAGGTGCCACATTTCCATTCTCTATAATGTTGATTGGTTTACTACTTTTTTTAATTCTAAATTGTTTTTCATGGGAAGGTTGATTCTAGTATATCAGGGTGATCTATATTTTTTCACATTATTTTATAAATATTATATTTTTCTCCCCTTGCAATATTTTAAATTTTTATAGGTTTAATTTCATGAAAACGTAATGATTTTTATTAATGAAATAATGAAATTTTTGTTCCTCTATGAGTTTTATTTGTATAATTATGATGAATCGACGTGAATAACCTCTCAAACTGGTACTTGACACAACACATCACATACCTGAAGGTTGTTTCTATGCTTCACATGCTGGAAACTAGCACCCGGATATCCAAAAACTAGATGTAATTATTTCATTCAGCTTGCTGCTAGATCATGGCACATATATATAAAAGAACAACAACAATGAAAAAGATAAATGTTTTCTATAATTGAAAACAGATTATGGATACTATGAAAATGAAGAGTATAAATAATATCTAGATTCATGTCTGACCAAAATGGACTTCCAATTAGGAAAAAAAACTACCCCATGTTATAGCATGGGTAGACTCCCACCATCACACCACCAACTACTCAACTTAGCTATCCAAAAAACTCACCCCTTCACTATGGAACCATTATATTCCCTTATTTGAAATTAATAAACATGTTTATGCACAACTTAACCCATACATAGGATGTGATATAATTGGCTCAGTAGAGTCCCACCAATGTTTTCTAAAACAAGTCACTGAAAAAAGGTCAAGTATTCTAATTTTAAATAAAACATGGCATGATCAGTAGTAAATAAGTTTTTTCAAAGCATTGTAATCATTTACCAATATCCAATAATTCCAAAACAATTTTAGGTATATCAATTTAATTCATAAATTTCTATTATAATTATCAAAATAAAAATAATGCATATCATACCAAAAATAGTAAAATAAAAGGTAAATCATGCCCTGGAATAAAACAGGTTAGACTAGTAGACTACTCATAGCACACGAATTACTAGTGGAAAATAAGCACTTAAAACACATGCCTATGAATCAGAGGAACACCCCATGATTGATCCCTTCAATAACATTAAAAATGATTCCCTATAAATAAAAGTGAGTATATTAAAGCCCCATGAGCTAACCACCTAGTGGTAATATTGATGATGGACCAAAGATAAAATTCCATAGATATACCCAAGGATTCCCATGCACAATAATTCATAAATCATTTCACTTCATTGATAATAACCCTTTTTACATTTACCAAAAAACATGTAAAATCTCATATTTTTTCAAAAAAATCAATTTAAACCACCAAAAATCATGTCGAATTTGTTTTTTAATAAATTTATAAAATGAGGAGTATGAAACTACATCCAACATAGGATGGGGATGGAACCACATAACTCAAAACATGGGGTTGTACATGCCGATAAAGGATCCTCCATTAATAAGATCACAATAATAAAATAGATGTCCTAAAACTAATCTACACGTCCTACAATTGATTGAATTTGAAGAGGGTTAAAAAACCACTTTTTTTCATTATTTCATTCGAGAAAATAAAAGGAGTATCATGCTGAATATTAATATGGGGGATCGATCCTACCATGACAACATGAAGGTGGTATGGGATCTTAGTAGCTCTCACTTTCGCGGCCTGCCTATTGGTCTTAGAATAAAATTTCCTAATTGGTATACATGGGGCATCATGGGGATCCTTGAAATCCTTCAGCGTAACATCTATACTAGTGAAAATGATTTCCTGAGTGGTATTACCCAATAGGATGAGATTCATGGAGCGATGATGAATCTGGATCTTGATAGTGTAGCGGGTCATGATGGTTTCCCCAGAGGCATATATAGAGCATTGTGGGACATCAGGAAAGTGGAATTAATTACGTCCATCCACGTCTTATTCAAGAGTGGTCCTCTACCAAGATTTTCATGTGAAATAACTATGGTTCTTATTCCCAAATACAATTCTACCACATCCATCGAGCACTTTCCCCCACTTAGCATTTGCAATGTTCCCTAGGAAATCCTCACAAGAATTATCAATGAAAGGTTGTCCAACCTTCTTACCATGTTCATCTCTAAGGAAAAACATAGATTTTTTAAAGGGTGTTGCATCCATGGTGATCATTTAGGCATAAGAATTGATCTAGGATCTCAACATCAAAACATGTGGCTCTAACATGGCTATTAAATACGATATTAGCAAGTCCTACGATCATGTTGAGTGTAGATTTATCAATAATGTTTTTTATAGGTATGGACCTCTCCCCTTGGAACATCGATATCATCTTTCTTTGTTTATGTTAAGCTTAGATGTAAATCCCATTCATGACAAAATGTTTGGATTATTCAAAGAAACACGCGGTCTTTGATAAGGATATCCAATCTCACTGATTATCTTTATTATCACACATGAAATTTCTCAGCCATCTCACTCACCACAACATCTCCAGTAGGCAGATCCTTCCCTTTCCCAGAGAAATTCACTTCCCCTATGTGTCTCACCTTATGTTTTCTGATGAATCCATCATTTTCATTAATGCATCCAGTAGGTTTGTACGTGGCATGAACAAAGAATTGGAGGCATATTGTGTTTGGGGTGGTCATATAATCAACCAAAGTAAGATAATTTTATATATTCCTAACACGTGATCTGATAGGTGTATCCTTACTGTGAGTCTTATTATATGCATGCAAATAGGTAATATTCCTATATTGTATCTGGGAGCCCCTATTTCATCGAAACATCTATGAATTCGTGACTTTGATTCCACAGTTTGTAGAATCACGCTGATGGTGCCTAACTAGAATAGTTGAAACATGTCATTTGGAGGTAGGATCACCTTGGTGAACAACACACTTATGGATACCTTGATACACTCTCCTTCAGCTATTAAGGTTATCTTAGGGGTTTTTCACCACAGGGCTAGGATCTTTTCTAGTTTCATTTGCGACCCCATGTTGGAGGGCAAAAAGAACTGGGTTTTCAGGTGTAATATTGAAAGGCCCATAATTGATGTTGGTATCAATGTCTGGAATTAAAGTGATGCCCTTACCTGAATTCATGAAAATATGGACTCAGAAGTGTTGGAGAAGCGTATGTTCTGGGGACTAACCATACATGCATCCTACGTTGGGAATGGGGTTGTCAAGGAAGGGCATGCCTCCCCTTTCGGCATGATATTATTCCTCTGGTGAACTCGCTCATACCTCACGGTCGCTAGATCATCAGAACATGGGATGCCCCTTTTTGGAATGAAAACTAGTGTAGGGAAGCTATCAGTTACCTAGGTTTCCCTATCACTAACATTTCATTTAATGAGGCTAGCAGAATATTCTCATTTTGTCAATGTTTTTATTAACATGGACTAGATGGCTTTACTCCACCTCAATGAGCTGACAACGACATCTGACCATTTTGTTCTACCACATCGTCTATAGGATTCTTCATAACTAAAGATTACCATCATGTGTCTATCAGGCATGAAACTGTGGACGTCTCGAGAAATGTTCTGGGGGATAGTTCCACCCCCACAATGTTCAATTTCCTCACATGTAGAATTTTCCACAGAGCAATTTATTTGGTTGAGAATATGAAGCGGTGTGGTATAATAATGGACTCTAAATGTGTTTGCTGTTAGAGGCGCAAGGGGGAAACCTCATATCATTTTTTATTCGAGTGTGAATGGGAGAAATATGTCTGTACATTTTTTTCTGATTTTTCTCGGCATTCAATTCCATCCATGGAGAACCAATCCTTCTATGTTCTCTTGTTCCACATCTTGGGCACTGAGGTACTGAAGAGAAGAGAATGCTCTCTAGTGTTGCACATAGGGTTCTAGTGTTTGTGGAAGACACAAAATGTGTATCTTCTTGATGGGTGACCTCATCTGAATGTGAGATCCTTATTCTCACTAAAATCCTACTCATTGATATGGTCAGGGTTCATAGCACCTGGAGGGAGTCTCCTACCCTTCGTTGGCTTCTTCCTACCTTGGAGATTCTCACTCCTATCACCAGCTCTTCTTTTGGTAAATGTGTTCAAGGGAATCCCCCCTTTCGCGGTTTAAACGTAACACTGGTGGTTCTTGTTTTGTGTGTATTATATGTGGATGGGGTCTCATTCGCGATATCAATGGCTCGGTCTTCCTAGCATTTTCTACTAAGTTTGGTCATGACACCTCACTCCTCACAGAGCTAAAGACCATGTTGGATGGTCTCCATGTGCGCTTGAAAAGGTGATTGGATCCTGAAAAGGTGGAAACAATTCCATGGTCCTTTATAATGCTCTACAGGGCCTCTACATTGTTCCTTGGTCTATTTTGTATTTCATTAAAAAGTGTCTTAGTATCCTTGTCATCAACACTAAAGTGTCTCATACCTAGAGGGAGGGAAATAATGATGTGGACTATTTATCCTCTCTTTATAGTTTTGGACTGGAGGACTTTATTTTTCATAGCTCTCATAGTTTGAATCCTATGGGGATTAATATTCATATAGTTGATTCACTCGGCCTCCATTATTTTAGAACTCGTAGTCATGTTTCCATTGGCCTGATTTTGTGGCCTTTGGTGTTCATAATATTCTCTTTGAATAAAAATTTTCATGATGATGATAGAGGAGAAGAGTAAGAAACACATACCTCAAGAATGCACACCCATAGAACCCTAACCAATAAGCGAAATGGCCACTGAAGGAAGATAAAAAAATAGATCTGGAGAGAAACATAAAAGAAATATCAGTATAGACCAACAGGCCTGATAACTAAAAGCAATAACAGTACCCCAATCAATGAAATGAAGAATAAGAATGGATCACTCACTTGGATAGGTGAAAACCAACTAAGAAGGTGATAAATTAGAAAATGTATCAATATAGATCGAACAGATACTCCCAAAATCACCAGAGAATCATTAGAGTTATAGATCCAAAGGATTTATGGAATATTGAAATAAAATTCCAATAGAGAGTAACCTTAAAATCCATTTCCACAAAGTGTACATGGCATGTAATACCTTTACACATCATGTAATCCAAGGGGCATGGATATGCAGAAAAACCCTTCCCCTTTTAATTAAACAATTACCTTTTTACATTACATGACATGTAATCATTACACGACATGTAATCCATTTATATGGTTTTGTTGGTTCAAATCATCTTCCCTATAGATCTTATAAGTCATTTTCTCCCATTACACGACATGTACTTCTTACACGGTCTTTAAAAGGTATTGACTCTTACATGAAAACCCATAACACCTTGGGAGTCCTCAAAAAATGGTGAAACCCCTCAGATCTATTGAAACATTCATATCCATACATCGTTAATAAAACAAACATACATCCCCAAAATTATGTCAGTTTCTCCAAAAAATGCTATATATCATCAAGAGTCCCAAGACACACTTAATTAACGATTAAAACAAGAAAAGGAATGGAATTACATGAAATTATATAACATGATGTTACAAACTCCCCACTATAAGACATTCCATCCCTGGGATGTCATGTGGAAGAATAAAGTCTAGTAAATTAGTGAGGCTATTTCTCACTCATAAACGAATCATGCTCCCATGTCTTATAAAAATTGGATTTGTGCCTCAATATTACTCTAATTAATGAGATAAACTTCCAATTCAAGACTTTTACAAGAGAGTCCCTGATATATATTGGCTACTCTAGTATAGAAAAATATGTATCCAAGTAAGCCTCTTAGCAAATCTGAACGTGAGAAAGGATAGGATGATATTTCTAAGCTAAAATTTCTAGAAAATTTCATGAATTCTAGTCCACTAAACTATAAATAACGACCAATAATCCAGCTTTCTAATCCATTCATTGACCTCAAACAGTCCAACATATCTCATAGGCAACTTTCCCCATTTTCTATGACAATGATGACCCAACCAAGGGGAAACATTCAAGAAATCATTTACTCCTATGGAAAACTCAAAAGGGTGACACCGTTTGTCCACATAAGATTTATTAAAACATAAACTCTAACTAGATGGAGACATATATTCTGATTATTTGTGAACATATCCTCAACAAAACTATGTCACACCAAATAAAACAATCCTAACTCTTTCGAACACAGACATAGCCTACATGGGAGACCATAAAAATCCTCTAAATGAGTCATTATGGTTTATAATGATAATTGTTATTATATTAAAATACAATCAGTTATACATGGATATCCCACAACCCTAATAAAATCCAAGACACGAGCATTAAGAATATCTTGTAGAACTTGAATAACTCATTTTTTCTGATAACCTATCTATGGATGATAAGTTATACTCAATATGACCTGAGTCCCCATCTCCTTTTGGAGGCTTTCATATAACCTTGAAGTAATCCTAAAAACAATATTGGAAACAATATATAAAGGAACCCCATGTGACCTCACAATATATTACACGTATAGCTTACTTGGATTGTCAACATTTCTAGTGTCTTTTATTAGAGTAAAATGACCCGACTATGTCTAACATTCAATCCCAACCCAGATAGAATTTCTACCGAAGGGATTTATTGGTTATCCAAAAAAATATCCATAGATACCTCTTCCCATTTCAAAACTCAATCTTGAAGATACTGAAGAAAACCAGATGGTTTCGGATTCTCTACCTTAACCTATTGGTTAGTGTAACAGTAGGACACAAAATTAGCAATATCATAATTCATGCCTAGACAACAGAATCAATTTACAATGGCATAAAAAATACTTTTCATTCCCAAATTAATAAAATATGAGGAATTGTAACCCTAAAACAAAATAATGTTTTTTACTGGTGCTAGGATAACAAACTGACCCCAAAACAAATCCTACCATATGAAGATAGAGACAAACCAAGATGTTCTCCAAACTATATAGGTTTTCTTAAATTCTTCTGAACTCAACATCTAACTACTAACTATAATGAATAGACTTAAGGAGATACACAAAAACTTGAACACACATTGAAGCCATGGTTGATGAATTATCTGGAGCATATAGATGAAACTAAGAAACAATACACATAAGGATACATTATTCCATCAATTCCACAATAGTTTTGGTAACACCCCAAGCTTCCATGGTATGCTTCTAATTGAATAATACAATAGCTTGCATTATACGCAACTTCGAGTTCTCACACACCATGACCAATCAAACTAAAAGTTATGAATATTAATACCAACTTCTTGTTGTTTTATAAATTTTATTTTTCAAAATAGGATTCATTTTTTGATTTGGAAATTCAAAATTAGGATAGGGTGAATTTTTGGTATTTTTCTGAATACTTAGAATTTTTGATGAATAGTGAAAAAACTATGTTATTGTTTAAAAGTGACTTTCATTTAAATAACTAGTTATTTTATTTAAATTTATTTTAGGTAATAATAGATTAATAATACCTATAGATGTTAAATTTAATTCATTTGATTCACTTTATAATAAGATTAGATATATAAAATTTTATTGAATTTTTTAATGTCTTTTACCCACCTTCAAGATACTTTACCAAATTTGCATAAAACATAATTTTACTTCTTCTGTGAATTGAAATTAAAAAATAAAAGTGACATGGTTGACATAATTAAGTAAAATGTTTTTCAATAAGATGAAAATGATTTTTGGTGAATAGTATTTTTAACTTTTATTTACCACGGTCAAAATTAAATAGCATAATTAAAGGTAAAAATTGATATAATAATTACCCTAACACATGTGATAATTATATTGGATCAGTTTATTTAGACCAAAATAAAAATTTGGATTAAAATATGATCCTCTAGGTCCACTTGGATTAGATTAGGACATTTAATATTAATTTATTAAAAGAAGAGTTAAAAGTTTTAAATTCAACATTTAATAACTAAAACATTTTTAATATATGTTTATACATATGAAAAATTCAACGATAAATATTCATTAGAATGATAAAAATAATAAATATATAATAGTATTTTATTTATTATTTTTGGACATTAAATAATTAATTTTATTTATGACACAATAATGAAGCAGTAGTTACCTTACTAATGAAATATTTAAATAATTAATATTATAAATATCCAAATAAAAGTAAATTGAGACTTAGGATGAATTACACTAATTTTATAGGTTAATATGACATTTTAGGGTTGATTAAATAAATTATCTTCAAATTGATAAAGTTTTTTTGACTTTCACAAAAAAAAATTACAAAATAGTATAAAATTTCACATAAATGGGTTTTTATAACAAATAATATATAATTAATTGATATAGTATTACTAAAAATATAAGTTTCGTCCAAATGACTCATATAGTGTTAAAAATATGAATAATGAAACAATTGGGGTTTTATATTATTTTTATAGTATGTTTATTAACCATTTATTATAATAATACAAGAAGACATGGTAAAAGTTAAACTATTTAACTAAGAGTTAAATATAACAGATAAGATTAATATGATGGCCTAAACCTGTCTAAAACCTATTGGTTGAGATTTTTTCGACCCATAACTACCTTATCCTCTAAATAAATTCTTTTTCATCCATTATAAATTGAATATGATTCTACAATAAATTAATATTTTAAAATTTTCCTAAAGTGACCCTCACCTCTCTTACAAATGGGTACTTTCCCTTATCTCAAAATCACAACTCCAATTCCATTTTTCTCAGACAAACCCTAATAATATATCCTCCAAAATAACCTATCTTATTCCTAGAGTCCTTACATTGATCATAAATAAAATATATGGAGCCATTTTGATCAACTCAAAAAGAAACACCGTAAAAAGAAGTAATAATTTCACCAACTCATTCAAAGTTATTTTCTTCTTCCACTTCCTCTTTATTTGTTCTTCACACAAAAAAATAATAAATCTAGTAACATATACATATTGTGATGTTAATATAAATATAGTATAACCATATTCATTATTCTATCCACCCTATAAATGAGAAGTCACCATATGTGCGTACGTACGACTTACCATCTCCATGTCGTGGTGTAGTATTTTATTCAACACTTTATTATTTCGATGGGTATAATAATATGTATAATTGATGCAAATAATAAATATATCATGTTAAGGATTTGGTATATATGACATAACCTCCAATTACAGATGATTTCACCATCAATAGAATGATATTTTCGCTTGTTAGTACGTATGGATTACCATCTCCACGAACGTGATAAAATTCATTCCCCATCAAAACCATTCCAGAATAATTTTCATTATATGAGTAAAAATAATTTTTAAGAACTTCATATAACTCTATATATGAATCAAATACATCCTATCCCTAACAAATTTGGCTTACTTAACAAAGCATATAAAGGAAAACGAATTAGTTAACACCCGAAACAATGATACTACAGATATATTTTTAAAAAATAAATATTAGAAGATCATATATGATATCATATTAATGTATGTGGTTCTTGTATAATTTAATAAAAATTGTTTAACAATTATACAAGAGGTTATCATACCCTCTATCAACGAAAATAACAAGGTAATGGTTATTTCTACAATCCTTTCATTATCCGAGGTTGTTTATATGTCAATGTTTACTGGGACCTATTTATCATCCACATCATTGTTTCATATAAATGTTTTTAAAACCATTTTTAATTTTTACTAGTCAATGTATTAATTCCATTTAGACTCTTTTATGACTTTTTATTAAATTTTTATAAAGGAATCATTTGGTCTTTTTCTAAATAAGGTTCTTTACAACCTTTTCGACAAAATTATGGAAAGAATGTTTTTTAACTTATACAGCAGGTGAGGATATTTTCTGCCATTGTAACACCTTTAAATAATCACTTACAATATTATAATATTATTTTCAAAATAAAAGTTTTCTTTTATAATTATGTGACTTTTTTATGATTTCAAAATAGAAAGAGTTATTTTTCTCAAATTTTTTTGATTTCATCTATTCCAACATCCTTTGATAGATTTTACACTTGTTTGAAGTTGATTTATTATGGTAAATTCTTCCATATTGTATTGAAGGTTTTGTGATATGTTTGACTATGGATATGTTATTTTTATACCATTCATGGTTTATGGATAAATTAAGGACAATTCGTCTGCTAATTTTAATACGAATGTTTATGTTTTTTTTAAACCTTTTCGTATGAGGAATGCATTGGACTTTATATGTGATGGGTGGAGCCCACTATAACTCCTTTATGCATCGGTAGGTCTCATAAGAAAAACTAGTATCTTGGAACAAGGCCTTGAAACATTTTATTTTTAGACTTGGCATGAGGCCTTAAATATGTGGTTTTGATGTCCGAAATTATGCATTCCAAGATTATGAAATTGGAAATTGATATTACATGTGATTATTAGACTAGTAGAATATTATTGTGAATAAGTAAATGGAATCATTTGATTTACCTTTTCCATATTATGCTAAAGTCTATGTTTAAAAGGCTTTTGTTTTAGTATTACATGTTGCATTAAATTTTTATTCTAATTTATAGAAGTCTCTTATATATTGTTATATTTACTGAGCACTTGAGCTCACCCCTTTATATGTTTTATTTTCTCCACGATAATAAGAAGTATATTATGACTGAGCAGTAGGGATAGTATAAGCGAGGTGAAATTGTTAATTGGAGGAACAATGTTGTTTTATAATTTCATAATGTAATAAGAAACTTGTGTTTGTATCTAGTACTTCAATGGATACTAAACTGACCACTCTTTTTGGATTTGATTGCTTGTGGTCATGCTAATGTTATGTAATAATGCACCGACTCTAAGTAACTAAGGTCAGGTCTTACAGTTGGTATCTGAGGAATTTTAGTAGAAACCTTGGAAACCAGATTTAGAAAACCTCTGATTAGATAACATTACCCTTAGATAGACTTTGAGTATTAGTATTGAAGAACTTCCTAAAATTTTGGTAATGTATAGATTTTGTGAGTTTTCTAAACAGTATATCCTTGTCTGGATATGATAAGGTAGACGCGTAACCATCACAAATTTTCCTATGAGTGAAAACTCTGACAAGGAGTTTCGAGCTTGACCCAGGGTATCCGGGTACACGACAATGGGCCTTGATGCACTCTTGGTTATGACACTCCTAGGGGATATGCTTAGAATAATTCACAATTTTTTTAAAACCCATAATGAAGGATTTATGAGTATATATTTTCTCAAAGAAAACATTATTATGATTATGGATTATATTCATAAATGGTTAAATTTATGTTAAGTATTTTTCAATTTCAGAATTATGTATTGTGATTCGTAAACTAATATAGTTTATGCCATTGTTTAGAAAGGGCACATACTGGAAGTAATGGAAACCGTATCAATGCACATAATCCATGTAGGGACTAACCTCATACTCAAGATAATTATTGTGGAGCTGTTGATACAAAGGGTGCGGATCGGGTTATCGCTATACTAGGACAACTCACTCCGGTTAGGAATAATAACTTTACCCGTATGCAGCACCCTGATCCACAATGCAGAGGATCAATGTTAGACCTCTTCATGAGGAAGCAACCACAAACATTCAATGGGACTACAAATCCATCTGTATATGAGAAATGAATATGATCCCTAGGGAAAATATTTCATTCTTTGGGGAGTAGTGATAGGGAAAAAATTTTCATGGTAGTTCATCGTCTAACGGGAGATACAGATCATTTTTGTTAATTAATTAAAAACACAAAGGAAGATGAAGAAGAATAAAATATGTAATGGAGGGAGTTTAAAGTGATTTTCATAGAAAAATACATTCATCGTGACCATCGAGCAGATTTGGAAAGAAAATTTTTGAGTCTAAAGAAAAAGGAGGATGAGAATGTCACAATGTATGAGGCTAACTTTAGAAGGTTAGAAAGGCATGCAGTAGATTATATATGTAACCCAGGGAGTATGATTGATCGATTCATTGAGGAGTTAAAACCATTTCACCATCATGCATTAGTCTTATAATCCTTCTCATCGTACAATGATGTAGTCTCATTTTCTATCAAGATAGAAAATGAATTTTGTAAGTCTAACAACTAGAAAAGCAAGAGAAGAAGAGATCTTATGAACTATATGGAATTAAAAATAAGGGGAATAACGGATAAGTTGAATTTCCATCCTATAGTAAATATGGGAAGAAACACCATGGTTCTTTCCTGAAGGGAATGGGAGTCTATTACATGTGTGGGGAAAAAGGCCACCAAGCTCGAGACTACAAGGAAAAGAAAGAGGCTATCAATGTTGAATTCTTCAATTGTAGAGAAATGTGTCATTTTGAAAATGAATGTCCTAAGAGACAAGGAAACATACCTCATAAATGGATAAGGGAGAATGAAAAAATCTTATGCGATCACTACTACTGAGGTTGAAGCTCTGAATGATGTGGTGGTAGGTAATTTAATGGTTTCCTCAAATTTATACAATGCATTATTTGATTCTTGACCATCGCATTGTATCAACTCTTCCCAGTTTTCTAAAAAAATTAGATATTTTCAATTTGATTTCAAAAGGTATATGTTAGTAAAAAATCCTAAGGGAAGTATCATTGCAATAATGTTTTGTGAATCAGTTCCCATTAAGGCATATAAGCATACTTTATCTGCTGATATCTTCGTCATACCCATGATAAAATTTGATATAATACTCGGTATGGATTGGATTTCAGCCCATGATGTGAAAATTTATTGTAAGAAGAAGGCGGTCACAATTTTCGACGATGATAAGGAGTATCTTTAGTGCAAAAATGTCCCCATCTGATTTTTATCTAGATCCACCCCCTGTATCTCTACTAAATTCAAATATTGGGGAGGAAGAGAGTGAAATAACTATGGTTGAGGATAGGAATGTTGAAATAGAGGATGTACTTATTGTTTAAGAATATGTTGACGTGTTTTCATAGGATTTACCTGGACATCATCTAGAATTAGAAATAGAGTTTTCCATTTATTTAATTCCTGGTTCTTGGACCATATCATGACCCCTTATAGAATGACCACTATGGAATTAGTTGAACTAAATAAACAACTAGAGGAATTGAGTAATAAATGATTTATTCTCCTTAGTTTTTCTCCATAGAGATCCCCTGTTCTTTTTGTTATGAAGAAAGATAGATCTATGTGGTTTTTCATTGACTACAGGGAGATCAATGCTATAAAAATAAAGAACAAGTATCCACTACTTCACATTGATGATTTATTCGATCAACTTCACGGAGCTCAATATTTTTCAATGATTGACCTTTGATCAGGATATAATCAGTTGTGTATGAAGAAGGAAGGCAATCCAAAAATAGTTACAGGAATTATAGGTTTGCAGTAGTGCATTTTGGACTGTCTAATGCACCCTATGTTTTCATGGATCTAATGAATAGCAGTTTCAATGAATATCTTGGTTAATTTTTAGTGGTAATTATTGGGGATACCATGGTATACTCAAAAAGCAATGAAAATAATGAAAATCACATGCACACTATTCTAAAAACTCTTAGAAGAAATGAATTATATGGGAGGTTTAGATAGTGTGAATTATGGATTCATGAGTTCTCTTTTCTTGTCCATATTGTCTCTAGGGATGGAATCTATGTTGATCCTTCAAAGAAAAGAGCATTACAAAATTTTCCAGCACAAACAAGTATAATTAAGGTATGCAATTTTATTGGTTTAGTGGGTTATTACCGGAGTTTCATCCAGAATTTTTCCCTATTAGAAAAACCATTAACCAAGTTCACACGTAAATGGGTTAAATTTTTTTGGACAAAAGAGTGTGAGGACTGTTTTAAAGAACTGGGGAGAATATTAGTGAATTATCCTATCTTGACTCTACCATGGGGGAATGATGGGTTTTTTATTAATAGTTATTCTTTAATGAAAGGACTTTATTGTGTCCTAATATAGAATGATAGATTTATTGGCTATGCTTCACAAAAGATAGAAATTCATGAACAAAATAATACAACTCATGATCTTGAGTTAGTACCTGTAATCATTTCTTTGAATATATGTAGACACTAAATATATGGTGGAAAATGTGAGATGTATACCGATCACAAGAGTTTGAAGTTTATTTTCTCACATAAAGAACTATACCGGAGGAAAAGGCAATGTCTTGAACTATTGAAAGATTATGATTGCACTATACACTACCACCTGGGGAAGGAAAATAATGTGGCAGATTATTTGAGCAGAAATGATCATGGAGTTTTGAACATGATGACATTTGAAAGGGATCCTATGTTCATGGATCTAGTAAATAAAGATATGGGAATAATCATGGAAGGTGAAACATCAATAATTTTTTAAATGGTTTCCAATACAACATTACTATAAAGGATAAAAAGTTATATATTGATGATGAGGAGTTTCAAAAGAAAATTAAATCTGTGAATCATGGGAGATTAATTGATTTCATATGTGAAGATGGAATTTTAAAATTTGGGAAGAGACTTTGTGTTCCACGTATCACTGTTAGGATAATATATGCCTAACCCAACACATGTACTCACCTATGAAGAAATAGAACTGGAACCTGATTTGTCTTATAGTGAGGAGCCTATCAAAATTCATGACACCATAGAACAAGTGCTGAGAAACCGGATGACTCTTCTAGTAAAAGTTCTATGGAAAACCATAAGATGGAAGAGGTAATGTGGGAAACCGAGGAACTTATGATGAAGAACTATATTAATATTTTTATGTAGTAATATTCTAAAAATTACAAGGACAAAGTTATTTTAAGGATGGGAAAATGTAACACCTCAATCTTCCACTGTACGCAACTCTTCGAATAATTCAATAGCTTACACTGTATGCATCTTCAAGATCTACCACACCACTACCAATCAAACTAGACATTATGAATAGTAATACACAATTTTTGAAATTTTAAAAATTTTACTTTTCAAAATGGAATTCATTTTTTGATTTGGAATATCAAAATTAGCATTGGGTGAATTTTTGGAATTTTTATGAACACATTCAATTTTTGATGAAAAGTGAAAACAATGTGTTATTGTTTAAAATCAAATTTTTATTTAAAAAATTATTTATTTTATTTAAATTTATTTTCGGTCAAAATATATACATAATACATATATATGTTCAATGAAATTCATTGGATTCATTTTATAATAAGACTAGATATATAAAATTTTAATGAATTTTTTAACGTCTTTACCCACCTTCTAGGCACGTTAACAAATTTTCCTAAAACATAATTTAACCACTTCTGAGAATTGAATTTCATAAATACAAGAGACACGGTTGACATCAATAAGTAAAATTTTGTTCAATAAGATGAAAATAATTTTTGGTGAATAGTAACTTTTGACTTTTATTTACCATGGTTAAAAGTAAATAGTGTAATTAAAGGTAAAAATGATATTATAATTACCCTAACATGTGTCCTAATTCTATTAGATAAGTGTATTTCGACAAAAATCAACCTCAGGAATAAAATATGATCTTTTTGTTCTACTTGGATTAGATTAAGGCATTTATTATTATTTTATTTAAAGAAATGTTAAAATCCTTAAATTCAAAGTTTAATAAATAAAACATTTTTAATGTAGTTTTATACATTAAATAAATTCGACTATAAATATTCCTTAGAAATATTTTAATATTTCCTACATAATGGTATTCTATATATAATTTTTAGACATTAAATAATTAAATTTATTTATGACACAATAATGATGCAGTAATTACCTTATTAATGAAAGATTAAAATAATTGATATTATAAATATCCAAATAAATGTAAATTGATACTTCTGTTCAATTACACAAATTTTATAGGTTAATATTAATTCTAAGGGTTTATTAAATAATTTTTTTTCGAAGTGATAAAGTTTTTATGACTTCCACAAAAACACAATACCAAATAGTTTCAAATTTGACATAAATGAGTTTTTCAAACAAATAATATATTATTGACTGATATAATATTCCTAAAAATATAAGATTTGTAAAAATAGAATAGAGAAGGTTAGATATATCAATAATGAACCACTTGGGGTTCTCATGGAATTTTATTGTATGTTTATTAACCATTTATTATAATAAGATAAGAATACGTGGTAAAAGTTAAACTATTTAACTATGAGTTAAATAAAAAAGATAAGGTTAATATGGAGACCTAAACCTATATAAAACCTATTGGTTGAGAGGTTTTCGACCCATCCCCAACTTATCTTCGAAATAAATTCTTTTGGAGCCATTATAAAACTAATATAATTGAAAAATTAATTTGTTTTTCAAGATTTTCCTAAAGTGACCCTCACCTCTTTTATAAAAGGGTAGTTCTCCTTGTCACAAAATCACACCTCCAATGCCATTTGGATAGGCCCAACCCTGATCAACTATCCTCCCAACTGCCCTAAACTATACCCACTGTCCTCACATTGATTATAAAGCCAACCTGTGGAGTACTTTTTATCAACTCAATAGGAAACACCTGGAGAAGAGGTAATAATTTCCCCACCTCTTTCAAAGTTCTTTTCGTCTTCAACTTACTCTTTCATTATTGTTTCCACAAAAAATTAATCCATCACCATATACATATTTTTATGTTATTATAAATATGGTAAAACCATATTCATCATTCTATCCATCTTATAAATGACAATTCACCATGCATGCATGCGTACGGCTTCCCATCTCCACGCCGTAGTGTAGTTTGTTATTCAACACTTCATTATTTGGATGGCTATACTAATGAGTATAATTGATGTAAATAATAAATATAACTTGTTAATGATTCTTTATATATGTTATACCATCCAATTACATATGATTTAACCATTAATAGAATGATATTTTTGCTCATGCGTAGGTACTGATTACCATCTCCACGAACGCGATGAAATTCACTCACCATCATAACCATTCAATAATAATTTTCATGTAATGATCAAAAAATAATTCATAAGAACTTCATATCATTTTGTATATGAATTAAATACCTCCTATCCATAAAAAAACAAGGATTACGTAACAATGTACATATAGGAATATGAATTAGTTATCACCCGAAACAATGATACTAATAAAATATTATTAACAAAACAATATTAGAAGATCATATATAATATCATATTTATGTATGTGGTTGTACAATTTAATTAAAATGATTTAAGTATATATATAATATTAATATACCCCAAATCAAGGAAATTTACAAGGTAAGGGTTATTTCTACAATCTCTTCATTATTCGAGGTTGTTTATACATGAGTATCTACTATGACCTCTTTATCATCTACATCCATGTTTCATAAAAATTTATTTCAATTTTTTTTACTATTTCATATAGTATGGGTTAATTTAATTTATAACCCTCTTTTAATTTTTTTAAAATTTTTATAATGGAATCTTTTAGTCAATTTCTAAATGAGGTCCTTTACGACCTTTTAGACAAAATTAAGGAAAGAATGTTTTTTAACATATACGGTGAGTGCATGTATTTTTCGTTGTTGTAACACATTCGAAGATTCTCATACAATATTATAAGATTATTTTCAAAATAAATGTTTTCTTTTATAATTTTGTGACTATTAAATTATTTCAATATAGAAAGATATATTTCTCTCAAATAGTTTTGATTTCATCTATGTCAGCATCCTTTGATGAATTTTACATTATTTTGAATTTTATTTATTATGGTACAATATTACAAATTGTATTGAGGATTTCATGACATGTTTGATTGTGGATGTGTTATTTTTATACCATTAATGGTTTATGGATAAATTAATGACATTTTTTATGCTAGTTTTAATATGAATGTTTCTGTTATGTTTAAACCATTTCATATGAGGAATGCATTGGACTTAGTAAGTGACAGGTGGAGACCACTATAGCTCCTCAAATCATTGGTAGGTCTCATGAGAAATACTAGTGTCTTGGCACAAGGCCTTGAAAAAATCTTATTTGTAGTCTTGGAACATGGCCTTGACTATGTGGTTATGATGTTGGGCATTATGCATTACATTATTTTGAAATTGGCTATTGATAATAGATATGATTATTTGACTAGTAGAATATCCATGTGAATAAGTAAATATAATTATTTGATTTATATTTTCCATATTATGATGATTTTAATGCTTAAAAGGATTGTATTTTTGTATTATACATTGTGTTAAATTTTTATGCTTATTTATGAAATTATCTGCTATTTTTTATCCTTAGTGATCACCTGATATCACCCCTTTCTATGTTTTATTTTTCCTACGATGAGAAGAAGTATATTGTAACTGAACTACAGGGATATTGTAAGGGGGATGAATGTGTTAAAATGAGGCACAATGTTTTTTTTTCATTTCATAATTTAATGTAAAACTTGTATTTGTATCTAGTACTTCCAGGGATACTAAACTGATTGGTCTTTTAGTATATGATCATGTGTGATCATGCCAATGTTATGTAATAATGAACTGACTCTTGGTAACTAGGATCAAGGTGTTATAGTTTTGGATTGTACTTTCCTGATAATAGCATTTGCAATTCAATTCCTCTTCCCCAAGGTGTAGGCAATATCTCTGTCAAACATTTGATAATATTACACACAAATTATTTTTCTAATATTCAAATCTTTTTGAAAAATATAAAATTTAGGCTTTTATATCTAGAAAATACTGTTAACATTTCCCTAGAAAATATATTTTTTCCAACACTTATGAGAATAAAACAATTTGGCAATCTCCATATAAAAATTAGGATAATTCTTATCATGTAGTTTAATCAAAAGATAAATTCAAGACAACTCATGATCCTCCTGTATGATTACACAACCTAAAGCAATGCGATTTGAATCCTAGAAAACTAAATTTCCCATAATGGGCTCAAGTAATTTCAAAAAATGACCCAATGTCAAGAGTCATTTCAGATCTTTAAAATATGAGTTTCATTATGCATCCCATATTAATTTCACCCCTTTCCTGGTAACAGAAGTCAATGGTGACACCAAAATTCACAAATAATTGAATAAATATCAATAGTAACCAAGAAGTGCAATGAATTATTGAATTTCATGGAATTTTATTAGATTATCCCAAGACTTGAAATCATTTACCTTCTTAGGATCAACTAATAATCCTTGTTTTTAAATCACATTCCCCAATAACAACAATTTATTAATCAATAATATTAACTTTAAAATATTTCCTTATAGATGGTGACTTATTATGATTCCTATAACCAACATAAAATGGTTATCACTCTCACAATATGATCTTTACTAAACAAAAATTTCATCTATGAACACTACCATAAAAGTGTCTACATACTGATGGAATATCTAATTCATCAAATCCATTAAAACTATAGGAGTTTCAGTATTAAAAAATAGCATAATAGGACACTCGTAATGTCAATTCCTACTCTTGAAAATTATCTTTGTTATATCACACTCCCAAACATTGAGATGATGATAATCCAACCAAAGATCAATCATCAAATACAAAAGTTTCAACATTAAACGATCAAAAAACTCATCCATGTGTGGTAGAGGATACTTGTTCTTAACTATCATCTATTCAACTTTTTATAGTCTATGCATAATTGTAGTGAATAGTCTGCATTCATATAAATGATAATTAGGGTTTCTGAAGGTTAAAATCTTCGGAGAACAAAACCCTTAGTCAATAGGTCTTCCAAATTGATCATGGGCTCATTCACCTCCATTGGTTATATACGATAAAAAGGTATTGATGTCGGTTGTGTCCTTTGAAAATGGTCAATAGAAAACACTACCTCCCTCTGTCAAGGAATCCTAGAAAAATAAATTAGGAAAAAGTATATAAAACCTAGAAAAATAGGGATAAGATAAAATTAATAATAAATAAAATGGTCTCAACTACAATAAAAACCAAAAAACTCATATTCTATGGGAAAGATGATCCTGCATGGATAGACCTCTTATCCCCCTCACCAAGAAACACCAATGAGATCCCATCAACCATAAAAAATGTGAAACATGAATGATATCACTCATCCTTATCATGATGTGATAAAATCCAATACATATAGATAATGATGTCAAATAGGTCTAGATTGAGAACAATAAAATATCA
Source organism: Viscum album (assembly GCA_963277665.1). Lineage (NCBI taxonomy): Eukaryota > Viridiplantae > Streptophyta > Magnoliopsida > Santalales > Viscaceae > Viscum > Viscum album. Next base: position 439,434,202 of record OY728119.1, read on the forward strand.
GACTACCTATGGATCAAATGTTATTAATTCACAATAAGGATATGAAAATATCTTCAATTTCCACTTCTTAAGAGGGGTTTCTAACGCCATAACCAAGGAAATGAGTTTCATTAGAATCATAACCACATCAAAAAACGTCCAGATAGAAATTAGTGTGAAGAAAAAATATAAGATAATGAAACCTCTACTGAAGATGGAATAATGACGACACCTCTCACTATTACTAGACCCACATCTTCCTCCACTGGAAACACATCTACCAAGAGAAAGAGATACACTCTAAAGGCCTATGGATGGAAACTAGTAGTCTTTGCGTAATATGAAAATACCACAATACCCTTTAGAGATGACGATCTGTGACCTTATCGTTGAGTAGGCATGGTCTCACAGAATCATTTTCAGATGACCATAACACCCAAAAATATTACACATATCATTATGTGAAGGATAACAAAATCATGTGTGTAACCTTTATACCTGTGTAAAAAGATAGAGGACCAAAAATATATTCAACTAAATCCTCTGAAGATTCTGACTACTGAAAACCACCACCACCACCTTTATGTTGACTCGACCACTTCAACATTTTCCAGGTCATCCCACTAATGTTTCCACTATGTTGAAGATAAGTTTAATAATATCCAACATTTCCATCTATATTTTTTTTCATCAAAACCCTATCCACAAGCTCTTTATAGGTCCAATTATATACCATAAATACATGCACTAAGGTATATGGTCAAAAACCCTATGGGTAATTTTTGAGCTATCAGATAGTCAATATATTCTAGGTTCTAGATAAAAATAAAAAAGCTCAGCAAACCAATTTTTTCATTTTGATATATCATGGTATCCCAAAAAAAAATAGAGAAACTCTAGGGACTTCAAAAAAAAATAGAGACTCTTAAAAAAAAAATGTAATAAGAGATTCTTGAAACCCTTGTAATCCATTCCCATATTCTTATCATCATGTACAATGGAATTCCACCACCTCGTGTTAGGACTATGCACTACAAAAAAACATATCACCTTGGTACTCTGTAATGTATCCAAAATTTTAAAGATATGATTGATCATTACCATCCATTCCTCCTCCACTTTAGGATCATTCATAATACTAAGGGATGATACTCTCTAACACAATAAATCCTATGATAAATTCATGTCTCCAACTACTCCTAGTTGTACCACAATGATGGAATTATGAACTTATGGAACATTTTGATCTATAACACAAACTTCTCACAAGATAACCCAAATAAAGTTATAATACATTATAGTATTGTATCAGACACACCCTCCAAATCAATGAGAAGAACACATCTCAGAGTCATACCGGTATACACTGAAAAAGAATAAATATATATATAATAGAAAAATCATAGTTCAAACTATAAATACCATAACAAAAATCAGATGTTTAAATCATAAAGTAAAATCAAAATACATACATTCCAATATCCCTTGGTAATTTGAGACTCATCATAGAAATAGTTTTCTCTTCACTCATCACAATATACCTCTCATGTTCATACAATCTTATCCTCAATATACCAAATGTCATAAGGCAAAGGATCTTGATGATAAACCACCTATAATCCCAAAATATGACAAACCAACTCAAATACCCACTCAAACTGGTAACCAACCAAACAGTAACCATAACTGATGGGAATCCCCGATCCTGACAGGGTAGAAACTAACACCTGGTTAATAAACAACACACAAAGGAAATAACTTCTCCCAAACTGAAGAAACATCATGGAAGACATATGTTTAATAGGAAAAATAATAGGAAGGATAAATATTTTTCATTACCAAATGAAGACAGTTGAAACCAAACAACACATGAGTAACAAAAATATCCATGTAAAAGTCCAACCACAGAGGACTACAAAACAGGAAAAATGACTACTCTATGTGATAGCATGGGAAGAATCCAAGCATCTCATGACCACCTACTCAACATAGTGGGCAAAAAAATTCTACGCCATTATGGAATCTTGATATCCCCTATATCAAAATTCATAACCATGTTTACACAGCATCAAAGGGGTACATATGGTTTCTTTTGACATGCTCAGTACATTCCCACCCTAGTGTTCAATAACTAGTCACTGCACAAACTTTTTAGTATTCTCATTTAAAAAAAACATTTCATGATAAGAAGTAAAGAAGTATTTTCAAATCAAGTTAAATATTTTCCTTTTTCCAATAATTCAAAAAACAATATCATATATCAATTTCAAGAATAATTTTCCATTATCATTTATCAAAATGTCAATGCATGCGTATAAAAGCCAAAATATTACAATGCTCGACATAGGTAAATGACACCACGAAACTCAATTGGTATGGTTTGCCAAATACACATACCAAAATAATGGTTAGTACATAACAAGTCCATAGAACATAGGACTATGGTGTGGAGGAACACACCATGAGTGACTCCCCCAAACAATGTAAAAAAATGTCCCTATAATTTTTGTCCTAGAGAAACGCCCCTGAGATGACATCCCGAAGGTAATATAGATTATGTCACTAAGATAAACCACTCAACTATATACACATGGAATCACATGTTCAAAAGTTAATAAATCATTTCAATTCGTTGATAATATACATTATTTCATTTACTAAAAACTTGGGAAATGAACCTTTTACTAAAATAATCCTTTTTTACACACCAAAAAATTATTCAAAAATTATTTATAAATAAATTTCTAAAATCATTATAAATATTGATGATCCTGAAAAGTATAGCGGCTGAACTGCCTACCTCAAAACCTGGAGTTTTACCTAACAACAATGGATCCTCCAATAAGAAGATAAAAAACATAACAATGGAGGCCCCAGAGAAAATATACACCTACTAGAATTGATTCAATTTAACAAATTGGTTGGAGGATATGTGGAAACAATACATACATCAAGATCACAAACCCACCACACCACAACCAACAAGGGAAACAAACCCCAGAAAAAGAACTCACAATGGATCTAAAGAGAAAAAAAAGAAAATATTACAATAATCCAATGAGTCAAACAAAACAATGGAATAAAACTATGATGATGAAAACAACAAATATGGGGGAAGATGTACTCTCCCAACGAGATGATGACAAACCTCAATAGTTATAAATCACCAAATAGATCAATCTAGATTAATTAGATGCTCTAAAAATTTCTAGAGAATCCTTCTAGGTTGATATCTGATTGAGATGTAGAAGAATGAAAATAAAATTTTGTTGAGAGGCATCCTCAAATCCATATGTGTGACATTTACATGGTGTGTAAATCCATTACACATCATGTAATCCTGGGACTCAGATATTCCAAAAAACCAATCAATGTTTTATTAAAACCAAACCTTTTAACATTAATCAACAAGTAATATTTACATGGTATGTAATCAATTCAAATTGTGTAATGGGTTCATGACATCATCCCTATAGAACATACACACCATTTAGTCCCATTAAAACATGTGTAATTATTCTGAAGACTCAAAAAGATATACATTCTTACATGATAACCCAAAAAACCTCATGAATCCTCTAAACTAGGGGAGAACCTTGAAAATATATTAACAAATTTATACTTGGACTCCATTAATTTAACAATAATACATCACCAAATATTTATTCATTTTCAAAAACAAATTCTCTTCATCCCCAGGAGTACTAGGAGACACCCAATTAAAGTGGAAAACAAGTAAATGATGTGAATTGCCTAAAAGTGAGTAATGTTATGTTATAATATTACTATTTTATATAACATAATGCACTTGTATTTCAAAAAAAAATATCATTTATCAACTTTGGATTATTAAATTGGTCCATATTTTGGTAGGAAATGGAGGTTTTTGTTTACTATCATTCATGTAGTTGGTTGAACTCTCCCAAAAAACATGTTATAATAATATATTAGAAAATGGTTATCATTATATAATAGTTATATCATTTTTTAATAAGAATAAATATTTTAAGTGAGAATCACTATAGTAGAGAATGATATTTATAAGTAGTTAAGATGGGAAGGTAATTAGAAAAGATAGGGAACAAGATACTTAATTATAGGTAATTTATTCTTCTTGTAATGGACTACATTGTAATGGAGTATTTGGGCCTCCTTATTGTTACTATAATATGAGAAACATGTATAAAGAATTTAGGTGATTTTATTTACACACATATTTGATATAAAATTAATGAATAAATTTTCTTAAGATTTGTTAGAGGAAAACAACTTTTATATGTAAAAATAAGACATTTTCTTGGGAATACAAGAGTTAGGTGTAGATTAAAGATAGATTCACATCAAATTTCGGGGTGTTATGTAATTTTTGGTGTATTAATGAAAAGATAAAATTTATTGTTATCATAACTAGATTAATTTTTCAATTTCATTAGAATGACATGAATCAATTTGAATTAAGATTTTTCACTTCTGTGGTTGGTTCCATAATTATGGGATGTTCATAGATAAAATAGTAATATTTTTGTTAAAAAATAAAAATGGAGTGTTTGGTTAAGAAAGGATTCACGTCCTTTAGTTCTAAACATTGTATTTACTATAAGATAATATTTTCAAAATTGTTAGGTAATTTTAGGTCATTATGTAACTTCAATAATTCTTTTTTGGAAAATAAAAATATGTATATTTTTAATGAATTAATGAAAAATATAGTTTATAAAAATTTATTGTATTCCTATCATATAAGAATTTTTTTGGATTCTTTGTATTTTCATCACCCCTATTTATTAAAATGGATCCCAAAATGTTTTTTCAGTGCACAGATATATGGGAGAATATATTTTCTAATTTTGATATTGGGACCTGTTAATATATAGAAAAATATTAATATATATTAAATGTGGTATCATATTATAAAATAGGCCACATGAGTATTTTTTAAATGGGGTGTTTTATCATGGATGATAGTTTTGGAATTTTTAATAATTATCATGTGACCCCAATATTTTAATTTTTTTAATATAAATAGTGGCGACGTAAATGATATTTACCTCTAACTTACTCTATACTCTCCCATACCATCTTTCATTATCATATGAGTAATATAAACATTATAAGAAATAATTAGTAGGTGTATTCAATGGTAAAAACCAATTGAGGTATGGTTCTTCGAACCGACCTATAAAACCTTGATTATTTTTTTATTATCAATGTTTTTTGTCCCCTTTAATATATATGATGATCCATTTTTTGTTCATGGTTTGATATTTTTTCGAATCAAACATCTGGATGATATTTTTGTAGTTGTTTGATAAAAAAGATTATCAAATATACAAATTAAGAAATATTTTCTATGGAATAACACAGTTTAATATTACATCTCTCTAGAATTTATAATCCTTAATAGAATAATTTATTACGATGGATACCATTATTAAGTTCATGGGGAAAAAACCAAGATCAAAAGTTTCACAATTAATGAGAGAATATGTTATAATCAAAAGCATAGATGAGGTGTAACTATTGGTTATGTCCATATACAAGACAATGTGATTTTGAGAATAATAGAAAAAAACAAGTACTATATTATATGCAACCAGTGATTCATGGGGAACTCTTGGAGGTTATCCCCAGTAGTGTACATGCTGGTGGGATACAGATGGTGAAAGTGTCTCCATTGAAATAATGTATAATATATATATATTGAAATAATAATAATAATAATAATAATAATATCAACAACCATAATATTATTTTTATTTGAGCCCTAAAATTCTACTCTGAAGCTCAAAAATGAAAATTAACTAGTCCATTTCATGTGATTTTTCAGAAAGATCATAATGAAAACATTTTTTAGGGATACATTCCTCTTACAAAGGATTTATTGGGCCTCTTAAAATTTTAGGGGTGATAGTGGATGATGATCTGATCTAGTAAATATTATAAAAATTTCCCAATATTCATGAGTAAGCCTCAATATTGCATTTTATTTGATGGTTTCGGATCCCCATGTTGATAAAAATGTGATTTAAGAATTTTCAATGTGGGTGTTAGGTATTTTAAACTAACAAATCATGTTTTAGATTATTTCATTATAGGATTTTTTTCATGACACAATGACCCATGGTATGATTGATGAAATTGATAGTTACATTTTCATAACACATAAAACTAAGGAAAAGGTGATTCAAAAAGACATGGATTTGAAGTTATGAATTTTATTCATTTCTAATGAAAAGTAGTTTCAAAACCCTAAAAATAATATTTTATGGTCCTATATGTACTTTTATCATTGAAAAAAACATTATTGGGGGATCCATTTAAGATAGTCCATTTTTTGATATGATTTTATTTGACTACTCGTTGATTGAAAAAATACATATGGATTAGAAGCTATGTCTATTTTTTGTTGTTATCCATCATATCATGTAAGAGTAATTATAAAGGAGATATTTCCACAATGGAATCAAATTCATTATAAATAATTACAATCCTTCAATAATTAATCATTCATTGTCATGTGCTCCCTTAGTAAAAAGGAATATTTTGTGTGAAGACTATAAAAGTCCTTAAAGGAAATGTACTCCCTTTGTGAATGGAAATATTCTTTGGTGAGTGTATGGTATGCCTTAATGACCACGTAACTCTATAGAAATCAGGTTTCATAGGAGGAATCTGATACTCATCCATCACTACCACCTAATTAAATTAGGTTCGTAGCCCTTTTGTAACTTTTATGTGCTAATACTTCATGATCGTATACCATTAGGTAGTTTTAATCTTCATTGGAAATTAGATATTCATGGAAATTATTGACTATAAATACCCTGACCATAGATCCATAAAAGTGAGATTTTAAATTTGCGGGGATTCTTTTACACTTTTATAAAGAGATTAAATCCCACTAAAAAATACGATTATTTATGAGTCAGAAACATTATTGAAATATAAAATTCATCTAATTTATCATTATTTAATGAGTGAAACATAGGGGAAGAGAATTAGGAACGATCCACACAATAATTCTCCCCCCACCCCCTCTCCCCTATAAATAAATCTTATATATCCATCCACATAAATAATTTTTGATGGAATCATATTTAGGCCTATTTTGATAAAATCCCATGAAGACCACTTCAAAAAGGTCTCCCATAAAAACCATTCACAACAGAATCACTCAAATATCACTTCATGAAGCACTCTGGAAAATAACACTTTATGGATGACCTCTTGAGTAAATCCCTTTTTGTTCTACCTTTGAACCTAACTCTTCACAAACCATTCCCCCTTCCCATATGACCCTTATTTTATGTGAAGATAGATTTTATAAGGTGAATCCATTCTCATTCTTAATTGGATATTACCAAAAATTATTATACCTATGTTTGGTCACAACTCGAAGAAACCCAATTGTGGGCAACAAACCAAATTTTATATATATTTCCCACCCATGTTATGTTCCTAGGTAAAACTGAAATAAACTATATATATACCCCCTAATAGTTGTAAACCCAAAACATTATAAACTCTCTTATACATCTTGTAGATATCATATAATGGTGTGGACAACCATATATGGGTTGTATACTAGTTGTGTGACCCAAAAAATCAAGTCTCTCTTTCCTGCATTATTTCTAATTGACATATAGGTATAATACTATTAATGGACCTCCTATCATGTGTGGCCCCAACCATACATTCCCCTATAATTTTATGAATATGTGTGATGTACCAAAGTGGGCGGATCATGAATAAGTCACAAATGAGATATTGTTAGGCCTCTTATATCTTGTATTCCTAGTTGAGAGACATCAAAATTAAATTCTTATGTCCTTAATAAATGAAATTAATCTACATGGATTAGTCATACCAAAAGAATATAATCTATATAACCCAAACTACATGGGATTTGATTCATATCAATAATATATGTTAAATGACTCATTAACATTCCTTTATAACACCATATAGATCCTAAATTCATGAATATAAAAATAACATAAATTGGTAGTGTTTTCATGACCATAAAATTATTTCTATTAGTCCTTGTCATCTGACAATAAAATCCATAGAGTGTCTCGTTAATTTTAAATGAACTATATAGGGTTGTCTTCCCTTCATATATAAATATAGGAATCCCCCTCATGGGTCTAACCCTAACTCTATTACACCTACCACTTCCCTGGATGGAGATAAAATCTAGAGAACCCAATTGTGTCGATTTAAACCATTGAAAAATAATTATTAAAATAAATATTGATAACCTATTATACATAAAAAAATTCATAAAAAATGGCTTTGATTGATAATTTTCATGATGATAACCAATCCCACATTGGTATTTTGGAATGATTTAGGGAGATATAATAACTCTAAATGAGATTCAAATACTTGGAATTTAAAATGAACTAAATTATGATATTAGTTGGAACTCACTCCCTTCTAATAAAATAATTATTAATCCAAAGCATCATTGGTAATGTCCCAGGAACTAGATTACTTTTGAAATCAAGTACAGAACAACATATAATTTCATATGAATTATGGTACTTCAGATATAGAATGGTGAAACTGAAATTTTTCCTTAATTAAGAATAAAGTCAATTGAAAAAAATTCCTTATTGATTTGATGGTTTTTTAATTCTACCTTGTAATTCAAATTTAATGTTTGATTAACATACTTAAATGAGTCATGATCCCTAGCTTGTCTATGGACAATCCCACAGTGGCATTAGTTTCCAGTAATCAACTACCAATGAAACATTGATCCTAAGATAATATTAATTGTAATACTATATAATTACTATGGTAAAAAGATATATTTTTACCTACCTAATTCCTATAATACAAGATAGAAAAGAGTACAGTTTATGAATACCTTGATTAATGGATTATTCCAACCTTGGAAATATGCCATGATAATCTGAAGGGATAAGGACTATGAAAGACAATTCCAGGGAGACATGATAGAATGTGAAACATTGCCCCAACAAAAAATTCAATACATTTTAATATCCTCTCCATAAAGAATGTAAATTCTTACATTCCATTCATTGGGGTAGATAAGATTTATATATACCATATCCAACAAACTATACATGAAATTCCGTAGAGGGATCTTATCTATTGTTGTTACTATCAACAATATGTGACCTATGATTCTTAATAAGTTGAAAAAATAATAATTTCCATTCCCATATTGAAGGAATATGGAACCCAACATGAGTTCCAGTCAGTGGTAGCTTCTAAATACCACTAAAAATCTAGTACATGTCCTAACTGTTTAAAAAATCCCTTAGGTCTATATATGCATCCTAATAATGTATTAAGGGAAATATCTTATCACCATTATTAAAACCCTCGGACATCATGAATTTAGTTAAGGGTGTGCAATTAAATAGAACCCTCAATAATGTGGAAGGAAATTAACCCATATAGAGGTATTGATATTAGTATCTTTCTGCATCCTGTAGTTGGTAGAGTATAGTGTTGTGATGCAAGTAGAGTGGCAAATACATATACAACATCTGATGGTCAAACCAAGCATACATTTTTATTGACATTTTTCCCCTCATTTTAGTAATATCTATTATAATGAAATATACAAATATTATGAGGAATCCATATAAAACCATATGATTTTATGATATAATGTTTTTTAGATAAATTTAATTTCATCGATATCTTGTAATACACATAACCCCAAGTCTAAATGAACAACAATATAATGTATCTTTATAAAATAACCATTAAATTGGTCGTACAATTAGGAATAAAAAAATTTATAAAAATATGTGTAATGGTTATATATAAATAAAATATATTGAGAAATATGTAATTGATTTTTAGTAAAGAAATTTTCTTCTTCATGAACATTATTTCTTTCAAAGATGTTTTTTATTATATTTTGTGACTAAACATTATAATTTATTTATAAAAACTGAAATTATTTCTAAAAATAATCCTAATTTTTAAATAATCCTAATATAATTTAATGAGGGTTAATTTTTTGGAACTATTTTGAAAATTTTAAATTTTGGTTTAATAGTGAAAATAATGATTTTTAAAAGAAAATTGTATTTTTGTTTCTGGTATTTTCAATGCACCGTTATGATTTTTGTTGATTTAAAATTAAATTAGTTCCACTCTATTGAAAATAATTTAGTTTATAAATTTTTTATCAACATTATGCATGATCTTGGTATAAAAATACTTTTGGGCTTAAAAAGAATTAAAAAAATATTTTTCACTTTATTTTAGGTTTTTAAATTTATTTAATATAATATATTTGTAGATATTTAATAATGAAAAATAAATTAAACATTTTTAGTTATAATTTAAAAATATAATAATGAGGATAATTTAATTTTGTTAAATATTAAAAGCAACTTTGGTAAACATACAACATAGAAAAAGGATTAAAACAGGTAAATTATGGTTAAGATGTGTGATAATGCCTCAATTTTTCATCTTAATAATTATTGGGTGATGTAAGTTCTACCCTTATGACCATGTTCTTGAAATGTATTTTGTTATGGTAAAATATTCAATTCTGTTACCTTGTATTTTTTTATTCGATTATAAACATCAAGGGGAGTGCCTCGCCCCACTTATAAAAGGAGACTCATCCTCTCTCTTCTTTATATCACTTTTAGTCACCCATATCATATTATCCCTTAAATATTATCATCAATACTTCCCTAACAATGATTTATAAGTTATGATATTCTTAAAATACCATTCCAAGGCTCCTTAATAAAGGACCTAAAGGAGGTCTACTGAAGAAGATATCGTTGTCTTACCCAACCTCTATCAATTTATTTATTCTTCTACTTAATATAAATATATGGAATCCATTAAAAATTAATGAATTCATAATATTAAAAATATTAAATTATTATTATGATAATTTATCATCTATTTCCAGATCAGTTCTATGAAAATATAAATCAAAATTATCCCCCATGCATGCATGTGGACTAGTTTTATGATGAAGTTTTCAATGATGATCAAGATAATGAATGAGCTCTCCAAAGTTAGTGTTAATGGGTAATAGATAATTCATTATATTGGTGAACTAGTTCAATGATAAAAATGCATGAATCAAAGGTGATACATTTTTTATAACAATAAAGATGATGAATTGAAGATGAAGAAGCTATATGGAGTTTGTAGCCCAAAAAGAGAAATGAAGAAGAGAGAAAGAGGATGTGGAAGAGGCTTAGACTTCTAAGGTTTCCATGAATGACAAAAAAACTATGCGGCCATTCACATTATACATAGAAATATTTTTTACAGGATTAGTTAATGAATTCTGCCAACCCACGAGCTGACCAGCCAGCCTCAAACAGAGGCACATATAGGATATTTGCCACCACTCCCAAGGGGAAGCCAGCCAGCCCAGACCACATGCAGTAGGGTAGGGCCATGTTTAGGCCCATGCAGATAGTGGGATGAAGACCATATAGATGGTGCATGAAGATAGAACCCATAGAGAACATGGTACGGGGTGGCACCGTGGAGGGATGAGGAGAATTCAATGTCTATACTGAAGCAGACTGATACATAAACACCGGTGTTCCCGTTTCTACGTTTCAATGTGGGATGAATGTTTTTAGTGTCCAAACTAATCCTAACCACACATCTGACTCTGTGTAACATCCTGGTTGTGCATATTATCCATTACATGTGAAAAATATATACCTTCCACTACATCTGCACCGTGCATGTTTTAATAAGAGTTGTTTGATTGCTCCCGTGGCCACTAAGTTAGCCTCCCTTTCATCCTACGCTACTACTGCTCAATAACTACAATGATCATTAGTTGGAGAAGATGACTAAAAAACAAGGATAATCTCAAGGAATCAATGGAAGATCATTTTGACATCATGATGGTTCTTGGGTCATATAGAGACCATGCATGCAATCTTGATCTTTCATGAATGCGATATCTCGATGAAGAAGGCTCGGTTGAAGGAAAACAGAGTTTTCGATAGCACATGGAATCAAGTGTTGTTTTAAAATGAGATATATGATATCTTTATTAAATTCACACAACTAATTAACTTTAGATTGGGTTCTTATTTGTAAATGAAACACGCCGAAAGTCTAGACATATCTCATACACAGGTTGGATGTTTTTAAAAGTTTCGGATCTCGGTTATTCAAAGAATTTCTTTCGAGTTCTGTGGCATGTGAGATTTGAATAAGGAAAAGATCAATTCCTCTCCTATAAAAATAGAATATCTGAGAGGATAAGAGAGATATAACTCCCGCACAATAAATTTATCTTGTTCCAAATCTCTGAACTCCCTGGTTTTATTTTATACATGATGGAGAAATCCGATTCCCATAGGCCTTCAACAGGTGACATGCACTCTTGAAGATACCTAGTTAAGAGGAAGATCTATACCCTCTATGTGAAGGATCCCAAAATCACATGACTGGTTTAATATAGACCCACATCTTTCTTCATGGAGGTGATATTTTTAGAAAGATAACAATGCATTCTCACCTGTGTTATGCTCTCAGAATAATAAGTTCATGAACTATCCTTGGTTATGTGAAGAAGATCCACATGTACACACAACATGAAGAAGAAGACCCATTAACCTCTTTTTTTCCACAAAGAGAATGTAAACAGTATCATGTTTTTCATGTTGAATAATTCTATTTGTAGGGTAGATTCTTTTGTGAAGAAAGAGAAGCGCGAAGTAAAGGGAATGGTGTGTTTGCATACACTCAGGTGTACTATTTGAAGAAACCTGAGGGTGTGCATGATTTCATGAAAATAAGAAGAGGATTAGAACACAAGGTATGTCGTGTGTGTGTGTGTGCACAAATGTTATGAAATGAGTATGTCTCCAAAGGCTAATACCAGTTAGATATTTTTCATAATAAAATAATAGGTGTAAATATTGTGTTTATAATCAATTTAATGCAAAGGGATAAAGATAGAATAAGACTATGAAATGTAGGTATATACATGCACTCATCATTTAAACATATCCATTAAAGAATGTGTGTACACTTCCATGATTTCATGTATACATAAAAGGTTTAATCTCATTCAAAAAAATATTAACTTCATGAAAAAATATATAATATGAGAGAATGAAGAATAGAAGTTCAACGAAATGTTACATGCATGATCACATGCATACATGAAAGGGAGAAATGATAATTGATTCGGATGATTCCTAGTGAGATGATATTTAATATTTGAACTATAACATTGGTGATTGTGATTCTGGAAAAAATATGGATAACATTTTTTACATTTAGTTATTACTCCAAAGAAGAAGTTTGAATATAAAAGAGAATCAATTAGAGAATTCAATGCAAGAAATATCACTTTCTAAAAAAAGACAATGACTTCCACGCTAATATGATGAAGAGACCTTCATGTAAATAAACTGAGTGAGACCAATCCCAAGGAAGTGATCATTATGGAGTCTATTGAAGTAATACGAGGGAAGAAATGAGATTTCCTTGAACCTTTGAAAAGTAAGTATGTTTGGGAAAGAGTTATTGTGCACAAACCTCTGCAAACCATAACTAGTGATTATCAGTGGAATTAGGTATGATTGGAATCCTATCATCATATGTTCCTTGTACATATCCCATAGCATTAAACCAAGAAAAGTGATGTGATTTACTTCTTCTTGTGAATATCTTTATTACTGCACATATCCATCAAGCAGGTTTAAACAAGTTCCTACCAACATGGGAACACGATCCAGAAAAGAAGAGAAAAAGATGAACTCCCTGATCCCCCATTAGGATGATCCAGGGTCCTTCAATTAGTATCTAATACAGGTTCACATATTTTGGATAATCTATATTAATTCTATTTAGTAGAGGATTTGAGTTTTATTTCATAAAGACTACAATGAAGTGAAATTTTGATGAAGATTCACTTACCTCTAAGCATAAGTCTATATCCACCAAGACCTTGAAAAAAAAAGAAAATTTAAAGAGAAGAAGTAGTTGAAAAATACCCTCATATATAAATAATAGGTAGTATATGGTTCCTCATTACTTTATAATAATAATAATATTTCAGGACTTTAATGTAAGAAGAAGGTGGATCAGGCTTCTACTACTGGAATGTAAGACACCTCTCTTTCATTATCATGTGATCGAGAGAAATTAAGAACCAATCTGCATGATATTCCTAAATAAAGATTTGTTTCTATTTGTATAATAATTCAAGGCATGTAGGTTGAGATCCCCCAATTAGAAATAGGATATGGTAATGTCAAAAATGGAATGGAAGGAAAAGTTCATAAATGATTATAGCTCACCAAACATATTGAAAAAACGAAGAAGGAATCTAAAATGAGTTCTATGAAACACATTGAAGAAGTTGAATAAAAATGGAGAGGCCAATAAGGCTCTTCAAGAAAAGATCCATTTACATGAATATGAGTTGAAGAAGAGCAATGAAGTCAAGTGGTTATATCTGGAAGAAACTTCCATGAAGATCAAGGAACTTGACTCTTTGTTATAGAAAAAAATTATGATTCATGGAGAGGAAGTTGAAATATTGAAAAAGTATTCTGAAGAGAATATGATCATGATTAAAGATCATAAGATCATCCTCAATAAGGAATGAATAATATTAGAAGCCTATTTTACCAATATTCAGAAGACACATATTGAACCTTTACAAAAGAAGGAAATAGTTGTTGTCAATATTCAATGGTCAATGGAGGATTCTATTATCAAAATACCTTAAACATGTGATAAGAATATCATGAGTTCACACAATGATATGTCACAGAAAACTAAGAGAGAAAAGGTTCCATCAATACCTTATTGTATTAATGTTTATAAATTTGTCTCTACAAAAAGTGAAAGTTCAAAGAAACATTCAAAACAGGTATGTATTTGGAAAGGTGGTGAGATTCCTACCACCACATCCATGGTGGATAGGAAAAATAAGTTTGAATGTGGTTACCTAGATAGAGCACAAAAAATCTAAAAGAATCCCCAAAAAACATATCTAGTAGATATCATGAAGTCAAGATTTGGGGGGTCAATGTTGGTGCTACAACTATTTTGGGCATTGTGCATTGAAGTTATGGTACAATCCTCAAAACAAAAAAGAACAACGGAAGCCCTTTTATAGTGGGAGAAATCCATAGAGGAAGAAGCGACATCCCCAGGTCCATAAACATCAGTATACTACAAATAGATTTGGAATGATTCACATGGGAAGTAATCAGAAGAATGTTGTAAAAACAAATCCTCCCATGAAGTTTCCACAAAGGATATGTGAGAATTACTTGGATTTGAAATCCATGATGTTGAAGGGTGGTTCACCGAAAATAACTACAAATAAATATGACTCTCAAAAGAAGTCATGTGGAAAATCCAAATTTTCTTCCATAATCCCTAATGACATATGTGTTATCATGTAAGAAGATTTTGAAAGAATGGGGAAAATCGAATAAATAATATGATCCACATACAAAAAATATAATTAAAGATAAAATGTGCAAGTGTGAATAGTGTATAAAATAGAGTATATTGGTTTAGAAAACCATCTCAACCAAGCTATTCACATTGATGAAGAAATGAGTATCCACATTATTCCCTTAAATATTCTTCGTATGATATTTTTGTTTCTAACAAAGGTATCTAAACAATAAGAAATGTATCAGTGGGAGAATTTGAGAAACAGTGATTAGAAATATTTTCCCTTGAGGGGGAGACAAATGGGGATGATTCATTTGTTATTATTTCATGTGTTACTATATCCAATTACTTTGGATATTACTTGAATATCATGCCACTGGAAAATGAATGTTATTTATTAACCTCTCATACTTGGTTACTATAAATCAAAATCATCTTAAAATGGGGTAGTAACTGAATCAATCAGAAACATAAGAATAATGTAAGGGCCCCAAGTTCACTAATCCTGCTTATTTCACTTGAATGTTTTTGATCCATTTTCTAATGTGAGTGGAGGAGTTTCAAGTTGTCCATTCTTAAAATGACTTCAATTCATCATCCTGTAATGAAATTCGAAGTCCATTGAAGACATGTGAATTAATTGTCATCTCATAAGGTATCATATTGTTTTTTAATGGAAAACATTGTTTTATAAACCAAATCCTCTTATTTTCTAAACTGAGATGAACATTGTATTTATTTTCAATAAATGGGAGGGAAGTGAATGAGAGAGATGATTCTCATTGACACATTAATTTTATAGAGGACATTTGGTATTGCCAAAAAACCCAAAAGGTGTAGATTGTTAGGACCACTTTGGTGTGTAAGTTGTATTTTTTGAAAATGGATGTCAATGAGGTTTTCAATGATGATTAAGTTAATAAAGGAGCTATCCTATGTTAATTTTAAGGGATAATGGCTAATTTAGATGATTGGTGTACTGGATCTATATTATAAATTCATGTATCGAAGGTGCGACATTTTATACAATAATAAAGAAGAGAAATTGAGGGTGAATAATTTATTTGGAGTTTATAGTCCCAAAAAAGAAGAAGAGAGAAAGATGACATGGAAGAGGGTTGGACATCTATGGTGGCCATGCATGATTTAACAACTAAGTGGAAATGAAAATTATACATAAAAGTAATTTTTACAGGAATACTTAAATAAATTGTCCATCCCGTAATCCGACCAGCCTGCCTCAACCTAAGGAAAATATGGGAAAAAGTCAATCACAACCCAGGCGAAGCAGGTAGGGAAACCCATAGGCAATAGGGCAGGGCTATGTATAGGCCTATGATTATATTGGGATGAAGCCTGTGAAGAGGGTTGGAGAAGACCAAGATAGGTGAGAACATGGTACAGGGTGTTACAATGGATGGAGGAAGATAATTTTGAGCCTATGCCGGAGTAGACGGATACATAAACCACGGTGTTCGTGTGTGTACGTTTAGATGTAGGATAGATGTTTTTAGAGAGTAAACTAATCCTAGACACACATATTACTCCATGTAATATCTATTCCATTGGTATTATTCATACCTCATGATCTAATCTGTGTTTTCTACTGCATCTGTTATGCACATGATGGAATGAGAGCCGTTCGATTTCTCCTATGGCCACTAAGTTAGTCGCGTCCTCCTCCTCCTCTACTTTTATTCAAACACTACCATGATCATTTTCCAAAGAATATGACTTAACCACCATATATGATCTCAATTCATCATAAGAATATTATTTTAACATCATGATGGTTTTTAGATCGCACCGAGATAGTGCATACAATCTTCATCTTGCAAGGATGCGATATCTCAATGAAAAAGACCCGGATAAAGGAAAATGAAGTCACCCATGCTAATTGGATTTGGAAGTAGTTTTAAAATGATATGGATGTGATATTTAATACATTCACATGATTCATTCACTATAAATGATGTGCTCATTTGAAAAGGAAACTCAATGCTTGTCTTGGTGTATCATCTACATGGGCTTGATGTCTTTATAAGCTAGGGATTTTGGTTATTCAAAGAAGATATTTTGAAGAGCGTATCATCCAATATTTGAATGCGGGAAATATATATCCCCCACTTATAAAAGTAGCCTCACTGATTTGAGAATAGAGAGCTGCCTCCCGTACATTTGAGTTCTCCATTTCCATAATAGAGAACTTCTTAGTCTGATGTTTTATATAATGGAGAAAGTTAGTTCCCGCAATCCTTGAAAAACGTGCTATGAACTCATGAAGTGAACTATTTAAGAGGAATATCTAAAAAATATGTTTGAGGGAACTAGAGAACATGTGACTAGTATAAGAAAGAACCTCTTTGTACTTTTATGTAGGTGAACCATCTGGAAATCAATTAGTGAAAGCTCACTCGTGCTATGCTCTATGAATAATTGATCAAAAAACTGTCACTGGTTCAATAAAAAATATCCTCACGTGCCCTACGAGTGAAGAAGAAGATCTGAAAACCACTTTGTTTCCATGGGGAGAACATTAACATAATCATGTTTTTCAGGTTGAAAATGCTATTTGTAGGGGTTGTATATTTAGTAAAGAAAGGGAATCACAAATATATGGGATTAATGTACATCCATACACTAACATGCACTATTTGAAGAAACCTAATGTCATGTTTGAATGCATGAAAAGAAGATGAAAATTATAACATAATGGAGGTAGTGTGTGTTTGTGTGCACATGTAAAGAAAATAGTACATGTCCAAAGGCTTACCATTAGAGTTTGTTCCCCATAAAAGAAGAAGTGGAAATATTGTATTTAGCATCAATTGCATGAAATGTGAGATAGAGAGGGAAGAAGATGAATGAAGGTATGTACATACCTACACCCATCATTTAAACATATCCAGTAAATAATGTGTGTACACATTCATGCTTTCATGCATTCATAAATCAGTGCAACACATTAAATAAAATATTAACTGCACAATGAAGAAGATAAGAGGAGAGAAAGAAGAAGATATGTTCGGGGAAATGATACATGCATGACCACATGAATACATGAAAATAAGAAAGTAGAATTGATTCTGATGATTCCCAGTGAGCTAATATTCATTGCATGAACAACCACACAGGTTCTTATGATTCTTTCTATAAAGAAGATGAATACTTAGCGCATCCGGTTATTTCACTAAAGAACAATATTTACTATAAAAGAGAATAAATTTTAAAATTTCATTCCACCAGTGTCTCATGATGAACAATGAAGAAGACTTATATACCAATATATTGATGGAACACTCAAGTTAATAAATTGAGGGAGACCTCTCCCGAGCCAGTGCGGTCAGGGAGTCTATAGAAGTGATTTGAGGGTAGTAGTGAGCAATCCCTAAACCTTTTAAAAGGAATTTTTTCTGGGACACAATGATTGTGATCGAACCATTGTAATAAACAACTTGTGAATATCAGTGGAATTATGTACTACCAACAACCTATGGACATATGCTCCTTTAACGTAGCCCTTATTGATGACCCAAGTAAACGTGTTGGGTTATCCTTATTCATGTAAATGTTTTAATTTTGGAATATATCTATCATTAAGGGTTTAAAATGTTCTTACCAATGTGGGCACAAGATTAAAAAATTAAGAGAAAAAGGTTGACACCCTGATTCACCCCTCCTTAGGGTGGTATGGGATCCTTCATTTACATGCACTAAAAAATGACAATGTTGCATGTGAATATGTGTGAACCACCACTCCAAGAATCAATGTGATTAAATTTTAATTTCCTCTTGAAAATAATGGTAATAGGGATATACTTAATGAATTCATATTATTTATATGATATTATAAATATTCTAAAAATTTAAATTTTTTTATTTTTCCTTTCATTCCATCTAATGAATAATGGAAACATCACTTATGCGTATGTACATCGTACTGTCTATAAAGAGTCATGTTATTCATTTTTCATTACTAGTTTATATAAATAGTGCATGATGTGTTAATAATGATTAAATTTGGAACTCATAAAATTTTTAACACTGTGATTATTATATAATCATGATCAATGTACAGGGATCAATACTGGGTAAATAGAACACATATTAAAAATGATGCAATTACAACCCAGAAGATTGATTTTAGTAAAAAAAGTTAGTGGGAGATTATATGTTATATGTATGTCATATATGTTAATATATATATAAATATAGTTCCACAATATAAGTATAATAAATATATATTTATTATGCTGTATATTTTAACACGTACAAAGCAAGATGAGGCTTTTGGTAAGAGATTCATGTTTTAACCCTGTTTAATTTGGAATTATTTATGCTTGAATTTTCATTTAAAGAAATTATATGAGCCTTATTTGATAAACCCCATTATGTTTTATTTTATTCTGGTTTTCATATAATTTTTAAGCATTATATCAATATTTTCACACTTTAGTGGTTAAAATTACTGTGAAAATACTTTTAAATAAAAGATGATCTTATTTCTTCTTTGGTTGATGAATTTTTTTTCTATGTCCATGAACATGAAATTTTTTATAAATGTTATTAATTATACATGTAATGTTCTAAAAAATTTCATTTTCAATACATTTTACATTATATATAGAGGTTCTAAAAATAATCTTTTAATTTTTTTTTCAAAATATATATTTTTCACTCTTTACAAAAGCGTGAAAGGAGTTTTTTATTTTAATGTATATGGTATCAAATGATTTTATTTACATCATTAGTGTTCATCAAGTTTAATATTACATTATATTTTTTTAATGTTATTTTCAACTAATGTGTTCCTATCAATATTCATGTAATTTTTAGATAAATTTTTATCAAAGAAAAAGGACAGTTTTATATTTTTATAAATAAATTTTTGAAAGGTCTTCCCCGACAATTTTTCTTCTATATCAACATAATATATAGATTATTATGCTTCCATGGGTATGTGATATTGTGATATAATCCAACTATAATATCTAGAATTATTATCATGTTTATTACGTAAGGTTTATTCTATGAAATTGTTTTATTCACCATGGGTTAATTTAGTTATAATCAAATGTTTATGGAGAAAATTTCTTTTCAATTTGGTATGTTATGATAAAAAGATAAATGTTATATGATCATGTGGAACAAATATTTATTATTTTCATTATGTTATGGGGGGGTATATTATAGTGCTAAAATGCATTCTGTAAATCCTTATATCTCTTGACATAATTCTAGGAAATGAGCTTATGTACTCGATCCACTTTGAGAAATAGTTAGGGGTATATAATCCAATGTAATGTGGGACCCATGTGGTTATATATGATTTTCTTTGATATGAGAAACAGGTTTCAATGATTTATATTCTATTATATGATGGTCTCTATAGTCAACATTTAATATGATATAGTTTCCATACCAATTACAGTTCCACAGTCTTATGACATTTTTTATGATTATGATTTGAACTTGCGAACATGATTGATTTATGAAAATTATTCAATATTATAATTCATATATTCTTAAAGGATAATGTTTTATTCTCTGAATAATTTCTATGAACATTTAATGATTTGGTATGAATGTTGTATGTAATTGTCATTAGTTCATTCCCTTAGGCTTATCTTATGATTTCATATAATCATTGGTCGACATATCACAAGATTACTCAAGTTGAGTACCTGATATCACCCTTTCAAATGTTTCTTTTAACTTTTTTATGAAAACTAATTAGGGTATATTAAATAAATGTTTACCTTGAGAGGAAAATTATGGGTGATATGAAAGGTATATCATGAAATAAGTTTTTTATACATCTAGTCTCCAAGTATACTAATTATTTTATAATTATGAGGAATTTAATGATACTAGTTGAATAGAATATTTACATATAAGGTTGTAATTTCTATATAATTTTTATTAGGTCACATCAGTTTATATTAGTGTAGGGTTTAGTTATATTTTTAGATTATGATTAGAGAACCTTTGTGAAAATCCAGGGAAAATTATATATATATATATTGACATCAAAATATTTTTTGGTATGATAGAGATTATATGGTTTTCCTATAATTAATAACTTTACAAACATAGAAAGTAGACATAGGTTATATATATATATATGAATTTAGTGGTAATAACATAGAAAATAGTTGGAGTATATCTTATCTATCATTCTATTTCATGGTGAATGGGCCCTTACTACACACCCAGTTTGACACTAAGTTAGATATTATTGTGTTAATTCACAGTTTACTTATATAACACAATGAATCATTTAACTTGATAATGATCAAAGATGTCATCTGTTAAACCTATATTGATACATATTTAAAATAAGAAGGAATTATTTAGACATCATATTCCTAATTTTTCATGATTATATGATTTCTCACTCTTATTATTGTATCCTGATACCTACAGTATCCCTTTTGGTTTTAGGAAATGAATGGAACCATAAGGAATCATTATAAAAATGAATTTTATTGGGAAATATAATTATTATACTCTCTAAAAACCAAATTCTATGGGACCTAAAATTGAAAATATTTTTTTATGCTCACTCAAACTTCTGCAACAAAGAATAATATATAGGTTCTGAATGATCAACTGAGGGAACAATTTACTTACGATCCTTGCATGAGGAAAAATCCTTTCTCTTTTAGTGGGTTTTCTAATCCACTGGTGGATGAGTGATGGATAAGTAAAACTAATAAAATATATTATATTCTCTAATGCTCAGAACATGAAAATGTTTTCTTAGTCATTTATTATTCAGATGGTGTAGAATATTAATGGTATATACTTATTAATAATATAAAGAAAGAGGTTGAAATTTAAACCTTAGAATGTGATGAATTTTAGAGGATATTGTTTAGTAGTTATTTCAATATTATTCTATATAAAACATTAGGATGTAATTATGTAGGCTTACGTTGAAGGATGATAAATCCATTGGTGAATTTGAGGTAAATTTGACAAGACAAGAAAGGTATTCTTCTCATTTTATCATCATCCATGAAATTAAAATTGATTGATTCATTAGTGTCTCAAAACCAAGACTCAAAAATGAATTAGTTATCAGAGAATTTATTGGATATGAAGGAATTATTTTTCTTCCTCTTGTGCTATAAATTGAAATAGTAAATTCATGTCATTCTCATGGTTGTGACATTAAAAAAGAGGTGGATGCTTGTGAATAATCAAATAAAACACATATTGAAAAGATATTATATCCACGTACATTATAGAAATATGGGAAGATACATCAAAGGAATTTCTTTAAGGGAACATAGAGGAACTATAAATGATGAAGGGATGGTCAAAATCCAATGAATGTTGAATGGAAAGGAGTTTCTCAACTACTACAATAGTGAAATGGAAGATTCCAACTAATGCACCAACTAAAAATAAATTCATGAAATGAATGGAATTTTGGAATTATATTAACCATTTTATGAATCCAAAGGATTATAATTATTATAGGCTTTAGAAAACTCTTATGACAAAAGATAAAGGGAAATATCATAAAATCAAAACTATTAAAGTGGGTTATCAAAATTACATGGTGAAAGCTACACTCATCATCCATTATAGAATATATAATTTATTATTTTGTTTTGTATCTACACACACATTTATATATATGAAATTTGATGAGGGTAATAAATTACCACCTTGATTGTTATATTTTGTGTTAGCTTAAGAACTTTTAATTATATTATGACCACATCTCCTATTTCTAGTTCTTCTCTAGTTGATGTTAGTGAGAATGTGTTTCCTCATAAAATTTTGATTCTCCCATTAGAAAAATTTTATGTAGTTGTAGGAATGAGTTTTATTTCTTTATATAGATCTCATATAAATTTTCAAGGATGTTAAGTCACATGAACTTATGATCATTTATCTGTGTGAGGTTATCTTTGAACATCCCATGGAAATTTCTTCTCTCTTAGGGGTTTTAATTCATAATCACGAATGGTATCTATCTTAAATGTTTCTTTAGAAACATAAAATTAAATAAATGATTATTGTAAATGATTTTATTGTTGTGTTTCTAGAATATTTTCCTAGAATAACTCTAAATAATTATTTTTAGTTTCAATACAACACATTATTAGTGCTACACCAATTTTAATGACTCCATATAGAATAACAGAAATTTGGTTGATGTAATTAAAGAATTAATTCCCTCAGATTCTTGAGAATGGATTAATATTCATAAGTAAATCACCTTAGAGTGGTTATATTCTTTTTATATTGAAAAAACATCTATTAGTATGTCCTTATAGTGATTATCGATAACTTAACAAGATCACTATCTAGAACAAGTATCCACTATGCCATATAAACTTGTTTTTTTCGATTACAGGGAGGTTGGTACATTTTAAAATTGCCCTTAATTATGGATATCATCCATTAAGTGTTAATAAGTTGGATATACTCATGTTATCATTATTTATGAGATATATGAATTATAAATTTATAGTGACTACATTTGAACAGATTAACACCCCTTAAAATATTTATAGATTAACTACATTAGTTTTTTGTTGTATTTATACATAATATTATTATAAATTCAAATGGGATATAATTTGATGGGGATCATTTAAATATAATATTTATTACCTTAAGGATTGAGATGTTTTATGCTAAATTTATTATGTGGGAATTTTTTCTTTAGAAAGTTTCATTTCGGAGTCATATAATGACTGGGAAAGGTATATTAGTAGATCCGTAGAAGATGGAAGTTTCTAAGAAATTTCCTAGAACAACTATGGTAAATGGGATCCATAGTTTTTTTAGGTTTGATAGACACTAATGACAATTTTTGATAGATTTATCATAAATATGTAATTTAGTGGCCAAAATGAATCAAAAGGGAGTTATGTTCCTATAAAAGGATTCCTGATAAGGTTGTTTCTAGGGGAATAAGAGGTGGTTGTTATGTGGAACTATGAATACACTACAAAAAAATGGTGAATTTTTAGGATATATAGTGATGAAACGAATAATGTAGTTGAATTTTTCTTTATGGAGAATGATATAGTGATACGATATGCCTCTCAGCAATTGAAAAATCATGCGAAAAATTTCCTACCTCGTGAATTATATATAGTAGTGGTGATTTATTCATTGAATATATATATATATATATTCATTATCATTAGTGTGAAATGTGTGGCATATATACATATCATAAAATATTAAAGTGTTTATTCCCATAGAAAGAGTTTAATATGAGATAGAGAAGACGGTTAGAGATTATTAAAGAGTATGATCGCTCAATACATTACCACTATAGGAAGGTGAACAATTAGGCGGATTATCCATGTCAGAAACACCACTCTAGTTTTTCAATTATGAGGATTAAAATAGGAACAATATTTATAAATATGTAGAGGATGGATCTTGAAATCATAACTAAAGGGGACATGTCATATCTTTCTCATATTAATGTTTAACCAACCATCCATGTGAGGATTAATGATGTGAAGAAGAAGAGTGTGGAACTGTAGAAGAAAGTTAGAAATGTTCTTCTATCATATAAGATCAGGATGGAATGATAAGGAATAAGAATCGAGTATGAGTTCCATCAATACCATATCTAAGGAAGGAGTTGTTTAAGGAATCCCATAATCCATCATTCTCTAATTATTACAGAAGTACGAAGGTTTATAGGGGTCTAAAAGAGTATCTATATTGGGATAACATTAAATTCATATTACAGAGTATGTATCTTGATGCTTGGTATGTCAGAATGTGATAGATGAGAGACACATGTCAAAGGAAATTTTATAATAATGCAAATTAAAAAACATTTCTGTTGATTCATTTTCAAACTCCCCAAAATATCATTGTGAAACAGTTATCTTTGGGATGTAGTTGATCACCTTAAAAAATCAGTTCATTTCATAAATATTAAAAAATATTTATATATTCATTATTATTTCATGATATAAATTTAGGATGTAGTATGGTTTATTGATGTACTATATTTGTCACAACCCGTCCCTCGAGGCTTGTGTCATGACTACACCATGCCCGCCTTCCATAGGCCCGGGGCTGGCGACTAGCACCAAAGGTGTATCCCCTAAAATTGGGAAGGCATTTCCATTATAACTTGTAACACACACAACCAAGCACACAGAAAGATACAATCTCAAGTAAACAGAACAGTAAACTGAGTGAGTATAGTATGTAAATGGGGCCAGAATACAAGACCAACTATAAAGTACAAAGAAAACATGAAAGTACAAGATGACTGATAGCTGAAAAGCAACTCCTGGATCGTCCACAATGAATCCTACCTTAAGGGTAGGTACATCTCATGAATAGTTGTCTTTTCGGTTCACCTCATCTAACGTCCACCTTCGAGCCACCTCCAGTATTGGTACTATCTTCCTCAGTCAGCGATGTTCGTCGTCTGCACCAAACACAACAGGGTGCGGGAATAGCCCGTGTAGGGGTGAGTATAATGATTACAAGTAGTGACCCCGAGAACCTCATGGTATCAAAAAATCCACCAAGGATAAACCACACAACATGAAATCAACTAACAACCCTACTTAGGTATATGCCCATACATATACCTATGTTATCAATTATACCCACCTCAATCTTGAGGAAATCACAAAGTCCTACTCAAAGCCCAAAGCTCAAATGTTCCACAAAGGAAGGAATACCATGAAGCAAAGTACCACATAGGTACTCTACACAGAATAATACCACCAAGGTATTACCATTAAGGAAAATACCACAAGGTACAGACTTAGCTCACACCAAGTATAACTTAGGTATAGTAGTAGAGATGATTAGATGTAACTACTGAGTCATCTTACTCTGTTAAGAGGAATACCCACAAAGGATCTATAATCATCATTAGACCCACATAGGAGCTCTAGGTGCTAACTCAGGTAGGATCACTCAGTGCTGACCCACACAGGATTGCTCGGTGCTGACCCACACAGGATCGCTCGGTTCTGACCCACAAAGGATCACTAGGTACTTACCCACACAGAATCAATAGGTTTTGACCCACACAGGATCACTCGGGTAGACCCTCATGGAATCCAAGATCGGTTCCATATGGGACCCTCAATCACAGTCCCACATAAGATATATTCCTCAAGTCACAGCAAGCTACTGGGTTCCCACGCTAAGCTTTCTCATCTCTGGGAGGGTCCTCTCCTAAAGCCACTGATCGATAATCGAACTGCCATGAAGTCCCATGAAGAGGTATCCTAAATGACCACCACGCCATAGTGTTTTAATGAAATAGACGGTGCGTCAATCGGACACCCGGTCTGTAAGTTATTAGCCTTTTAATTCTGAGGGCCAAGTTGGATTCTTGCTCGATCCAACCCCACCGTATCCCAACTTATATCCAAATATCAAGTGGGGTATTCCGAAGGGACCGTGTTTCTCAAAGGTTTACAGCGCTGATGAAGGTTTGTCAAATGGATGCCTGGTACCAAAGTCATGGCCAAAAAAGCGTAAATGAGTAGAAGTAGGACCACGTCCGGTCCGACTCGGTCTGACCCCGCTTAGGATTACCCGATTTGGGTCGACCCGGCCTGACCCGCTGGGTCTGGCCCGGCCTGAGGCGTTGTGGGGCCGTGAGGCCGCAGAGGCCGTTAGGGGAAGAAGAGGGTCGCGAGGTTGTCGAGCGGCACAGAAGGGTGTGGGGTGAGGCCATGGGGCAGCAATGGCCATGAGCGTCGATACCACGGGGCGACACGATGAGGCCGTGGGGTGGTGCAGCGAGGCCGTGGGGCAGCGGTGGGCGGCGATGCCACGAGGCAACGCGTTAAGGCCATGGGGTGGCAGTGGCCGTAGGGCGGTGACGACCGTAGCTAGCCGTATAGTGCAGCCGCGCTCCATACCTTTTAAGGTGGCCAGAGTGACCGACCACCCTCTGTTTTTCGCCTTCGTCACATCCAGTAGTGGTGCTAGCCGTCGTTCTCATACTCCACCAAGGCTGGGTTCTATCCTCCACCATCACAAAGAACACACCAATTTATCATGAGAATTTTGGAGAGGTCGGGCCAGGTTTGTTTGGCCCGCACCCTCCACGTTAGAGCTGTAGCAAGAGGGTATAATCTCCTTTTGATTTATAAGGAATCGTCATGAAATGGTAAGGGGAAGAAATTCAAACAACCACCCTACCTAGAATTTTTGTTGATGTTGGTGTGGAAAAGAATTCAAATATGTCAACATTCGCTTCACCTACCACATGCCTCCGATGTGAACATGTTTGTCAGAAAAATTCTCTTTGATGGTGGTGGTTCTTCATTATTGTAGATGTACACTATTGGAGGATGTACTGAGGAAGAAGTATAAGTCGTGTGTCTACGTTCTTTATTGGAGAGTTTAATCCTCCCAATGGATCTCCTCTTCCAATTCCACCAAAATGAAATGTAGCCAAAATAATAAAATATTTTGTGTAATTTAATATTCCCACAAAAATGGTTTTATTAATTATTTAAAGGAGAGTTGGCATATTTAAAGTAGGGAGTTGAGAGGTTTCTCTCCAATAATGAGGGGTTCAGGTGGTCCCACCACCAATCTTTGAATTGGGGGTTTTACTAGCTCGGGATGTCCCCACCACCGAGCATTCAATTTCAGAGGTTTTAACCCCTCACGATCCCCACCCCCATATCATTCACATGGGAGGTTTATTATTTGTAAAATAAAAGTTTCTTTTATTTTATTTTTCATTCCCACAAGAAACCCCAAAAAATATCTTTCACCTTTGACCTACTGTGGTCGAGGTGATGGTATCTTTAAGAGAATAGCAGTGCCTCAAGTTCAACAGTGTCCTCTGATTTCAATTTCAAGCAATAGTTCCAAATTTACAAAAACCCGCTCATATGATAACTAAACATACCTAAAAAATGTTCATAAATTCATTTTGGGCACACCGGGTCTCATAGTCACGTGTCGTTAGTTTTCATGGACTCGTAAAATTACCATATATTAAATCAAATTACATGGAAATTCTGGGTCTTTACATTCTCCCACCTTAAAGCTTTACGTCCCCATAAGACATAACTCAAACTAAGGGAACAAGTGGGTGTACTGAGAATGTAACTAAGCCTCCCTCTCCCAAATGCTCTCATGGAGGTTCCCGTGCTACCAACGTACAAGCACTAGAGGTATCGACCACCCACAAAGGACCCGCTCCTATCGATCCTCAATCTCTACTGGATCCTCCGTAAAGGTCACCCCGTCATTGATGTCCAGCTCGTCGTGGTCAGTGATGTGATAAGTGTCGTGCATGTATCTCTTCATCTAGGATACATGGAAGATGTAACACCCCAAGCTTCCATGGTACGCCTCCCTTTGAATAATATAGTAGTGTGTGTTGTACGAAACATCGAGTTCTAACACACACCACAACCAATCGAACAAGCCGTTATGAATAGTAATACCTACTTTTTGAAATTTTATAAATTTTATCTCTAAAAATAGACATCATTTTTGGATTCATAATATCTAATTTATCCTAGGGTAAATGTTTGGTACTTTTCAGATAACTTTAATATTTTGATCAATAGTGAAAATTACTAAATTTTAATTAAAAATATCTTTTTAATCAAAATAATTAATAGTGATAAATTATGAATTTGATTGGTTTTAAAGAATATTTAGAATATATTTTTACCATTTAATACAATTTTGGTCATTGGACATAATTTCACAATTAAACTGGACGTAAACAAGTGTCAATCTATTGATAGTTATTATATCTTAAAAACCCGCTTTTTGTTTTGACAGCGAGAATTATTTTTAAATTAATTTCTGCCACATCTGTGTTTTGAATTTGGAAAAATGAATTCCATATTTAGAATCAGGATTTCTAAATTGTGTAAATAGGTAACATTTATTTTTAGACATTTTAAATAATTATTTCGGTAAATATTTTATTTACCATGGTTAAAGGGTAAATCCGGTAAATAAGGGTAAACAAATAATATTATAATAATAATAAATTACCCCAAAACATATCCTAACCTTATTTGTGGATACATGTCCGACCATGGGCATCTTGGGGTAGATTTGGGGATCCCATGGAGCCATTTTTATGTGATAGGGACACTTTATATTAATTAAGTTAATGTAAATACAAAAATGATATAAACTGATATCTTTTAGAAAAGAAATTTTTACATAGAGATATATATGTTATATTTTCGATTAAAAATATTCATTAGAAAGAAAAAAAGGTTTCCTACAAAATTGTATTTTATTTATAATTTTTAGACATTGAAAAAGTAAAAATATATATGACACAATAATGATGCAGTATTTTCCTTATTAATTAAAGAATCAAATAATTTGTATTATAAATGTTAAAATATATATAATTTGAATGTTTTGATGACATACATGAATTTTATTGGTTAATATGACATTTTTAGAATTCTTAAATGAATTTGGTTCTATTAATAATGTTTTTAAGACTTTAACAAAAATCAATTATTAAGTAGTGTCAAAATTGACATAAATGAGTTTTTAAAACAAATATTATATTATTAATTTATATTCTATTCCTAAAAATCTATGGTTCGGCACTAGTACTTATATCATTATTTGGGTATCATTAATGGACAACTTGGGGGTTTCTTGGAGGTATATAGTATGTTTATTAACTATATAATATAAAAATACAAAGTGATATGGTCAGTGTCAAACTAATTAACTAAGAGTTAAAATTAAAAGATAAGGTCAATATAATGACCCAAACCTATCTAAATTATATTGTTTGAGTGGTTTTTGACCCATCCCCTCCTTAACCATTAAATAATCTACTTTGGAGCCCTTAGAAACCGAATATGAATTTATTATAATATAATACTTTAGGTTTTTCCTAAAGAGCCCCTCCTCCCCCTTATAAAAGGACACCACTTCTAACCAATTCTTCACACCTTCAATGACTTTTGGTTCAGCCAATCCCTGCCCAAATAATCTCTAAAATTCCCTCAATTCCACCTAGAGGCCTTATTTTGATCATAAAACTATCCTAAAGAGCCCTTTTGATCAAATCAAAAGGAAGAACCCGAAGAAGATGTAATGTTTTCACCACACTTTTTAAAGTTCATTTCTTCTTCAACTTATTATTTCCTTGTTATTTCCATTATAAAATAATAACTACAGTATCTTCTATATACTGTGATGTTATTATAATTATGGAACAAAAAAATTCATTATTCTATCCATCCCTTGAATGATATGTCACTATACGTGCATACGTACGACTTACCGTCTCCACGTTGTGGTGTAATTGTTATTCAATATATGGGTATAATAATGATGTATACATCATGTAAATAATAAATCTAACATTATAATTATTCTTTCTCTGTGATATACCACCCAATTATATATTATTTTAATATCAAAATAATGATATTCTGGCTCGTTCGTACGTACGGATTACCGTCTCCACGAACGCGATGAGATTCATTCCTCATCGTATCCATTCAAGACTAAATTTTATTGGATGATTAAAAATAATATTTAAGGACTTGATATCATTATAGATATGAATAATATACCACCTATTCATAACAAACATAGCTTTTGTAACAAAACATATAAAAGAAAACGAGTAAGTTAACACCCGAAACAACAATAATACTAAGATATTATCAACAAAGCAATATTAAAAGATCAGATATGATATCATATTAATGTATATGATTATTGTATAATTTAATAAAAATTATTTCACCATTATACAGGAGGTTAACCAACCCTTGTCCAAAGAAAATTACAAGGTAAGGGTTTATTTCACAATCTCTTCATTATCTGAGATGTATATACCCAATTATCTACTAGGACCCCTTTATCATCCACAACCATGTTTCTTAAAAATATATTTCAAAAAATTCTTAATATTTTACGAAATATGGGTTAAGGTCATTTATACCCTTTTTTCGATTTTTATAAGAAGTTTACAAAGCAATCTTTCTGTCGCTTTCCAAACAAGGTCTTTTTTAACCTTTTCCACAGAATTAAGGTAAGAATGTTTTTTTAACTTATACAGAGGGTGTGGTTATTTTCCACTGTTTTGCACCTTTAAAGATTCCCTTACAATCTTATAAGAATATTTTCAAAATAAAGGT
Organism: Viscum album; assembly: GCA_963277665.1. Classification (NCBI taxonomy): domain Eukaryota; kingdom Viridiplantae; phylum Streptophyta; class Magnoliopsida; order Santalales; family Viscaceae; genus Viscum; species Viscum album. The sequence continues at coordinate 439,465,737 of OY728119.1, forward strand.
TTTCTATAGAATTATGCGGCTTTTAAATGATTAAAAAAAGAGGTATTTCTCTCAAATAGTTTTTATTTCCATCTATGTCAACATCCTTTGATGGATTTTATTTTTATTTGAAGTAGATTTATTATGATACAAAAAATCCATATTGTATTTAAGGTTTTGTGATATTATTGACAGTGGATGTGTTTTTTTGATACCATTCATTTTTTATGGATCAAGTATTGACATTTCATATTCTAGTTTTAATACGAATGTTTATGTATAGTTTAAACCTGTTCATATGAGGAATGCATTAGACTTAATAAGTGACGGGTAGAGCCCTCTATAGCTCCTCGATGCATCGGTAGGTATCATGAGACAAACTAGTGTCTTGGCATGAGGCCTTGAAAAAATCTTATTTTTAGTCTTGGCATGAGGCCTTTGCTATGTGATCATGGTAGTCTGGCATTATGCATTCCGTCAGTATAAAAGTGGTTATTGATATAGCATGTGATTATTCGACTAGTAGAATATCAATGTGAATAAGTAAATGGAATTATTTCATTTTACCTTTTCCATATTATGCTGAATTTAATGTTTAAAAGGCTTTTGTTTTTGTTATACATTTCCATAAATGTTTATGTTTATTTATGAAAGTTTATGCTATATTGTTATCCATGCTAAGCATATGAGCTCATTGTTTTCAATGTTTTATTTTTCCCAGGATGTGAAGAAGTAATTTATAAATGACCTTAAGGGATAGTATATGGGGATATGAGTGTAGACTATGGAGATTATGTTGTTGTAGTTTTCATTTTTATGGTGTAATGTAAGAATTATAAATATATTTGGTGTTTCCAAGGATACTAAACTAATCGATATTTCGAGATTTATCTTTCTTGTGATCATGGAAATGTTATGTAATAATGCACCGACTCTGGGTAACTGGGGTCAGGGCATTATAGTTGGTATCAGTGGATGTTTAGTACAAACCTTGGAAGCTAGATTTAGATAAACTCTAATTAGAGAACATAGCCCTAAGATAGACTTTGAGGATTAATATAGAAGAACTTCTTAGAATTTTGGTATTGTAGAGATTTTGTGAGTTTTCTGAGAAATACATATCTTTCTAGATACGAGCAGGTAGAGGAGGCTCTGGCACAGATTTACCTAGGGGTAAAACCCGAAAACACCACTTTGAGCTAGACTCGAATGGGAACTGGTGCATAAAAATGAGCCTTGATGCACTCTTGGTTACGACACTCTCGGGGGATATGCTTAGGATTATTCTCATTTTCTTTACAAACTATTATGAAGGATTTATGAGTATATAATTCCTCAATGAAACCATTTGTATTATTATGGATTATATCCATAAATTTTTGAATCTATGTTAAGTGTTTTTCAAGTTAGGAATTATTTATTTCTATACAATAACTAATCTATTTTATGACATTGTTTAGAAATGGTTCCTAGTGGAAGGAATGGAAACTATATCAATGCACGCACTCCATGTAGGGATTTCCCACCTGCTCAAGATAATTATAGTAGAGCTAGTGATGCAACTGGTGCTGAACAAATAATCACCATACTGGGAAAACTCACTCAGGTTATGAATAATAACCTTACCCTTATGGAGCACCCAAATCCACATCGTGGAGGATTAATGCTAGATCGCTTCATGAGGAAACAACCACCAACATTAAAAGGGAGTAAAAATCCCTTGGAAGCTGATCAATGGATAAATTCTTTAGAGAAAATATTCCATGCATTGGGGAGTAGTGAAAGGGAAAAAGTTATCATGACAGTTTACCGCCTCACTGGAGATACTGATCAATGGTGGTCATTGATACAAAACACGAAGGAAGATGATGAAGTATCAGATATAGAATGAATGGAGTTCAAAGATATGTTCCTAGAAAAATACTTTCCTCGAGACCATCAAGAAGATATGGAAAGGCAATTTCTGAGTATGAGGCAGAATGAGGATGAGAATGTCGCAAACTATGATGATAACTTTACAAGGTTAGCAAGGTATGCTGCATGTTGTATATGTAACCCAAGAAGTAAGATTGATCATTTCATTGATGGGTTAAAACCATTTCTCTGCCGAGCATTAGTCTCATAAACCTTCTCGTTATATGACGATATTGTCTCGTGTGCTATCAAGACAGAAAATGAATTTTCTAGGTCTTATGACTTTAAAGAAAAGGAAGAGACGAAGAGATTTGCTGATCAATATGGAAATGAAAATATGGGGAAGAAGTGAAAAGTTTAAAATCCATCCTGCTGTAAATGTGGGAAGAAACACCCTAGTACTTTCCTAAAAGGAATGGGAGTCTGTTACAAGTGTGGTGAAAAAGGTCACCAAGCTCGTGATTACAAGGGAAAGAGAGTTGTTATCAACATGGAATGCTATAACTATAGAGATATGGGACATTATGAAAATTAATGTCCTAAGCGTCCAGGGAACTTGCCTCAGAAAAGGCCAAGGGATCTAGGCCAAGCTTATGCTATCACTACTGTTGAGGTAGAAGCTCTGAAAGACACGGTGGCAGGTAATTTAATGGTTTCCTCAAGTTTAGAAAATGCATTATTTGATTCTGGATCATCGCATTTTTTCATATCTTCCAAGTTTTATAAGAAAATTATATATTTCTAATTCGATTTAACAAGTGAGTTGTCAGTCAAAACCCCTAAGGGAAGTATCATTTCAACAAAGTTTTGTGAATCAGTCCCCATTAGAGCACATAAATTTTCTATATCTGCTGATCTGATGTCATAACAATGGTTGAGTTTGATATAATACTCTATATGGATTTGCTTTCAGACCATGATGCGATGATTTATTGTAAGAAGAAGGAGGTTACGATTATTGATGATGATGATAAGGAACACCATATCTTTAGAGCAGAATCATCGCCACTTAATTCTTATCTAGATCCACCCCCCAGTAGCTCAACTAAATTCAATTATTGCGGAGGAAGAGAATGAAATAACTTTGGGTGAGGAAAGGAATGTTCAAATAGAGGATGTACCTATTGTGAAAGAATATGTAGATGTGTTTCTGGAAGATTTACCTGGACATCCTCCAGAACGAGAAGTTGAGTTTTCCATTGATTTAATTCCTAGATCAAGGCCTATATCGAATCCCCCTTATAGAATGCCCAATATAGAATTAGTTGAACTAAAGAAACACCTAGAGAAATTGAGTAATAAGGGATTTATTTTCCCTACTGTTTCTCAATGGGGATCCACTGTTCTTTTTGTTAAATAGAATGATGAATCTATGAGGTTATGTATCGACTACAGGGAGATCAATGCTATAACAATAAAGAACATGTATCGCGTACCTTGTATTGATGATTTATTTGACCAACTGCATGGAGCTCAATACATTTCAAAGATCGAACTTCAATCTGGATACCATCAGTTGGGTGTGAAGAAGGAAGACATTCTGAAGACAGCATTTCAAACCAGGTATGGGCATTACGAGTTTATAGTAATGCCTTTTGGGATGACTAATGCATCCTCTGTATTCATGGATATAATGAATAGAGTTTTCAAAGAATATCTAGATTATTTTGTGGTGGTATTTGTTGATGATATCATGGTATACTCCAAAAGCTAAGAAGATCATGAAAATCACTTGCGCATTATCCTCAAGACTCTGAGAAGACCTGAATTATATGGGAAGTTTAGCAACTGTTAATTCTGGCTTCACGAGATTTCTTTTCTAGGCCATATTGTCTATGAAGATGGAATCTCTATTGATCCTTCTATGACCAAGGAAATCCATGAATGGCCAGCACCTACGAGTATAACTGAGGTACACAATTTTATTGGTTTAACAGGTTATTATCGACGTTTTGTCCAGAATTTTTCCCGATTGGATAACCCATTAACAAAGCTCACCCGTAAAGGGGTTAAATTTGTTTAAACAAAAGAGTGTGAAGAAGGTTTTGAAGAACTCAAGAGAAGATTAATCAATGCTCCTATTCCGACTCTACCATCTGGAAATGACAGTTTTGTTATTTATAGTGATTCATCGAAGAAAGGACCTGGTTGTGTCTTTATGCAGAATGATAGGGTTATTGCCTATGCATCCTGACAGCTGATAATTCATTAGAAAAACAATCCTACTCATGATCTTGAGGTAGCTACTGTAATATTATCTCTGAATATTTGTAGACACTATCTCTATGGTGAAAATTGTGAGATTTATACCGATCACAAGAGTTTGAAGTATATTTTATCACATAAAGAACTCAACATGAGGCTACAGAGATGGCTTGAACTTCTCACGGATTATGATTGCATGATACACTACCACCCAGAAAAGGAAAATAAGGTGGTAGATTCTTTGAGAAGAAAGGATCATGGAGTATTGAACGTGATGAAAATTTAAAGGGATCCTATTTTCATGGATCTAGTAATGATGGAAATGGGAATAACCATGGAAGGTGAAACATCAATACTTTTTCAAATGGTTGACAAACCATCTTTTACTTGAAAGGATAAAGAGTTCTCAAGCCAATGATAAAGTGTTTAAAAAGAAGATTAAAGCTGTGAATGATGGGATATTGAGTGACTTTGTGTATGAAGATGGAATTTTGAAATTTGGTGGGAGACTTTGTGTTCCCGATATACCTAATTTAAAAAGGGAATTGTTTGATGATGCTCATAGTTTCAATTTCTCTATACACCATGGGAGCACAAAAATGTATAGAGATTTGAAGGAACATTTTTGGTGGGACAACATGAAGAGGGAGATTGCTGATTTTTTGTCAAGATGTATGGTTTTTCAATAAGTGAAAGCTTGAAGGCAACAACCTAGTGGAGTATTACAACCTCTTCCCATACCTGAGTGGAAATGGGATAATATCACGATGGACTTTTTCATGGTACTACCAAAGAATCATAAAAGGAATGATGCAATATGGTTCATTCTTGATCATCTTACCAAGTCATCACATTTCCTTGCTATAAGGGAGGATTTACCACTTGAACGTCTAGCAAGACTATATATTAATGAATTTGTGAGACTTCATGGAGTACCCCTATCGATTTTCTGGGATCGTGATCCCCATTTTACATCAAGATTCTGGAAAATTCTTCAGAAGGCCTTGGATACTAAACTTCTTTTTAGCACTGCTTACCACCCTCAAACAGATGGACAATCAGAACAAACTATTCATACCTTAGAAGACATGTTGAGATCATGCTCACTTGACTTTCATGGTATGTGGGATCAATATTTACCTATGGTAGAATTTTCTTATAACAATAGCTTCTATTCAAGTATTCATATGGAACCATATGAAGCGTTATAGGGAAAGAGATGTCACACACCAACCTGTTGGGATGGCGTTGGTGAAAGAAAACTTGTAGGCCCAAAATTAGTGGAGGAAACAATGGAAAAGGTGAAGATAATCCAAAACCACATCAAAGCGGCTCAAAGTAGGCAGAAGAGCTATGCTGACAATTGAAGGAAGGATTTGGTATTTTAGGTAGGAGATCATGATTTCGTGAAGGTATCTCCATTGAAGGGAGTTATAAGTTTCGTTAAGAAGGGTAAATTGAGTCCCAGGTACATCGGACCCTTTGAAATTCTAGAACTAATTGGGGTTGTAGCTAACCGTTTGGAAATGCCGCCAAATCTCTCCAAAGATCACGATGTGTTCCACGTATAACTATTGAGAAAATACATGCCTGGCCCAAAGCATGTACTCAAATATGAGGAATTAGAACTGGAACCCGATCTGTATTATTGCGAAGACCCCATCAGGATTCATGATACAAGAGAACAAGTGTTGAGAAATCGGACGAATTGTCTGGTAAAAGTTCTATGGAGAAACCATAAGATGGAAGAGGCAATGTGGGAACCCGAGGAACTTATGATGAAGAATCACTCGTGTCTTTTTATGTAGTAATATTATAAGAAATATCGAGGATGAAATTATTTGAAAGAGGGGAGAATGTAACTCCCCAAGCTTCCATGGTATGCTTCTCATAGAATAATACAGTAACGTGTGTTGTACGCAACTTCAAGTTCTAACACACAACCCAACAAATCGAACTAGCCGTTATGAGTAGTAATACCTACTTTTGGAAATTTTATAAATTTTATATCTCAATATGGACTTCATTTTTGGATTCGGAATATTTAATTTAGTCTAGGGTGAAATTTTGGTACTTTTTGGATAACTTTTATATTTTGATGAATAGTGAAAATTACTAAATTTTAATTAAAAACAATTTTTTTAATAAAAATAATTGATAGTTATAAATTATGAATTTGAGTAGTTTTAAAGTATATTTATAATATATTTTTACCATTTAATACAATTCTGGTCATTGGACATAATTTCACAATTAAACCGGACATAACCAAATGTCAATCTTTTGATAGTTATTATCTCTTAAAAACACGTTTTTTGTTTTGACATCGGAAATTAATTTTAAATTAATTTTTTCCACTTCAATGTTTTGAATTTGGAAAAATGAATTCTATATTTGGAATCAGGATGTCCAAATTGTGAAAATAGGTAACTTTTAATTTTATACATTTTAAATAATTACTTTGGTAAATATTTTACATACCATGGTTAAAGGGTAAATTCGGTAAATAAGGGCAAAAAAATAATAGTATAATAATAATAAATTATACAAAAAGGTGTCCTAACCTTACTGGTGGATACATTTCCGACAATGGCCATCTTTGGGTTGATTTTGGGACCCCATGGAGCCACTTGTAGGTGATGGGGACACTTTATATTAATTAAGTTAAAGTAAATACAAAAACGACAAAAGCTTATATCTTTTAGAAAAAAACTTTTACATAGAGTTATATATGTTATATTTTCGAATATAAACATTTATTAGAAATATAAAATTATTTCAAACATAATTTTATTTTATTTATAATTTTTAGATATTGAAAAATTAAAAATATATATGACACAATAATGATGCAATATTTTCCTTATTAATGAAAGAATCAAATAATTTGTATTATAAATGTTAAAATAAATATATTTTGAAAGTTTTGATGACATAAACGAATTTTATTGGTTAATATGACATGTTTAGATTTTCTAATGAATTTTTTTAGAATTAATATAGTTTTTAAGTCTTTAACAAAAATCAATTATTGAGGAGTGTCAAAATTGACATAAATGAGTTTTTAAAACAAATATAATATTATTAATTAATATTCTATTCCTAAAAATCTAAGGTTCGGCCATAGTACTTATATCATTATTTTAGTATCATTATTGGACCACTTGGGGGACTCTTGGTGGTATATAGTATGTTTATTAACTATATAATATAAAAATACAAAGTGACTGGGTAAGTGTCAAACTAATTAACTAAGAGTTAAAACTAAAAGATAAGGTTAATATAATGACCCAAACCTATCTAAATTATATTGGTTGAGTGGTTTTAGACCCATCCACACCTTAACCTTTATATAATCTACTTTGGAACCATTATAAGCCGAATATGAAATTATTATAAATTAATACTTTTTGTTTTTCTTAAAGATCCCCTCCTCCCCCATATAAAAGGACACCACTTATAACCATTTCTTCATACCTTGAAAGCCTTTTTGTTCGGCCAAACCTGGCCCAAATACTCTCTAAACTTCCCTCAATTCAACCTAGAGGCCTTATTTTGATCAGAAAGACAACCTAAAGAGCCCTTTTGATCAAATCAAAAAAAAGAACCTGAAGAAGAGGTAATGTTTTCACCACCTTTTTTCAAGTTCATTTCTTCTTCAACATATTATTTCTTTGTTATTTACATTCTAAAATAATAAATCCAGTATCTTCCATATACTGTGATGTTATTATAATTATGGAATAAACAAATTCATTATTCTATCCATCCCTTGAATGACATGTCACCATACGTGCGTACGTACGACCTACCGTCTCCACGTTGTGGTGTAATTGTTATTCAATATATTATTATATAGATGGTTATAATAATGATGTATAAGTCATGTAAATAATAAATATAACATTATAATTATTCTGTCTATATGATATACCATCCAATTACATATTATTTTAATATCAAAAGAATGATATTGTCGCTCGTTTGTACGTACGGATTACCGTCTCCACGAACAAGATGAGATTCATTCCCCATCGTATCCATTCAAAACAAAATTTTATTGGATGATTAAAAATAATATTTAAGGACTTGATATCATTCTATATCTGAATAAGATACAACCTATCCATAAAAAACGTGGCTTATGTAACAAAACATATAAAAGAAAATGAGTAAGTTAACACTTGAAACAACGATAATACTAAGATATTATCAACAAAGCAATATTAAAAGATCATATATGATATCATATTAATGTATATGATTCCTGTATAATTTAATAACAATTATTTCACTATTATAAAAGAGGTTAACCAACCCTTGACCAGGGAAAAGTACATTGTAATGGTTTATTTCACAATCTCATCATTATCTGAGGTTGTTTATACCCAATTATCTACTGGGACCTCTTTATCATCCACATTCATGTTTCATAAAAATATATATCAATACATTATTAATATTTTACAGAATATGGGTTAAATTCATTTACACCCTTGTTTTACTTTTTATAATAAGTTTATAAAGGAATCTTTCCATCACTTTCCAAAGAAGGTCCTTTTTAACCTTTTCAACATAATGAAGTTAAGAATGTTTTTTAAACATATATGGTGGGTGTGGGTATTCTCCTCCATTTTACACCTTTTAAGATTCCCTTACAAGATTATAAGAATATTTTCAAACTAAAGGTTTTATGTAGAATTATGTGACTTTTAAATGATTTAAAAAAAAGTGATATTTCTCTCAAATAGTTTTGATTTTCATTTATGTCAATATCCATTGATGGATTTTAAGTTTATTGGAAGTTGATTTATTATGAAACAAAACATCATTATTTTAATGTAGGTTTTGTGATATGATTGACTGTGGATGTGTTATTTTTATACCATTCATTGTTTATGGAGAAAGTATTGACATTTCTTATTCTAGTTTTAATATGAATGTTTATGTATTGTTTAAACCTGTTCATATGAGGAATGCATTAGACTTAATAAGTGATGGGTGGAGCCTACTATAGCTCCTCGATGCATTGGTAGGTCTCATCAAACAAACTAGTGTCTTGGAATGAGGCCTTGACAAAATCTTATTTGTAGTCTTGGCACGAGGCCTTGGCTACGTGGTCATGATAGTCCGGCATTATGCATTCCATCATTATGAAAGTATATATTGATATTGAATGTGATTATTCAACATGTATAATATCAATGTGAATAAGTAAATGGCATTATTTCATTTTATCTTTTCCATATTATGCTGATGTTAAAGTTTAAAAGGCTTTTGTTTTAGTTATACACTGCCTTAAATGTTTATATTTATTTATGAAAGATTATTCAATATTGTTAGCCTTACTAACCATATGAGCTCACCCCTTTTAAGGTTTTCTTTTTCCCAGGATGTGAAGAAGTAATTTATGAATGACCTGCAGGGATAGTATTCGGTGATATGAGTGTGGACTATAGAGACTATGTTTTTGTAGTTTTCATTTTTATGATGTAATGTAAGACTTATAAATATATCTAGTGTTACCAAGGCTACTAAACTAATCAATCATTAGATATTTGATCTTTCTTGTGATCATGAAAATGTTATGTAATAATGCACCGACTCTAGATAATTGGGGTTGGGGGGTTACAAAAGACATCGTGCACCCGGTGCAACTGAGGTGGAAGAGAAAAGCAGTAAGCCACCTCGCCAACTCTACTGAGGACCTGAAAGGGTCTAGTGAACCTTAGAGATAATTTTCTTCCTTGGAAAAATCTCCACAAACCTCGTTGGGGTGAGATCCATAGAAAGACGTGGTTTCCATCCTCGAACACCAGAGATATCCATTTCCTGTCGGCATAAGAATTCTGCCTACTCTGTGCAGTCTTCATCTACTCCTGGATGATCTGCACATTTTCTGTGGTAGCACTTACCATCTCTGGACCCACTAGTACTAACTCCCTTGGGTCAGTCCAGCACAAAGGTGATCTCCAAGGTCTCCCATATAATGCCTCAAAAAGTGCCTTCCAAATGGTTGAGTGATAGCTGTTGTTGTATTAAAATTCCACCAAAGGCAAGTGATCTTCCCAGATATGACCGAAGTTGAGGACGCAAGCACATAGCATGTCCTTGATGGTCTGAATGGTCCTCTCAGTTTGACCATCCTTCTGAGGATGGAAGTCGTTGCTCAAACGAAGTTGCGCCCAGAAAGCCTTCTGTAACCTCTTCCATAGCCGGGAAGTAAAATGTGCATCATGATCAGAGTCAATCATCGAGGGTACTCCATGTATCCTCACAATCTACAGAACATAGAGGCATCCCAAGCTCTCTACTGAACACTGCTCTCTAATCGGAAACAAGTGGGCCGATATGCCGAGTCGGTCGATGATAACTCAAGTCGAGTCCAGTCCCCTAGATGTAGAAGGATGTCCTGTCATGATGTCCATAGATATCCCATCCCACTTCTACTCTAGGACATCCAAAGGATGAACCAATCCTGTTGGTACCTGATTCTCCTCCTTCACTTGCTAACAAGTGATGCACTGAGAGACAAACTATGAAACTACTTTATTTATTCTTGGCCACCAGTGCTATTGTCAGATATCCTGGTACATCTTCTCCACTAATGTATGTACTGATAGAGGGGATGTGTGGAACACCCTCATCACTTACTACCAAAGTGACACTGGTACCATGGTACATCCTCTGAAGAGGATGACATGCTCCCCACATTCAGAGAATCCATCAGGTGCCTGCCCTATGGATATCTAAGCACGTCAAGCCTCACAGTCATCATCCCCACACTGCTCCCCCTGACTCACTGAAGAAGTGGGGGAGTGACTGTAAGAGACTGAAGGAAATCTTCACCATCTCGATCCAAAAAGGATATCTGCAAAGTGGTCAGATTCTATGTCGCCTCACGTAGCAATTGTATACCAGATCTCCTATTGAGTGAATCTTCTACAACGTTCACCTTCCCAGGAGTATAAACTATCTCAAAGTGATAGTCCTGGAAGAACTCAATCCAACATCGTTGCCTCAGGCTCAGGTTCTTTTAAGACAAGATATACCTGAGACTCTTGTGATCAGAGTACACTATAAAATTCTCTCCCATTAAGTAATGTTTCCACATCTTCAAGGTGAAGACCACAGCTACTAACTCCAGGTCATGGGTAGCGTAGTTCTGCTCATGGTGTCTCAGCTGTCGAGAACCATATGAAATCACTAATTACCCTTGCATCAGGACACATCTAAGTCCGGTCTCGGATGTGTCATAGTAGACTACGTACCCTACACCCTCTTCTGGAATCCTCATGATGGGGGCACTAGACAGCCCCGTCCCTAGCTCCAAAAAAGTCTTTTGGTATCTCTCCAACCACACGAAGGGTTTCCCCTTCTTCGTCAATGCTGATAAAGGTGATGCAACACTGGAGAAATCTGGCACAAATCTCCGGTAGCATCCATCCAAACCTAGAAATCTCCACATCTCCGTCACACTCCTTGGTGGCGCCCAAGAAAATACTACATCAATCTTCACTGGATCCACTACAACTCTAACCTCTGAGATGACGTTTCCCAGAAAGTGAACCTCTTAGATCCAAAACTGGCACTACTAGAGCTTACCATGAAGCTTATGCTCTAAGAGTGTGTCCAGTTATACCTACAAATGATAGGAAGGCTCCTCCTCAGTAGTCAACTAGATCATAATGTTATCAATGAATACTACTAAAAAGAGATCAAGGTATGGCTAAATGATTCTATTCATGAGTCCCATGAACACTGCTAGAATATTGGTCACACTAAGTGGCATAACCAATAACTTATAGTGGCTGTACCGACATCTGAAAGCTATCATATGAATATCCTCTTCTCGTACTCTTAGCTGGTGATAACCTGATCTGAGATATATCTTCGAGAAACACCTACCTCCTTTCAGAAGATCAAAGAGGTTTTCAATCCTCTGAAGTGGGTACTTGTTCTTCATGGTCACCTGGTTCAAGCACCGATAGTCAACCCGAAGCCTCAAGCTCCCATCTGCCTTCTTTGTGAACTAAATCGTGGCTGCCCAAGAAGAAAAACTGGGCCGAATGAACCCTTTACCCTGTAAGTCCTCTAGCTGTACTCACAGCTCATGAAGCTCCGTGGGAGCCATATGATACGCTGGTGTAGATATCGGCGTCGTCCCGGGGTACATGTCAATGAAAAAGTCCACCTCTATATGAGGAGGTAGACCTGTAATATCATCAAGGAAGACATCTGCATACTGGTCCACCACTACAGGATAACTCAGACCCTACACATCAACTACTTTGAGGGTAAGGCTAGCCAACTGACGAGTGATCAGTTGCCCTCTACTTAGGGTAAGTCCATCATGTGCTGCAAAGGGTACCTTCTCACCGGTGAAGGTATACCTGGTCCCATCCGTATGGACACACCGCACTTTGTGACCAATACAGTCAATCTGAGCGTGGACTGTACATAACCATTACATACCCAAGATGACGTCGTAAGGCTTCGACGCTGCTACTATGAGATCCTGGACGAAGCTCTCACCTCCTAGAGTAAGCTCGTACTGCCAGCACCAGTGAGTAATCGTCGAATACACTCCCATAGGAGTCTTTAGTCATAAGGATCAAGCTAGTAGATCCATCAGAATCTCTGAGCTCCAAACAAGGGTAGTGGCCATAAAATAATTATGGGAGACTTTGTATATAACTACCATAACTAAGGTATAGTAGACCTAGATTATACCTCGTATCATCTTCGGATTGTCATGATCGTATGACTCAGTTGCCTGGAGTTGAGCTCGCCCCTGTCCTCCTGCTACCTGTGGTCAGTGGTGGACCACCCGGTGGTGGTGGTGGTAACGTCTCGAATCGTCGCCCACCACCAGCTGCACGACCTACTCTTATTCCATGTCCACCTGCTCCATGCAAACATCCTTGGTCGAACCTCTGTGTATGCCTGGGCAGTGTTTCGACCGTTTTCTGATCATCCGTACAACGGGTTTGACAATCCCGAGCCACGTGAACCTGCCCACTACATGCGTAGCACTACCCTCTCCTGGAATGACTGGATCTACCTCGGGTGCCATGAAAAAAAGACCCTAAATCCTACAGTCATACACTTGTATTTTTGATCCTCTTGGAACCCTGTGTCATCTGTCTGCTTCTAGCTGCAGAAGACTCCAGTAGGTGATGACTGGTAATGTGTCTCACTGCTGGTGACTACTCATCAAGGAAACTCTCCACTAAAAGGGCTCAGTCTAACACCCATGCCTGCGTCAGGATGCTAAGTGAGATCATCAAAGCCCTGATCTCCCTCCTGAGTCCCTGCTCGAAGGTCCGGACCCTGAAGAATGGGTCCCGCACCATATCTATGGAGTATCATGAGAGGTCAGTGAACCTTGTTGAGTACTGTTCCACAGTTAAGATGCCCTCTTGCAGATGAAGTATATCTTATATTTGCACTGCATGAAGAGTAACTGGGACAAACTTTGCCTGATATAGGCTCTCGAAGTCTGCCCATATATGTGTCACCTCATAGTGAATCTAGAGGATCATGCTTCACCATATATCTGTTGCTTCCTGTAGAAGGCTGGCGACAAGGATCACCATGAGATCTACTGGTGTCCCTACCAGTCGGAAAACTCTCACCACGGCCTCCAACTAATCCTCAACTGCCTGTGGGTCAATATCTACCATGAACCTGGGTGGCCTCTGGGACTGGAACTCATGCAACACGCTCAAGCGGTGTCCACCCTTTGCTACTGGGCCTGCTGGCATTGGTGTCCCAACAGGTAATGGTATCGTTGGTGCCTCCGCTGGTGCCTCTACTGGAAGAGGGACCTACAACGAGGCATCATCACTCGGTGGGCAATCAGGGTGTACTACATCTAGAACCCTAGCTAGCTATCTGCATAGAGGCATTCAAAAAAGAAACAGGTGCGCCATGGTCAATAAGTTATACCTAGTGATCTGAATCAAGAGATCACAAAGAAAACTCTATAAAACACACACACAATCAGTCTTTTCATGCACTGAGTCAGAAATCAGAAGTCATGGTCTTAGTGTATGGATACGTTGGCTGCCGCACCAACACTGGATTCCCTAAACTGATTACCAAAATCACTACACTTAACACTATTTCCATTAAAAGGAAGGCTCAAAGTCGTATGTTCTACAGTAGAACCGACTCCTCTGATACCAATTTGTCACGACCCATCCCCCGGGGCCTATGCCGTGACTACCCCAAGCCCGATTTCCGTAGGCTAGAAGCTGGCAACTGGAACCAAAGACATGTTCCCTAAAATGGGAAGTCATTGCCTTTATAACCGGTAACACACACAGCCAACCACACAAGAAGATACGAAATTAAGTAAACTGAATAGTAAACAGAGTTTGTACAGTAAGTAAAATGGGCCAGAATACATGCGTAACAGTAAAGTACAAGGAAAACTGGGAAGTACGAGATGGATGATAGGTGAAAAGTAGCTCTTGGATCATCTACCACGAATACTACCTGAAGGGTAGGTAAAGCTCACGAACGACCATCTATGGGGTTTGCCTCGTCTAATGTCCACCTCTGAGCCACCTCTTGTCCTGGTACTCTCGTCCCTAGTCAGTATTGTCTGTCATCTATAGCAAACACAACAGGGTGTGGACATAGCCCGTGTAGTGTTGAATATAACGATACTTATTAGGGACCCTATGACCATCAAGGTCTCACAAAATCTACCAAGGATAAACCACACAACATGAAATCATATGACAACCCTACATAGGTATATGACCATATATATACCTAAGTTATCAATTATACCCATCTCAATCATTAGGAAAACACAGATTCCAACTCAAAACCCAAGCCTCAACTATTCCACAAAGAAAAAAATACCATGAAGGAAAGAACCAAATATGTACTCCCCACAGAAGTATACCACCAAGGTATTATCACGAAGGAAAATAACACAAGGTTCAGACTCAACTCACACCAGGAATAACATAAGTACAATAGTAGAGATGATTATATGTAACTACTTAATCATATTACTATTTTAAGAGGTAGACCCACAAAGGATTTATAATCATCATCGGACACACATAGGATCTCTAGGTGCTGACCCACACCGGGTCACTCGGTGATGACCCCCACAGGATCTCTAGGTGCTGACCCACACATGATCACTAGGTGATGACCCAGATAGGAACTCTTGGGTAGTTATTCCTGGAATCCTAGAAAGGTTCCATATGGGACCCTCAATCATAGACCCACGAAGGATCTCTTCCTCAAGTCACACCCAGCTAATGGGTTCCCGCGATAAGCTTGCTCATCTCTGGGAGGGTCTACACCTCAAGCCACTGGCTGATACACCAACTTCCACGAAGTCCTATGAATAAGTATCCCATAGGACCACCATACCATAGGGGTATGAATGCAATAGATGGTGTGTCAATTGGACGCTTGGTCTGTATGTTATAAGCCTTCTACTCCCGAGGGCCTGGTTAGATTCGTGCTTTATCCAACCTGACGGTATCCCAACATTTATCCAAATATCATGTGGGGAATACCAAAGGGATGGTATGTCTCCATGGTCTATATTTCCATTGATAGTATGTCAAATAGATGCCTGGTGCCAATGTTATGGCTGAAGGAGGGCAAATGAGTCGAAGTGGGTCCGGGTCCGGTCCGACCCGGTCCGACCGACCCGGCCCGACCCGGCCAGGTCCGACCAAGTTTGGGTCGACCCAGTCCAACCGGCTGTGTCTGGCCCGGCCCGCGGTGCAGCTCGACCTGGGCAGTGCCGCGTGGTCATGAGGCCATGGAGGGCCACGGAGGGCCATGAGGCTATGGGGTGGCGCGAAAGGCTGTAGGGCGATGGTGGATGCGGGTGGGGAGGCCGCAGTGCAGCTTGACAAGGCCACAGGGCGGCGAGGGCCGCAAGAGGCCATGCTGCGCGGTTGCGCACCGTACCTTTGCTGGCAGCCGGCATGACTGGCCACCCTCTGTTTGTGGCCTTCGTCTCAGCCGACGGTGGTGTCGGTCGCTGTTCTCGTGCTCCACCAAGGTTGGTTTCTATCATCCTCAATTGATAAGAACACAATAATTTATCATGAGAATTTTGGAGATATTGGGCCATGTTTTTTTGGCCCGCTCCCTCAGCGTTTGAGTAGTAGGAAGCGACTATAATCACTTCCTGATTTATGATGAACTGTAATGAACAGGTAAGGGGAAGAAATTCAAACAACCACCATACCTCAACAGTTTTTTGATGATGGCGCGGGAAAGAATTCGATGATGTAGAATTTCGTCGCACCCGCCACGCGCCTCATATCCTAGCTCGTTCATCAGAAAAAAGATCTTCAGTGGAGGGGGTTCTTTATTATCGAAGATGTCCACCATTGGAGGATGTCCCGAAGAAGAAGTCAATGGCATGTGTTGGCATTCTTCATTAGAGAATGTAATCCTCCCAAAGGATCACCCCTCCCAATTCCACCAAAATGAAAAGTAGTCAACATAATCAAATATGTTGGGCTATTTAATATTGGCCCAAAAAAGGTTGGCTTAATTAATTAAAGGATATTTTTCATAATTAAATATGGGAGTTGAGAGGTGTTTATCCCATAATGAGGGGTTCAGGAGGTCCCCACCACCAAGCATTTAGTTGGGGGTTTTACTAGCTTGGGTGGTCCCCACCACTGAGTATTCAAGTTGGGAGGTTTTAACCCGTCATGGTCCCCGCCTTCATAGCCTTCACATAGGAGGTTTATTAGAAATAAGATAAAAGTTTATTTTATTTTATTTTTTATTCCCACAAAAACCCCATAAAATATCTTTCACCCTCTACCTACTGTGGTCGAGGTGAAGGTCTCCTTAAGCGAATACAGGCGCTGTAAGTTAAACGGTTTCCTTAGTTTTCAATTCTGATCACTCGTTCAAAAGATACAGAAACCCGCTCGTACGTTAACTGAATATACCCGAAAAAAGTTCAAAAATTCATTTCAGGCACACCGGGCCACAGAATCACGCACTGTCAGTTTTCATGGACTTTAAAAATTCCCATATATTTAAAAAGGTTACATTGAAATTCTGGGTCTTTAAAATATTATATTTTTTTTGATTGGGATCTCAGGTCCACCTTGTAGTTCCAACGAATTATTCAGTTGGATTTGTATATAGAGTGTAATTGTAGTACTATAAATCATCCTCAGAAATATTTATTTGGATTGGACTGTTAAATATCTATAATAAATGATGATATCTTTCCCTAGGGATTAAAATGGTGGTTGAGATCAACACCTTTCATCAATAGAATATTATCATAATAGCATCTTTTACTCAAGTATAAATATATTTCATTACAATAACCATAAGTTAGGAAGTAAAAAGCTCTAATAGTTTGTGATAAAGTTGTATAAAGAAAGGGATTATTACTGTATCTTGCTAAAGAAATGGTTGAGCATGCAATGGTTATTCAGTAGCACAAGAGGTTATCTTATAGTTTATAAATAATTTATACTGACAATCATATATGATATCTATAGTTTTATGTTTTTTATATGATATTATTATTAACATTTCATTGGAAGAAGGATTTATATTTCAACAAATGAATGTTTTGTCATAGAAATATCTCTCCAATCGAAATTCTTGATCGTATCAGGATTGTTTTTTATCACGTGGCACTACAACCAAATCTCCCTGATGTTCATGACGTGTTTAAGGTTTCTCAATTTATGAATTACATACATTCTCCTTAAATTTTAATAAAAAAATTCCCACCATTAGAGAATTATATCTGTTATGTGGAAAAACTAGTCGCGATTCTAGAGCTAAGAGAATATTATGTGTGAAACAGTACTACCCCTGTGGTCAATGTTTAATAGAGAAACATAAATTTGAATAACCTATGTGGGAACTACAATATATGATGAGGAAAAAGTTTCTTCATGTTATATATTGGATTGATAGAATTTCAAGGGCGAAATTTATATAAGGTTGGTAGAATGTGACACACTAAGATTTTATGATATGTTTCACATCAAATGAATTTAATTTCATTTATAGAGTGTGATACACACAACCTTAATCTAAATTATGTGTAATAATTAATATAATTATAACTTATAAATTAAATTTTGGGTATTAATATGAACAACAAAATTCTCAAAAATATGTTTAATGGTATTATATTATTCAAATATAATGATAAATAAGTACTCAATTTTCAGTAAAGACATTTTATGCTTCACAAATATTTTTTCCACAAAAGGGTTTTTATTGCATGTTTTACACATGAATTATATTTAATTTATATCTTTTTTTGAAATATTTATATTAAAAATACTTAAATTTTGAAATCAAAATGTCAAAATTATTTGATTTGGATTTTTTTAATAACTTTCTAAAATAGTTTATTTTTAGGTGAATAATGAAAATGATAATATTTTTATGTAGGTTTTATTTAATTTTTTATGTTTTTTTAAACCACATTTTTATTTTGATTTGGTTTTAAATTGAATTATTTTCTTTCAAAAAAACAATTCACTTCAACCCATTTGGATAAATATTACCCTTCATCAATGTATAAAAACACCTTTACACATTAAATGAAATTTTTCATAAAATTGTTTTCATTTTTTTTATATTTATATACTAAATTAATATCATAATGATCTAGAGATTTAATCTTGAAAATTTTATTTCATATTTGGAATAAATGTTTTAAATTTTATTAATGATTACAATTTCATTTTTGGTCATTATGACTAGTACCTATGGTAAAAAAATTACTACCTTAAAAAAAGTGTATAGTTTGTAAATTAAGGTTAAACTATATTATAATGCCACAATATTTAATTTTAATTATTATTTAATGAATATAGTTAGACCCAAATCACCTTATAATCTATATATAATTTTTCTGGGAAAAAAATCCATGAATATGACCAAATAATGTAATATGTTAACCCTTTAAAACAGTTATGGTGTATCCCTCCGACACATACAAAAGGATACTCGCCCAATCTATTATTTACACAACATTGAGTCATATACCTTGACAAAACCCAACCCAATTTTATTTTCATCATCCCTATAAAAAATTACATGTGTTTGTATTCTTAAAACATCATTCCAAAAATTCTTAAGAATTGATCATAATGTGTTCTACCTAAGAAGAGGTAATCATCTTACCCAACCTCAATAAATTTTTTCTTCTTCTGCCTCTAATAAAACTATTGTATCTATTCTGAAATAATAAATTCAGTATCTTAAATATATTAAATTCTTTTTGTGATTTTTGTTCAACCATTTCCCATATCCTTCTCTCAAATTGAAAATGAAAATTATCACCCATGTGTATGTGTGGACTACATCCTCCACGTGGCGATGCGACTCATTCTCCATCACCAAAATTAATTATTGGTTATTATAATTTATTTATTGTTTTCATATGATATTTATGAAATAATTATACTTTATGAATTAAAATATCTTATCTACCTTTTTTACTTTTCCATATCTGTAATAAAGATAATGTCACTTATTTGTATATATGGACTACCCCCTCCATGAAATGATGTGATTTGTTTTCATTTTTTATTAACATGGATTTTAATAATGAAATAATTAATAAATACATATGATATATATGAAATATTATTTATCTTATAAATGAAAATTATTATTTACTTTTCTTTCGTCCTATCCATCAATAATTGGACACTTCACTTATCCGTGTGTATGGAATATCATCTCTACGAAGCGATGTAAATTGATTTTCATCACTACTTTATATGAATAGTAAAAAAGTATTATAATGATAGTTTATGAATATAATTAGATTAATGACATTATAAAAATTGTGGAACTACTGATCAATTTTCAAGGACATGGACCGTTGAATTGAAAAATGTGTGAAAAACAAAGCTATTGTCACCCGAAATAGTGATTTTAATATTGAATTGAAAATAAAAGGGTGGTGATATTCCATAAGTAAATAATATACATTATTATATATATATATATATGAGTATAATTATATAATACATTTATAATAAATTTATATATACTATATATTATATTTTTATTCATATGAGATGTAAGGTATTTATGTTTCCATATCATTGAAATCAGGATAGTTTATAGTTGAATTTAAATTATAAAAATTATATGATCCTAATTTGATAAAACACATTTATAATTATTTTACAAAATTTATTCCTTTAATTATCACGTATCAATACCATGTTTTCTTTCTTTGGTTCTTAAAATTGTTTAGAAAATGTCTTAAACCAAAACTTGAACTTACAACCTCTTTGACCAATGAATGTTTTATTTAATGTACAAGATCATTGATATTATTTTATGAAATTTCATAAATATATATTCAATTTATGGAAAAGGTAATTTTCACAACCTTTATCATTATTTAAAAAGGTTTTAAAAGGAATCATTCTATTTTTTCAAAATAATTCATTTTTACTTTTCACTACGAAGGGAATGTTTATTTTAATGTCTATAACAATAACGAATTTTCTAATTTTCATGATCATTATTTTATTTTAATATTCCATTAAAATATTACAAGGTAATATTCAAGTATAATTATTTTCTCAATATTCTAGAATTTTTTTAAACTTTATTAAGGAAAAGGAAAATATTCAATGTTTTAAAATAAATATTTGAATGATATTTTATGAAAAACATTATTTGTGTAAACATATATTAAGGATTGCTATCCATGAGTTGGGATATGATCTTCTGATTCAAACAACTTTATTTCTCTCAAATTGTTATGATAATTCGTATTTAATGTCTTTAAAATGAAACACTTTTCTTTAACGTGAGTTATGTTAGTTATGTTGAAATTTTTATGAAACATATTTCTTTTCCATGGGTTATGATATGATGAAATAATTATTGTATATGATATTTTGGAACCCATATGTATGATATTTATTATATAAGGAGTGAGTCTATTGTAGACCTCTAATTAACTACTTAAATCCTTATATCTCATTAGATAATTATTGGAAACAAGTTGATATGCTCGATCCACTATGAGAAATTTGAATGGTTACCTGATCAACTATGATATTTTAAAAATATTTTCATTCCTAGAATTCTATGACATGGGAAACAACTATTGATGTTTGATATTTTATAATATGATGGCATCGATAGAAAAATATAAAAATGATATGGTTTTGATTCCTATGATGATTCAATACTCTTTTGATATTTTTATGGTTATGATGTTAACTTAAGTTTTACGATAGATTTATGATTATTAATCACTGTTATAAATAATTTATTTTTATATTATACCATTTAGAATATGAATCATGTATAAGTTCTCTGAAAGATTAGGTATGACCATTGTAAGTTATGATCATAATCTTATAAACGTTTGTATTTATTATGCTTGTATATGACCATCGATTGTTATGTTCCATGTTTACGCATACTGAGAATCTGAACTCACCCATTATTATGTTTTTTCCCATGATATAATGAATTTTATTTATTAGGTTATGTCAAAGAAGGGTATACTGTTAGAATAACATTATAAGAGGTATTGAAGATCTGTCACGAAATAAATTTTTTATGCATCTAGTATCCATGTATACTTAAATTTTATGATTATGGGGTGTGTGATATTATAAGATTTAAAGAGTAATCATCTAGTAGGATGTAGTATCTATGTATTATTTAATATTATCAACTCAATATTATACCCTAATAATAAGATAAGTTGTATTTATTTAAAATTATATTAGGATCAGTTTGTTTTCGCATCCTCTTCTCGGTGAAATAGTCAAAGATACATTGATGATACAACAAATGCTTATAAATAAAGAATCCTCAACTCTACTGTTACCTCCTAATAAAATGTTGATATAGTATGTTCCTGATATCCAAAATAGATCCAGTCATAATATTCCACACTAATAGTCTCATTATCATCTAAAATAATTAATATTGGTAAAAAAGGGAACTAGTGAGCGTTATTCCTGTCAACACAATTTCACTGATAATGATATCCCTATTTAAAATCAAGTCTCACAATTATAGTGTGAAAATGAAATCCCTATAAGATAATTATAGAGTCTCTTTAGGGATTCTTTCCCCATGGTGAAACTCTATCATCTTTTTATAGGGGTCAAAAGTTTTTTGATCTACCTCACCCTACACGATTGGGAAAATATTCATATTTTTTCACCCCTTATTTGTGTTAATTTTATACATCTTTTAACATTAGTGATCACTGCATATTCCCTAATATAGTTGATATTCTCCAATATTAGAGTGACACCATTGATATTTCTGTCCTAAATAGATTTAGAATTTATTTGAAAAAATAAAAATATTAATTCCCACATCCTAAATTAAACCATTATCCTATGATGCTGAAATCATAAGCGACACATAGGGGAATAAATTGTTTCATCAGTTTATATAAAAAATTTATAAATATATTTTTATAATTAAATTCATTTATCATAATATATATTTTAATGAATATTACTTATATTCATTAGGTATATTAATCAAATGCAATAATATATTTATATTGAATTACTATTGGATGTGAATATAAATTAATTAATAAATATCTTATGCATGACCATAAATTTGAAACGTATACAAGATGAAGAGTATTTTAAAAATATGGAAAGCACCGAAGTATTATAAGTGATATAGTAAGATATTAAGGTTGATTAATAATATACCCTGAAATATGGTTTTGGATTTTGATTAGATCATTTTTGGTATTGGTTATCTCTAATAAAGATTTAAGAGGTTGAAAGAAGAGTGCATGACATGGGGAGAGAAGATGAATACCAACATGGGTGATTATCGATCATGATCAAATCATGGTGATGCTTGAAAAAACCATGGATTTCTATAGTTTAATTTTGGGAATCTTGAGTTCATCTATATGAATATGGCGTTAGCCCACAATGTCGTTGAATAAAATAATGATGAAGCCATGGAATTTGACAATTCATTAGTTTTCTCCACAAAATACATTGTATACCACAGATGGCCATTAAAAAGATTATATATAGGGTTCTTTGATGGGATATGTTTGGGTTCTAGTAATAATGTATTGGTACAACATATGGGGTCTACATAATGATAAATAGTAAGCTATGGGTTGGTTTTTTGAAGATACATAAGGGTCCTTGTTTTCTTTGAGATGAAGATAATGATATAGAGAGTTGGGTAATGGTATTAAATGAGTCTATTTAATGGTCATGGTAGGTTTTATAACTATAAAATATAATGTCAAAATATTGAAACTATATCATTCTATCCTAATATAGGTTCATATTTTTAACAAGGGGGGAATGTCATTGCATATTTCCTAAATATCATTCACATCACAATGAGACCGATTCATACCATTAAAATTCAAGTCGAAACATTGAATTTTAATGAAAAATAGTTTGCACCATGAATCTATTGGATTCATTGTGAAGGAATTGAATAAATATATTTGATGATAAATATTTTATTTTGATGTAGAGGTTTTATGATATTGTTTCACAATCATTTCATTCCAATATATATAGCTCGAGTGAGCACTTGGGTTCATGGTGTAAATTTTTGTTCCTGTTACAATGGGTCTAAGTGCAAATATTTTTAATAGATATGAATATACCTTATTATTGATGGAAATTAATTTTTTTTGACTCTGATACATAAAAAATATTATGTGGAAATTTAAATGGAATCTATACCTATGGTGAAAGGAGTTCAAAAACTAGGTATACTATTGTGGTATTAATTCTGAGGAGAACATCGTATATAGGTTTTCATTTATTAATTTTATTTTAATATAGCTCTCTGTGATTATTGTTACTTTTCATTATTTATATTAAATTCAATTATTTCACTCTATAATCCCAATTTTATTCCCCATTCACTTGTACATAGCTTATTCACCATCGAAGATCACCCTATAATTATTGGTTATACCTATAGAGACTATTCTTCTAGTTGAGGAAGGTGAATAACAATACGTTTTTTGATTAATTATCAATTATTAATTGTTTTACTCTATAGTATTATTTAGATAATTAATTTTTATCACATTCATCATTGAACCACTAAAATAATGTGTCCATGGAAAATTAAACAAGAGTATGGTTAATATAATTAATTCATGACAATTGAATAGGGGTATTACCCTTTTTGGGTTTCGGTTGTGAAATAATTAGACTTAATATTTTTTATTTAATTTAAGTCAGTTATTTTCAAAAAACACATTTGGAAACCACTTTTCCTCTATTATAATTTTAAAGCTATATTATTTTAATTTTTTTTAATTTTTAGTTTATTTTTTATATTACATTAAATTTTTCATCACTATAATATTAGGATCACGATGACCTAACTTTTATTCGAGATTCATTTTTGACCTTCTAGGTTTTTCATGAAATCATCCCCAAGCTTCCTATTTTCTTTATATAACTATTTAGTGTTGGATTAAGAAAAAAAATTCTAAATAGGTTTGACCCTAAGGATTTAATGACATCCATTGGGGCTATAAATTTCTGATGTCTTTATCAAGTAATGAAAAAATATATCTAATCAATAATTATTGATTATTTAGGTTAAAAAAATTCATATCTTATTTAAATTTTATTATTTTTTAGGATTTTATTATTTTTATTTTATGCACTTGGTGGTTTATGGTGGTGTGTGGGATGGATTATCAGATAATTCATTACTATTAAAAAACTATCATTGGAGTAAAATGGATATCGAGCCTATAGTTTGAGATGAACCAAATGCTATAGGGAGTCCATGGAATGGAACCAATTTGAATAATTCGTAAACTTAAGGGTATGATGAATTTTAGGATGAACTATAGATTTATACCTACGATTAGATACATAAAGGACCGCCCAAATATCCGAATGAGTAGGGAGAATCTTGAGTTGAAAATTTATTACTAGGAAGAATAACGAATTCTAGATCATAATGATATGGATTCAAAAGAATTATTAACAAAATTTCATACCAATTACATTGAAATTGTGATTAGAGAATAGATGATCAAGATATATATCTTAGAGAATAGGGATAAATGGAAAATCTCGTTACTATAAGTATTAAAGATTTAAATTAGCTTTTTATAATATTTTAGACATTCTAGTACCGGGAATGATGTTGAATAAGATCAAGATATGTAATAAGTAAATTCTATTGAAGAAACATTGGAAGGATAAGTACAAGAAGAAAATAAAGAAGGTTTCTTTGAGCCTGTTGACATCTCTATAAAATATGATCCTCTATCTTACGATGAAATAAAATATAAAACTAAAGAAAATTTTATGAACGTTTAATTGAAATAAGATGAATAACATATCTCTGTCACATGCATAAAGATACTATAACAACATAAAATACACACATAATATACTTATGTTGTGACCAATAAGGCATCAGAATATTCTTAAGAATATTTACGAATCGAGGAGATGAGTTGGCATAGAAATTTGGGGCCTAGAGAGCCTCGATGTGCTGATTTTGATAATAGTAAATATATTTTTTCCTTGAGAGCCTTTTGACTTAAAAATTGAATACCTTATGTGAGGACTCTCATATCAGAATTATATGTCTATGGTTGAGTTTATGATGTCGTGTTTACCCTGGGTGAGATATAAAGATGACCATACATGGAGCTTTGGCCTAAGGTGGGATAATGCGGTGTTAAGTCATATATTAATTAATCATATGATAATTTAATTAATTAATTAAACCTAAACCTAATACCTCCCACTCACCCTCTCACATTGGGTGTATGTCACAAGCAGGAGATATTTTCCTACAATTATCAACTCCTCCGAATATAGATTATGGGAATGAGTTATAATTGAAGTGTCGTGGTGTTGTCAATCTATGTTTCAGAAGTAGATCATCATCAAAAGTATCGTAAACTGAGTATCCTTCTTCACCAAAAGCTATAACATTTCTACCTATAGGTAGGTAGTTTGAGATTATATCTTGTTCCCCATTAATTAATCTATGAAGTAATGTTATTGAGCTTAATTAATATTTATAATGATCACTAATACGTAGATCTATGAGTTTTGGTTAAAACATGGGAGAATTGGTAATTCTCAATGGTAATTCCTGAATGGAATTACCGTCTGGACAACGGGTTGTCCTGAGAGACATGCCATGTAGCCCTTCCTTTTTGGGGAAGATTACTTTTGGGGTCTATAAGACATATACATGGGTTAGACACTGTGATGTACCCCACACCATGTGACCATGGGACATGGATTGGATTAGCCATGTGAAACATCCTGTCCAAGTACAACTACATAGACATGGGGTTTGATACATGGTCACTGAAAACCAACATGTGTAGGGGACTAGTGAAGAGGTACATGGGGTTTACCTTATATACACTTCGTGTACCCTTATATGGGTTTGATAACTATGTAACCATGATACAAGGATATGTTATAAGGTGGGTACACTTCGTGTACCCTTATATGAGAATTGATAACTATCTTCCTGAGATTTTCTACCTTCCATATCTTCTTCTATGGGACTCATATTCAAGCTTGATAACATCCCATATTGATTATTGTCTCATGTAGAATGAGATGGTGGTGTATATTTTATCTTATGTGATATAATGATTCATGTTAAAATAAATATTCTTCTGAAGTTGTGCTTAACCGATGTTACAGATTAGTGTGTTTTGTTAGTGATATACTGGGACTGGTACTCCCTTATGGAATCAGGGTGCAATTTTCCCATACCTCTTTTCTTGGGTAGATATGGGATGCTTCACATTGTGGGAGAGGGTTATAAAACTTTGGGTAAATCATTTGGGGTTAGTACACCCTTAATGATATAGGGAACTGGTTCCCTATATCTTATGAGTTGTTAGATTTAGTGCTTTTATACCGTGTAAGGGAATAGTATCTCCATACTTATTGGACAGATATATTAGGTACTTCCCTATTAGACCTGGGTGTGGGTCCTCTATCTGTCAAGTCAATACTCCCATGTTGTTCCAGGGAGTGGGTCCTCCATATATCTTGTATAGGGAAAGTAGGGATTCCCCAATCAGGTTAGTGAGTAGGTACTCTATCCTTAAAGATCAAACTCACATGTCGTTCTAGGGTGAGGGTCCTCTATATGTGTTCTTTCTGAAGAGTTGGTACTCCCTTATCATGCTAGAAAGCAGGTCCTCTAGAATGGGGTTGTTACACCATTATAGTTCCAAGGCATGTGTCCCCTATAGTAATCGATCAGGTAGAGTAGTACTCCAATGTTTTTCTAGGGTGTGGGTCCTCTATCCATAGATTTATACTCCCCATATCATGGGAGAGGGTCCTATGGATTTGAGTAGTAAGCACCTAAAATAACGGGAGTGTATCCTCACATAGTTTTACTCCCCCATCTTAGGGTTTTAGTGGGGAGTAGGTCCTCCATTGGATTTGGATTCCCATCAGATGTGGATTATAGTTACAAGTATTGGTACCCTCAACTCGATATGATCAATTTATGGTTAGAATTTAGTACCACCTCACTCTATTGAGGGGCATGACACTCCATACAAGAGAGGAAGAGTTTTCTAAAGTGGTTTAGGAGCTAGTACTCCCTTGACTACAGGTTAGTGGTGAGGTGTGGGTACCAATATTATATCTTGTTGATAGGATTCTTATGATTAATATTATGGATTAGTACACACTCAAATGGGTGTATTTGGGAGGTGAGGGCCTCCCAAATTGGTTTTCTTATAGCCTTTCACAGGGCTCAGCTTAGTAACAAAAACACTGATACTATTATGAACTAGATTAATACCTAAAATGTTGTTTCCATTGTATTATACCTCTCATATAGGTGATATATAGGATGGAAAATCTCATGGAGTGTGTTATTATATATTATGTTACCACTAGATACTCAAGAATAATTATGGTTTTGGTTATGTGGTCCGGACCTGATGAGACTTGGAGTCTAAGATGAGTATATCAGGGTTATTCTAGCACCACTATGGTTTTATCACATTCTAGGTTGACAACACTTATGGACCGAGTATACATACCTCTTCATTTCCCATATCTTTTTTGGTTACTGTCATTTCATTGGGGGGTGAAGAGGCATGGGGTTTTCCAAATCATTCTGTATTTAGCTTCTCATGGTTAAATAAGATTACTCTCCTAATAGTGGTGGAAAATAATCAATGTGAATTTTATCTACTATCCATGTTGATCCCCCTATGCTTATAAGAGGTTACTACTTTTCAGAATGATTTGTGGGACATAGTTTTCCCTTACTCTTTTATTGCGGCATCTTTTTACATAACTGACATTTCATGTTCAACTGAGGGTCGATCGATATGGAGATTCTATCTCAATGGGGGGGGGGGGTTCCCTTTTGAATGGTTGAGAGGACTATCTCATTTCGTTGGATCCCCTTTCTTTTGAGTTTTTTTGGTTCCTTCTGAGAATTTTTAAAACTCACACTTGCATGGGATTTTCTCTCATGTGTTGTGTCTTGTGAAGACGAAGGGAACTTTGACAGAGTTTGTGGAGGACCTGAGATATGCCGATCTTAGTGATATAGATCATCCAAAATGTTTACTGGATATGGGATGATAAGATTTAAGGTTGTTACTTTTGATAGTGATCCCCACCTTTTGAGAAGCTTGGATGCTTTTAAATTTTACTTTGGTGGATGCATGTTTTTATATTTTTTAATTTTAGTACAACTATTTTACACTGGTTTGGGATAGATGTATCAATTCATTTATGTTTCTATCTTATTATATATCTATAATGATCTATTTAGGTGTTTTTGGGTTTATGCATATATGTACTTGATGAAATTTCCTCAAGAAGTTAGTTCTGCCTTAGGTGATTATCGCAACCCCTACCCTATAGAGAACACTTAGGGTAGTTGTTTCTCAAGCTTTGAATTTGGTTGGGTTGTGATAGATTGGTATTAGATGTGGTTCCATTCAATGGGATTTTGTTCGAACATAGCACTTAAGATGAATTTCTTGGGTTGTATAGAGGTAGTGATATAATGCTTCGAGTTTGGAACTCAAGCCAAAGGATCTAGTGTTAGGGTGATGGATAATGTATCCATTCTCTAGGGCTTTTAAAACCTTATTCCCAACTCAGTACATTAGGGAACTGTTCTCGAGGAAATAATGGAACATGCATTATATAGGACTTAGTTATAGTTTTTCTTTTTTTTTAATTATTGAGTTAGTTCCCTAAATATTCTCTTTGAACGAGGTGGTTCGTGATTCTATTTAAGGTTTCCGCTATGATAATAACCTAATAGGGTAATACGGCCTGATTTTGATGACAATAATCCCCATTAAAAGGATTCAATTCAAGGAACTGGTGAAGAGGTGTTACCTCAGGGTGGTCCAGCAGTTGTGCCACAATCCATTAAGCAACTGGTTTTTCCAAAACATTCATGCCGAGAATGCACATAGGCTAAGTTCATTTCATTAGTTCCTCTGTTAGAGACCTCTGAGGTATTGGGGTGATACATAACCCTAGTAACTAGATGAATTGCTCGAGGAAGTCACATGGGTGTCCCACCTAGTGAGGACACCTCATGACTAGATGATGGTCCTTGTGGTGTTCCTTCTTAATGGTTATGCCAGAATATGGTGTATTTTAGTGATTAATTCCCATTTATTGGAAACAATCCCTTCGTTTGTGTTTGAGGGACTCTTTAGGGATTATTTATACCTATCTATGTAATGATAAGTTCATATGTAGGAGCTTATGCAGCTTTGATAGGGTAACACGATGATGCTGGTGTACTCAGAGAGGTTTGAATATCTGTAAAAATACTCTTTGAATATGATTCATGATCCATTAATTATATCTCAAAACATTGATCAGGGCCTCCAAAGAGAGGTTAGAGTAGGAGTGGTCTCCTTGTGCCATACCTCTTATGTAGGGGTACTGTAGTGACCTCTAGTCGTAGAGACCATACTAGCTTAGTGATGGACAGATGTCACCTATGGTGATAGTTAGGAGGCTGAGGAATCTTCATCAGAAAGAAGATGACAGATAAAAAGATCATATCACAGGATGCATACCCATTCCCAGACATATGCATGTGGGCCTGTAGTGCAGGAGTAGCATTAGGGACCATCTTAGTCGCTGGAAAGGCTATGTTACGCTTTCAACATATGGGAAAATTTTGATAGAGATTTTCTAACATTCTATGCTACTAATATGGAAATGTTTGATGGAACTAAATGGAAGAGGGGGCTCTTGAATTAGGTAGATTCACAAAATAGAAGACATGTTGGAGGAGCATGGATTGAAGCAAGAGGTGGACAGCAGTTTGAGTTGTTTTAACCACTAACCCATGCGGTGCATGCTAGGCACATGAAGACAGAGAACACATATGATGATAGTTTCATGCCATAAAGGCCTTCAACATATAATCTCTAATGGTTAATAGATGCACCCTCTTTGTTCGTTATACTCTCTAATTTAGTAAATTATTATACACTTGAGTGTGGTACTATTTTCATTCCCATTATTACCCGGGGTTTAAACTCGGTGATGTAGGGTGTCGGTAGATCCTTAAAATAGGAGTTTTTAACATAGCTTCAAATAAATTGGTAATAGTGTGGCTTCACATACCAAGAATCATTTATGAGATTTTATAAATATGATATGGACAGTTCAGTGTCACCCAATGTGGATAGTAATGAGGTTTGGTCCAAGAGTCTCTCTGACTTGTGTGTTCGGGGCTGGATGACATGTTGTTGTTTACAAAAGAGGAATTAGTAATACTCATTTGAGCATGTGAGAATCCATTTTTTGTTCTTCAGTACCCTCATGTTTTTAGTTACATCTTATTACGTGAGATGGTTGAGGAGGTACATGACACAGTTTGATGTATCTTTAGACTCACAACGAATATAAATTCCTTCCCCACCAAGACAAGTTATTATGACATGACCCAAATCATATGGGTTAGTCAGTGTAACCCAAAGAGGATATTGTTATGGATAGGTGAATGTGTTCATTGGAATTGTGTGTTTAGGGTGAGGTTGAGTAGTGGAGAGCCTTTCCTAGAACCAATATTTAGCAAAAAAAAACATAAACATAATTAATGTTTCCTCTATGTGGATCGGTTTCCTACCCTGCATACATATCTAGGATGCTATTAGTGTGTGTGGAAGTGTTTCTGTTTTGGATAACTATGTTATTAAAGGAGGTTGGTAGATTAAGGGTGTGGTAAAACCCAATGTTCACACTTGGGTATGCTTATTTTGTTTTTCTATACAGTTGTGTGCTTGGTATGATTCTAGAATGAAAGATGCTTGATGGGGTTTTTGAAACAGTTCATCTGAGGTTGGATGTAAACTATGGTGTTTTTGTTGGAATCTACGTTAGGATAGTAAGGTGGTGTATCTCTAGTGACTATGACTGTAGATGGACCCTAGAGCTTTGGGATTTTCTACCAATCATAACTAAGGATACATGTGATCAATTATTGGATGATATTGACCATATTGGATATAGATGTAAGAGTTGTTTGGCCTTGGTGTTTCAACTGAGTGTGTTCTTGGAATTAGAATGAGATCCCTTTTTGAGATATCTAGAATGGGAGTTCCTGTGTAATTATAGATTTTTTTTTCATTATTCCAATATTTTTTCATTTTGGTGGTTAAAATTATTGAATGTGGCAGTGATATAGAGACCCTGGTTTTGACATGTAAGGCGTTTGAATATTTTGGAGAATATTTCTAATTCCAAGAACTAAGTAGGCATGGATATATATGGCCTAAAGAGCCTCAGTGTGTTTACTTTAAAAGCAATATGAAATAGGTGTTTTTCATTACCCACAATTAGAAAATTTCCCCCCCGAGGAATGCAGTTTGAGTTTTGGTCCTGAGCCTGATTAATTATGATTTGTTATAAGGTTTTAGAGCCGAATAACTATTGTTACTTATCTCTTCTAGGTAGATTTATGTGTTCTGGGTTAAACTGTTGTGAATCAGACATTTTATAAGGTTATTCCTGATAGGAATTATCGTCTACTTGTCATTTAGTCCCAAAAGACAAGCTGCATAGACCATCTTATTCAAGGAAGATGAATCTAGGGGTCCATGCATTTTATACCCTGGTTACATGGTCTATACTACCACAAATCATGTGACATTGAGACATGGCTTGGGTTAGCTGTGTGAAACTACATGGTCATGTTCAACTACACAGCCAAAGTACATGGACACAGTGTATGATACATGGGCACAAGAAACCCACATGACCAGGGGTCGGGTAAAGAAATACACATCATGAACATTATCTATATGTTTTGTACCCCATCACGGGATAAAAAATCATATATATAGGATAAAAATACATGCTCTTGAATGGGCTCACACACTGTGGGGACCCCATTGCATATCTTGTACCCCTTGAGATTTTTCCTGATACCTTCTTTCTTTTATATATACATATCGAAGACTCTGATTCATTTTTAATAATAAATTATCATGTATATTTTTTCACATAGAAAGTGATGGTGGGATCTGTTTCAAACTAATAGATATGAGGTGATGTGTTAAGATAAAGATTCTTGTGACGATGTTCTCAACCAATGTTGGAGATCGGTTCAGTTCACAATAAATACACTAGGAATTGTACACCCATATAGAATTATCTCTTTCCTCTTTGATTTTTTAGATACTGTACTCCCCATATTATGGGCAAAATTTTTATACCATTGTGTAGATCTTACGAGGTTGGTACTCTCCTAATAGTTTGTCATGTGGGTTCCTCATATTATACAAGTAGTTGTAGTTTTTGATCCCATACAACGCCAGGTCACAGGCCCTCCATACTCACTTTCCATATAGATTTGTACTCCTTTATTCGATCAGACTGGGGGTCCTCTATATTCGATGTTAGTACTCCCCTATTGTACCATGGAGTGGTCCATCCATATGTGATGTATCGGTAGAGTGGATAACATTCTATTGGGTTATGGAGTGGGTGATATATCCTTGGAGTTCTAAATCCCCTGTTGTTCCAGGGCATGGGTCCTCCATACATGTTATTCTAGAAGAGATTATATTGTACTATAGTACTAGGGAGTGGGTACTCTAGCTAAGATTCATTACTTCCCCATCATTCTAGGGTGCAGGTCCCCCAAAGAAATCAAGATGGTATAATAGTAATCCCCTATCATTCTATGGTGCTGGTCCTCTAGCCAGAAAGGTGTACTCTCCATGTCACTAGATTGGGTCCTCTATCCTTTTATTAGTACACCTCTATTATACCAGGGTGTAGTTCCTCAATTATTTGTTATCCTCTTCTCTGGGTTAATGTAGGGAGCAATTCGTCCATTTGAGTTGTTTTAATCTCGTTTGTTCAGTTCAATTACAATGAGAAGGACCCTCCACTATATATGAGAATTTTATGGTTTGGAGTTAGTTCTACCTTGATGGAGTGAGGTGTGGGATCCTCCCTATAGGATCTGTGGAGGTTTCATTCATTTTTTTAGGATCTAGTACTCCCTCGACATCAAGGAAGTTGAGTGGTACATGTCCCTCCATTCTCTGTCATGTAATGGATGCACACAGTTCATAATTTGGAGAAGTTATCCCTCAAAAGGGTGTAGTAGTGAGGGGTGCGCCTCTCCACTTTGTTTTCTTATAACCTTTCATATGGTCCTATTTAGCGATGGAAGGGCCACTAGTGAAGGGCACTAAAATAGACATAGTAGGTTGTTCCCTCCGGATTATACCTCTCAGAT
Organism: Viscum album; assembly: GCA_963277665.1. NCBI lineage: Eukaryota > Viridiplantae > Streptophyta > Magnoliopsida > Santalales > Viscaceae > Viscum > Viscum album. The sequence goes on from OY728119.1 coordinate 439,499,610, forward strand.
TGGTGACACCTGCTATAGATGAGCTTGTGGAGTGTGTTGTTCTATTTTATGTCACTATTAGAGCCTCAAGTATAATCATGTTTTACTCTATGAGGATTGAACTATATGATACTTGGTATCTTTGATGAGTATATATGGGTGAATCTAGGATCCTAATGGTGTTTTGACATTCTGGGTTGACACCCCTTGTGGACTGAGTATATGTACCTATTCCTTGTCCACACCTTTGTTTTGGTTACTCTCCTTCAGTGAGAGGTGATGATGCATGGTGAATTCCATGTTATATGCATGTTAATATTCCCATGGTTGGATGATATTACTCTCCTACTATGGGTGGAAAACTCTCAACGTGTAGTTCATCTAATCAGCGTGTTGAGGCTCTTATTCTAAAGAGAAGTTACTTCTTTTTAGGCTGAGTTGTGGGATGGTGTTTTATCTGAATATCTTGTTGGGGATTCTTTCGAATTAGATGGATTTTCATGTACAACTAAGGATGTATCAATAGGGAGTTTTTTTTATCTATGGTGGTTCCCTCAAGATATGTCTAGTGGATTATCACCTTTTCAGTTTCTCCCTTTTCATTTGAGTTTTTTGGGGGTGCCTACAGATTATATTTAATACTCACACATACATTGATTTTCCTAGACGTGTTATGTCTTGTGTATACCATTGGCCTTTAGATAAAGTGTATAGAGTACCAGAGGCTGGTGGAGCATAGTGAGCTAGACCGATATATGTTTTTAATAGAGTTGGGCCAAGGAGATTTCTACCAGTTACTTTTGATAGTGATCCCCTCATTTAGAGTATGTTGGAAGATTTTAATGTTTACATTTCTTAGAACTCTTTTTTTACTTTCTTTACATATATTGTATGCAGTTTTGGGATTGATTTATTCGAAAGAAATTGTTTCTAGCATTTTATATCTCTACACTCATTAATTGAGGTGTTTTGGGGTTGATGCATACATGTACTTTAGAAAATGGTGTCCCCGTTTTAGTTACTCCTTTGGAACTTGTTGCCACCCATGGACTATGAAGGCAGGAGTTGGGTTGTTTTGGCTCTATATCAGTCTTGGGTCAGATCATGACAAACACTCCCAGATTCAATTCTAAAATAGTAAAATTTATTTTTATGGATTTGATGTTGATAATTGTGACCTATTTTTCCCTTTCAATCCTTTATAAGTAGAAAGTAAATACTATATCACTTACATTATTAAGTTTCAATTAAGATTATTGTTTTATATAATTAGTAAAAACACCAACATAAACAATAACAATTTCTTCAAAGGATAATTTCTCTTACATAACACATTTTTTCTTATTTGAAATTTAGTCATAATCATCATCCATATAATACCAATTTTAGTCAAAAATTTTTAATCATTGTACTTTAAGACCTATGTATAAGAAATCATAATAAGGGTGAGCTCAAATTCTCAATAAGGGTAAACATAAGCATTAGTAATTGAATGTAATAAATTGCCATAACACGTGCATATGGGTTTGATGAAATAATCAGTACGTAAGAGAGAATCATAAAAGCACGCATACACATCAATACCTAGATTATTAAATATTAAAATGTGGAAAAGTAAAGTGTCATCATAATATAAAATCATGAGCCATGTGATCTCATTATTCATAAATTAAAAACATTATATACCCATAGGGGGAATAATAAAAATATGTTGCTAGCTTAGAATATTTTTCTTCAGAAAAAAAAATTTAAAGTTGAGGGTGAAATAACTGGAACCTAATTATTCTATAAAGGAAACCCTCATGTAACTCCCTCCTTCATTCGTTTAAAAAAATTTACATTACCTAAGGCTTTGGTGTTTAATCTTATTTCACCAATATTTTAAGATATAACAGTATCTCTTAGTGCTATCAAGGCCACCCCATAGTATAAGCTATTATGTTCTCTTCTAGAGCTATCTATTTTTCCCTATTGTATAATTAATTTCCAACAACCACAACATAATTAAATAAAAAATAAAATGAATGTCATTATAAAACTCATAAAAATTTAATTAATCTTTGCTAACAGGATAAAAAATGAAAAATAAATGGGTTTCATGTCAATCTCTTTGAAATAAGATTATCCCATGGAAAAATGACTTCCATAAAAATATATAAAAATATTAATCCATATTGTGAAATATGTGGAGGGTATCATTAAAAAATACCCCTATTGTATACTAATTTGAAACATGGGTTTTAAGCATTGATGAATGAAAATACCATTAAAATATCATTAAAAACATTCCTGAGGTAAATATAATTTTCATTTTGTAATTGACTTTTTAAGATATAAAACATTTTGAAAATACTTTTATAAATAAATCACTTTTAAAAACAATTAATTTGAAAAATATTAAGAAAAAAACCCTTAATAGTTTATTCTAAACCTGCAATGGAGTCATCCATTAAATGATGTTCTTTTCAGTAGATAATTTCCTACATGCAATAATGAATATTCTATTTGCATAGTAAAAAGGTTAAAAGGTTCTTTAATTGGAAAGAGAAAAGAATATTCCTTTTAGAATAATTTAAAAATAAAAAATAGGCTAAAATTTCATTAATAAATCATTTTGAAGATGTGAGATTTATTTTTGAATACAATTTTAGGAAACATGGTTTTGAATGAAAATAGATTTCCAAGAGAAGAGAAAAATGAAGTCATATTTTCTAAAAAAAGTTCTCAATTATTATGTGTACCAAAAAGTATTAAAAATATAATATTACAAGATAATATAATGAATAAATAAGTTATAAAAAATCATGGGTTTCTTGATATATGGATAATAGGTTCTCATCATTGGAAGCGGAATCATAAACAACCCAGATAAATATTGAGATTATAACATAATACTCTTACAACTTTGATAAATTTAATCATAAAACCTATCAAATAATAATACATAAATAGATATGTAAATATTCATATATTTAAAGGTAATAATAAAAAAATACATTTATGGTAATTATATACACAACAAAATACAATAACTGTTGAATATGCCATATATCTCACAAAAATAAAAGTGAGATAAGAAAAAACACTACTTCACGCTTGCTTCGGGTTACACGTTATTTAGCCTCATGTATTGTGGTTTAAAACATGTTATTACCTTATTATAGAAAAATATTAATATTTTAGTACATAATATATTATATTTTTTTTAATATTTTATCACATGTTCATTATTAATCTTTTATTATTTTCATTGTTTTAGGTGTCAGTAGCCTTTTTCCCATTCATGCTTTGTTATAAAAGTTCATGTTCATGTGAATATAATATAGTTCCTTCACCTGCATAATAATAATAAAATAGTTATAATAAATATGCATCAATTATAATTTTATAACAAATCATGAATTGTTTTTATGAAAAATGAACTAACGTTGTGATTATGGAGATAATAGATCATATATATGTTTGAGTAATGTTCACATTTTTCAATTATCATTATAGAAAGAGGGTAAGTAACATTTACATTAACTAAATTATAATAAAATAATAATTAAAATATTATTTAATTATATTCTTATATAAATTATTTTTCATATGAGGTGATGAAAAAAGGAATCACATCACTTTAAGGAGGCGGTAGTCCACACGACCATGAACAACTTTATCAATTTTTCAAGTGAGTTAGTAGGTAAAAAATTTACATATTATATTTCAAAAAAAGATAAATATTTTTTAATCTCATAATTTTTCATTTTATATCACATATATATATTATATTTACCATTATTAACTTTCATGTAATTCATTACTAAAAAAGAAATCATATCTCTTTGTGAGGTGGTAGTCCACCGTACACACGAGAAATTATATAATATCACCTTTAGTATGGATTTTTGAAAAAAATACATGATAAAAGAAATATATATGTATAATTATGTTGTAGTTATCATATATAAACATTATATCCATCATTATAATCAACGATAATTGGTTGTAATTGAAAAATGAGTGAAATCGTTTCATGAGTTGGTAGTCTATTGTACACCCAAATGATGATTTTGTAACGCATTAGATAGAAGATTGTGATTTTTAGGTCACAACCATAACATAACAAAAATATATGTATATTTAATATGATTATGTTATTATATCATAATTATTTAATAATAATTTATGGAGGTTGAGAATGAAATAAAATAAAAAATTTTGTTGAATAACGTTACCTTTTCTTCGGGTATCCTCCTAAAGTTTCAACCAATGGCATCATAAGGATGGATTTGTGTCAAAAACAAGGCAAAAAGAATTAGAAGGGGATATTTTTTTAATATATTTGGGAATGTATATTCCAAAACCCACTATATGAGATTTTTTGAATAAGAGAGGATATTGGGTCACCTTTTATATGCAGGGTGACTAGCACACTTGTAATTTCTTTAAAGGATGAATTCCACCCATAGTTTTTCCATGTCTAAATACCCCAATAAGATTCAATTATTGATAATAGTATTTTTAAGGTCTAAATATTACCATAAAATTGTTTATGGACATGTTTATTCATCATTTTTTTACTTATTTTTAAATTTTAATTTTTTCGTAAACTCGTAATACATTAATCGATGTAATTAATTTAAAATGTTTTCACTAATCATTATGGTAAAAAATTATGTTGGATCTATTATAAATTATATATTAATATTAGTCCATATATGTAATATATTTTTCAATGTACACTCATATATGTGGAAAATTTTAATTTACAAATAATCCTACTGATGTGACGAGAAAGTGGGTTTTTAAAGAGAAATTTTTCAATGTTTTACAATGGTTTAATATCAAACTTCCATATAAAATTGATTAAAATAAAACAATTAAATGATATAAAATTTAACTAATTTTACAAATAGTTAATTTAGAATAATACTTATCCTTATAAATAATTTTAATGAAAATGGGACTTTTCTATTTAAATTTAGTATTTTTCACTATGCATCAAAAAAATAAATCTATTCAAATAATTATAACAATTATACCCAATATAATTATTACATTCAAAGAAATAAAAATGTTTAATTTTTAGATAAAAAATTATAAAATTATAAAAATTTAAATTTAACGAAAAGCCGAGAGACACAATGAAAAATAGGGTTTTCATGATGTATATTTTTTCAAGCGCAAGATGATTTTATGTTATCTTTATTTATGATAAAAATAATTTTATGAATATAAATTAAATTATATTGATATGTAATTTAAAAATTTTATTCAAATCATTATCTATTTGGGGTCATTTTAGTTAAGTAAAATTTAGAAACATTATGTACTTTAAGACAGCTTTTAGGAAACCCATTTTTTAAACCAAAAACAACCTTATACAAAAACTAAAATATAATGATGATTAAAATATAATTAACTACACTAAATATAACTATGAATAATTATGTTACTTTAAAACATAATTAGTTCTTTATATTTCTATACTTATTAAAAAGAAATGTTAGTTTTTAAAAAATTGGTATTTTTTACTATTCACTAAAAAAATTATTTTTAGAAAAATTACAATATTTTAACAAAAGTAATTTTTCATATTACAATTCTAAAAATGATTTTAATTTTATGTAATAAATTTTACAAATATTTTAAAAATTTATTGAAATATATTTTCCATGTAATGAAATAAAAAATAATATTTTGATGAATATATATTTTTGAAAAATAAAATCACTTTACATAAAATTGAATGATTATTTACTAAACCATTATAAATAATTTTTACTAATAATGAAAATTATTTTGATATACATATATTTATATATATATATATCATAAATTAGTGAATAATATCCATACTCACCCATTCACAATCTTGGTTATAGTGGTTATATAAATCGCATGTCCTTTAAGCATGATGTTTCTTATTGAATACGTTGTCGAATATAAAAATGTTGGGTTTTATTGGTAATGAAGGTAAAATTAATTATTTATTGTAATGAAACATAAACTCAATGATTAATTTTAATTATTAAATTGATCATAATTTTATTCTTTTTAAAAAATATGGTACATACATCTACCCCCCCCCCCCATAATAAATTGAGACCTCACAGTTTGAATGCTATCTTGATAATAAAAGGATAGATATTTGGAAAATATTTTTTTTAAAACAAATTGTAAAAAGGGTTAATAAAATATCCTATTGATATATATTAAATTGAAGTATGAGTGTTGTCTAGAATAACTTATAACTAGATTTCTACGTAAGAGTTCATTAGTGGCATGTGAAGATATGGATATGGAGGGAAAGCATAAATAATTGTAGTGCTAATTTATATAATAGATCCCAAACAAGTTAATAATCAATGAAAAGTTAAGGGACTAAAATACATGAATCTATGATGATAAAAATAAACCCCAATTCATCATAATTTATTGTACTAGGATAAAACAATTTCATGTTCTTTTCCCTAGAGTTGAAGAATTCTATTACTATATAGACTAGGGGAATAGGGAAAAGTGCTTACTTGATAAGTATAATTGAATCCTCTAATCAATTTCTACAAAAATATCATCATTTTCTAGAAATTATTTATATTCATGATGAACGTTTAATTTCAGAATCACTAAAATATAATTATAAATACCACATTACCATAAATAGGATAGAATATTGTTCCTAATACCATTACACATTAAACAAAAAATGGTTATCACAAAGAAAGATAATTCAAAAAATTAATAAAGCATCAATAATTAATCTCCATATTTCAATAATAACATAAAAATTTCAAACTAAATAATTCCATAAATAACTATCCTTAAAATTCATTAAACATTTCTTGACATAGATTTGAACCCAAAGATTAGAATGATTTAATCATATACGATTCCAAGATAAATCAACTGGTATTCATCAAATAAAATAATATATTTTTCACAAACCTAATATTTACATTTATAAATTTCATACAATCCAACATATCTTGTATCTTTATGGTAGGCAATAAACCCTTATTGCTCTTTAGTTATAGGCTTAATTCCCATGGCCTCGTCAGATGTGAGGGGTTATCACCAGACCTTTAGGTTACACATTTTTTCATTAAACCCAAAAAAATAATTCCCACCTTAGTAACAACTGATGTTGATACTGGGGGTTAAAAATACCAAATCCCAAATAAATTTCTCCAAAAATTTCATTAATAACCTCCAATGTTTTACAACCTAAAACCGCAAATACAGTGGCTATAAATTTGAACCCATGATCAACCTTAATCTTTGAAACCCATGAAGGTACCTATATTTCCTCTATTAACCTCACATGAAGACATCCAAATCTCCATATTTATCTAAACTGACCTCTATTTCAAAATATAACATACCAAAACCCTCACAGTAGGATCCAATGATGAAATTGTAATCTTTATTTAATTTGTATTGATGCTGATAATTGTGACCCATTTTTTTCAAAAAAAAACTACCATATCAAAATCAAAATTTTGATCACATACATGCTTGAGGAATATTTATGTTTATAATTTTAGATATTTATGAAATACACCTACATAAACAATACTCATGTCATCAAATGAGAATTTTTTCAAATAACCCATCTATTCTTATTTCACATTAAACCATCATCATCATCATACATATGAAATCACTTCTATAAATAATTCATTCATCCACATTATTTTTAATCTAGTTAGAATTAAAAAGTATATGGGTAGCTCAAATGATCATTAAAGGTAAAAATAAGCATTAATAATTGAATTTCATCATTGAATATAAGAATTTCATAAGGGTATGTTGATATAATCAGAGTGTAAGAGAGAATCATAAAAGAACTCAAACCCATACATACCTAGATCATTAAAAATGAATACAAGGAAGAAGAAATATCCAGAAAAATCAATAATTTTGATCCATGTGAAATGAATCATGACCATATGAAAACATTATAAACCCATAAAGACCCTAACAAAAATTTGTTGGAATCTTGTAACACTTTTCTTCATAAAATCAGTGAAACCCTTAATAGAAATAATTGGATCCTCAATAAGTCTATTAGGTAAACCCTATGGTAATTCCCTCATTATTAACTCTCAAGAAAACGTACATGACCTAATGAATTGGAGACCTATTTAGGTGCACCCATCATTTAAGGTATAATGGGGTCAACTGGTGTTATCTGGGGTTCCCCATCATATAAGAAACAATTGGATCACTTGACACTATCTGAACCACCACATTATATATTTAATTTCCAAGAATCAGAACATGACTAATTAAAATAACCATTTGCGTAATCATAAACCACTTTAAAAAATCATTATTCATTCATAACTAGATTAACCCATGGAAAATAATTTGGTTTTATTTTGAATCTCAATTAAAAATAATTAATATGTGGAAATAAAATTGGTTCCATAATAATCTCATTGAAATAATATTAATCCATAGAGATAAATAATGGGAATAATATCATTAAAAAAATACCCATTAGAGCATAAATAAAAAAAATTACATTTATGAATGTAAAAACAATTAAAATATCATGAAGGGTAAAATAACGTTTTTTATTTTTGAAATATTATTTTTAAAAAATAAAATATTTTAAAAACATTATCATTGAAAAGGAATTTTAAAATGATAAATTTTCATAATAATAATAATGTAATTTATTTAAAAATCTTCTTGGAAAAATTCAAGACAAACATCAAATAAATGACAGTCCTTTCACTGGGTAAAACCAACAATGTCTTAAAGAAAATTCCTTTTGCACAATTAAAATGTCATAATGTGACTTATTTGGAAAAAGAAAATAGGAATCATTTTAATTTTTTTAAACAAATAAAAAATGGCTAAAATTTTCATTAATTATTCATTTTAAAAGATTAAAACATTTTTAGAAATCAAGGTTTTGGAAGATCACTATTTCCAACCGAAAAGATAAATGGGGTCAAATTTTAATAAAAACATTTTCTTTATTATTATAATTACCAATGAGTATTAAAATGGTACTATTAAATTAAAATACCATGATCTACTACATTATAATAATATTCATGAGTTTCTTGATAGTTGTAATATGAGGTCTCATCAGTAGAAGCATAATCATAGAAAATCCAGATAAATGATGAAATTGTAGCATAATACTCTTACCAATATAGTAACATTGAATCATAATTACCATGAAAGAAAGTTTCTAATGTGGATATGTAAATACCCATAAATATAAGGATAATTATAAAAAATAAATTTATTGGTATTTTATTCACAACTAATCAAAATAAGTTTTTAATATGGCATATATCTAATAGAAATAAAAGTGAAATGAGAAAAACCCTTACCTCATGCTTCCTTTTGATTTGATGTCATTTAACCTTAGTTATAGTGGTTTTAAAATTGTTATTTACATATTACAGAACTATATTAAAATTTATTACATCATATATTATTATTTTTAATATATTATCTTGTCCTCGTTAATAGTCTTTTATTATTTTCCTAATTTTGGTTGTTAATTGTGTTGTTTTCAAATTTTTCTTTTCTTAATAATGTTTTGTATCTTGTGAATATAAATTTATTTTTCATACCAACAATAATAATCATTTCATATTTATAATATTTATACATAAATTATAATTTTAAAACCAATCATAAAATATGGTTATGAACAACAAACTAACAATACCATCATAGAGATGGTAGTTCATACAAACGCATGTGTACCGCTTCCATTTTTCAATGATCAATGTGAAATAAAGGTAAGTAAACTTTCACATCACATAATGATAATATAGTCATTATTAATATATTATTTGATCATATATACTTATATATATATATTTATATATATCAATTTTTGATGTGGTGATGAAAATATGATTCACATCCCTTAGAGGATGTGGTAGTCCTCATGTCCAAGAATGACTTTATCATTTTTTCGAGTGAATGAATGGTAAAAATGAAATTTTATATTTAACTAATGATAAATATTTCATTGATATCAAAAAAATTTCATTGATATAATATATATTTATTATTATTTTTTATTACTAAATTCCATTTAACGTGTTAGTGAAAAATTAATCACATTGTTTCGTGAGACTGTAGTTCGCTATACACACGACTAACATTATTGTATCATCTACGGTACGAAATTTAAAATGATATATATGATATAATAACTCTAGAGGAATAATTATGTCATAAATATCATATATAATATATTTATCCGTCATTATACCCAATCATGAGAGGTGATAATGAAAAAATTAATGACATCATTTCATGTGGAGGTAGTCGACGATACAAAAAATGATGAATTCATAACTCACATAATAGAAGTTTTTGTGGTTATAGAAAATAACCTTAACATAAAAAATATCATTATAAGTATGATAAATTTTTGTATAGCATACTATTCATGAATAATTTAATGAGTTGGGAAAATAAATAATATAAAAATTCTCATTGGAGAATGTTACCTCTTCTTTGGGTATCCTCTTTAGGTTTCTACCAGAGGCCATACTAAGTTGGATTTTTGGCCAAAAAAGGATTCAAATTTGATATTAGGGATGTTGGTGTTTCATTATTGTAAGGTATTTTACAAACCCAAGAGGTTTTAGTATGTGAATAAGAGAGATCGTAGGGTTGCCTTTTATAAGTGGGGCGAGCGACACACTTGTTATTTTATAAAAGAGTGAATTCAAGCCTTTCTTTATTTATTTCAAAATGACAAAAAAGAACAATTATCATTACTATATGGTCTAAATTGATGTTATGGACATAAAATGGGCGTTTCTAATTCTTCTAGGTCATTTTACATAAAATATTAATGGTTAATCTCTCAGTAAATGTGTTTTACCTTTCTTAGTGTGATTAATTTTAATTATTTCCACTAATAAGTATGGTAAAAAAAATTAATTTTTCCTAATTATAAATTATAAATTATTATTAATACAATTATAGAATCCATATTTCAAAATTCCATAAATATAATAGGAAAAAAAATAAAAATAGTCCCACATATATGAAGAATGAATATTTTCAAACAATTACCAAAATTTAAAACTAATATATTTTTGAAATTATTATTTTAATAATGATTTTTTCTTATCCTAAATTTTTAATAATATTGTAAAATATTAAATTTAATAAAATAATCTTATACCCAAGGAAAAAATCTTTTTGGATAGGTGTATTTTTTTCAGACCCAATATGATTTTATATTAAATCTATATCTTATAATAATTATTATAAGAATATAAATTAAATAGTATTAGTAAATAATTTATAAATTTCATTTAAATAATTCATCATTAGGGGTAATTTTAGTTTATAAAATTTTTGGATCATTTTGAACTTTAAAGCAGTTTTCAGAAAAATCCATTTTTAATAAAAAAACAACCTTATACTAAAATACAATATAATGATGATTCATATTTAATAAACTGGGAAAAATAAAATAAATAATTATAATTTACCTTTAACACATAATGGGGTATATAAATTACTTTTTTAATTGAAAATAAATGATACTTCTATAAAAATGATATTATTCACTAATCAATGAAAAATTATTATTTTCAGAAAAATCACAAAATTTCACCTGAAGTAAATTTTAATATTTTGATTACAAAAATAAATTTAATTATATTAAATATATTTTATAAATGTAAAAAAAAATATTAAAAAATATTTTTTTTTATGTAAATCAATAAATAAATATTTTTTGGAAAAAAATATTTTTGATGAATAAAATCACTTTACTAAAAATTATTTAATTATTTAAAAAAAATTTATCAATATGTTTTATAAATAAGGGTATATATATATATATAATAAATTAGTTGATAATATTTAAATACAATAATTTAATGTCTAGGTTATAATGGTAATATATATCATGGGTTGTTTCAACTCAGTATTGCATTTTGAATACGCTAGCGAACACAAACATATCGTGGTTTCATATAATTCAAGATAAACATAGTGTTGAATACAATTAAAGAAAGAATTAGTTTTGTGCACCCATTATAGTATCAAATATAAATTTCTAAATTTGAAATCTCATGGTGTTATATGAACATTTTAATAAAAAGATGATGGACCACATTTATTGGATGATAGAATTAAAAAATTAGCTTTCCATCATTGAAGAAAGCCTCAATGGTGAAACAGTGCACAAAAATAGGGTATCCAAATTATTTAGAGATTAAGTACCTCTAACATATAATGTAAAAGCTTATGATGATGATAAAATTAATTTATGAATTCTAGTAATTGAAAATGAAAATAAATAAGAAACATTATAGGGTAGTAAACATGTTGTTCCGACTAAGTTATTCATGATAATGACACCTCTAATAGTAATTAAATATAAGTTGGATACTAGAGTGCATGGAATTATCCAATGAAACAATCATAAAAAGGAATTAAATTAGTTGTCTGTATAGGATTTCATAGAGATTACTAAAATTATGGAAGATTAAGAAACTAAGACATTGAGTAAAGATAAGAAGGCTGGTAAAATTACCAGTTTCATTATATATTTTAAATAAGAGATGAAAGAAAAGGAATCATTTGATTAGTATTAATATATAAAGATATATTTAGAATTATTAGTTATTTAATCAAAACAATTCAAATTTCTTATTCTACCAAAATTATATTTCAAAAATGTTGAATGAATAAGAATTAGAATATGTACACAAAAATATAGAATTCATAATTAGTTTTGATAATGGACCGAGTAATGTTTCATTCTCAAGTCATGTGACAAGAAGGTAATAGGTATATCATAATTTCCTTAAATAAATATATTATGGGATTCAATAAGGATTTTTTGGTATTTCTAGGTATTATATTTGGAAACTAAATAAAATTAGGGACACTCATAGTGGTCAGTTCATTTATTTTTAGAGATTAATTTAGCATAGTCCTTACACATTCACGAGTATTTTGTTTTATAGGCCCATAATGAACAAGGTGAAAAAAAAGAAAATTGGTTCAGCTGTAATGGTGGTTTTTACTTGAATGTTTTTATCTTTTTATTTCCATACATGTTATTATAACATTTCTTATTTTTAAGTAGAAAAATTAATTCCCAATACATAAGATTTTCCTAATTTTTTTCAATGATACAAAGATTGTATAGGAATCCCATTATGATAACTTTTAGATTTTATTTTTTCTATTTTTCTAAGAGTTAAATGGTGGATTTAATTATTATAGATTAGTCTAAAGGTATGAATTTGATGAATAATGAATTATAGAGGTTATTTGATTGTAGATAAAATTTTACTTCCATTTTCTTGATTTAAATTTATTAAATTCAGGTCAACTATTTTATTATTATAATGTAATGTCATGATTAATTTCCCAAAATTAGGTGTTCCCTGTCTCATGATTCATATCAATAAAATACTTCTCATTAACTTTATTAATATTTTTAAGATAAACATGTAATGTTATTTCCTTCAATAGATTGAATTATTTATTCTCAAAGTTATGAAAGTAATGAAATAATTTTTAAATTATTATGTATTTTTTTTAAATCCCTTATACATGAAACTTAACAATAATATTATTCCTACTTAATACCATTAAATCTATGAATTTAGTTACTAATTAATATCTAAAATACAAGAAAAAATTTCCCTCCCTTCCCTAATATTTGTGTTTTTCATTATATCCAATTGAATATATATGGGGGAGAGGTTGTTAATGGAAAGAAAGGGATGCACTATATGAGGTGAAATTTTTTGTGGTATTTTTATTTCATTATGGTGAATATCTCATGGTTTATCATTTATTATGATTCATTTATAAACCAATTTGAATAAAATGAAATATAAATAAAATGATAAAATGATAAAATGAAAAAAATATGAGTTCTTCCTTGGGTGTGTAAAATATCAGTTTCTCTTAACCGTTGATATTCTTATATCTATAACAATTTGTTCCATGGAGAGATAAAATTAATTTGTTTAATAGATGTGAAACATTTCCCATAAATAATTTAAAAAAATTGAAAAAAGTTAAAGAAAAAACCAGATGTTTAATTTTTCATTTATCATAATTGTTTTGTTCATAATCTACATTGAGTTATAGAAGTGGGTTGGATATCATTTTACAGTTCATTATTACGATTTACTTTTTATTCTCATAAAATTTTATTTTATATTTTTACTTTATTTTGAGAATGAAGATGTTTAACATTAACTACCCACCTACCCATAATGACCTAGTAATTTTAACCCTAATTTAAATTTACCATGTTTTTTTGTGACATTGTAATTATGCGGTGGATATTTGATAATCCATGTACGATAATTGAAATGGATTTGTACTTGAGGAATGTGCATATATCCATTAAAATTATTCCATTAAATTTGATAAAAAATCAATGTGAGGTATATCACATAGTTTTATTCGTATTAATAATGAAATTTGATACCTGATTCATTGAAATATGAGTACATGAAAAAATATATCTATGTTATCCTTTAATGTTTTCTCTCTATTTGTAATTATTTAAATTTTATTCCTTTTAATTTTAAATATTTGTTGGAATACCTTTTTAATTTATGAGGAAATATATTTTTGAGGACAACAACAGTTTCAATATAGGGGGATTTGGTATGTGTAATTTATGGATTAATTTATAAAATTAAATACACTAATTATAATATTTATTTGTAACAGTATACTTTTTTTCCTAAATTTATTTACTATCTTTTAGGAATGATTTATATTAATATTTAGTTTATTTTTAATAAAAATGATGGAAATTGTGATCTTATACACATATAGAAATTTGGAAAAGTACATAAGATGATGAAAAGTTAAAAAATATTTCTAACACCCTAATATTTTTTGTGATTAATCCATCCAATAATGTTAGAATATAATAAACCAGATATATGGGTATGATAGTGTCAAATATTATTTTTGGAAAATGTTATTTCTATGCAATTTTCAAGAGATATAAAGAGGAGTTCTGAGTGTGGGGAGCCAATGGGTAGAATGATTCTTGGTTAGATTTGCTCAAATTCTTCTCATCTAGGCCTCTTACATCATGTAAAAGTTGATAAAGTATTGGTCTTATATACAAAAAAATTATGTGGGAAAAGGATGTGTGGGTTACTGATCATCATAACCAAAACACCATCATTTTACTCCTTTAACTGTGTCATCTTCCTCAAAAAGAACTATCTCGATTAGTGCCAGACCATACACTTTTTTTCTGCATAACAAATTTCATAGAATATGAGGATCAAGCTTGTGATAACCATGGTAAAGATTGATATTTCTAGGTATTTTTATATTTTTCAAAAGGAATCATATGTTTATCTATTTTAATATACATCTAACCCCATATAAAGTCGAAGCCAAAAAAGTTGAATCTAATGAAATAGATATTTCAGAGGATTCCAAAAAAAAGTAAATTTTATGTAGTAAATGATCTACCTAAACTTTAGACATAAGGGTGATTTCAAGTGTAAAAAGTGTAATGGACCATTTGTAAGGGTTAATTCGATGGAATCTGATTAAATTTAAATGGATTGTTTTGGGTTTGTTTTGTAAAAGAGGGTGAGGCTATCTATGAATCCTTGGATGTTTACAAGATATATTAATAGTAAGAACTTGTTACATAATGGTATCTTAAGAGGTTTTTTAAAAGTCATGGGAGGCTGTATATTTGTCAAAAAATATTCCAAAATTATAAAAATAGTTCATTCATTAATGGTGGAAATTCTTGTCGTGAATGTTGAAATAATGTTACTAAATCATTTTTGAATATAATTTATATTGCAAAGGGATTGGGTCATTCAACTAACATAATATTATAGACATTACATTGTGTGGAAAATCAGTTTTCATCATGATGTATATAGATGTGCTGTGAAGTAAGTGATTCCAAATATTTAGTGATATGTAGGATAATTTTCTTCCATGGGCTAAATCTATCTTTTTAGGAATTTTTCAAGCCTATGGAGATATTTTGATGGTATAATTAGTTTCCCACCACAAATTAATTTTCATGAAATTAAGGGTTCGATCTTATAAACATGAAACAGATATGACCAAACTTTATCTTCATAAATAATTATGAGAGTTTTTCTAAGACCCGTAAATGTGATTAAATAGATCATTAATAGAAATTTAGACCGCTAGAGTTTGATGTTCATCAAACATGGATACTACTATTATTTCAACTTATTAGAAAACCTAATAAGAAAATTTTTATTTTTTCATTCTGTTTCTATATTTCTCTATTTATTTCATAACTCTTGATGCATTCAACATAATTAATCTATTTCTCCCTAATCAATCCTTTTTCCCACTTCTCCCATGTGTATAAAATTTATCATATATGATCACTTGATGAAAATTTTTTATATCTATAAGATAGTTTGGTTCAAGTTAATGAATGTGTGTGGAAATATGTGTTTTTATTCTTTTTTGCTTGTAAATGTTTTTATTATTTTGGATCATGTTGAAATTTACTTTTTTTTGTTGAATTCAGTAGTGAGCCATTATCCTTGGTGTCTTGTGAGGAAAAATTCCATAATGATTAGAATAATTAATTAATGAAATTTTCATTTCATTATAACTCAACTTTTTTAAATCAAATCTTTCTGAATTCAATTCTATTAATTATTATGATTGATATAACAATTTTATATGAAATTTTAAATGGTTTTTTCTATTTTTTCATCAATAATTGATTTATTAAATATGTAATTCATTTCGTATTCCATTACATTATGTTATCTAATTGAATGAGTAATATTTCGAATGATATATAGAAGAATGTGGCATTTTGAAGAAGATGTAGACACTTCACACTGCAGAACAATGCAGTCACTACTGGAAACCTAGGTTTTCCCAACAGTCATATACCAACGGTTCATCAAAACAATTGGTACAGGATTCCTTTCCCAACATTTTCATAAAACCGTTGGTAAAGGAAGACAAAGGTGATGATTTCCCAATTGTTTTATGAGAATCGTTGGGAAATAGTTCCTTTACCAATGATTTTACACAAACCGTTGGTAAAGGTTGGGAAATGTTTCCCTTTACCATCGGTTTAGACAATCCATTGGTTAAAATAATGATTTCCCAATGGTTTTTAAAAACCATTGGGAAAAGATACCCAGTTTTTGACCAAATCAGGAAGTACTACCTGCATTTGGCAGTTCTCCACCGATTTCAGAATCCCCACTCCCCAAATTTGTAGAAGCCCAGGGCGCGCCCTACTCCATTAAATCAACTGCTCCCTAACCAGGTTATAAGTACAAATAATCATTTATTCTTGCTCATTTTCCACTTATCTTGCATATTTATCAATTTATGAAGGTGGAAAACCTAAATTTGGTGTAAAAAACTTATAGTTTTTAATTGGTGATTTGGTTTGTTTTATTATGGATTAGGTGTATGAGGCATTTCCCTTCATATTACGGGTTGTTTGAATAAAACGTTATGATGTTGTAACCATTTGTGTTGTTTTTGTCTCTATTAAATCTGATTTTTCATGACTTAACTTTAAATTCAATATCACATTTGGTTTATGTTTTTTTAATTTCCAGTTGAGTTACTTGTGGTTGATGATTCTCCCATGTTAGTTGTTTTCAATGGTTTGGCATGGACATTGGGAATTTAATGTGACTTTTCCAAATGGGGGTGCCCTGAGAATACTAAAAATATTTGTTAGAAATGATCAAAGGGATTTTATTATTTAAAATAGATTTCGAAAGATATTTCATAAATGATTTCATCTTGAAGAAAGTGTTTTATTAAAATGAGAAATTTTTTAATAAGCCTTGTGTAATGTAATTTGTTATAGTACACTTGTTATGTGACCATGTTTCTTATTTAGTAACACATGATATAACTGGTGTGTCAGAATGTGTTATGAAAGAGATTAAAAGGTTGGTTCAAGATTATATTTACGTTTTGAGCCTATTAATGAGTGGTTTTAAAGATATTTTGAGATATTTACCTTATGTTTATTGGTGAAAACTGGGAGCTGTAGAGGGGGTTCATGATTAAGACATATAATTACTACTAAACATGTGGATAAACCATGCATAATAGTGAATTCTTGAAATTTTTGATGTTTTTAGTCCTTTTTGATTTGTAATTTCTTTTGATGCTAATGTTTCTTATTGATACCAATTATGGAAATTTTTTTAGTTTCTAATTCGACTGAGACTCCCCCACCATGGATAGTGTATTCTTCTCTACCCTTATTTAATCATTCTGTTTACATAGCCTATGCATCATCTACCATCATTTAATTAGTGAACTCAAGTCATTAATTAAAGCCTTCATTATCACTAGCATGTTAGAAATTGAATGATGTATACCCATCCTCACATGATTTATTACCTTAGATAGTGTCCAACATATGGAATACGAGCTTTTGAATTCATCAGTTTACTAGGATCATATATTCCATTTCCCCCAAGATGACTATAATAATATAACATTAGGGTCAATTAAATATGGTTCTCATTGTACGATGTATATTAGGTGTCCTTCTTGGCCAATACTCACTTTTATGAGGGTGTTGTGCTTTTCACTAGCCATGCTGGCATGTGTAGAAATCCATAAAAATGTAAGATAAGTCACAAGTTTAATTCAGTAATGTTGTTATCATTGACATAATTTATTATTAATCTCAAATTTAAAAATAAATGTTTTTGTCTATAATTTATGAAATTAAATCTTTTTACAAGACATGAAAAACCTATTAGTGTAGAATCATAAAATTTATTGACCCATGGGGTGCACATGACTTGGGGAAGTAATTGGGTAATAAAAGGTATAGCCATAGAGGTGCCAATAATGAGTTATTGAACATAAGTGAATGATTTGGGATGCTTATAACACATAATGGGACCTGAGGCATGTGCCTCTTATAGACCTAATGAAAAAGAATATAAATAAATTTTAATATAATTTTTGAGTACTTGTTCATTACATTGTTTTAATAGTTCACTACATTGACTAGAAACTTCTTCCTTTATCTTTTACTTAAATGTATTTTCTATTAAAGTTCAATCCTATTTAATTGCTTATGAAAAAATGACTTATATAAACTCTTTTTATAGAATGGACATAAGTTGGATTTATGAAACCGATCAGATATTAAGTGATTTTCAAAATAATTTGGAGAGCTCCATAGATTTTTCATTTCACAATGATTCAGATAGTGGTCGCATACACTGGCCATGTTCCAATTGTGTTGGTAGACCATGGTTGAGCCATGAAGAAGTCAGCTACCACATAACCATATATGGTTTTCGAGAAAAAACTTCTTGTGGTATCACAATAGGGAGAAAATTAAATCTCAAATTGTAGGTGATCGAAATGGAAGGAATGGAATGTAGAATTTGTCAGATGATCAGTTTCCATTTATTCGTAATCATGAAAAAGATAGGATTTCGGATCAAGAAGACTGCAATATGAGGATAGATGTTGCATCTACTGAAAATGATGATATTGATAGGGTGAAAAATTGAATGATGCTGCCACTACTCTAGTATATCGACAATGCGATAAAATGAAAAAGATGGAATTTTTAATCTGATTGTTTCATGGGAAAACTAAGTATGGGATTTCTAATACAGATATCGATTTCATTCTTACCCTCTTGAAGGATTTAATTACAGATGATGCAGATATTCCCTCAAACCACTATATGGCATGGGAGTTAGTTGACAAACTTGGATTTTCAAGAAACAAAATTCATGCTTGCCCGAAAGATTACAGTTTATTCTAGGAGGAAACCGCTGAACAAAATGATTGTATAAAATGTGGCACATCCCGCTGGAAGTCAAAATCTGATGGAACACCATCCCACATTCCACAGAAAGTAATGTTTCACTTTCCATTGATCCCCAGAATTCGTAATATTTTTATGTCTGATGAAATATCAATAAAAATGAGATGGAATGATACCGAGAGAAATAAGACTAATGATGAGTTGCTTCATCCTGTAGATGGATTTTCACGGCAGAGATTTGATGCTCGACATCCTGATTTTTCAGCTGACGTGTGTAATGTGATGTTGGGTCTTTCATGCGACAGTTTTAATCCATTTTGGCATATGCTTACATCTCACAGCACATGGCCAGTTTTTATACACATTTATAATCTTCCCCTATGGTTGTGTATGAGAAACCCTTTCACTTTCATGAGTATACTCATATCTGGACCTTCTAATCCCAACATTGATACTGATGTATACATTCAAACATTAATAAAAGATTTGAAAATTCTTTGGGATGTGGGTGTGCGGACATACGATGCATGTTCAAAAGACATATTTCATATGTGTGTTGTGCTTATATGGACGATCAATGATTTTCCATCTTATACAATGATGTCTGGATGGAGCACGAAGGAAAAACTGTCATGTCCTGTTTGTATGAAGAATACAAGATTCAGAAGACTGAAACATCATTGTAGTTTCATTTTTATGGGACATCGATGTCTCTTGCCAATGGACCATCTATATAGAAATAATCATCGAAGATTTGATAATACTATAGAGACTGATGATCCACCTCAGCGTATGTCTGGAATTGATGTGCTTAATGAATTGAAAGATTTAAGTTTTTCATTCGGGAAGGGTCAAAAGAAATATTGAAAGAGAATGAATTTTTCCACTAAAACCTATTACAATTAGAGGAAGAGGAGTATATATTTTTATTTTCCTTATTGGTCAACCAATTTGTTACGTCATTACTTAGATGTAACTCATATTGAAAAGAATATCTTTTAACTATTGTTTTCGATTCTTCTTAATGAAAGGGGGAGACAAAAATGATTTACGATCTCAGCGTGACTTGGTGGATTGGGGCATTAGACCGGAATTGCATCCTGTGCATATCAGTGAAAAGAAATGGCAACTTCCATGTGCTTCTAATGTGATGGAACCTATGGAAAAAAAATTTCTGGAAGTATAAGAGACTATTAGAGTTCTTTATGTCTATTCAAGCAACATATCTAAATGGGTCAACAGAAGAGAGTTAAAGCTAAAGTCTTTGAAGACTCATGATTATCACGTTCTTCTGCATGATTTTCTTCCAATATCAATCTATCATCTTTTGTCCAATAATGTAAGGGTTTCTATTATTCGGTTGTGCCATTTGTTTAGAGATCTTTGAGCTATGAAGATGTCCAATTCATTCTTGCAAAAAATGTTGACAAATGCCCCATTAATTTTTTGTGAGTAGGAGAAAATATTTCCTCCATCATTTCTCACATGCATGTTGCATCTGACTGTCCATATTCCCACTGAAATACTTCTCAGAGGACCTATTTCTTTTGGATGGATGTATCCAACTAAAAGAAATATGTACACATTAAAGTCTTATGTTCGAAACAGGAATCATCTTGAAGGCTCTATCATGAATGGTTACTTGGCTCAAGAATATATGGATTTATGCTCAATGCATTTGTTTAATCTTACTACAAGAATAAACATACCAATGATAAATGAAGAAGAATAGTATGAGAAAATTGAACCCAGTTTTCCATCACTTCCTCAAGAAAGAATAATTCCTAGATCATATACATTGAAGACATTGTTCCATGAAGAGCAAGAGATGGCACATTGCACAGTTTTGTTCAACAGTGATTTTTTCGATGACTGTATCATGTTACTAAAATGTATATGTACATATTACATATATATATCTATTAAAATATTCTTATTTTTTATCTTTAGGGAACATAAAATAGTAATAAATAGAAAGCATCTTTCTTTATCTTTGAGAAGGAGGGATGCTTCCATAGAAAAGTGTATTCATCTTGGTTAAAATTGAAGGTAAAAATATTACTATTTAAAATAATTAAATCAATATTTAATTTAGTTTAATAATCATTTATATTTTGGGTATTGAGTTTGTCTGCTGACTCTGTCTCTGGGGAAATAAGAGCTTTTCTTTTGGTCCTAATACCGTGGTTCGTGACTGTAAATCAACTCTTATCAATGGGTATAAATTTATTGTCATTAAATGAGCAAATAACATGACAAAAAAATAGGATGGTATTATGGTTACTGCCACAACATATTGTTATGCCAGTGCAGTATATAGTAGACCGCGATTTCAAAATGTGGGTTATTATGGAGTCATTGAGAAAATAATAATATTGGATTATTACTCTCATGGATGAGTCATAATGATGAAATGCCATTGGTTTGATTCGATGACAAGACAGGGCACATTTATTGATGATTGTGGATTTTGAGTAATTAATATGACTCACACTCTTTCTATCGAAGAACTATATGTGTTGGAATCAATGGCTAAACAAGTTTTTCTATGTCAAAGACCAACTTCGACCTGAATTTGGTATCATAGTTGAAGTAATTCGAAGAAATATTTTTGATGATGGTGATGATAGAATTGACAATTTCCCTACTTCCATTGGAACCAACTCATTTATTTCTTTTGATGACTCCAATAGCTCAATTGTCAGAGTTTATTGTGAACCTGGAGTTGTGGTTGAAAATATATAGAATCATTCATCCATGTTCCCAATTATTTTGTATTACCTCGAGTTGGGTTGTTAAGGTTGGTACTATTCAAATTGATTTAGTATTAACCAAAAATATGTTTTTGTTGACTTTATTGTTATGTGAATTTTCAATGTTTATTGGTTGCAGTTTTATTTGAATTTAATTTTCTAATTTGTAATTGAACTGTATTCAAACCTAGTCAAACAATATTTATAACATGGTGAACATTACAACTTATATGATTTATTAAATCCATTCAAGCTCTTATAAAACAATTGATAGAAACATTACCAATGAATCCCCCTATTCCCTCATATATTTAGTTTTTTTGGTTACACATTAGTTTCCATTTTATAATTAATTAAATATTTTTTTTCAAATGCAGGAAATTCAGCCAATTGAAAATAGACGAAGGAAAAAAATGATGGAGAACAATTGTCGAATGGCGGAGATGGGAGTTCCGCCATTAGTGCATGTAGTGAGTAATTTATTTATAATATATATATATATTTAATGAATATATAATGTCATGTGATTAATTTTATTGTAATCATTTTTGTAGGATCCACCTATACGTCGACAATTATATGATGAGGAGCATAGTACTGGTCCCAGTACTCAGCCCAGTGGTATGAGGGGGGTTTGTACCAGAGGTAGACAAGTAGCTCTGCATACCCAACTAGACCCTGCCCCTCCCAATGACATGTCATCCTTCCCACATTCTAATCCCTGTGTGTTGTTAGCTACACACGGGATATTTAGGCCCCCATGTTTTCGCCACCTTTTTCATCTTCTGACCCATATTTTTTATATCCCATGATGATTCCCACTCCTTAACTAGAATCCGTTCAAAAAGTTGTCCCATATTCTTATCCTTATACTTCTGTCTCTCCGAGATTCTATATTACATCGTCTTCAATCCTTATTCTACCATAGGGTGTTTTATCAGTTTCTGTGGATCTAGCGGCGCTAAACAATCAAACTGGCGAGTGTATATTTATAGAACCCTAATAAATTTTTATACCAATATTTATTTTAATTATAACATTTTTTGATAAAATATTATGTTTTTCAATCATGAAAGATACATCTATTGACAGGAGGCAGGGGTGGGGGCATACACGCATGCATGCGGTGTGGAACCGCCACCCACAGGTAATGGTGGATTAAAATGAAGACAACCAAATGGTTGAGAAAACAAGGTAGGAATGTCGGAGTTTTTTTATGACGCTTTCCAAATACTTCGACATCATTCCCGTCAGTATGCTATCACATAGACAGTTGCAACATGAGTTCAAGGATAGAGTGTGGGCTGAGATATGGGTAAAAAATCTGTTGTATTTAATGCCATGAATTATTGTTTTTATTTATATGAATTAATATTTTGGTGTCATCTTCGATTTAATTTTCCCGATGGTGAGGGTGCACGAACGACACGTTTAAAGGATTTAAGTGAGCTTTGTAGATCCTAAAAGCATGAGTTGAATATTGGCTGGAGTACTAGAGTTGGCACTGAGTTAGAGGCGGTACCATTCGTGGATGAATGTCCTATAGAACAGTATCGGCAGATGATTAATCATTGGACAACTACTCAGTTTATGGTATTAATTACATTTGAGGTATGTAATTAATAACTTTCATGTTTTTCATTAATATTATCCTTTTTATTAGCAAATTTTATTTTGGAATCATCTGGAAAAATTAAAAAAAAACATTGATGCAAAAAATACCTCCACACACTAGGACATACTACGATGCCAGATCACGAGAGGAAGCTGGTATGACAATTGTTTATAAGTTTTCACTACGACTTATAGTTTCTTTTTTTTCCTCAATTATTTAATCATTTACTAAAATTTTCATCCAAATTTAGTTTTCAATGTCATTGTAGAGGCAAAAACTGACGATTGAAGGACGTGTACCTCGAGAAAAATTGTTTTTCTCTAGTAGACGGGAAAAGGAAGGTAGTGCCGTCAACAAACCGACTCAGCAATAGATTTTAAGTTTTAATTTGTTGACTTTATATTTTAATATCTATTTTTTAACTTAATAATATATTTATATTGATAACAGGCTTCTTAAGAGGCCCTCGATGCCCAAGAACCAGACAATTTTGGGCAAACTGATCACTTACATCAGGTATTAGGATAGGAGTATTCTGGCAGAGTACGCTACTGACCTAGGATAGCCCCGAAGAAGTATTGGACCTCCTCAGGTACGAGTTGTAGTGCCACTGAACTGCACCAAGTTAGGTCACAGGAAGAATAGGCAGACAAAAGGGCCATTGAGACGGCAAAACAGTCTGCTAGGGAAAATAGTTCATTTATGAAATTTATTGAAGTTTTACATCCAACACTTCCACCAGAGGCCAGCCCATCAATTGATGAATATATGTCGCCGATAAGTTATATATATGGTGCAACAGGTGGCAGTTCTATTGGTGGTCAAGATGATGTCCAGCCTAATGATGATGATGGTGAGGAGTTTGATGTGGAAGAGGAGGGAGATGAGGAGGGTGAGGTGGAGGAGGAGGGTGAGGCAGAGGGTGAGGGCTAGGAGGAGGGCGTTGAGAAGGGAGGGGATGATGATGAGTACAACGATGACCACGAGGTTGAGGGCAATGATTATGGTGATGATAGTAATGGTGATGTGGGACAAATTGATCCCTTACATTTTTGACTAATATTATTGAGATTTGATGTTTAATCTATTTTAGTTGTTCGCTTTATCTAGAACTGTAGTGTAGTATTGGAGTTGATTTATTTTTATATATTGTTTTTTTTCATGGATGTTGATGTCTTTTAGTGGTTGTGGGGTATCTTGAGCATGTTTGTAGGGTTTTGTGTGTTTGGGAACTCCCCGAACAGCCCGCCCACCCTCTGCCTTGCACCCCGGATAGCCCCTCGGACACCCCCCGAACAACCCCCTGAATAGCCCCCACCCTCCTCCTTGGTCCCCAGAAAACCACCCGGACAAACCCTCGGACATACCCCAGACAACCCTCAGACAGCCACCCGGACAGCCCCCCGGACAGCCCCGCAGACAGCCCCCGAACAACCCCCACCCTTCTCCCTGGACCCCAGAGAGCCACTCGGACATCCCCCCGAACAGCACCACGGACAGCCCTCGGACAGCTCCCCCCCCCACCATTCTCCCTGGACCCTAGACAGCTCCCCAGACAGCCCCCCTCCTCCTTGGACTCCAGACATCCCCCCGTACATCCCCCCCCCACCCACCCACCCTCCTCCCTGGACCCCGGACATCCCCCCAGACATCCCCCCACCCTTCTCCTTGGACCCCAGACAACCCCCCAGACACCCCCCCTAAACAGCCCCCCGAACAGCCCCCCCACCCTCATCTATGATCCCTAGACTGCCCCCCCCCCCCCCCCGCCCTCCTCCCTGGACCTCGAACAGCCCCCCCACCCTCTTCCCTAGACCCCCAAACAGCCCCGCACCCTGCTCCTTGATTTCACATGCCTTTTTTTATTTCTCTGATCATGCAATGTTATTTTGGATTATTCCATTTTTTTATGTCTTGAATTATATGAATGTCTTGGAAAGCTTATTGGCTCATGCTCATAAAATGCATGTGATGATATGCTTTAATTGAATACAAAGCCTGTTTACATTGTCCACATTATGTGAATTATGCCTTGTTTGATTTTCTTTACTTATCAATTATTAGGATAAGACATGAGTTACATGTTAAGGACTCAGGGACGGACTCTTCATGCTCGTTGAATTTAAACTTGAAATTCCAGGACAAATGCTTTGGTTTCTATGTGAGGGCTACCAAGATGGTTTCTGTTAATCATGATTGATATTGGTTCCTTGATGATAAACTGCGGACATGTTAATTTTTTAAGATGGTAACACCATGCCTCAGGTGATACCCAGTCCCCTATGTAGGATACTTGACAAGAAAGGCCCCCTAAATCCGAGTTGCGGTGTGGCCAACACCACTCAAGGTGACATGTACGAGTCAACCCCATCTAAATTTGAGGTGCGGTGTGGCCGGGATTATAAGTGAAAATAAAAATTGGCGTATAGAAAACCAACAAAATGCATTCGGATTCTCTTGATACATTATCAAAAAGATCCATGGGTCATATTTGATGTGTACTGGTCAACCCTGGCTCAATCCGAGTCGCAGTGTGGTTGGGATCACTCTAAGTGCCTCTCTTTTGTTGAAAATGGACAACATTTTATGTACATACGGAAAACTGACCAAACAGATTATTATTGGGTTGATACTTTTGCACAATGTTCCATGGGTCATATGTGATGTGTACGAGTCAACCCCGCGTCAATATGAGGCATGGTGTGGCCGACACCACTCAAAGTGTCTCTCTTTTATTTCAAAAGGACATCATTTTAAGTGAAAACATCAACTGGCATACGGAAAACTGACCAAACGAATTTTGATTGTGTTGATCTTTAAAAAAATGATCCATGGGTCATTTGAGATGTGTACGAGTCAACCAAATCTAAATCCGAGGCGCGGTGTGGTCGGTTCCAATATAACTGTGTCTCTTTTGTTTAAAATGGACAGGATTATAAGTGAAAATAACAACTGGCATATGGAAAATCGACCAAACACATTCAGATTCTGTTGATAATTGAAATAAATGATCCATGGGTCTTATGTGATGTGTATGATCCAACCCAGGCTCAATCTGAATCACGATGTGGCAGGGATCACTCTAAGTGTCTCTCTTTTATTTAAAATGGACAACAATTTAAGTACACACCGAAAACTAACCAAACGCATTCGGTTTCCATTGAGACGTTAGGAGAACGATCCATGGGTCATATGTGATGTGTAAAAGTCAACCTCGCCTCAATCCGAGGCACGGTGTGGCCGGCACCACTCAAAGTGTTTCTCTTTTGTTTAAAATGGACTTAATTTTAAGTGATAACAACAGCTAGCATACGGAACACTGACCAAACATATTTTGGTTGTGTTCGTACTTTAGAAAAATGATCAATGCGTTATATGTGACGTGTACAAGTCAATCCCGCCTCAATCTGTGGCGCAGTGTGTCTAGCACCATTCATAGTGTCTCTCTTTTGTTTAAAATGGACATCATTTTAAGTGAAAATAACAACAGACATACGAAAACCTGACCAAACGAATTTGGATTCTATTGATACTTTATCACAGATATTAATGGGTCATATGGGACGTGTAAGAGTCAACCCCGGCTCAATCCGAGTTGTGGTGTGGTTGGGATCACTCTAAGTGTCTCTCTTTTGTTTAAAATGGACAACATTTTAAGTACATACGGAAAACCGACCAAACGGATTATGATTATGTTGATACTTTAGCACAACGATCCATGGGTAATATGTGATGTGTATGAGTCATCCTCGCCTCAATCCGAGGAGTAGTGTGTCCGGCACCACTCAAAGTGTATGTCTTTTGTTTCAAAAGGACACCATTTTAAGTGAAAACATCAACTGGAATATGGAAAACCGACCAAACACATTCAGATTGAGTTGATACTTAAGGACAATGATCCATGGGTCATTGGAGACATGTATGAGTCAACCCCTTTTAAATCTGAGGCACAGTGTGGCCGATACCACTCTAAATGTGTCTCTTTTGTCTAAAATGTAGAGGATTATAAGTGAAAAGAACAACTGGCATACGAAAAACCAACCAAATGGATTCAAAATCTGTTGAAACATTAGGAAAACAATCCATGGGTTATATCTCATGTGTACGAGTCAACCGCGCCTCAATCCGAGTCACGGTGTGGCCGGAACAACCCGAAGTGTCTCTCTTATGTTTAAAATGACAACATTTTAAGTACATACGGAAAACTAATCAAATGGATTATGATTGTGTGGATTCTTTAAAACAATGATCCGTGGGTTATTTGTGAGGTGTACGAGTCAACCCCACCTCAATCCAAGGCGCAGTGTGGCCGGAACCACTCAAAGTGTCTCTCTTTTATTTAAAAAGAATTTCGTTTTAAGTGAAAACAACAACTAACATTCGGAAAACTGACCAAATGATTTTGGAATATGATGATACTTTAGGACGACAATACATGGGTGATTTGGGACGTGTACGAGTTAACCTCACCTCAATCCGAGGAACGTTGGGGCCGGTATCACTCTAGGTGTATGTATTTTGATTAAAATGGACATCATTTCTAGTAAAAACATCAGGTATATGAAAAACTAATCAAATTATGAATTGAATTCCGGGTTCCACATATAATTTTAATCTTAATTTTAAATTGAATTCTAAATGAATTATGTATGTTTATAATTACGTTAAGAATTCTGACTTAATTCTGGATGTGTATAGTTCCAGGATGCATTATATGTTAAATGTGTATGAATTTGTTCTCTATATATATATGTTAGTTGGTTATTGTAGGTACAGTAATTGTATAAGTGTGTTTTATTTGATTATTGCAGGCACAATAATGGTAAATGAGAGGTAATTTGAAAAGAGAGGGAATGGACACCCGACTCTGTGCCTGCACTGCAAATTGTAGGCTGCTGTGCAATTTTCATAGCATAGGCTATGCCAACAGTTTCAAACCGTTGGAATATGTTTCTCAGTATTTTTTTACCAATGGATCTCTATGAACTATTGGTAAAAAACCATTCCCAATGGTTTAGAAACTGTTGGGAAAGAAGTCATATGGTTGGTTGTCCCAACGGTTCAAGCCAAACCGTTGGAAAAAACTATCCCAACCGTTGTGCGAAACCATTGGGATAGGTTCATTTTTCTAACTTATCCAAACGATTCTGTAAAAACCATTGGGAAAATCTTTCCCAATGGCTTACTTACCAATAGTTTTTAGGAACGTTGGTATAAGTTATTCCAATAATTCTTTAGGCTTTCCCAATGGTTCAGAACCATTCGTAAATTTTCCATTTCTAGTAGTGAGTAAATAAAAACACCAGAGAAATTAAGATGAAAATAAAAAAATATACTGATAAGATCATGATTCACATCAATGAAGTGAGATTATATTTTAAAAATCATGAGACATGATTTCATGGTTTGAAATAGATGCCGGAAGCAGAAATAAGGTGCAGGAAACTAGGCATTAAGGTTTCATACCATGAATACTAATTCCTGGTTTCAATGATGAAACTATTCAAATAATTAAAGTATGATTTCAAAATTTAGATAAAGAGGAGAGCGTATAGTGTTTGTTATGTGAAACTTCCCATCAAATTTTGAATTAATGTGACAAGATTATGAATTTTCTGAGTTTTTTGATCTTTTACAAAAATCGAATATTTAATACCAAGAGACCTTATGTATTTAAAATTCAACATTCATTTTTCAAATTTATCTATTTTTTTCCTTCATGGGATTCATTTCAGGATTATAAAAATAGCATCGGGCAATGGGGTACAGGGTCATTTGGCTACTGGTGGAGAGTGGCCACTAGGGTTCTAAAATAGAGATCTTCTATTGTGGTTTGATTTCTTTACTTTTATTTTATTTTTCTAAAACTCATTATAACAGTGAATGATCTTTTCATTAATTATAATATTTATTTTCCATTCCTTTTTCCATTATTTTCTACCTAATATCAATAATATGGGTTTGGTTTATTTCATTTCTAGTGATCACATGACGATGATTAGATAAACCCCATAGGGAAGTGTGGAATCTGTTAAAGGTGGTGCACAATAAAAAATTCTATTTTTCATTCACTCATGAGATGATTTTATTCAATATTATCATATTTTTCTAGAAGGATTATTTTAATTTTTTCAATTAATTGATCAAATTATTTTTATTATGATCAAACAACCACATATATTAGTTAATTAATTCATGAAAATAGAATTAGATTATGATTCTTCTTCTAAATATATATTTTTATTGTGCATTAGTTATTTTGACTCCTTAGACAATTAGGATTTGATATTATTGGATAGTATTGGGTGAGTTGATATAACATATATCAGTTATATAAATTACAGTTTTTATCTATGTAATTTTATTATATTACAAATGAATTTTAATTAATTTACTTAATAAAACCTCCCCTATAAGCTGGTTCCTTATCTCTTCTATTATTCCTATATTTATCCCTTCATTTTGGTTCTTTAATTTTGATTCATTAAATTAAAAAAATTTAAATTTAAATTGGTATGACCCAACCTTTGATTAAGAGTTGTTAATTCATTCCACTCTCCCTGGGGGATCTTCCACATACAACCACTATATTATGCCTTTATAAATAGTACATCTTGTGAAGAGTATAATTTTTTAATCTTATTTCCCCAAGTGGGATTAAGAAATCCATGTGGGTGTATCAATGGTCATTACGAATTGTGATTTAATTGTAGTTTAAAAGATATTGAAGATATTCATTTTAATTACATCTATGGTAGGTAATCTATTATGTTTAGTCTATTTTTGAGTGATGTTGAGTTAGTTATTTAGAAAAAACAACATTATAAACAGGCTCTAGTATCTTTTGATATTCACTGAACATTAGTTTATTTAATATTTATTTTTAGTTTCATTATTTTGAATAAGTTAAATTACACATCATGGTCTTGAAAATATCATGATGAGATAACATTTAGTCAAGAGTCAATTTTGGGATTCCCTATTCCTTATGGGATCAACCCCATATTTCTAATATTCTATTTTTAGTAGATTGTGATGGTTTGGAAAAGATAAATTAATTAAATTAAATCAAGTGATTTTATGGCATCAATCAATGTGATCATCTATCTCCCAATGATAGTCGAAGCATGGTATGTTCCTTTCAATTAGAGAAAGTTTCTTGGTATTTTTCTGTTATCATGATAAATAATTTAATTAATCTATAAAGGATTGAGAAACCTAAAGATGTAAATTTGAGAGGACATTCCAACTACTAATCCTACCAATGATTTTTATGTAATTTAACTAAAATATAAATCATCATTAAGGATTATATTTAGAAGTAGATTAATAAAGGTACATTGAAATTATTAATTCCCAAATATCTACTTCAACTATGTAAACACCATGGGGAAAAACAATGATCAAGATAATTAAAATTAATTTCATTTATATGATGGAAAAAACAAGATCTTTTTATTTAGGCTTCAGCATCCAGATGCATACTTTACATGTCTATTCTAGAGTGACATTTTTTAGATACTAATGATCAAGAGGCTTGACAAGTCCCTTATGAAATATCATCCCAATTATTATCCCAATCATTAACTTTTGGAAAATATTATAAATGTATGATTTATAATGAAATATTAGGACTATAATATATAACCAATGTTCTTATAGAGTTATAATGTGAAGAGATGCATTTAATTTTTACACGATTCATTCTCACTTCAAAAGAATGGAATCATTCCCAACATACCAAATTATAGAAATAAATTCTATTTTTTATTACATTAATATATGTGTAAAATTCCTTTAATATATGTGCATAAACATCATGACATCCAATTTTTTATTGCATGAGAATAAATTGTACTGAAATTTGTATTTCTCATTTGAAATTAAAATACATGATACATAAAACTTTTTGGAGTGGTTCATCCCAAACAACCCTAAACTACCTAGAAATGTTTTTTCTATATGATAGAGATCAAAACTTTCCATTACATATGTATGACATTAGTATAAATATGAGTTTATTTTCAATACATGGGGATTTAAGGGTTATGGATATATTATCTCACCTTAGGGTCATTGTTCACCTAACCTACTAATAAAATTACCC
This sequence comes from Viscum album, assembly GCA_963277665.1. NCBI lineage: Eukaryota > Viridiplantae > Streptophyta > Magnoliopsida > Santalales > Viscaceae > Viscum > Viscum album. Next base: position 439,531,856 of record OY728119.1, read on the forward strand.
GCTTATAAGAAAACATGTTTTCCATATATCATGTTACATGTTGAAATATGGTGATACCTATATCTTTATACTATGACCAGCCATAGCTTCAAAGTCAATATTTGATTATTCTCTAGTGTTGAAGCCTTAAAAATTTTCAATTGTTTTTTTACCTTTTAATCCACCAGATCATCCATTATTAATTATCCAAGATTATTATAAATCATCCAGTGTTTTATAGAGTAATTATATATCCATGAACTATATATTGTATCATTATTTTTTTCATGATATAAATATTGATTCATGGATTATTCCTCTTAGACCCAGATGCAAATCATAATCACCCCCCCCCCCACACACACTTCATCTTCCCATCTAATCTTTCTTTTACATTATTTTTTATCTCATTCATCGCCAGTAATAAAAGGTTGTATAATTTTTTACAAGATCAATTTTTTTGAAAAGTTACCTATATGGACGACCTTATAAAAATTCATTACACGTAATGATGTAGGGTACCATTGACAATACAATAAACTATTGGAAGGATTTATTTTCTATATGACCCTAAACTATACATTATATGGTACATCCTATATTACCAAAATCATTATGGAGTTATCATTAATAAATAATCTACAAGACCCCTCTATTATGGTTTTTATAACATATAACTAGTATTCTCTATTACATAATGGGTCCTCACTCCCTTTTTTATTTTTAATTTACCCTCTTCATCAGTATATCTATATTACTCCTTAGATATATTGTATAGAAAATGATAGTGTACCTATGGAATATTTTAAAGTTTTTTGGACATCACCTATTTTAAAAAAACCTAATTAATACCTTTGATTTATTAGTCTTCATCATGAAGGTCAATGAGTTATAAAACTCTACTTGGTTTCCACTTTTAGTATAGTTGGTAATAGGGTCAATGGATAATCGAAACGAACCCCATTTTGAATGGTGTATATCATACGTTCCGTTGAGAATCTAAGTAACCCCTGAGGTTGTTTTTTCAGTGTGAAGGTCCGCTAAATCTCCAGGAAATATTTCTATATTTTTTGAGGGATTTCCATCCATTAATATTGGTCGACCATGTCCCAATAGTCATCATTCCATAATCTCTGAATCCATAATTTATGATATGATTTACATTGTACTTATTCCCCATTCTGAGGACCATCAAAAGTATCCGTCTATTTTATAATGTTATACATTGAAATATATATTATTTATTATCCTAACTACATGATCATAAACTGAATGACATGTTGTTAAAAGCTTCATGAACTTAAACTATAAGTATCAATTGTCTATCTTATAAGACCTTAAACAAGTCATAGTGGTATATCCCTTTTGAGTGAAAGTTTTAAAATATCAATTTAGAAAAGATAACAGACATATAATTAAAAAATTACACAATACAAAAAAACATTCCCATTCCAGATCTAATTTTTCATAGATTTATTCTCGCTATAGTAACATTTTCCCAAATAAGTATCATGGTTCACAAAACCTATTTCAAAAATATTGACCTTTTATATATAAAAATAAGGTCTAGCATGATTCCTTTTATAGTAGGATATTTTTTAACAAATGAATCACTTGTATTAATCCCTTAAATCAATGGTAATATAATCACCACATTATCTTAAATGTGGTCCTCATAATTCATGTCTAGTTTCCCTTAATAGGCCCAAAAATATAAAGATCTCTAATTTTTTTATGGAGAAGATCTATGAAAATAATGCTATATAAATTTACTCATAGTATGTCGCTAAAACTAATGGAATTTGAGTCCTTTTACGCATTATGTTATGTTTCATGATATTTTTTTATCCTTCAAGACCAGAAACTACATAGAGTGCTTCGTCACATATAACCCAACTTCTCATCATCAGAAGAAAATATATATGAGGATGTATGACATGTGGATTCAATCAATAAACCTAACATAATAAAATATTCCCCATTCCTAAGGAATCCTAGATCTCTTATCCTAGGAATAATCCTTCGATCTTCTATTGATTCTAATCCTATACCATAATTAAAATAACTAATATACCAATCAATATATATACGATCACTAAGAGTGGGAGGGATTAATCACAGATATTTTATTTTTATGACTTTACATTAGAAACATCCTTCACATTTGGTTTTGTAAAATTGACTACGATGGAAAACTAAAACAAGAACTCTTTCAAGAATATAAGTATTAAAAATTTTCACAAATCAGTAAGAGTATATTGTCCTTGGTATGTTTTATGTAACACCCTCATATTATAAAAGAGAAAAATATTCTTTTGTATAATATATGACAATAAAAACCAATCTTAGAAGATAATATAACACCCTAATACAATATCATATATTTATTGATATAAAAATTAAATCTCTTTGATAGATTGTGATGAACACTACACCGAGATTAAGTGAAATGTGATACCATATTAAAATATTGTTATTTAATAATGGCTATTATAGCCTAGTAATGAAATTGGATGGAATGAATAATAATAAAGAAATTATAAAAATTATATGTTTTACATATGTACAAAATAAAATCAGTTTTTATATATAATTGTAAATAACATAAAAATAATTGAAATAAATAGAACATTTTTATGAAAAAAATATATTTTTCTAAAATTACATTTCGTAGTGCCCTACAAAAATATTTTAAAATAAGTTTTTAACACTTTCTGGAAATTATATTTTATAAAATTATCTTAATTTTTGAAATCATTGTATGAATATTATCTTAGGGTTAGTTTTGGTTTTTTCCGAAAATATAATGTTTCTTAGGAATAGTGAAACATAATAGTGTTTATTGAAAACTGCATTTTCATTTAAATCATTTAAAGGATACATTTGGGTTTAAGATTTATTTTAATGTAAAATAAGTTTAAATATCTTATAATAAATAAAATTTAGGTTAGTGGAATACATTTCTTATTTAGTTTTTGATGATAAAAAATTCCACGCTTTTGATATTTTACTCTTTTGAAAAATATTTTTTTCACCATGTCTATGGGTTTAATTTTGAATAAATTTTTTTAGTTTTGTGAGGTTAATTTAGTAAAATTGATTTTTTATTTATAATAATAATATTTATGTTATTTAATAATTTCAACATAATTTTTTCTCTAAATAAATAATAAAAATAGTGAAAATTAATTACCATAGAAATGGTTAAAATGAATTTACCATGGGGTTAATGTAAATTGGTAAGGGTTAAATGACCTAAACACTTATATAATTTCTATTTTTTAAACCTAGTTAGAACCATATCACAATAAAAATTTATATTGACAAAGTGGGTAATTTATTAGTAATATTTATTAACGATATAATTAAATTAAATTCTTAACCAATTCTAATGAAATGATTTGTTAATTAATAGAAAAATAAAATAAATGTCTCTAAAAATGTGAAAATAAAATAAATTGAATGAATTATTATGTTCCCTTAATGTTTCATATATAATATATCATGTTAAACAAGTGTAAACAAAATGTATTTTAATCCCTTATGTGCCTTGATATATTTTATATTTAAATTAAATGATTAATATCAAATTTGATTTTAATGTCATTCTATAATGAATTAAATTTTATTAAAGGATTTTAAATTTATAAAAAAATATCATCAACAAATTTATTTTTTAATGTTTAAATATATGAATAATTGTTCATTTATGGTCCAATTTTTCTTTTACAATAACTATTTTGACCCATAAAGAGTAAAAACATTTTTATTGATGTTAATTTTAAAGTGGTGTTTTTTCATGATCCATGCACTTGTGTTAAAATTAATTTTATAAACTCATTGTTTTTTTATTATATAAATTTTATTTTATATTTGGAATAATTGGGTCCAAATTATATAAAATGTATCTTTTAATTTGAGTCTTAAAGTGTAAATTACCTATATTAAAAAAAATATTACCATAGTGAAAATTTAAAATAGTAAAAGGAAACCAAAAAGTTAAGGAAAAATATGATTGATAACATGTGTATTTGTATAGAGGTTTTTATAGAAAATATAATCCCTGAATCAATTTAATTTTCAATTTTAGAGCTACTTGGGGTGAGAGTAACTTCCCATTATTGAATAGTTTTTTTATTTACAAAAATGGAACTCCTCAAAAATTATAAATTGGAACTCATTTCCATCACTTATTCTAACATATAAATACTTTTGAACCAACAAAAACCTATATAAATAATTCCATCAAATTTATATCCACATTATATATCTTAGGATATTACCATAATAGTAACCCTAGTGTCCTTAAGAGGATATCTAAGGGAGGTTTCTCTACGAGATGGCAATTGCCTTCACTAAGCCCATTCTTTTTATTTCTTCTATAAAAACCTTAAATAATGCTATAATACTTAAAATATAATTAAAAACGTTTCTCCCATGAAGTTATCTATTACTTTTTTGATTATTTAATATTTATCTACCTCACTTCCATCAAATTTTTAATGAAAAAATTCAATGTGTGTATGGTGTATTACCGCCTCACGAATAGATTTAACTCATTTTCAATCATAGCTAGATATAATTATGTATTTAATATATATATATACTTATATATACTCCTTGTGTTATAATTTCCATTTACCTCAATATATTCCTTTCCTTTTAAGATATTATAACGTCGCTCGTGTGTTTGGCGGATTACAGCCTCACGGAGCGATGTGATTTATTTTTCAGCTACTCTTTAAATAGAAATAATGAGAATTAATTTAGGGAATATATGTCTTATATATGAAATGAAATAAAATATTTAAAATTAATATTTCATAAACTTCCTTATTCTTCCGCCCAATATGATTATGATATCATCCGTCATGTGTATTTATGGCATACCATCTATATGAAGAGATATGATTCATTTTCTATATCCAATTTTAAATAATATTTATAAGGATGAATATATTGAAATAAAATTACATTAATAAAATTATGGTTATGATGTAAGGATATCCTATGTAAAGGAACCAGAACATTCCTGATAAAACTCGTATGAAAAAATATAGCAATTAACACCCAAAACAATGAAAATAATGAAGTATTATTAATAAATGGGTGGTAAAATGTTATAAAAGGATACTTTATGGTGTATATGTATATGATTATGGTTATTAAATATATTTCTAATTATCCTATATAATTTATACTGTAGGTTCAGACACATATGAAGGGATTCAATCCTAAGGTGATGATTTCTTATATTACTTTTACTTCTCTGAGACATAGGCCATATTCACCACTTATTTACTCTATGTGGTGTATATACTGTCACATATATGTGTTATATAATTAATATATTTATCTTCATGATATTTGAGGTGTTATTTAATGATTGTATCCTCTTTGGGTATTATGATTTAAAAGTCACCGAAGTGGTAAGGTTTATTTCACAATTTCATCATTATTCAAGATTATTTATATTTATGTCTCCCATAAGAGAATTATTAGATATTTCTATAGTAAGACTAAAAATTTTTATTACCCTATAATTATTAATTAACTTTTCTATTAATATTATCATTTTCCCATGTTTGTACTTAAAATTACTAAGAAATGTTTTTAAAAACAAATACGCCATAATTTGTATTTTCGATTGAAAATCATTCTTCATCCAAATACATGTTTTCAAAAAATGTTAAAAAGTCTTTAAAATACCACTAATAGTTTATTAATGATATTTTTATCCATTTTTTACATTTTAAATTTTTTTTTCAAATGAATCTTTATGTCATTTCCTAACGAATTCTTGTTTGGGTTTTTTAAAAAATTTGAATGAAATCCTTATTTCAACATGTATGATACCTTAATTACCCTTCAATATTTAGATAATTATTATATAATTTTACAATTTTATTCTAATATAAATGTGTTAATTTTTTTAAAACATTTTTTTAAATAATTTCAAACTAAAAATGTTATTTTCACAAGAATGTTTAAATGTCATTTATTTTTGTATTTATATTTCATTAATGATATCAGCTCTTTATTTTACATATGATCCTTTTGGGAAATGTGAAAAAACCTTAGTAATGATAGAATAAATAATTATCCTTTTATTTTATATTAATTATATAGTTATATTCATTATAAACATATCAATATATTTTTTAAATCCAAAACCAAATTATTCCAATTAGTCACTTTTGTTATAAGGTTTTATTTAAAAGTTTTATTTATAAATTATAAATATTTAATATGAAAAAATTATCATTTTTTAAATCATAATAAAATAATTAACATAGGGTGAAATTTCTATAATTTTTAGAAAATATTGATTTTTTCATGAATATTGAAAAATAAATATTTTTGTGAAATATCCTTTATTTTTAATAAATTTAGTAATTTAAAAGACATATTGTGTCTAAAATATAATTTAAAGTAACATAATTATTACTTAGTTATATATAATTCACTTAATTACTTTTTAGTCAGATTTATATAGGATTTTAGTATTGGTTTTTTTCAGATTTAAAAAACAATTTTTCGGAAACCTTTTTTTGAAGTACATGATCATTTAAATTTAATAAATTAAAATAATCCTTAATTAGGAATGTTTTATATGAAAATATTAAATTATATATAAATAAAAATTAAATTATATTCATCAAATTATTATTATTAGTAACATAGTTAATATAAAAGCATCTTTTTCTCAGTAAATACACTTATTGAAACCACACTTTTTCATTACATCAATGTGTTTTGTTTTGAATTAAATTTTGCCACTAATTTTGATTTATTTTTCTACAATTTATTCCATATTTTGAATAGTAATAATTAATATTAAATTATATGTTAACATAAATTTTCACCCTCATGAATATTGAAAACAATAGAAACTAATTACAATATATATGGTCAAAATGGATTTATGAGGGGGTTTAACAAAAAAAGATAATGTTTAAATAACCTAAAAACATGTCTAAAATATATTTTATTTCAATTATTTGACCTGATCATGTCTAATTATATAAAATATTCCATTTTTTATGCTCTTAGAAAAATAATAATGTGGGTAATCCTATTACATTAACAAAATTACATGTGAGCAACTCCCCTAACATATAAAAGGCCACCCCTATCTTCTTATCTTTACACATTAAAAGGAATTTAATTGGACAATTAATAACCAAATATCTTCCATAATTCCCTAAAAATTAAATATATCCCTTATTTTTATCATAAATCAATTCTATAAAGGATTTTGGTTCTTACTAAAAGAGGTTTTCTGAGGAAGAGTTATTGTCATTTACCGAGCGTCGCAATTTATTTCTTCTTCGAACTTCTTAAAATATTATTAAATTAGTCAGATATAAAGACATCATTATCTCAAATATTATTATATTTCATTATCTTAATCATATAACTAAAATTGATCTCATATTCAATCAAATGGGATATGAAATCATCATTCATGTGTATGGAAGACTACTTCCATGCGAACTTATGTCATTATTTTTTTTTCATTACCTCTTAAAGATTTTTGTAAATATGGATTTAAAGAATATATAAGATTTTTTATTAATATTTATAATTTATAGTTATTATATAACATATACCTCCTTAATTTCCATTCTATGGGTTATATGATAAAATCACTCATGTTTACGAAGGACTAAACCATCATAAAGTGATGTAATTAATTTCTAAATAACATTTTACTTGGAACATAAAAAGGATAATGTTAATGAATATATTTGATATAGATGAAATAATAATAATATTCTAGAAATAATTATCATTATTAAAATATAAAATATAATTTTTTTTTCTTACAAGGAAATTTATAACTTCATGTGTCTACTTGTAGACTACTACCCCCATGAAGAGATGCGATTATTATTTCATCAGAAAGTCACAATAATGAATTTTAGATGTATATTTAATGAAATAATTTGGTATATATAACATTATTATAAATCTATAAAGTAAAAATATTTCGTAAATTATGTACATATTTATAATTGAAAAATGGAAGTGTCACAAATGAATATTTATGAATTACCATCTCTAGGATCATCACATATTTCATTTTTCATAAAAATACTTCAAATTTCGTTTTAAAAGTAATTTTTATATATAAAAATTACAAATATTTAATTATTTTTGTTCTATATTTTTTAGAATAATTACCTCATTGACTAATAGTAAACATATTATAGTTATTTTTGACACAAAACACAAATATCATCAAAACATAAGAAGGGAACGTGATTGATAAAATAAATATATAAAACATTTTAATTTGTAAAATAAAATGAATAATAAAATTAAAAAATGTACTTATGAAACTAAATGATTAACATATTTTTATTATTAAGGATGATAAAGAATAATCATAACTAATCAATCTCAATGTAAAGTACTTCATCTCACTCTCCTTTCATTAGTGAATATGTTGATGTTGTACACCTTTATTCATTAAAAAAGTGTATATACATGCCAGTTTAAATTTTATATAATGAGTATATCTATTATGGTGGTACTTATGGTATTCATAAATTTTATACTCTCTTGAAGATTATGATACAAATATTTCCGATGTTATATGGGACTTTTCTTTAAAAAACATGCTTTAGTGTTTTACTTATAAATCTATTTTTCTTCCATATCCATATTTTTAAAATGATTTTATTATTAAAATTCGAGTTTAATAAACAAAATTTTTGTTTTTATATCATTTTTTGGAAAAACATTGAATCGTTGTACAAAATGTTTGAATTTCATTAAAAATAATAAAAAGATTATTCTATTTTAATATATACAACAATAATGAATTTCCCACCACCAAACCAATTATTTAACACTTTTATTACATTGCCACATTTCATTTTTTTCATCAAAAAAAAATTTTACTTCCTTTTCTTTGAATATTAATGTTTTGAATTTTTTTAAAGATAAATTGGTATTATGGAATTAAAAATGGATTTTTAAAAGTAGTAGGTATATTGTTATCTGAAAGAGGTTTTCATAAGAGTTTAATAATGTTGTAAAACACTTTTTATGATCAAAATTTGAAATAATAAAATGTTATTTTCATGTGTTTATTATTAGACATTATATTGGATTGGTGCAGAAAAATAGAATAGGGTGATCATGATATATATTATTGGATGAGTGTGCCTAGTTGGAGATCAAATACAATGGGTAATGTTTATGTTCTACTTGGAATTATTTTGGAAGCTGGTTGTAGGGTTATTCCAATTTATAAAGGATTTATAAGGGCTCTGTTAGATGATATACCTAGGAAACAATTTTAATTTTCATTATTTAATAATGAGTTCTCATGTAAATAGTTTGATTTAAAAAGACCATATAGTTATATTTTTTAATGAAAAATAATTCCCTTTCGGGAAAAAATGATTTTTTTTTATGAAATAGGGTTTCATTAGTTTTCATGTTTCTCACTATTAGTTATCTTCTTATTGTTATGTCATTTATTGAGATTTTTGTGATAATACCATTTTTTAAAAAAATCATTGGATTTATGGATTGGATATGGAAAAAAATTCATCCTGAACGTCTTGCAGATTTTTTTTAAAGAAACCATGTGGTATTATAGAATATTAATATAATGGTAAAAATGTATATATATATATATATAAAATATATCATTGAGTTATATTTTTTTGTTTCGCATTATTTATGACCAAATACTCTTGAAATCTAAACCAAAAAAGTTCCTTAAATATAAGTGAATAAATTCATGGCCTAAAAATCAAGATTATGTGATGAGTAAGGAATTGTATTTATAGTTTTTATCAAATGTAAGATTAGATAAATATAGATTATATAATAATTATAAAATTATATTCTTTAAAAATTATACATTGAGGTTCTAATGAAATTATATTGTATTTTATTATTACAATGTATCACTACTTGTACTATGTCTATTCAGAATTAATTTATGTAGAGGAAATCGGGAAGATTTAGTAGGAATATATTGAATAGAAAATATTCCTCCAAATAATAATATTAATATGGTTGGAATAGGAACAAGAAAGTTTATTTAATTGATGTGTCTATTTAAATAAGCAATAAATGGTGGTCGTATCAATTATAGAGATTAGTCGGGCCTACCATAGTGAATTTGATGATAGTGGATCATTTCATGTGGAAAATCCCCCAAAATTCAATAGATTATATTTCATTTTGGTATCCAAAGAATGGATCAATTAGTTGTAAAATATATTTGATGTCATGGGATGTTATGAACATCAAAAGTAACTCTTTTTGTTAAGAATATTAGAGGGAAAGATGATCTTGATTCCATGGAATGGGAAAGATTTAAGGATTTTTTTACATGATAATTATTTCCCTAATTTTGTTGGACTTTGAATGGAAAACAATTCCTATAATTGACTAAAAAGATGAATATTTAGTGGATATGTTTTAATATAATTTTACAAGACTGGTCAGTTAGATAATGAATTTTTTTGTACATTTATAGTAAAATTAATAGATTTTCCATTGTATTGAATCCAATTATATGAATGAAATTGTTCGTATGATAATTTAAAATACATGAGACAATTTTTTCTTGTGCAGAAAAAGTTAAGAGGTAATTTTCTAACACTTATGTGGATCATGATGAAGAAAGTATATAGTGATCAAGACAATAGACAATGGGGAACCGTACATCAAATAAATCTATATGTATGAATATTATGTTCCCATATTTTGTTAATTGTTTTAAAAATAATCATGGAGAATGTGTTATGAAATTTGGGAAGTGTTATTGAAGTGTTATGTTTGGTCATATGGCCCATAATTATAAGAATAATAATATTAAAAAATCCAATACTGGGGTAATGAGTATCTATCCTATGGTGAGACGTTTTATTTTCAATAATTTGGATCATTATACTAATTTTTTCTCGAATATAGTAACTAAATAAGGATGTCATAAGGATTAAAAGAAATAATTTGTGGAAAAAATATTTTTTATATTACTATATTTTATGTTGTCCCATCAAATAAAGTGGGGAAAGGTATGAAACATTTATATTTGAACTATATAAATTCAATATTTTACTCAGGATCATCACATTCAATCATTTGGGGGAAATTTTAAAGAATAAAATTAATAAAAAATTATGAAAGAACAATTGAACATTCAGTGAAAACCCTTCGAAGAAATATCTAATCAACCATGATTTATAGAAATCATTATATTTTCATCAGTGGGATGGAATTTCATGAAAATATTTCTGAAATGGACATAATAAATTTTAATTTCATTCTTGGTGTGGATATGATTTTAGATTATAATGATATGGAATATTTCAAAGACAATATGTTTTTATTCAATGATTTCATATCATTGATAACAAAATAAGAATCCAAGAAATTGATTGGAGATGGAAGTAAAAGTTACCTAGCTCATATTTTTTATAATAAATATCCCATTCAAATTATTGATGTTTCAGTTTTTAAAAAATACATGGATGAATTTAATAATGATTTTCATTTTTTCCATGTTAGGAGGGTGATTTCATTTTTGACTAAGTTCTGGATGATATGAAAATTTCTAAACACCCTTATCTAATGGCTCAAGTAGAAAGTTTATAATTTAAAATGAAATTATAGGAGTAATAACATAAATGTTTCATTTTACCTTGAACTTCCCCATGGGTTGCCCAGATTTTTTTCATGATAAAAATAATGACAGTTCAATAAAACCTTTAATTAACTATATATCTTTGAATAACAAATATATTAAGATCAAATATCATTTTCCTCATTTTGCGGATTTGTATGATCAACTCTACAGGGAAAATATGTTTAGATTTTTTATCTATGGTTTGGTACCATCAACTAATGTCAAATAAGGATATAATATTTAATATTTAATATCATATTAGATATTGGAACAATGAGTTTGTTGTTATTCTATTTGGGTTTTCTAATCAACATGTAGTATTTTCATACCACATGAATTGAGATTTTTCTTAGTACTTGAAGAACATTTTATTTTTTTATGAAATTTAGCTATATAATAAAAGTAAAGAGGAATACGAAAGACACTATATTTTTTTTGAAAACCTTATAATATTATAAACCCAATGGAAAATTTTCTATGTGTAAAATTGGGTTGCCAAAAATTTATTTCTATTAATGTATTTCTTCTACAAATGTAATAACTCTTGATCCTAATAAAATTGTGGATTGTACATGACCCAATAATATCATAGAGATATATAGTTTTTTTATCAGTGGGTTACTATGAATGGTTTATGGAAATCATTGATCGATTTTCTATCCCACTGATTATGTAAACTCAAAAAGGATTCAGATTCAGCCAGACAAAAGAATATGATGATTTTTTTGGAAACTAAAAATATGATTGGTGAATTCTCCATTTTTGTCTCTTTCATCTATAAATTGTGAATTTTTCATCTATAATGATTCTTCTTTTAAGGTACATGGTTGTGCCTTAATAAAGAAAGATTATTTAATTTCGTAGGATTCAAATAATTTGAATCCTTATGAGTTAAATTACCGTACACTTGATCTGGAATTAGATGCTATAGATTTTACCTTATAAATTTGAAGAAATAATTTTTATTGATTACAATGTAAATTATATACTAATATAAAAATTTAAAAGTATATATTAACATATAAATAATTGAACATGTTAATGAGATGATAACTGTAAATAATCATGGATTATGATCGCACAATTCATTTTCATCATGAAAAAAGAATGATTTTGTAATGTATTGATTCATAGAAATAATTTTTTATTAACCATGTTACATTTACAACATTACCATTTGATTAATTATTTTATTAGTTTTGGATGTTTTTTTATGGATGTAAGGAAATTCCCTTTTTTGTTTTAGGTTTTAGGGTAGTCAAATGTTTCAAAAAATTAAGAAAGATCAGAAAGAGGATCCTGATTTGTATAAAAAGGTAGAGTCTATTCTAGAAATTTATTTTGTATTGTTTTTGATTCTCAGTTTGTGAAATATTTTTTTAATTGAAGCTCATAACTCATTATTTTCTATTCATCTGGAGAGCACTACGATGTATAGATTTCTTTTGGTGTATTACTAGTGGAATGGTATGAAAAGATGTATTGAAAAGCATACCAATTAGTGTTTTGCATTTCAGTAGGTTAAAGAAGAATTCTATTTTCAAAATTTAATTCTACATACTTTTCCAGTACTAGAGTAGGAAGAGGAAAATACCTCAATGGATTTTTTTGTAGGATTTCCAAAAGCTTCATGAAGTTACAATGTTATTTTGTTTAATATTGATAGATAAACTAAATCTGCTCATTTCCATCTGATTATTGATACTATTACTTTATATTATCATTCTAAAAATTTTATAAAGAATATATTTATATTACTTGGAGTGACTCTCTCTATTAACTCTAACCATGAACCATATTTACATTTAACTTCGAAAAAGGAAATCAGATGTCGTGTGAAGCTAAATTAAATTTCATTATTGAATTTCTTCCTAAATATGATGTAATTTATGGAATGATAATTATGAAAATAAATGATATGATTTATTCGTGTTCAATAGATTAATAAGTAATTTGAGATGAATATATTTCATTTTATGTGTTTTCTTATATAAATAGTTTTCATTATAGTGTAAGAATGGCCTCATTTTGAGACATTATATAGAAAGAGATGTTGGAAAACAGATTTTTTAGATGTATTAAGGGGAAAAAGTTAAAAAGATAATATTTAGTTGAAGAAATGTCTAAGAAGGTGTAGTTGAATTAGTAATATATGGATATGGCTCAAATAAGAAAGAAAATTAATGTTGATAATAGGATGAATGGTATTTTTTTGGTAGGTAGTCATTTTTTTTCTTAAGTATATCTGTGGAAATGTTTTTTTCATTATGGTTCAAAGGGGAAGCTAAGTACATGGTTCAGTGGGACAAACTGATTCTAGGAGAATATTAGATATGTTTCTTACTTACTGGATTTTCCCCTATTTTTATTCCATATACAAAACATTTATTGGTGTCTAAATGTTACAAAAATATGTTCCGGATTAATATCATGTTTTGGTCCCTGATGAGGTTTCATTGCAAGGGAATATTTCATATGAGTAATAAACTTTTAGTTTTCTTGACCATAAAGAGACTATTTTTTGGGATATGGTGATTCACTAGGTTAAGGATATATGGAAAACCCATATGATTGAATTGAAAACATAGGAATATGAAAATTGTTTTAGGGAAAGATAACACCCACATGTTTAATAAGTGAATTAAATTGATGAAATTTCAAAAATTTGGAAAGAATTTTAGAATCTATATAATTATATAATAAATCATTTCCATGTTTGTTACTATTATTTAGACAATTACATTCATTATATAAATATTAATAATTGTTTTAAATAAAAAATAAAATTGTGATAAATAACCAATTTTATTAAATAGTTTTATTTAAGATAACATTTTTTAAGTTATATAATTTAAATTTTAAAAACATAACATGATTTTTATACAATAAAATGAAAATTAACTTACAGGGAAATTTTGTATTTTTTAAAAAATACTTATTTTTTAGTGTATAGTGAAAAATAACGGTTTTTGTAAAAACAATCATTTCTTATCAATACGTTAAGTAATTTTAAATTAATTTATTTTTTAAAATTTTATTTCTTCTAACATAATAATTTAATGGTTATATTAATCTTACTTAATTAAATTTTTATCAACCTTATATTATATTTTTTTATAACCTTTTTTTTGTGTTTAAAAACTGGATTTTTGTAAAAACAATTTTAATGTGAATAATGTTTCTCCATTATAATCAATTAAACAAAAAAATAATGATGATATTTTAATTGATAATTATATATTATATTCGAAAAAATATTTATTTATAATCATAATTTTATTATTATTAGTCATTTAGTTAATAGAAAACATCTTTTTCCTAACAAGTACACGTTTTGAGAACCTGTATTTTCGTTGTATCTCTGGGTTATTTTAAATTAAATTTAAAAATTTATATTACATAATTTTTTTAATATGGATAACATATTTGGAATCTAAATAATTTATATCATCTACTAATGTTTAACATAATTTTTTTACCATAATGAATATTGAAAAAAGTAAAAAATAATTATTTCGCTTAATGTAAAATTGGATTTATCGATGGTTAAACTAAAATGATAAGAAATAAAATGTCATAAGATATTTTATAAAATAAATTTTATGAACATTATAAGACCATAAAATTTATAATCCTCTAAAATGGTCCATTTTTTATCCATGTGGAATTTTCAAAATTGTGTTCACCATGTTTTTTAAAAATTACAAGTGTTGCACTCAACTCACTTATAAAAGGCCACACCCTATCTTCTCATCTCCACAACATAAAATAATTTTTTTAGTATACAATAGCTACTTAAATATATTACATACATCCCTCCCAATGATCTATATACCACTTTTTATCATAAACCCATCCTTTGAAGGCTTTTGTAGATTACCTAAGGTGTTTGTCTGATGATGAGGTATCATGCTTTGCTGATCAACATTATTTTCCTTATTCTTCCACATCATTCCAAATATTTTTAAATTATAATTATATTATAGAAAAATTATATCCAATATAATTATAATTTTTATGTTAACGGAATAACTAAAATCTATCACCTCTTCCATCAATTGGGATATGAAATCATTATCATGTGTATGATAGACTACTGCCTTCGAAACTGATGTCATTAATTTTCAATAATCTCCACTCTCATCATGCTATAATGATTTATTTAAATTATATATTTGATAAATATAACATATTTAAACTTATGTATTTATTATATCACATATACCTTATTACATTCCTTTCCATGGGGGATATAATAATGTCGCTTGTGTGTACGGCGGACTACTGCCTCATGAAGTAATGTGATTTGTTTTACAATAACACATCACCTGGAAGTTAATAAGATTAAATTTATTGAATATAAGAGATTTAAATTAAATAAAAATATTATTAATTAAATATTTATCATTATTTAATGAAAATACGTGTTTTTATTTCTTACAGTGGAAAGTGATAACATCATTCATGTACATGTGGACTACTGCTTCCATGAAGCGATGTGATTATTTTTTTCAACACCCAAAAAATTAAGGATATATATAACTATATTTAATGAAAAAATATCGTATATATTATATAATTATAATTATATAAATATACAATATTACTGACCTTATTTCCATTACGGTCATCAGAAAATTGAAATTTTACTTATACATAGGAACAACATATAGTGTCCATGATCGTAACATAGTTTTGTTTTCATAACCATAATTCATGACTAGTTTTAAAATTTTAATTTATTTATAAATATGATAAATATTTCTGGATTATTATTCTTTAGATGTTGAAATAAGTGCCTCTTTTAAAAATAATAAACTATTGAAGTAAGTTTTGATACATATTCCAAATATCATCAAAACATCTGATGTAAATTTAATTGATAATGTCATTATATATGAGAAATTATTAAGTAAAATAAAATTATTAATAAACACGAGAAGTTACTCAATTAATAAAATTTTTAAAGTAATTTTATTTTTTAGTAATATAAATACATTGTGTGATGAATCGAACTTACGGTAAGGGACTCCATCTCAATTTCCTTTTATTGGGGTCTTTTTTTATTTAACACACTTATATTATTTTATGAAGTGTACATACAGGCTCATTGAAATTTTATATCATTTATTTATATATTCCAATGGTATTATATGTTTCATAATTTTATTCTTTCTTGGGTAATATGATTCAAATATTTCTAAAGTGATAAGTGTCTTTTCTTTAAAAAAAATCTATTTTAATGTTCTGCAAATAAATAACTTTTTATTACCATATAAATTTTTAAATAATATATTATTATAGACATGATTGTTTAATAAAATAAAATTATGTGTTTCATTAAATGTTTTTAGTGATATAAAATCTTTTTATTGAATGTTTTACATTCAGTACAAAAGAATGAAGGAATGTTCTATATTAACATATACGGCTACAATGCATTTTCTAGCTTCCTTTACGATTATTTAAATCATGTCTTCCATTATAGGATTTCAGGTTTTCTTTAAATAAAAAAACCTCTTCCAATATTTCAATTTATTTTGGTACTAAAAATGAGGTTTTAAATGAAATGGGTATTTCGGTATAGAAAAATGGGTATTTATATGATTTGGGTAATTTGATACCTGAAAATAAATTGAAAATTAGTTTTAAATAATTTTAAAATAATTTTTGATGAAAAAATAGAACCCTAAAATGTTTTATTCAAGTTGTGGTTCTTGGACATTATGTACGATGGGTGCACCTAGATAGAGTCGGGGTACACCGATATATATTTTACGATGGGTGCACTATGATAAAACTTCAATTCATTGGGTAATGATTTGATTCTCCATATCATTATATTAGTAGTTGGTAATTGGGTTATTCCAATTTGTATGTGTTTTGTAATGGTTCTGTATGGGTTCTATATGATTCTGTCCTGAGGTAGCTACATGAATATTATATGTTTTCTAATGCATTTTCATGGAATCTATTTTATTTCAAAAGAAATAATAATGTATTTTAAATGAAAAATGATTCCCTTTACTTGAAAAGGAATGTTTTGTATGAAAATGGTTTTCTTGCATTTTAATTTTTCTCAATGGACTATCAGACTTATTACTTTTTATGTATGTTAATTCTATTTTATCACACACAACATTTTTAAATAATAAACTCATTGCCTTTAAGAATGGGTAAGGGAAAAGAAGAGGTCATGTATACTGCAATAATGATTTAATATGAAATGAAATCATGTATTATTTTAAATACTGTATATAATAGGAAAAAATGAAACTGATTGGGTGTGTGGATATTATGTTATATACAATTTTTATATATTATTTATGACTTAATTATATGGAAGTCTAAACCTAACAAGATCATCAAACGTAAGATATTGAATTCTTGATGTAGAACTCATGATTATATATTGTTTATGGTTGGTAGTTATAATGTGAAGTATTGATATCAGCATTATAATTTAATTGGATATTCTTTGATTAGTTTGGTAGATGATGTACAATTTTCTTACCATTCACCATATTACTCTGAATAGTTTATAATTATGTTTATTTACCAGGCTATGTATAAAAATTATGTATATTAATATTTCATTAATATTTTTTATTTTTATTATGTTATATCTGTTTCATATGAGGAATTGGTTAAACATATAACATGATGGGTGGGTCGTTGTTATAGATAGACCCTTGATGAATCAATTGGTTTTATGAGAAAAATTAGCTGCACAAATTATATGGGTTTCTACCATAAAATTTAAACTATCTCAAGAAATGTCTTGATTAAATTTACATTTGTCAAATATTAGGCATTTCCATATTATTTGATCTTTTATATACATCCATGCAATAATTATTTTAGTTATAATATCCATGGATAATATTCTGACTCATGTGATTAATTTTATGGATGTATTTGATCATTGTGTAGTCCATATATATTTTACTCAAGTTAGTGTTTAAATCGAATGTGATTAAGTTATTATCCATACCATATTAATTAGGATTTTATATTTATTAATGATTAACCTTATTTAGCATCTGATCCCACCACATTATTATTTCTATTTTACCTCAGATACCAGGAAGTGTTCTGTAATTGATTAATCTAGATATGCTAAGGGGAAATATATCTTCCTAAAAGAAAATAAATTATCTATTTTATATTTCAAATTTTTATGTGAATTTGATGTATGTATATATTTTACCAAGACAAATAAACTATTAAATACATTGGGATTTTATTTCATTTATCTACATCCAATGTAATAACGTGACAAACATGTTTTTATTACTGGGGTCAGGGTCTTTACTGTTTGTATTATAAAAGGATTAGTAGAAACCTTGGGAACTAGATTTATGAAAACATATATTAAAGAATATAACATTATGACTTACATTAAATATAGATATAAGTATTTGGTAACATCCTAATTTTTTTTGTATGTTAAGGATTTTTTTGACTTCCTAGTAGCACATCCTTATCTGGATAATTCTATTAGGCATGGTTTCAACACAGATAAACCAAAAGGAAATAAAAATGAAAGTTCTCTATCAGGATTGACTTGATCATTACCTAGTATATGGAAACTGCTATTACTGTAAACCTATTTTGAATCTTCCAAGGGATATTCTTTGATTAATTATCATTATATTTACAACAGATTATAATGGATTTAATAAAAGGTATTTGAATACATTCCAAAGGAATTAATTTTTATGATTATGAGATTAACAATGTAAAAAAATTTCAATTTATGAAAAGTGTTTCACTAGGTTTGGGATTATACAATATGTTTTACAATAATATGATATAATATTGTTATTCAATTTCATATAAATGTCTCCTAGAAGAAGGAATTATAATATTATCAATGCACATAATCTATGGAATAATAATGAATATTTGTTTTCCAGGATTAATGTAGACGTATTAGGGGAACTTTTTACCCAAACATTCTAATCATATGTGGACATAATATAATATTATATCAATAAAAAAATAAATATCATTGTATAATATATATTAAGGTATGTAACAGAAGAATATACTGAAAGAGTAAAATATGGATGAAAGGAATAATGGAAACAAACATTTTCCTTATGTGGTAATTGTGGAAACAAACACCCTGGTAATTCAACTAAATTGAATATGGGTTTTTATAAGATTGGAGATAAATTTCCCCATGATCATGATAAAAATGTTATGAAATAAACAATTTTATGATCATTGTTTCAACTATAAGGAGATGAGTCAATATACAAATGAAATCATGAATCATCATGTGAATATACTTTATAAGAAGCTAAGGGAACAAGGCAAACTTTATGTTAATACTATGGATGAAGTATTTTTACTAAATGATTATTTCGTACAATTATTTTATCATGAATTAGAATCATAAAATGACAAAGAAATTTTCTAGAATAGTTTTTTAATAAGTATTTAAAGAAATATTTTCAAAGGTACTAACTACCAAGAAATGTGATATAGTGGAAGATAGATATTTTTGGAAAAAATATGATTGTTGGAGGATAAGCCTTAATATATGTCCAATTTTGAGAATATTATTATATTAATATTTAATATGATAGTATTAGTAACCATGAAATTGGTTAGAAATTTATGTTATCTTTGATTCATTTAACCAAATGTCTACATTTATGGAATATATTAGGCAACCAAATATTTTATATTTGGAAACATTTATTTTTCATTCAAATTTTATTATGATCAAGGTATTCACATATTTAGTCAGTGACATTAAAATATACTTTTTGATGTTTGGGATAAATAATGTAATGTTGGTTTTGGAAATTTAGTGACAACCCTTCTAAATTTTAGTACTTTGATTTTGGGTAGACATATTATAGAAATGTTATAAGGATAAATATTTATCGGATGAATTAAATTGAATTTTTGGTGATTCAGGATATCTAACTCAAAAAAAAATTGTTTTGGAAGATACTGGAGGAAGTAATATTAATTATTTAATGGATCTTATGACATTGAAAAAGTTAAAATTAGTTATTTACTCATGAAGTATTCAACTTTAATACCCATTTTTTGAGAATAATGTAATATTTTATACGAAATTGATTAACATGTGAAATTATAGACATTTTTATAGTTTGAGGTTATAGAACCCTTTATTAAAAATTATAAAAATATAAATTATTTACTAACCCATTTCATGATGTGATTATTTGAACAATTTATTTTCAAATATAAAACCCTCGTTTAGTGATATCAAGATTTAAATGTGAGGAAACAATATATTTTAGGTGTGAGAAGAATGTAACACCTTGATATTATAAAAGAGGAAAATCATGTTTGACAATGTATATGACATGAAACGTGAAGATTAAAATGGAATTAAACACCTCGAGACTTATGATACATTAAAAAAAATCATTATCATTGATAGCTTTCGATTCATGAAAAACTGGGTTTAAACAAAACATGATACCCAATAAATATACTATTATTTAAGCATGACCATTATGTCCTCACCATTAAATTTTTATGTATAAATAAGAATACAAAATTGGGAAAATAATATATAATAAATAAATTCAATGGTTATCTATTAGTTATAAATAATATAATAATCCTCAGAAATAAAACAAAATATTTTCTAGAAAACTATATTCTTCTAAAAAGAGGTTAAATAACGTCCTGTGCCTATATTTAAAAATTAATTTTAACCAATTTAAAAAATATATAAAATTATATATGTTTTTGGAACCTTAATTTCAAAAGTATATCAGGGTTAATTTTTTATATTTTTATGAAAATATTTATTTTTCGATTAATAGTGAAAAATACTAGTTTTTATTGAAAACTAACTTTTTGTTTAAATCATATAGAGGATCCATTTTGATTTTATTTTTTAAAATTATTATTTTTTAAATATAATATAATAAATAAAAAACAAATATAATCAACATCATATTTAATTTTATTATTAAATTTCTTTATACATATGAGAAAATTCCCTTTGGAAAACTATTTTTTCATCACATCTATCAGTTTAATATTAATTAAAATATTTCAGATTTTTTGAGTTCAATTTGATAAAATGGATTAAATATTTTTAACTACAGTTATAAAATTTATATAATAAGGTGAAATTAATATCTTCTCTTAAGTAATAGTAAAAAAATAATCAATTACCATGGTTAAGCTTAAAACGAGTTAACAGTGGGGTTAAATAAATTAATGAGGGTTAAAATGATCTGAAACATGTCCAATTTTTATGTTATGTCCATATATTATCATGTGTCACATTAATCTCTAATTGTTTTATTATTTGGGAAAATTTTCTAGGAAAGTGACTGTTTCCCTCGAAATTCGAGGATAACCTCCATGATTGATGGTTCAAACATTCCAATCGGTTTCTAACGGGTTTTTTCATAGAACCGGAAACATTCAATGATACCACATCTATTTGGAACTTCTTTCCAAAGGTATGCACTCATTAGTTTGTGGACTAATGAGGATTATGAATTTTCATTGATCGAGAGGATGAGAGGTCGGACTCATCAAACATTTATGAGGGGAACTATTGTCTACTCCGGGACTCTATTTATAGAATTAAGTTATGTTCATGAATCCTTATTACATTACCAAGTATAAAATTAGATTTCCTTCAGATATGACAATCAATGATTAAATATGTAGGAAATTTAGAGAATCTTTTATATGTATTTGAGGTTCTTCATTGATAGAGAATCATCTGTATTTATTAGAGATTCTTGGTTAATGGTATCCTTTGACACATTTATATCGAAGTCTCTTGGTCATTATGATGACCATGCTGGTTTTAAAGCCACTCAGTGGGGCACTTGAAGTTTATTGTCATTCAGAAGGACATGTATTATTTCAGAGTTGAGATCGAACCTACAGATGGGCTACCTACGTATCCTTTGTTTAGAAAAGTAATCATAACCCACGTAGTTCGAGTAAGGGGGTATGATGTTTATGATTGATGTCTCAAATAAGTATGTCATAATTACTTTTACACTCTAAGATCACGTGAGTCATTATCGGTGTGAGAAACAAGAGGTATCGGTAAAAATCAGACAATTGTGCCATGAAAG
This sequence comes from Viscum album, assembly GCA_963277665.1. NCBI lineage: Eukaryota > Viridiplantae > Streptophyta > Magnoliopsida > Santalales > Viscaceae > Viscum > Viscum album. The sequence goes on from OY728119.1 coordinate 439,554,599, forward strand.
ATGCAATCATAATTAAAAATTTGGGGCTTATGTATGTATGAGTGCCCAGATATATGAAGATTAGGATTTACTTCTAGGAAGAAATCCAGGAACATGGTCTATAAAGGTATATGTGCTTCATGGAGATTTGAATACTCTAACTTGGGACTTACTCCTAAAAAGGAGGCCCGGATTAGGAGAGGACTTATGATTGGGTTTTAATGCAGAGAAGGAATCCCAGATCAAAGGTAAATTAGGACTTGTTAAGAGAAATTAAGACTGGGGCTTACTCTTGAAAAGGAGGCCCAGGTTAAAGGAATTAAGACTGGGGATTACTCTTGAAAAGGAGGCCCAAGTTAAAGGAATTATGACTGGGGATTACTCCTGAAAAGGATGCACAGGTTAAAGGAATTATGACTGGGGCTTACTCCGGAAAAGGAGGCCCATGATAAAAGAATTATGACTGGGGCTTACTCCTGAAAAGGGGGCCCAGGTTAAGAGACTTGAAACATTAAGGGACTTGGGGATTACTCTTGATGAGGATGACCATATTAGAGACTGGGGCATACTCCTGAAGAGGATGCCCATATTTTAGGCTGGGGATTATCCCTGAAAAGGAGGCCCAGGTTTATAGAATTATGGTTGGGGCTTACTCGTGAGGAGGATTCCCAAATTACGGGATTGGGGCTTACTCCTGAAAAGGAGGCCCAGGTTAATGGGTACTTGGGGCTTACTCCTAAGGAGGATTCCCATATTTGGAAATTATGACTGGGGCTTACTCCAAAAAAGGAGGCCTAGGTTAAGAATTATGACTGGGGCTTATTCCTGAAAAGGAGGCCCAGGTTAATGAATTCACTCATCTTAAAAGATGGGGTTGAATAAATGAAATCTCAATCTTTAGTGACATAAATATGTGTAAATCACTTGGTTTTGATAGATATTCCATAGAATTCCTTTCAGATAAGGAAGTAAAATCAATAAATCATGCCATAAATGGATTTGAAGAGTGTCTTGAAGACTGATTCTTGAATAGGATAGGTGGAATTGCTTAAGAGGGGTGAAATGGACAAGAAGGGCACCCCAAAAGGAATGGGAACACAAGTCCTAGAAGGCGCACAAGTAATGTGTGGGTGCGCAAGTCCTGGTCGTGTAGGTATACCTGCGCGACACATGGGTACTTGCGCGACAGTTAACCAGCAGGGTAATACTTGAGTGACTCTTGGTTAAAGCCTTTAGAATCATCTGGAGAATCTTCTATAAGAGTGGCGCGCAAGTTCTATTGAAGGAATTAGGCGGCGCCCAAGTGTGGCCATTTCCCTTAAGGGCTGGTCACTCAGGCGCACAAGTGTTCATGATTTTCCACACATAGGCCTCCCCCCCCCCTCTTTAGATCTTCCGTTCTAGGTAAGAAATTACCTTATAAGTGTTTCGGATGCTTTGAGAAGAGACTAGGGTGCCGGGAGATCCAATATGAGTTTTTGGAAAAAATTCCTCCTGAAATGGGGGGCCCACAGGGTCTATTTATAGGCTGGAGAATACCCCGGGCGGTTATCTTTTAGGGTGCGCAAGTCACTTTCGCGACCATTAGGGGGCGCGCAAGTATACTTGAGCAAGAGTGATGGAACTTTTGCGACCTATGGGCAATGTTCTCCTTGTTCATCCCTTTATCGATTTTTGATGTTTCTTCAAAGGATGAATCACATTGGACTAATTCATTTCCCATTCCATTCTTTCTAGACAACGTGATGAAAAGTAGTGTCATCAAAAGTCCCCCCTAATTGTTGGATCTGAAAGAAATGAGGATTTTACTCTGAGGAAAAGAAGAAAACCAAAGGAAAAGCAGTGTGCAAGTGTTGATGGCACAGAAGGCGGCGCGCAAGTGTGAGTCGTGCAGGGCTGGAAGGCGCCTGTAGTAGGCGCGCATGTAGGTAGCCGGGCCTATAAATATGTTGTCCTTTGCTGCGCATAACATCTGATTTCCTGATTCTTGAGCTCTCGCCACACAGGTCACCTTCGCCGTGCTAGTCTCTCGTTTTCCACTCTTTCTTCGCCGCCATGCTGCTGTCAAGGTAATAGGACTTTCATAGTGATACTTGTGCGACAGGAACGTGCGTGGCACATAACCACTTGCGCGACACATCCATACTTGCGGGAAAAGTTCAGACTTGCGTGCCTTAATGCCTTTGGAATTTTTTTCTGAAAATTCCTTCACAGAATTTTATGAAAAATCAACTTACATAAGAGTTAATTATTCATCCTTTGTGCAGAATCATTGGCTCCTAGAACCGGAATAGCTGATGAACTGGCTAGCAAGCGGATTGATGATATGATGAACAACATTGGCCACGATTATTATACCATCAAATGTATCACTCTTCCGTATTTGGCTAAGTATCTGAAAAAATATCATCGTGGCTTCCCCCAAAGCATTTATTTGCCTCTGTATGACTATGGTCATCTGTGAGAAGTTACTATTCCAGAAGCAAAGAACTATCTCCCATTTTAGTGGTTTCAGAATTACACAAACTTTTCTTCTGCAAATATCTCAGGTGGAGGAGTATTTATAAATGCTGGAGCAGTGGAGAAGGCCCATATGATGCATCATAGCCCTTGTATGCCAGATCTGAAAGATCATACGCATGAGCTGCAACCACATTTTCATCCTTAAATCATATGAAATGATCAGATGGATCAATCCAATGGCTGAAATAAAAGTTGGGACTTCCGTCCAGGGGGAGTCGTGAAGCCAACATGGATGTGGGCATACTGGGTGCGAAAAACCTGTACAGTGTTTGTTGAGGATCTGAAAGGGGATGCAATATACGAAGTTGTCTGCGCTGGACAAACATATGTTTACAGACATGATAACTTCATGCCAGAGATACTCAGCCACTGGAGTCCAGCAAATAATTATTTCCATCTGACTCATGGAGAAGTAGGAATCATTCTGTGGGATGTCTACAAGATCTCATGGGCTCCAATTTTGGGTTACATATATGATGAATTCATTCCACCCAAGGTGACTTGGAATGATTCAGAGAAGACTCCTGATTTAGCTCGAGAATTATAAAAGATCTTCCACAAGATCAAAAGTTTAGAGACCTCATTAACTCATTCTAGAAAGGATATTCATCCAGAGGAATGGATGAATATATTTCTTATTGAGAACAAAGAGAGGGAGCCAAAGGGGAAGGAGCCGAAAGAAAAATGATCCAAGAAAAAATATTCAAGGATAAGAGGCCCAAATGTCCTACAACCTGCCCCAAACCTGAGAAGAGGGGTGCTCTTGGCACATTCTGGCCAACTATAGAAGCAGGAGAGTTCGAGAAGTTGGGATATGAGGTGAATCAAAGGATACCAAAGAAGACTCGTCTGTTGGGCTTCTTGGCAATTTGGCTCAGCATTTATCTCTTTCTAGTCATAGATTCGAAGGGAGGCGTCAGGCTAGGGACCTTCGTCATTGTGGAATAGTTGGCTGAGGGAAAAAATGGTTGGGTTGGCTACCCCCATTTTAGCAAAGATTCACAAAAGTTTACTTCATGTCTTCATGGGAAAATCTCTTTTATGAATAGTGGGACCATTCGAAGTTTTATGGGGATGTATCGCCACTCATTTCAGGACTTACAATGTATAGAATGGATTACAAATTCCTGGAAGTTCTTTCAGGACGTCAGCGCAAGCATTCTATGGAGTTGCTCCATTAGATGTTAATGCCTATGACATGAAAGTGAGGCTGAGAATGTTTAAGGAATTAAATTTTTTTCCCTAAGGAAATCCCCCAACCGAGCGGTTTGTTAATGATGGAACAACCCACTTGGATTTGAGGGAATACATGCTAGCTTGCAGGGATGGTGTGCTAGTTGCCAGGATTGATGGAGAAATTATATGCGAGGCCTATGCTCCATATAGATTTTCACGTCAATTCAATTGTCTACAATAGATTTTTGTATCTCCTCCAGTACATGTCAGGTTAGAGAAACATCCGATGGTTTCTCGGCAACTATGGCTGCTGATGTCAAGGGAGAAGAGTAGGGAAATATTTGATCAACCAGTTGAAAAAGAGGCAAATAATTTGACTACATATTATTCCGGACACTGGATAGCTTCATACCCCAAAGGGGTGCTGAATCACCTAGTTTATCAAGTGGGTAAAAGGAATAGGACTGTAGATAAAGAAACCCTTCTTCATGAAGGTGATGCCTCCCCACCTGAAGCTGATTCGGAAGATTCCACCTCTAGAACTGATTCACCAAATTCCCATGATAGGGATGATGAGGCACAACCAGTGGAAAAGTGGTTTCGTGCCCAATATAATCCTTCGGCCAGAATTAAAAGACCCACTCCATCAACTCCTGGTGAGTTACTTCATTGTGGTAATTTAATCACTGTTACTTTATAAAGAAATAGGTCTTATTTTCTTATTCTCTATCTGTAGTTGCAGAAGATGGGATGAAATTGAAGTCAAAGATTTTAGGACCTTCCTCGCACCTTTCATATCTAAGACCAGAGGGTGTCTAGTTATGGAAGGGTATATATTGTGGTACTGAGACCGCCTGGCTGGATTTTTGTGAGGGCCTACAACTTCCTGGAATAGGGAATCTTATGGCTTCTACAAATATCCAAAATAAGGATAACCCCAATGAAGTGTGGGCTTACATCAGAGAGCTGAAAATGCTCATATATGCCACTGATGAGTCCGTTCCTATAACCAGGAGGGTGAATGAATTGATTGATCGTGGCGCCGCTGAGGGGATTGATAAGCAGTGTCATGATTATGTGGCTCCTGAAGATGTAAGTTTTCATTCCTTATTTACTTTGCAACTTGATACCAATCGAAACTTTGTTACATTAAATAATTTGTTTTCTTTATCTTGAAGCATGAAAAGAATGGAACTGAGGTTCCTTCACCAAAGTATAGCCCTGGTGGTACTGCCATCACGACTGCTGCTGAATCTCCTCGCGAACCAGGAGATATATCTCCAGGACAGCAGGCCATGGATGAGAAGTTTCACACAGCTTTCCCCTCTCCCATCCAGGTTCCAATAAGGGAGACTGTCGATAATCCCAAAAAACCAAAGAAGCAAAGGCAATGAAGGAGTAAGTCCACATCTAAACGCTAAATTAACAGCGGTAAGTACTTCGGGTAATCATGAGTCTATACCCATGACCACATGGTTACTCATATTTCTGGTGATTGCAGGGGATTCTTCAATTTCCCCCTGAGGGAAAGGACTGATCCTCCTTCAAGGACCACAGAGGGTGCTGTGGAACAATCACAGATTCAAGCTGACTTGGCTGCTCCTGGAGAAGAGCTAGCATATGTTCCCATTATCCCTCCTACTACTGTTTCAAGAAGATAAGAACCTGTTTTTGGTAAGTCAACAATGCTTCATAAAAATGCTGAACGAAACACCTACTAACATCCATTCTCTGATACTTCAGGTTCAACTCCTGCATTAGCGCTTCTGGTGGCTGTTGTAACTGATGACATGATTTTATCCGAAGATGTTGTCCAGGGTCAAGGGCCGCAGGATGTAAGTCGCCAAGAAGACACATCAAACGCTCCAATTGGTGAGACTAACCAGGATTCTGAAATATTATTGGATGAAATGATGAATCATGGCATCTCTTTGGAAGAATTTTAGGATCATGCTAAGTTGTCATGTGATTTATATGACCATGGGAATGAGTGTTATCCTTCGCCCAGTAAATTTTCTTATAATTTACACTTCTAATCATGACTGAAAATAATATGCAGTTCCATCCATAGAAGCTGTTGAACTGCCAATGCCTGAAGGGGGTGTAGACATGGATGTCAACCCTACCATTGCAGAAACATTAGCTCATGTAGAGCTAAACCTAGTAAACTCTCTTAAGACCCATCTTGAAGATCCTTTTGAGACTGGGAAAGATGGGGAGGAGTCTTGTTAGGTTGCTGATACACCATCGGTTAAGAGATAACAATATTTGTGATTGTACATAATTTTCAAGACAATCTATTCTTTTTTAGCCTTTGAAATTTAACAAAGCATTCAATTAATTATGCAGGGCCATCAACTGCAGTGGCTAGATCTGGAGGTGAGGCCCAAGCCTCTACCACAACGAGAGTTGAAAGTGAAGGGGAACAGGTCAGGGGGGAAGGAGCTGAACAAGGCACTTCCTTAAGTGCATTAATCCCAAATTACATGCCCCAGTAATGATGATATTGAATCAGACCCAGAGGTGCTTAAGGCGCTCAGCTTCTCACGACGCAAGGCATATAAGAACATATGGATAATCATATTTGAGGTTCCTTTATAATAGTTATCATCGAAGATTCCTCGATTGTCGTCCCAGTTAATCATGCTAGGACTTGGCAGTTTTAGATATCAAGAAATCCATACCGCGGTGAAAAAAGTCATCTTCATGAGGGAGAAAGAGAAAAAGTGTCGTAAAGATCTGACCAGGGTGAAACTATCAGTTAACATCGGCAAATTTGAGGCTGCAGTATCCCGAGCTGAGGCTGACTATGCTGCCAGGATGAAGGAGCTGAAGCATAAGATCAAAGAAAAAGTTGTCCAGAAGATACACCTTCAGCAACAGTTTGATGCTGTTACTGGGGAACCTGACCAACTTAATAATTCACTGGGGGGGAGTTCAAACGAATGTTATGAAGACCATTGTGGATTCCAAGAAATCACTCCATCAGGCTAAAAAGAGTGAAGTTGGTCGAGTGCATGAGCTTCAAGTTGCTGCTGATGAAGCTCGAGATGTGGTTCATCAATTGAAGACTTATGTTGACAGCCTTTTGTAATTCCTGAAAAAGAGAAGAGACTACAGTCTGTGGATGTCCTTCTAACTCTTGTGCATCAAATGGAAATAATTATTTCATCTTCAATCACTTGTGCATGTATTTTCCTGCTACCTGCTTTAAATTTTACCTATGCCAATGGGCTTAGTAAGCATAGTTTGATTTTTAATAGGATTAATGGAAATAACCCTTCAAACTTTAATCCTTCTAATTTCTCAATATTACATAAATCATACAAAATATATGTTTAGTGAGCTGGAACTTGACTTTTATTCAGAGTTCCTTTTTCTTTTGTGGGAAGTTTAAAGTCATGCATGTCGGATATAAGGAGGCTAATGTTTAAGGTCGAAATAGGTTTGACCGAAATGGATTAGAATTGACTCAATTCCTTGATAATATATCTGAAAACATATTAACATACTCAAGTATGAGGGAAAATATGAAAACTATGACATAAGAATATTTGGATATGAGGAATGATATGAAAAAGAGCTAAAAGGAATTAGAAGAAGTAGTTCCCAAGAATAAAGTTACCATTATTTAACAAACCCGTTAGGGGGTTGAATTAGGTGGGGCCACCTAAGGGCATTGGCTGCATAGTCAAATAAATAGTATCATTTGGCTAACAAGTGTGTTATCTAGAATGTTTATGCAAGGCCGCCTATGGGCATGTGCTGCATCGTCAGGCAAAAGAACTCTCAGAAATTTACTTTCCTATTGCTAAAAGCCAGTGAAAGTTTATGGAGATTCAAATTTTCCAATGTATAGAGTTTTCTTGTATGGAAAGAGTTACTTGAATATGGAGAAGATATTTCCAAACAACATTATCGATGAACTTGATGGATATTACTCCTACGAAGGACTAAACCAAATGTAAAGAAGGAGAATATAAACCATATACTTGAATACTTTCAGATAATGACAAAGGATATGGGAAAAATATGTTAAGGATGGCTAATTTTGCGGATCCCTACATACTGTCATTTAAGACCAACAAGGACAAAAGAGGGTTTCTTCCCACGAATGAAGTTAGCAGTATTTAAAAAACCCGTTAGGGGGTTGAATTATGTAGGGCCACCTAATGTCATTGGCTGCATAGTCAAATAATAGTATCTTTTGGCTGAAAAATCTGTTATGGAGACTGTTTATTCAAGGCCGCCTAAGGGAACGTACTGCATAGTCAGGCAAAAGAACTCTCAGAAGTTTGACATTTTTGTTACTAGAAGTCAAGAAAAGGATTATGAAAATATGAAATTATTTAAGGTTAGGATTATGACACATAAATATGGGTATTGTCCAATGTATACAGAGATACACAGATCAATGCTTTACATAATCATGTTATGGCTGGGTATGGAATGGAAATGTTGTAATTCACTACGTATCCCATAAGGATGGGAATCAAGACATACCTAGTTCTTGAACTACAATTTAACGTCGTGTGGGACAAAAGGATTGGAGATCTTAGTTTAGGGTCATAGAGCTTGGACCATTATAAGAAATACACAGTGTGTGTATGGGGGATTTTTAGTCAAGGGACTGAAAGTGGAATTTGGGGTTAGGCCCAAAGACTTGGGGATGGATTCAAGGGACACTCGAACGTTCCTACGTATCCCATAACGATGAGAATCAAGCCCACGTAGCTTTAAAAATACCCTCTGTACAAATTTGGTTCGTACATGTGAAGGGTGAAAGGGGAATTTATTACAATGATAGTTTAACCAAAGATAAAAGGTTTGGGAATTTCCATATATGCACGTAGTCTTTGAAATGAAACATGATTGAAAAATCAATGTAAATAATGGTTCCCTCAAAGGTGAGGGTATCAAAGAATATTGTAGTTTATTATCATACTGGAAAAAAGTTTTGTATAGTTTAACGTCGTATAACTAGGAAGGAAGTGAACCAATGTAAAGATATTGATTCTACGTGCGGTTTCATGAATCAACATCATATGAGATGGAGGTGAACCGATGTGAAGAGATTGGTTTTGGCCTTGAACCTTGGAAGGTTGCCTACGTACCCAGCCTGAAAGGCAAGGATCAAAGTCCACGTAGTTCAATTAAAGAGTGATTTAATGATGAAGTTGTTCTTGGGGACAACGACTTAAAAAATGATGTTTTTGGGACTTACACATGGTTAGTAGCCTAGAGAGAGTGTTATAGTTGAGTTTTTCTCTAAGCTCACGTGAGTCATACTCGGTGTGAGAAACAATAGGTAACATCAACCTTAAAGCTGAATAGTTTAATGTCATGTAGGACATATAAATGGACTATACAGTTTAATGTCTTGCAGTTAAGACTATTGGTTCTTCCCAGTTTAGTGTCCTGTAGTAGGGAGAATGTACAGTTTAATGTCATGTAGGACGTATCAAGGACATTCTGTACAGTTTAGCATCATGTAGTTTGGATGATGGGGACAATATAGTTTAACATCATGTTGGAAAAAAAGACGACTGTGCAGTTTAATGTCATGCAGTGAGGACAAAATAGTACACCATTTAACGTCAGGTTGGATGTATTGGGGACATTTTTCATAGTTTAACGTCAAGCTGGACAAAAAAGGGACGATACATTTTAGCGTCATGTTGGACGAAAGTGTGAACAGTTTAAGGTCATATGCATGGACCGTGGATGGTGCAGTTTAGTGTCATGCTAGACGTAAGGGACCTCTGTACAGTTTAGCATCATGTAGTTATGACGTCCCAGTTTAACGTCATGTGAGACGAAAGGAATACAAATAGTTTAATGTCATATGTTTGGACCCTTGCTGTGTAGTTTAACATCATATAGAAAGGACGATGAAGGGGACATAGTTTAACGACATTTTGGACATATCTGCAAATAGTTTAGGGTCATATGCATGGACCATTGATGATGCAGTTTAACGTCTTGCTGGACGGTGGTGCAATTTCAGGTCATACAATACCTTATCTGATATATTTCATGTTTATACAAAATAATTCTTAAAAAATCTGGCATTGGTTGTAGTAGTGATGAGTTCTCTATCCATCGAGATTAATGAATAAGCTCCATTGGAGTAGACACTATGTATTGAGTAAGGTCCTTCCCATTTTGGATCAAGATTGGGAGTGTTCATTCCTGGTATCATTGGAGTTCTGAGAACTAATACCAATTCTCCCTGAGTGAATGAATGAAGATGACCTTTTTTTGTTAAAATCTCATGCTATTCGATTCTGATAGACTTCCATGTGGTGAAAAGTGCGCAATATTTTCTCATCTAATCATTCCAATTCATTCAATCACTTTTGAGATTGTTCATCTGTAGATGATTGATCAAAAATGGAAACTTTGAGTGAGGGTAGTTGAACTTCAATTGGCAAGACTGCTTCCATTCCATATACCAATGAATATGGAGTTGACCGCGTTGCAGTGCGGGTGGTCATTCGATAAGATCATAAAGCATGAAAGAGTTTATCAGGCCATGAATTCTTATCTTTATCCGCCAACTTTTGTAGTATATTTGAAAGAGTCTTCTGGAAGGCTTCTATCTGGCCATTGTCCACTGCATGATACCGAGATGAATGGTTGGATTTGATGATGTATTCTTGATACAATTTCTTCACCTCGGATGAACAGAATTTGGTGCCATTGTCCGTCAATATGGTATGAGGGACACCAAATCTGGTAATGATGTTAGACTTGATGAAGCTAACAACGCATTTAGAACTGACTTCCTTGAGAGGTATTGCCTCTGCCCACTTGGAAAATAAGTCAGTAGCAATAAGAATGTACTTAAACTGCATGGCTGCAGCTAAAGGGTAAGGTCCCACCACATCCATTCCCCATGTGTAAAATGGCCATGAGTATTTGGATGTATGAAGCAACTCTGGAGGTTGATGAATTAAGTTGGCATGTACTTGGCATGAATGACACTTCCTTGTGAAATCAACACAATATTGTATCATTGAAGGCCAAAAGTATCCAAACCTTCAAATCTGATCAGACAGTCTATGTCCAGACTGGTGGGCACCACAGACTTCTACATGCACTTCTTTCATGACAACCATTGTCTCTTCACCATCAAGGCATCTAAAGAGAACTCCATCAAAACTACATTTGTAGAAAATTTTATCTAGGTGTTCTGGGCTATCATAAAGAGAAAAATTGACCACACGTCGCCAAATTTTTTCTTTCATGGCTCTATCAGGTGGAAGTGTTCAATTATGAAGGTATTTCTAGATATGTGACATCCATCCTATAGTATGACCATACGATTCAGGAATGGGACTAATTTCATTAATTTCCTCCATTCTAAATCGAACATAAGGTGAAATTGCATGACAGTGGGCAATACTGATGGTTGTCTTGTCCTAATTTGGATCTACCAGAGATATGGCTATATTAGCTAGTGCATCAGCTTGAGAATTTTGTGATCTTGGGACATAAGAAAATGTCTGTTCCGAAGGGAATTCCACCATTAACTCTCTAACATAACCATACAAAGGGATTAGTTCTTCTGTTCTGATGGCATAATCCCCATTGACTTGTTTGATTACCATGTCTGAATCACCTTTCACCTTTAAGTGATTCACTTGTGTGTGAAGCGCTAATTCCAAGCCTACGATGAGAGCTTGGTATTCTGCATCATTATTGGTACCACCTTCCCACAATAAGAAGGAATAAGGTAACACTGCCTTTTCTGGAGAAATGAGCACAATTCCTAAAACAACTTTGTTGAATTTATGATTTTCCATTTTCCTCCTTATTGGACTTCTGGAAGCACCATTAAAATACATTTCCCATGCTTGAGAACTTTATTGAATAGATAAGACCTCCTCATTAATGAGTTCAATATCTGAAGATTTGTCTTCCACTAATGGGTGTTCAGCCAAGAAATCAGCCAGAGCATGGCCCTTTATCACCTTTTGAGACACATACTGAATGTCGAATTGCTACAAAATAACTGCCCACCTTGCGAGGCATCCTGTAATCATTGGACGACTGAGGATGAATTTGAGTGGGTTATTGCGAGATACCAATTGGACCTTGTGATGTTGAAGTTAGTGTCTCAACTTCTGAACTGCAAAGATTAATTATTGGGAAAACTTCTAAATTCTTGAATACTGGGTTTCTACTTCATGCATAGTTCGACTGAGATAGTAGAGGTTGTTTTCATTCCCAGCATCATTCTTTTGAGCAAGAAAGGCACCCAATGATCGCTCTAGAGCTGTCACATAGAGGATAAGTGGTATTCCTTCAATAGGTGGCATAAGTACCGGTAGACTCAAGAGGTATTTCTTAAGAATATCGAATGCTTCTTGAGATTATTCAGTCCACTGGTAAGTGACTCCCTTCTTCATCAATTTTGTGAAGGGAAAAATTCTGGCTGCCAAATTGGAGATGAAACACCGAATATAGGCTAAGTGTCCTTGACGTCCTCTTAATTATATCAAATTTTTAGGAGGTGACATACCAAGGATTGACATGGTCTTCTCATTATCGACTTCAATACCATGATTTTGTACAACAAAGCTGAGAAATTTTCCTGGGGTTACCCCAAAAGCACATTTTAAGTAGTTCATCTTCAATTTATGTTGTCTAAGGTTGCGGAATATGACTTCCAAATCAGACAAGTGATTAGAACGTTGTTTGGATATAACCGCCAAATCTTCTACATAGCATTCAACTAACTTCCCTAAGAAGGGTTTGAAGATACGATGCATGGCACGCTGATACGTTGCACCTACATTATTTAAGCCAAACGGTATTTCCCAGTAGAAAAACACACGCTGAGGGGCTCTGATGGCTGTGGATTCCTCATCTTATGGGTCCATTCAGATCTGATTATATTTGGAATATCCCTCCATGAAGGAAAGTGCTTCATAAACATCTTTTTCATCAATTAAAAGTTCTGTAATCAGAACTGGGAAATCATCCTTTGGAGAATGACGATTAAGATCTCTGAAATCGATGAAAACTCTAATTTGTCCATTCTTCTTCTTTACAGGGACAATATTATCCAACCACTTGGGATACTGAACTTCTCTGACAAAGTTAGCTTTGATAATATTATCCACTTCAGCTTCAATTTTGGAAGCATAAGTTGGGTGTGTTCTTCTCGCAGCTTGCTTAAATCCTTGATGTTCTTCTGGTAAACCCAAATGATGAGTAGCAACATCAGGATCAAGCCCGGGTATTTCTGTATAGTTCCAAGAAAATATATCTCTATTTTTCTTTAGAAAAAAAATATACATCTCTTTCTCTTAAAGATTCATGGCCGCACTGATTAAAGTGGGGCGTGGATCTTCTTTTGTACCCAGATTTATTTCTATACGTTCATCCACAATGGTAGAGATACCCTCTTCAATTGCTAGAGGATCATCTCTGAGATCTTCCCCTTCTTCTTCATCATGTGTTATTTCTTCTATTTCTACTTGCATAGTAGATGAAAAAGCAGAATTTTTATGATCAGAAGAGATGTCAAAATTTTCATATCTTGAAGAAGAAGCTTCCATTTCTGACCCGATTGATGATGAAGGGTCTTCTTTGGGTAATAAAGAGGAGATGATGGATTGAGAATCGACATCATTGTTCACCTCAAATATTCCTATAACTTCTTCTGGCCTTATTAGTGAAGAATAGACTAGTTGGGTTTCAGCAGATGAAATGAAGACATCACCATTTGTGCTTTCTTCACTGCTTAGTGGGTTACCAATTTCTCCCATGTTGTCTGTCTTGATTTCCATAATTGACATTATGGATCATTCCATAAGAGTATTTTTATTTGGGTTTATCTTGTCAATTTGACTGATAGGCAACACATAATCTATACTCACATGTGTAAATGGATTTACTGGAATTTTCTCCAAACCATATGGAGAATTAACTTTGATAATATCCTTTGTTGTGGATTTCTCCCTTCCCTTCATGTGATAGAATTCCACCTCAATGTATTGAGACTGACATGTCATGAACAGGGCCTTATCACTGTACAGTGTCCTAACTTGACCATAGAAACAATATTTGAGACATTGATGGTATGATGAAGGGATAACCGCATGTTGATATAGTCAGGGTCTTCCAAGAAAGATGTTGAAAGCTGAGTCTTGATCAATAACCATGAAATCCGAATTGGATACAAGATCTCCAAACTAAGTTCTGAGTGTAACTTCACCCAGTGGTTCTTGTTCATTTTTATCATATTCTTGTAACATCAGGGTAGAAGGAGATAAATCAGATTATGTGAAGCCCAATCGACAAAGTGTACGAATGGGCATGTGGTTGACTCCTGAACCATTATCAACGAAATCTCTTCAGATGTCTATGACATTTACCTTTAAAAATAAGTACAAAGGTCTAATATGACCATGAAAAACATCATCTTCATCTTCATTAGTAAAAGATTTTATTGCATGGAATTCTACAGGATTAATCTCTATGTGATAGACTTCAGCTACAACAATTTCAATTTCAAACTCCCTGAGGACTCGACAAAGCCTCAATGAGTGCTTCCCGAAGATCTTTTGACCGATTCCGAGCATCCAGAATTGATAAATTGGTTGGTACTGGGTCCAAGTGTTTCAATAATTCATACTTTTGATCCAGAGGTCTATGTTTCCCAATAGAAATATGTGGTTTATCAGGTACCTTAGAAGCAGATGCTTTGGAAGTTGATGCATCTTGTATTGGGATAGGAGTTGGCAATATGCCTGGTTTTGGAAGATTAGATCGATTAGATCCATTTACTTGCTGAGAGGAAGAATATGGAACCTTCAATCGGTCTTCCAAAATAATTGTTCCATGACTGACTTTGCTATTGGTAGAAGAACATGCATGTTCTTGCTGAGCTTGCTGAAGGGCTCTACCACGAGTTTCTGCTACGTACACACTTCTAGTAGGGGTAGAATTGGAATAGTGGCTTATGAAAGATCCACGTCTTCCCATGTATCCTCAGCCTCTGAAACTTCTTATGATTCCCCTGTTTGATATAGGGAATTCAGGCTCATCGAAATCAAAACTGCTACTGGCATATGGATCTGTTAATTGAATCATATTAACAGAACCGAAGATTAATACTTCGTCTGATGAAGTCTCTACCCGATTAGCATGTTTAGGCTGTGCCGTTTGGTGGGGCGATGCCCGTAGCATTGAAGTAGATGGAATGAAGTCTTCCATAGTCAAAGGCAACTTAGGCTTTGACACATACTCATCTTCTTTTGATTATTTTTCTTTATTTTAATCATGTTGTTTCTTTGAGGACTTTCCATCTAAAGAAGAGCGTTTTGCCAAAACATTCATGGTAGAAGACACAATCAGTTTCTTTAATTGTGTTCGAAAAATAGCATGAGTTCAGTTGATTGTCTTTCTGACCGTCCAATCAACATACTTCTATGCATTTTGCTTTTGACTTCTTTCCATTCACCTTCCTCCTCTGGAACTGTAGCAGTAACACATGCTACCTGAGCTAAAGAACCTTTCAGTATGACTTGTCCCGAGTTGACCATCTGTTTCATGAGGTCTTTGAAGACAAAACACTCTTGGATGGGATTCCCCAACATTTTATGAAAATGGAAATAATTGGGACGGTCTTCATCTCCTTCCTTATTTGGCCTATTAGGCCTTGGAAATTGAACCAGATTATCTTCAAGATCCGAAATTAAGTAACCAGGATCTTGTTCATTTTGGAAAGAGTATATTTTTTACTTTAAATCCTCAAATTGTTTTTATCTTTTATCTCTTTGATCATCTGGATGAAACTGCCTTTTTTGTTGGCGCTCAGGAGGTGGAGCCCTTCGAGAAGATGAAGGTTTTGAAGTAGAAACAGGTACAGGTGCTTGTTTAAGAATAACTGTAGTAGTTTCTACTTTACCCATTCTCCTTCCTTGAGCTGATAAAATTACACGAGATTTAGCCTTAGCCTGTATAAGGGAATCTTCAATCTACTGAGCAATTGAATTAAGGTCTCAAAATCCTCCTGTGTATTTCACAGGGATCAACGGTGTGCGTAACTCATCACGCAAATTTTCCACACAGATTGGCAATAATTATTCTAGAGTGAGTGCTAATCTTAGGGAATATGTTAATCCCTTCCAACGAGAAATGAAATCTGGGAGCCTTTCATTCTCCCTTTGCTTACAGTTTGTAAGATAAAAAACTGTTGTCTTTGGCAAAGATGAGCTGAACTGAAGAAGGAATTGTCGACGGAGATCTTCCCATCCAGTAATTGACCGGGATTTCATGCTTGTATACCAAACAAAGGTTGGTCCTTGCAAGGTCCATATGAAGCATCTTATTTTTACTACTTCTTGAAGCTCCAGAGTTCCCATCATAGGATCACAACAAGACACGTAATGCATCAAATGTTGTTCAGGGTCGCCCGATCCATTGAAAATAGGGAATACAGTGTTTCCAAAACTGGATGGAGGCGAGATTGAATCTACCCATTCAGGGTAAACTTGCTTTTCTGGTTGAACCTGCGCACATTTCCCTTCTATAGTTTCTAACCGAGATATTAATGATTCAATGGTTGTTATTAACATTTTAGAAACATTCGGATGAACTTGGACTTGGGTAGGTGCAATGAATGGAAGTTGGACAGATGTGGTGGTTAGTGCTGCAACTAATGGAAGCACTGCCAACTGTTTTTTCACTTGACCCATACGATTAGATTTGTGAGGGTGTACTGATAAAAGAGGATACTATTGATCCATCTCAGTAGCTGTAATAAAATCGGTTGGCTGACTGACTCCAGCACGCTCTAGAAGAAGACTACCCTGAAGTAGTTATGCATTCAACCTCTTTAATTCCTTAATTTTATCCTCATGTTGTGCAAACCTTTTCACTAGTGAGAGCGATAAGACTTCTCCAGAGGAAGGATATGTAACCTGATTCTTTCCCCTCCCTTTGTTGGATTCTTTTCGGAGAGGGGGACATGGGTTACTTGAAGGATTACCTAGGTTCTGAGTAATCCTTTGATTTCATGTACACACACCTTCTTAATTTGTTTCAGTGCGTACATCTTCTTGAGTAGGAACCTCTTCATCTGAGTCCCCTAAGTGAGCCTCATCTGGTGGTTCAGCAATAATGGCAATGATGACATTGATTGATGCATAATTCATCACATCCCTTCTATCAGAATATATGTGATATTGTCTCCTTCCATGTATTTGATGAGGCATTGCCTTTTTTTGATTCAATCCCCCAGGAACTTCTTGACGAACTATAATTTGGAGGGAATCTCCTGATAATTTGGTTATTCGTTCCACTTGAAGCTTCTTCCCCAATCAAGAAAAGACCGAATTTCTCTGAGGAGGGGATTGACGATTTGAAAAAGTCCCCAGTCCGGTGGACTGGGGCTATTCCTGCTGTCCCCGCTCAACTCCTTGAATCATATTTGTTGATTCCGAGGGTTGGTTTAAAAGAGTCCTTAGTCTGGAAAGTTGGGTTGGCCCTTGACATGCTATGTCTGAGACTATCTTAAAATCTCTCCTGATCTGGCGAACCTTTGTCCAGAAATTCGCTGGATGCATTAACATGTATCCACTTTTATCACCTGGTGCAAAAGAACGTTGGATGATTTCTGACACTTCTGTCACTTGATGATGTGCTTGCTTCATACGAGAGGCATGTTCAATATTCTCATTTTCTTAATTCAGGAGTAATTCAACAACTTGTTCTCTATATACTTGATTTTGAGAGGAGCTAGTTGATGCCTGTTCTTGGGCATTCTTTTGATTACAAAGAAATCCCATTGACTGTGGCTGGCCATGGGAAATAACATTTCATGAGAACATTTTCGGCGGGCTTTGCTGACTGGAGAGGACTGTGAAATGCAGTTCTCCATGAACACCCCATCATCTGACATGAATACTAGATGGGGCATTGGAAATTAACTAACCAAAACTTCTTAGTGCGCCAAGGCATGAACACTGAAGGGTTCTCGGCTTCTTTTCAGGCTTCAGATATCGAGATACTGATAGAGATGCCAAATCAATCTGACGTTGTAACCCTTCTATTATCATAATAGGATTTTTCATATTCATCATAAGATAATACATTCTTTTTCAACTGACAAATATTTTTCCATATGTTGAGACAAATATCATGAATTCCATCTTCCGTCAACATTTCTGGAATGTCATACTGAGAGTCAGCCAGAGGAAAAAACATGACTAGCACTTCACCTTTTGCCAGTTGTTTTCTCATGTTCAGAATTTCCTCTTTATGATTCAATGAAGATTCTTCTACCTATTTTGACCAGAGTTGGGGTTTCCTTTTTTCTTCATCAGATTCAACAAGATTTGTAGAGAAATCATTGATCAAACTAGAATATGCATGAATTAGGGGTGGTTCGGAGAATGACCTACACCCTGGGCTATCTTCTGATTGAGAAAGTATTTCACCTTCCAGCGATGAAACATCAGACATGACTGGTTTCGCATTTGCAAGTGCCTCAAGATAAGAGGGGTTTCTCGGCAATACATTGTCCACTGGAGCATTTTCCGGGTAATGTGCATCACTACTGCAGAGAGGACTTTCGCAGAGAAATTCATCATCATGGGGAGGACCACCATAATGGGTTACAGAGAAAGATGAGATCTCTTGCTCCTTGGTCTTCTGACCACACAGAGGGTTCCTGTGGCTCTCATCTGAAGATGGAACTTCAAGATCGACCGAATTTTCATGAGGCAAGCCTTCATGAAGAAGTGTCTGTTGAAGATATTCGGAATTAATGTTCCCACTATTGAGAAATGAGGGAGTATAATCTTGAATTCCAATAGATAACTGACTGAGGGCTTCAAGAACTGCAGCATCGAGCAAGGCCTTGTTACAGATTGGCTCTTGATCTCCTGACTGTGATGGGCGGGTCTTTTTCTTAGATGACTTCTTACTCACCTTGGAAACCACTTTTTGAAGAAAGTGGCTGCTCTGATCAGGTGTATGTGCCTGATCAGGAGAGATGGCCAGTTTAGGCTAACGATCTCCACTCAAATTAGATGTTTGTGCCTGACTTGGTTGTCCGTATGATATGGGGGAGTATGCCCCACAACCCTCTTGGACTGGAACAAATGTGTGTGTCTGTTCCAGAGTGAACTGTTGATTTGTCACTCCACTGGTAGGGATATATTTATGTGTATTTCCCTGAGATGCTACTAAAGCTATTATAATATCCTTACAAGCATCCAGAATATGAGCAGGGATTTTATTCTTCTCTTTCACCATTGATAGAAAATGCTTGGTGGCTTCAGCTTCCGGAACGGGGATATACGTCTATTCTATGATTAGAGTAGGTGTATGTGCCTGCTCCTGTCCTCCTTTTCCTATTAGTGAATCCTAAAATTACTCAAGTGTAGGGGCAGAGAGTTGAATCTACCTCCTATTTTTATTCGGGGAATTTCTACTAACTTCTCTGAATGAAACCAAGAGAGATTGTTGGTAGGCTTGATCAATACTAGTAGGTGTATGTGCCTGCTAATTGCACTTCACTGAACATGGTTGATGAGATCCATCATATGTAGTCAGGCGAGCTTGCTGACTAACTGATGACGTATAAATAGGTGTATGTTCCTGTCTATAATACTCCGCTGGAATTGCCTGACGGGATTGGTGTGATGCTGGCAGACGAGTCTACTGGACAACAGAATTAAAACGGACAGGTTTGTGTGCTCTCTCATTGCTTTCCACCAAGATAGGTTGGTGTACTTCTTCAGATATGGAAGAGATGAGAACCTACTCACTGTTAACCAGATTTAGCCTCTGGTGATTTGTCTTGCATGCTCGGGTTTGAAGAACCTGAGCCGAACGCCTGGAGTCGGTACCCTAATAATTTTGCGAGGCTCGCTGCTGCACGAGTCTGGCGGCGATTGTTGGTGGGAGCCCTCGGGAAGGACTCATGTCTACTTGAATTAAGGCCCTAAGGGACCTGCTCATTCACCTCCCCAAAATAAGGGAGCAAAAGGTGATTGCACTCTGGGGATAATGACCCGAAATGGTTGGAGACGGTAGACAGCACCGCCTATTTCTTGATCACTGGTCATTGTTGTCTGGATGACCGGTGTGATTTGTTCACTTGGAGGGCTTATCGGGCAGCCTCTAGAGTTGGGATGGTACCATGTTGACGGTAGTCCTTAACTAGTGCGTTTGATACCCAGCGTTGAAGACGATGAGTAGGTGATGTCATCCTCAGAGCGGATGACGATCCAGCTGGAGTAGCAGTAGTGGCATTTGCAGCAGCGGTATTCACAGGTGTGAATATGAGAGTAGCCATTCTGGAAATGCAGATGATCTTGGAAAAGAGTGCCTGTTTGATATAATATATGTAATCAAGATAAATTCATCCACTACATCTTTTCGATGAGCCCATATGTCAATGTTTTTTTTGTTGGCCCTCTCATTGAGTTTTAAATGGGGGCCTAAGAAATAGGTAAAACATTATTTTAACTTGGTTAAGGATTCACGTCGGGGTCACCATTTTTTGTTTTCCTTGGAATTTGGGGATGACCACCTTTATTGAAGGCTCAAACATTCCGATCGGTTTCTAAATAATTTTTTCGTAGAACGGGAAACATCCAATGATTCCACATCTATTTGGACCAATTTTCCAAAGGTAGGAACTCATTAGTTTGTGGACTAATGAGGCTTAAAAATTTACATTGGTCGAGAGGATGGGAGGTCGGACTCATCACAATTTTTTGAGGGGAACTATTGTCTACTCCGGGACCCTCTTTATAGAATTAAGTTATGTTCGTTAATCCTTATTACATTAACAAGTATAAAATGAGCTTTCCTTCAGATCTGACAATCAATGATTAAATATGTAGGAAATTTAGAGAAACCTTTATATGTATTCCAGGTTCTTCATCGATAGAGAATCATCTGTATTTATTTGAGATTCTTGGTCAATGATATCCTTCAACACATTTATATAAAATAATTTTGGTCATTATGATGACCATGCTGGTTTTAAATCCACTCAGTGGGGCACTTGATGTTTATTGTCATTCAGAAGGACATGTATTATTTCAGAGTTGGGATCGAACTCGTAGATGGGCTACCTATGTATCCATTGTTTAGAAAAGGAATTAGAACCCACGTAGTTCAAGTAAGGGAGTATAATGTTTATGATTGATGGCTCAAATAAGGATGTCATAATTACTTTTACACTCTAAGGTCACGTGAGTCAGGCTTGTTCTGAGAAACAAGAGGTATTGGTAAAAATCAGAAAATTGTGCCACGAAAGATGCAATCATAAGAAATAATGTGGAGCTTATGTATGTATGACTGCCCAGATATATGATGATTAGGATTTACTTCAGGGAAGAAATATAGGAACATGGTCCATAAAGTTATATGTGATTCATAGAGATTTAAATACTCAAGCATGCGGCTTACTCCTGAAAAAGAGGCCCAAATTAGTAGAGGACTTATGATTGGGTCTTACTCTTGAGAAGGAATCCCATATCAAAGGTAAATAAGACGGGTTAAGAGAAATTAAGACTGGGGCTTACTTCTAAAAAGGAGGCCCAGGTTAAAAGAATTACGACTAGGGCTTACTCCTGAAAAGGAGGCCCATGTAAAAGGAATTATGACTGGGGCTTACTCTTGAAAAGGATGCCCAGGTTAAAGGAATTATGAATGGGGCTTAATTCTGAATAAGAGGCCCATGTTCAATGAATTATAACTGCGGCTTACTCCTGAAAAGGAGGTCTAGGTTAAGAGACTTGAAAAATTAAGGGACTTGGGGCTTACTCCTGAAGAGGATGACCATATTTGGGACTGAGGCTTACCCCTGAAGAGGATGCCCATATTTGAGGTAGGGGATTACTCCAGAAAAGGAGGCCCAGGTTTAGAGAATTATAGTTGGGGATTACTGATGAGGAGGATGCCCAAATTAGGGGATTGTGGCTTACTCTTAAAAAGGAGGCCCAGGTTAATGAGGACGTAGGGCATACTCCTATGGAGGATGCCCATATTTGGAAATTTTGACTGGGGATTACTCCTAAAAAGGAGGCTCAGGTTAAGAATTATGACTGGGGATTATTCCAGAAAAGGAGGCCCAGGTTAATGAATTATCTCATCTTAAAGGATGAGGTTGAATGAAGGAAATTTCAATCTATAGTGACATAAAGATGTGCAAATCACTAGGTTTTGAGAGAAATTCCACAAAATTCCTTTCACATAAGGAATTAAAATCAAGAAATCATGCCATAAATGGCTTTGAAGAGTGTCTTGAGGACTGAATCATGAATAGGAGAGGTGGAATGGCTTAAGAGGGGTGAAATGGACAAGAAGGGCACCCAAAAAGGCAGGGGCACGCAAGTCCTGGAAGGTGCGCAGGTACTGCGTGGGCGCGCAAGTCCTAGTCGAGCAGGTATACCTGTGCGACACACGACTACTTTCACGATTGTTAACCTGCAGGGTAATACTTTAGGGACTCTTGGTTAGAGCCTTTAGAATCATCTTGAGGTTCTTCCAGAAGAGTGGCGCGCAAGTTCTATTGAAGGAATTAGGCGGCACACAAGTGTGGCCATTTCCCTTAAGGGATGGTCACTCAGGCACGAAGTGTTGATGAGTTTCAACACTTTGGCCTTCCTCCCCCTCTTTAGATCTTCCTTTCTAGGAAAGAAATTACCTTAGAAGTGTTTCAGACGCATTAAAAAGAGACTGGGGCGCCGGGAGCTCTAATCTGAGTTTCTGGAAAAAAATCCTCCTGAAATGGGGGGCCCACAGGGTCTATTTATAGGCTGGAGAAGACCCCAGGTGGTTATCTTTTAGGGCACACAAATCACTTGTGTGACCATTAGTGGGGGCGCAAGTATACTTGCGCGATAGTGATGGAACTTGCGCGACCTATGGACAATGTTCTTCTTATTTATCCCTTTGTCGATTTTTGATGTTTCTTCAAAGGATGAATCACTTTGGACAAAGTCATTTCCCTTTCCATTTTTTTAGACAATGTGATGAAAAGGAGTGTCAACAGTGACCTATATAATTATTTAAGTGAGGAAAAAGACAAAATGTCACCCTCTTGATTTTACATTTCAATTATGTTTTTATGTAAGGGAAAAAGAAACATGTGAATGAATATTGACAGTAATTTGTAGAATAATTAAATTAATTTCATGTGGTTAACTAATTTTTAATTATTATTAATCATACATTCACTTTAAATTCTTAATCCACCCCAACGTAGTAATTATTGAATTAATAGTAAATATACTAAAAATACAAAAATTTAAACCAATTGAATGAATTTTTTTGATCTATTAATTTTTCAAAAAATTCATGATTTTATAAGTGTTAAAATAATATATTCTAATTCCATCATTGTCATGGTATTCTTAAAATTTTAATTAAATGAATAATCTCAAAATTTACATTAATGTTAATTTATAATAAAAATATTTGATTAAAAAATTTAAAATTAATAAAAATACTAAATTATTACAAGTGATTTAAAAATGTTAAAAATATGAAAAATATTTCATTCATCGACCAATTAATATTTTATAGTGATTATATTTACACATAAAGAGTAAATATATTTTTTACTATGGTTAAGGTTAATGTTGTGTTTTTTCACGTTACATGCACTTGTGTTACAATTACTTTTCAAAAAACATAGGTTTTTTATTTGATAAATTGGAATCCATATTTATAATTAGTGAGTTCAAATTATCTAAAAAATATTATTTTATTTTAATATTATAGGATAAATTAACTAGATTAAAGACACTACTTACCGTAGTGAAAAATTGAATTTTAAAAATTAAGGAAACATATTAGATGAGGAAAAACATGTTTACAACATGTGGGTTTTTTTGTTTGGAGTAGTTTTTTATGAAGCATATTATACATATATCCCTTTAATTATCAATTTTGTTTCAACTTTTTATGGGAGTGACTCCACATTACTAAATAGTTTTGGGTATTTACAAAAAAATATCACTCCTCCTCAATTGAAAAATAGAACACACTCCCCTCATGTATTTACACCAATCAATCCATTTGGAATGAATATTACCTAAAATAATATCTCCCAAAAATCCATAAAAAAATTATAGATCTTATGGTCTTCCTAAAAAGATGAAACCAATGTTATTTAAGAGGAGATTCAAAGGAGGATTCTCTAAGAGAAGGTAATTGTCTTCACTGTGCCCATTCTTTTTCATTCTTCTTTCACAACCTTAAATTATGTAATTAAATTTACAGTATAATAAAACCAACATATAAAATATAATTATATGTTATTATGTTGATATAAAAACATATATCTATCACTACTTCCATAAACTGTGAAATAAAATCGTTTAACATTTTCACAATGAACTATAGCATAACGAGCTGATGTTACTCATTTTCCATCAACACTTCTCATTGTTGGATATAATGATATAAGTGTATATATATATATATATATAATATAATATAATTATATTACCCTTGTGATTTTATTTCATATTCTGTCTTAACTTCCATTTCATTTATAATATGATAAAGTCAGTCTAGTTTGTGAGGGACTACCGTATCTTTAACCGATGTGATTAATTTTTCAGTTATGATTTTAATGTAAAGTAATAAGGATAAATTTAATGAAAATTGGTTATATATGATATATTATATCAATAATTTAAAATTAATTTATAATACACTTCGTCTCCCTTTAACGCTTTAAGGGAATCATGTCATTGCTCGTGTGTATATACGAATTATCGTCCCAGCGAAGCGATGTTATTTATTTTTTATGTTCAGTTTTCATGAATGGTTATAAGGTTTTATATAATTAATAATAATAATAATAATTAGATTAAATTAATTGTGGTTCTTATAGAACTATATCATATATATAAGAATAATAACTTTCATGAAAAACACAAATTAGAAAACAAAGCAATTAACAATCGAAACAATGAAAATAATGAAATATTATTAATAAATAAGTGGAAAGATGTTATTATAAAATACTATATGGTGTCATATATATATATATAACTATGTTTATTTAATAGATTTATAATAATGATATATTTATTATTCATGAGGTTTAGATGCATACAATGGGAGTTCAACATAAGGTAAAGGATTTTCGTCACACTCTTACTTCTATGAGACATATCTCATATTCACTACTTATTTATTTTGTGCCAGGTCTACAATACCAAATTGACATATTATATTACAAATATATTTATTCTAATATTATTTAATTCTTAAGCCAATGATTATTTATTTTATGGGGCTAATGATTTGAAAGTTACAAAAATTGTAAGGGTTTATTTCACAATCTCATCATTATTAAGGATTGTCTATGTTCATGTCTCCCTTGTTGTAATTATTAGATATTTATAAATTCTACCCAATATATTTTATTCACATATGTTTAATTGAGAAGTTTCCATGTAATAGTGCAATTTTCCTTTATTCGGTACTTAAAATGATTGAAAAGGTTTTCTAAGAAAATTCTACATTATTTCTCTCTTTGGTTAAATATTCTTTTTCATCCAAATCCATGTTTTCTAAAAAACAATTTCTCCAAAATGCTTTTAAAATTAAAAAAATTATTTATAAAGGATGATTTTATACATTACTTACATCTAAAAATGTTATAAAGTGAATCTTCGTGTTTCATTCCAAACAATTCATATTTGGCTCTAACCAAAAATGTGAAATGAATATTTTCTTAAACAGGTACGACATGAAGATAATTTTATGAATTCATGATCACTCAATGTTTTAAATATTTTTTATAAGTTTAAAAGATTTTTTAAGGAAAATTATTTTAAAATTATTTTTCAAACTTTTTTTAATTTTTTTCAAAATGAAAATGTTATTTTTCTTAATAATGTTTTAAAGACATTTTTATAGTATTTCGGCTTTATCAAAGACTTCAACCCTTTACTCCACTTATGATCAAAAGGGGATATGTTGTATTGAAATATCCCTTATTATTTCCATGGATGGTTTATTCTTATATTGACTAAGGATGTAACATTGTATTACCATTCACCATAATGCTCTGGATAATTTATGGTAATGTTTAATATTTGTCCTAAGTATTAACAGTTGATATCATAATTTTTAAATACAAATTTTTATATTTATTATTATTAAACCCTTTAATATTGGTAATTAGTTAGAATAATTAAGATATGGGTGTGACCCAGTTATATATATCCCCGTGATGCATCAACGGTTCTCTTTGTGAAATTAGTTGTACAAATTAGATGGGATTTTACCCACATATTTTAACTGAAATGTGAAATATATTGAGGCTATGTTATAGATGTATGAAATTATGAATTCCCATATTATGAGATCAGTTATTAATCTCCATATGATTATTTTATTAGTTATTTATCTATGGATGAGTTTCAAGATGATGTGATTATTTATAAGGATGTGTTTTATTATCATTTATTCCAATCATATTATGCTCAAGTTATTATTTAAATGGAATGTTTTTCTATTATTCTCAATTCCCTATTGATTAGTAATATTTATTCAAGATAGATTTCACTATAATATATCCCCTATTAGGAACATTATATCACCCCTTTCTTATGTTTTATGTTCCCTATGATATAATGAAGTGTTTTTTAATTGATATTCTAGGATATGATAAGTGGAATCATGGTGTTCTAAAAGAAAAACATTATATATTTTATTTTTACAATTATAATATTAATTTTTAGTATTTGTATAGTCTATAAAAACTAATAAACAATCACATCCTTTGCGATGTCATTACATATATCTAGTTCCAATGTAATAAAGTAACAACTTGCTCTGAGTTATTGTGGCCATGGTCTTTACATTTAAAAAAAATACAAAAACATACAAAAAATAGAAAATAATTTTTTATTGGTTCACATTAATGAGGAAATATTAAATAATCACATTTTAGAATATTCATTTGATATTGTCTATTCTCTTCACATTGAAAAAATAGTGTAAAAATTTTGAAACAATAAATATATTTTCACCAATAGGATTCAACATTGTCACTTTTCTACTTTATTTTTCACACATTCCCTTTGAAAATTCATATATTCTACTTATTATTTTACATTTACATAATGAATAAATAACTTCAGCTATTATTATTCTCATTAAAAAAGGTCACATTCTAAAAATGCATGCATACGAATTTACAACAACATTCTCACAAAAATATCATGTAGTGCTGGATAACATTGTCTTTCATATTAATTAAAATAGTAGAAACAAGATATAAATAATTTCAAATTGAAAACACTAGATATATCACATATATTCACTAGAAAATTACACAAGAAATTTTACTCTATAATACATTGAAATTACATCAAGGAATTTAACAAAATCATAGAATTTTCAATCTCTTTCAAACCTATATTTCCCCCATATTAAATCCACATAAATAACTCATAAAGCATAACTGCATGCATCATCTGAAATCAATATACCTATTGAACTCAAGAACTCAAATGCTTATATTTGAGCATGAAGATTAATCTTTGGGATAAAATTACAAATTTAATGGATTTGTATGTCAAATAATCTATGAGAAACATTCGATTGTAATGATTGGATACATGAATAATTTAGCTATGTCAATTAGTTACTATACCAATTATTATACATAGTTGGTCAAGTATAAAACATAAACTATATAAAGTCTTTGTATACGTGAATGAGTAAGATACCTGAATTTCCATGATAAATCACTGTTGAATGTCAATTAGATATATAGATCATCTAATTACATGATCCTATACTTGTTTATAAATTTACCAGATTTAATAAATTTCATCTTCTTCACAATTCTTCTTTCTTCTATATTTTAAAATTTAATTCAAGAAAAATATGAACGAATCACGATATATATTTTTAGGATATTTTTACTTAAAAAGAACACATCACCTTACATCGACAAATTTGATACATGATACCACCATATTTAACACCCTTTCATCACGCAGTTCTTAATGCAATCAAACTCCTATGAAAACCGATTTATGTTCCATAAAACCAAATACAATACCGTCAATAACTCCATTCCTATTTCTAATATTATTCAACAACAAGGAAATCAATTTGAAAACTATGTTCTCTAAACAATCTCACCAACTAGATTTTTTTATTATCCAATGAACAAAAATAACTAAAACTTTATAACTTAACCAATAAATCACTTATCCAACAATTCTATGTCCACGTGAATTAACATAGTTTAGGAAATATGAATCACTGATCCATAATACTATGTTAAATATAATTAATTAAATTAAATTTTTTCAAATTCTCCCTTTTTAAAAAATTTATAACAGAACAATCATTAAAAGGAAAACCTATAAAAGACTAATTCCTACAGCCACTTCAACCAAATGTTAATATAGTTTAAACACACTAATCTAATATTTTTCCCATTTTAAAAACTCCCCTAATATATGTTCTCTCTTGACATGTAATCAATATACCAATAGATATATTCTAGTTACACTTTATTCCGTATTTGAAAATACTATAAATGTAAAATATGAGATATGGAAAAATATCAAACTTAAACCTCATTAGGGGAATTTTTGAACATCCATCATAAACATAGAATTCAAAAATTATTCATTTCACAATATATTTGTAAAGACAGCAGCAATATTCTCCTATGGTTAAACATAACCCAGTTCTAACTCATTTCCCCATAGTATCCTTAATATAGTTATATATAACATCAATTTTATTTATCCTAGAATTTTGAACAATATTATTTGATAAATTTGTTACACTTAAATCAACAAAACCAAAAAGAAGTGGAAACATAATATATTCATTAATATCTTCCAATTTTATCTTCATCCACATTAATTATGATACATCTTGAGTTGTAGCCACATATTATTTCGTAGTGGTTATTAAATTCATTGGATAATATTTTTATTTTTCTAATAGACACCTGTTTTTTCCAAATGTAAAACTTCACATAAAGTGGATATTCAATCACCAACTAACCTAGCCAGTCTATATCAGTATATCCAAATAAATAATTTTTTCTCGTGCTTCTATATTTCAACCAAAAATAAATTGTTCCTTTTAAATATCTAATAATTTTTTCCCTAGAAAATATATGGGACATGTTTATTACACATTTACACCTAGCACAATGATTTATATTATACAATAAAAATAATATATTCCTTTGTAACCTCAATGTTATCTCGATCTATTTAGATACCATCAAGAATTGTTTTGGCCACCGATCTATGCTCTATTTTGTGAGAAAAATGTATTTATACTCTAGACGTATTCTCCCACAAATTAAACAACCTTCCAACAATAATAGAAAAATTATTCTTAGTAGTTTTTCCTTTAATTTTTTAGTTTCTAGAAATTCTATATTTTTCAATTCGCTTATTTTAGCAGCATACATTCTCTTCTTTCCATTCTTATTATTTTGAAAAACATAAATATTTTTATCATCATCTGAAGATAAATGTGTTTTATATTAATGAGAAATAAGCTCCTTGTATTTTTCTCTAACTTCAATAAAATAATATTGGATTTATGATATTCCATGTCTCTATTTAACCAGTTTATATTGAGAAAATTCAAAATTATTATCCTTCATGTTAATATATTATTCCATCCAGATAGTGTGTTTTTATATTCACCAAATAAATTCTTTCAATTATCTATATATTTTCTTTTCCTTTCATAACAAATTATTTATTTTCTTCTAGAAGAACTTATTTATTTAACTTCTTATAAACTTTTTCAAATCTAACAATAATTTCAATATATTATTTCTACTATCTTCTAAGAATAAATCCTTTATAATTATCAACTTATTATTCATTAGTGTTACTTCTACCACTATTTGTTAGACATCATATCATAAAATTTTACTATAATAAATTTTTAAGAAGCATCATCACATGAATTTGGATCATCAACTTTAATAACACCATCTTACACACATTTAGATAAAAAAGTTATCTTTTTATATATAGAAAAATTCATATATTTATTATTTTTATAGGAAATTAATTTTTTTATATTCTTTGTCAGATATATTCATAAAATTATATCTCCATCCTCAATGCAATCATTTTCGTTTAGTCATTCAAAATTTTCGTTATGTTTTCCAATGGTACCCATCCAAAGAACATTAATGGTAAATTTAATTTATACTTTCATGTTCCTATTTCAACCCTTCTAGAAATGAACATTAATTCATAAATTTTCTTCCATTCCTAATATTTTGTTTCCAATTAATTTTATTCTTCCTTGATAATATTGATATATTTTCCCTGCATGCTTTCTTTGAAAATAAATTCTTGACTTACATTTCTAATATAATTGATAGATTTTTATCTTATCATTTCATATATGATGAGGATACTGCAAAAACAATCCAAATATAAAGTTTTATGATATGTATCCCTCATTGTTGAAAACATGGAATCATATTTTTCTAGGTTAATCCTCACAATCTTTTCAATGGTAGTTGAATCTCCCAAACAGTCACCAATAGATCATATGGGTCTTATAATGATGTTAATATTGGTAAAGATTCCATAAAAATATTCATCATCACTCATTTTATAATCTACATTATTTAATATTTAGATTTGTATAATTTTATTATTATCATTCATATTTAATTTATAAATGTTCTTCTATTTGTCTCATATTTCTTTAACGGTTCAAATTCTACTAACCATCACAAATTCACTTTCTAAGAGATGGGAACATATAACATTTCTAAATCACCCATAATATTCCAAATCCTTATTATCAATAAATATTATGGGAAAACCATATTGGGTGGAGGGAAACCATCGGTATCTGGTTCAAGAGGATCATGAAAAACAAAAATTATATAAGTTATCATTCTTCTCTTCTATATATGATATTCCCTTCCACTGGTGATGGACTATTTATATGATTCTGAACATCCATAAGAATGATTCCTTTTCATAAAACTGTATAATATATTAAAAAAAGGAACCTGCATGTGATACCAATTGAAACATCTAATCAGGATATGTGTTATAACTGAGAGGGGGAGGGTTGAATATGTAACGACCTAATATTTTTTGAATTATTTTTTTCAAAATAATTTAATCTTTTGGATATTTTCCATTTTACACAACACTAAATATAGTATATTTAATATTAGTTCACTATGAGTGGATTGATTAAAACCCTATTAATCATTCAGTACATGCCACATAAATTTTATCTTTATCTACACAGAACACCGTGTTTAGCTTGTTTTACACACAATAATGGATTTTCTTAATGGCATTTATAAATTGAATGATCGGGTTTTACCAAATTATGATATATTATTTAATATACCCAATCCATTAATTTAGTAGTTACAAATATGGTTAAACATATTATAATAATCTATTTTTTACAAAAAAATAAAATTATTTCATTGGATACAAATTCAAAATAAATAAATATGAAAACCAACTAAATATAAAGATGAAATGTATTATTATACCGAAAAATGGTTTTCCCCTAATAAAATAAATTATTTAAAATTAGTGAGTTATATTAATTTGATTGATATATATATATTATATTCAATAAAATATTTTTTATGTTCATCCAATATATTTTATTATCTTAAGATAAAAACAAACCGAATTTTATCCATAAAATACTATATTTCATATTAAGGTGTTTTTTGAGCCTTTTAATAGAGATCCTATTTTAAATCATATTTTAGAACTTTTGTGGATTATATATTTCATAAAAAAATAAATTAGAAATAAAAACATTAAAATTAGTTTAGGGTAAATGTTTTTGTAATTTTAAATAGGGTTTTATTTTTAATGAATAATTGGAAATACTAAATTATAGTTCCAAACTTTTTTCGTCTAATTTATTTAAAAATATAAATTAAATTTTAATTAATCTTTATAGTTATAAAATATATAATTTTTATCATTTAATCCAATCTATTTCATTTTAATAAATTTCAAATTTATATTGACAATAAAAACAAAGAAAAAATATCGATGATTTTACTTTAAAACCCTCTAGTGTCATCTCGTTCGCGTGATTAAATTTATATAATCTTCTACCAGATATTTAATTTAAATTTTCCAAAATTTGTTCCATATGTTTAATAATAGTAATTTTTAATTTCTAATAATGTCAATTTAGTTTTTTACAAAAAATATTAGTGAATGTAATTTAAATTTAGTATAATGATTAAGGTAAATTTAAGCTCAATAAGGGACTAAACATTAATTATAAGGGCCCAAATGGCATAAGAACTTGTCTAATGGACATTGGATGGATATTTTTATAACCTATACTGCCTTTTATATAATTTGGATCATTATTGGGTCTCCTTGACTTGGGAAAGCATGGGTGAAATCCTTTTTTCAAAAATTTACAAGAGTACCACTCCTCCACTTTAAAATGGAATCCTCTCCTCCAACATCCTCAATCATATCAAACCACATTGGATTGACTATTCTCCGAAATTTAGAACCTATAAATTCCTCCCATAATCATATAAACCATCACTTTGTCAGAAATCAATCCAAGGAATTCCATTAGTGAAATCCAAAAGGAGTGACCCAAATAAGAGGTAACATTGTTCCTAAACATATTTTATGTTATTTCTATCCTCCATCCCCCCACCAAACCCTTATTATTGACTGAATGTCTAAATAATCCAATATCGTAAAAATGATATTTTTTTATGATAAGGTTTCGACCAACACTTGCATACACTTCCATCTAAGTGGTATTGAAAATATTATTCATGTGTGTGGGGAACTACCGCCTCAGGAAAAAATGATTGATCAATTTTTATTTACATAATATTATGAAGGAAATATTGATAAAAAATCAGATAAAATATGTTTTATATAATAATTATTATGTATTTAATCTTATTTAATTATTTTAGAACATATATATTATTACTTTCCATTTGGTATAAATACGATAATTTTGTTTTTGGAAGTGTCGACTACCGCCCCCTCAAAATGATGTGATATATGAACATAGTACATGGAATGTATTAAAGATGTGTTGAGTGAAATTATATGATATATATTAGATAATAATTATACTTTAATGATATTATATAAATATATAAATATATTTAATTTTCATTCCTTCTTTCTATATGATAATAAAACAGAAACAATGTTAATGAGTACGCATGACTTACCATCTCCATGTACCTTGTATTCCATTTCATACATTGATATTATATAGATTATTATAATATAACTATTATTATTAAAAATGATATTTATATAATTTTCTAAATTCTTTAAATAATTATATCAATATATGGACCAAATATAAAACAAATTAAGACACATGCGAAAAAAAGAAGATATTACCCAAAGTGAAACCTTAACAAAATATTGTTAACAAGCGAGTGATATAATGATATAATAGAACCACATAAGGTATTAGATATAATTATATGTCTCTATGATAGATTTATTATATAATTATATTTATTATATGTTAATTTTCTATGATTAAGATGATAGTTTTGACACAGAGTAAGGGAATTTCATCTCAATTTTTATTTCTATGAGATACATGATTTATTCAGCAACCACTGCTTTTATGTGGTGTGTATACATCCAATTGAGGAATTATATGATTAGTATAATTATATTTATGTGTATTTAAATATCTATTTTATTACCTTTATTTCATGGGTTATTTGTTTAGAATGTTTCAAAATCATTAATATAATTTTGTCTCAATTTTCTTTCTTTAAGACACATGCCATGCTATGCACCAAAAGTTTTCCATAAGGTGTATATAATTCCATTGAAATTTTCTTTCATGCATCTACTTATTTTAAGGTTATTTTATGATTAATTTAATTTAATTTTCTTACATGGTGAGTATAGTTCAATGTTACAAACTGGTAAGATTTTATTGCAATAATTACATCACTTTTCAAGATTTATTTATAATTATGCTTCCTCTGATGAAATATTTTGATCCATATCATAAAAAATCTCATGAATTTTCTTATCCTATAGTTATTCAGGATATCATATTTTCTAATATTAGGTATATAATATAGATAATAAATTGTTTTTTCAAAATCATAACTTTTCTTCTCTCTTCATTCAGAAATATGCGTTCTTTCAAAACTATGTTTTATAGAAAGGATTTCAAATAATATCCAATAATTGTTTATATGTTTTCAAATTAAATTCAAAGAATTTTTTTGAATAAGTTTCAATATTTCTTTATTATTTTACTTGATTTTTCAAAGATATAGGTTTTACATCATTTTCATGGATTCTATATAAGTTTTTAAAGTGTTTTCCATGAAATGATTTTAAAATAATTCTCATGAAATCATTATATGTTTTCAAAGTGTTTTTAAATAATTTTTTTTCTATATATTTTTATGATTTCTTTATTTTTTTCAAATTATTTTCAATGAAAGGGTTTTAAAAACTTTTTTATTTATTATTTATATTTTTTATATTCATTCCTAAGAATTTTTTTTAAAATATTTTTATGCTTATTTTATTAGTTTTCAAGGAAAATGGTTTTCAAGATTCTTACATAAGTTTTTAAGGAACATAATTTTAAAAAATTATTTTAGGCTTCTTGTTTATGTTTTAAAAGAAAATGATTTCAAAATTCATTCAAGATTCATATAAAATATCTCACAAAAAAGGTTATTGCAAATATATTTACTTGTGCATTATGAGATTTCAAGGTTATATTTTAATAAAATTGTTTTAAAATGGTGTTTTATGTATAAAAAACAACCAAATATGAATGTAAATTTTCTGAATGAATTTTTTTAAATGATGTTTCAATATTATTTCCCCTATAATGTAATATTCATTGGTATTAATTATACATTTCTGGGGAAATGATTCAATGTTACCATTTATATTATTTCTATATATGGTTTATGGTGTGATGACATGATTTTTATGAAACCCATTTCTCTTTCATGAGATATATTCTTTTTAAACCAACTTATTTTAATGGATTATGGTTTTTATCATATTATTATGAAACTTGTAACTTTTTCCACATGTTATGATATTATTACATGTTTATGATACCCATTTAATTTCATGGGTTATGTTATGATTGCTTATGATTTTTTGGAACATATATTTATGATTTCATTCTGAGATGGGTGGGGCCTGAATCTCCCTTCAATTAATTGGGTAAAGGTGTATATCCCATGAGATATGATTTTATGGTCTTGGGAGTAAACCTTGACTACTAATAAGGTCATGGAAGTGAACCATGAATACCAATATATAATGAGGAGTAAACTGATGCTACTAAGATGACCATGGCATTGAAACTTGACTACCAAGATGGTATGGGGAGTGAACCCATACTACTAAGATGTTCTTGGAAGTGATTCCTTGGCTACTATGGAAATCATATTATATGATAATGTGTTATCAATTATTCCATGTTTTATTCTTATGTTATGCATTCATGGTGTATGTTATTTATTTTCTTATGATTCATTTCTTAATTACTACCCCTATTTGTTCCATGATTCATTTTTTATGATCTTTTATATGAATGTTATAATTATTTAATGTTTTAATCACATTATCATACCACTATGCTCGTGTTTATGCTTGCATGTCTCCCTTGTTTACCCTTACTATGCATCTCATATCACCCATTGTAAGGTTTCATTTCCTAGGTTATGAAGATATATTTCATATATGATATTTCTGAGAGGGTTTATAGAATTGATGTACCAAGGGTAAATAATTTACCTCAATTATACACCATCGATTACATTTCCATATTTACAAAGAAACTATACTAATAAGTTCTTTGGGTGTCTATTTGTATTATGTGTTATGTATTCTAAAAAAGTAATGTAATGTTTATAGATGTTAATACTGGGTCATTAAAGTTGGTCTTATATAAAAGGAATAGTTAACCATTGGATTCATGGATGCGAAATCGATAGTGAAAAACCTAAGGACATGTCTAATGATAAGTCTAAGGGTAAAGAAATGTATGGGAAAATGTATAGGAATTTTGATAAAGGATAGAGTTAGTGGTTTCCTTGAAATGCATCCATTTCTAGATACTAAAATTGGATATGACTCTGGCATAGATATACCTATGGGTAACAACTCTAACATGATGTCTCGATCTTGACTTGGGGTAATCTGGTACTTGACAATAGACATTGTTGTGCACCCTGTTTGACACTACTAGGAGGTAAAATTTCATAATTCACAAACTCTTCATGAAACATTATGAAGCATTTAAATATAATTTGGAAATGAATAAACAAGTATAAAACAAAGGTTTCATATATTAAGGAAGCTATCATAATTTAGACATTTTATAAGTGGTTATCATGATTACGTTATTACTCACTATGATAATTATTTATTACTCAATTCATCCTAGTTATAATCAATATAGGTATGTAATAGGAACTAGATTAACATTTAATATGATGAATATTCTATAGATGAGAATTCAAATGGGATGATCGCTGGAGTTAAGGATCTTGTGATCATGATTAATCAGTTTTCAAGGAACCTAATTGAAAATGTATACATTAACCAAATCTCGAATTCACTAAGGATGATAATGAAATATTTTTCATAGAGTTTAGGGAATGGGGACCATATATGAAAGAATAATTAGTTTCATTTGTGTCATTAAAGATGAAATAATCCCCTACATGAATGTATTAGAGGAACAAGAAGCTGTTTTGAGTATGGAAAAGAATAATGCTAAGCACGTAACTATAAATAGAAAATGAAGGGTTCAATTAACTTAATATATGAGAATATATTTCTCCCTAAGACATCACCAATGGTAAAATTATTTTAGTGTGTGATGAATTTTCATTTTAAAAATAAATTTCCTAAGGTGAAATATCCAAAAGAGAGTTGGCAAGGTGGTTTGAATAATGGTAATATTTTTTATGGTGATGAGACTATAAATGAATTAGGAAATGATAAAGGTATTTAATAAAGGGATGATGTATCCTTATTATGGATTAAAAAATAAGTGGAATAATTAATGTTTTTATGTATTTAGATTAAAAATTATGTTATATGAATGATGAAATGTACATGGATTGTTTTGTTTATATTTTCCACTTAGTATTTACAAGTATTTATTGAATGTTCTTGATAGACTGGTAATGAGATTTAATAACATGGTGTTATTTAGGCCAAGGGAACATAAATCTTAATATGTTCATTATATTAAGATAATGTTTTTTGGATAAATATATGTGGGTTGTGAAAAAGTTAAATAGACGGTACCTATTGCATTGGAACTTAGTAAGGACTTGATGACAAGTGGTTTATTCTATCATTGATAAAGTTCACTTAATATTTAGATTTAAGGAATATATCTAATATACTTTTCAATAAGGAATCATTTATGAATTCAATGTTTATTTAAAGTAATTTAGTACATTGCCACATTTCCATATAAAATAAGATCAGTACATTCACATATTTGGAGTGTAATAACCAAGAGCTACATTATGACATAAGGGGGATCAGTATCATGGTGATTTCATGACCCTATTTCTACTATTTTGTAATTTCAAAATTCTAAAGGCTTATAAGGTTAAAAACTCATGAAATGACTAAGTTAATATTTGGAGGAAGTATATGTATAGTGAGATTGTATTGAAAACCTTCGTTAAAATTTTATTTAGTAATAAACCTTATTTCAAGGATGTCCATTCATGAAAGTATATTCATGTGGTTTTATAAAAGGTAATTATGTATGTTAGGTAACAAGCAATCATGTCCGGAAAGAACGTAGGTCATGAACTGATGATAAGAGGATGATAAGTGGTTTATACCTACCATTGGCCTACATGATGTCTGGGTTAATGTGTATCTTTTTGAAGAAATAATTATGATGAACTATTAGACTTACTCTTTATGTTTAGATATTCATATATGAATCATGTAGATTTTAATGAATAATTATTTACAAGTATTTATTGTCCTCATTCTGTTATGGGTCTTATGATCAACAAGAAATTTCTTTGAATACATCAGGAATGAAATTTATTTTCAGGACATACATTTATTGATGTAATGGATTAATTAGAATTTGATAAAATCAAAACCAAAGATTGAAATTTTGTTTATAGAAATATTTCAAGAAGTATATTTCATTAAATTCATTGTAATAAAATAATTCCCCAATGATAGGATAATGGATAAAAAATTATGTTTTCCTAACACCTTGATTTTTATTGAACTCATGGCCTTTTAAATCATCACTGATCTATGAATTTGAGGCCCTCAACTTTTCTTTGATCACTAACTTATTTGTGAATGATGACTTTAATAAATATTTATATTTTCCCTCCATATACCATATTCACTCCGAAAATATGTTATCCTATGAGGAAACCTAGTTATATGTTACTTTGGGTAACCCTTATGGTTCCAATATTCCCATTTAAAGGCAGTTTTAGTATTCATCTTTATAATGTGTGTTTCTATGAAAGGAATGTTCAAGTATGAAAACATTAATAAACCAAGTGAATGTTGA
The DNA here is from genome assembly GCA_963277665.1 of Viscum album. Taxonomy (NCBI): domain Eukaryota; kingdom Viridiplantae; phylum Streptophyta; class Magnoliopsida; order Santalales; family Viscaceae; genus Viscum; species Viscum album. Next base: position 439,592,873 of record OY728119.1, read on the forward strand.
GGGTGAGATTCATTTCAAGGGTGGTTATAATGTATCACCCCTAGATTTTTTTAATTAATATTTTTTAATTAATTTAATCTTTTTGATATTTCTCATTTCACACATCATTAAAAATGGTTTATTTTATATTAAAGAACTATTTTTTCATGCATAGAAAAAATTTATTCATGCACTAAATGAAACATATCATTTATTTTTCTCTACATGGAACACTAAGGATAACTTGTGTTACACACAAAAATGGATTTCCTAGGTGACATGTGTAACATGAATGGTCGAGTTTTACCAAAAAACCATTTATTATTTAATATAACAAATATATTACATTATTATTTATTGAAATTGTAAATTAATTTTGAAAATATGTGGTTTACGCAATTATAAAATGAATTCATTTTTTAAAAAGTAGTTAGAAATGAATATGAAAATTGATTTAATATAAAGTAATATATTATTATACACACAAGTATGTTTTACTAAGAAAATTATATTGATTAAAATTAGAGAGTTATATTAATGTTATATATATAGTATATTCAATCAAATATTTCTTATATACATCCAATATATTTTATAAGATTAAGATAAATACAAACCCAATATTATTCATAAAATCCTATATTTCTTGCTAAGGCATTTTTAACACCTTTTATTGGGGAACCTATTTTAATTCAAATTTTTGGAAATTTAGGGATTATAATGTCCAAATAAACTTTATCGTTGAAATAGGAACATAAAAAATAGGATATGTGTAATTTTTTTGTGTTTTTATGCAATAATTCATTTTCAATGAAAAGTTTAAAAATACTGAATTTTTGTACAAAACTTCTTTTTCATATAAATTATTAATAAAGCATAATTTAAATATTAAATTGGTTTTTAAAGTTTAATTAAATTTTTTATAAATTAATTAATTTTAGGTAATTGGAATAAATTTCTCTTTGACATTGACTGTAAACACAAATTACACTTTTGGATGTTTTTACATTAAAAACCCGTAGTGTCGTCCCATACGTGGGATTAAATTTAAATTCATTAATTCCACTTATGTAATTGGAATTTTTAAATTTTTATTTAATATTTTTAATTAGAATAATATATAATTTATAGTAATTTAAACTTATTTTTTGACAAAAAATATTAGTAAATGTAATTAAAATTAATTACAGCGATTAAGAGAAAGATATGTTTAAGACAGAACTAAACATTAATCTTAATAGACTAAATGATATATAAATATTTCCAAGATACATTGGATGAAAAAAATTAGACCTTATATTTTATTGGATATAATTTGGTCCATTATTTTATCCACATGACATGAGATGAATTTGGGTGTAAATCCTTTTCCCAAAATTTACTAGAGTGTCACTCATCCACTATAAAAAGTCCTTCTTTCATCCTACTTCCTTCTACCTATCAATCCACTTCAGCATAACCAATGTCTTTAAAAATATCACATAAAATTTATTTCCCTCATTCTATAATCCACCCCTTGGCCAGAACGAAATCCATGGATTCCCTTTGGTGCAAACCAGGAGTTACTCGAGTAAGCGGTTTTATTCTTCCTCGTGTTATTTTTTGTTATTTCCATTTTCCACCCCCACTATTCTTATTAAATGAATCTATACGAAAAAAATTATACTCAATATACTAATATTTTATTATTCTAAGGGTTATAACTACACTTACACAAACTTCTATCTAATGGGTATCAAACGTATTGTTTACGTGTACAGTTAACTTCCACCTCATGGAACTAAGGCTGTTAATTTTTCATTCACCACCTCACATTATAGAAATTATGATAGAAACTCTATTTATCATTGTGTGCTATGTAATAATATCTAAAATATTTATCTTTGTGCTAGGTTAAAATTGTAGAAATATCATTACTCTCCTAGTGTGTGGTCTCAAGATTCACATCGGGTCTTTCTATGTTAAACCCTAAAATATGGTAACAAATCTTAAACAGATCTATGTGTGGCCTGATTCCTTCTACTCTCATAATCATAGTGTTACACGGATCGTATATCCTTGGACGAAATGAAAACATATATCTTGTACATTTATCCAATCATCATGATATTAAAATCTTTTTCGCAGTTTCCTAAGACTATCAATAATAGAGTGGTGATTTATTCACATCTAGTGTAAAATTTAATTTATAAATATAGACATCCTCGAGTTTTGGTCAAATTTATTCAATTTTAAACATATACCAAAATTTTTGAAGATGTAATATCATCAACTATATTCATTTCAGGTCCAAAAATTATGAACTAATTCTAAAAACTAAAAATAGAAACAAAGTATTATATATAAAAACTAAAAAATAGTATCCCTAATAAAACTAATGTCTCAAGTTTCTAATACACTATAATTCCTGGTTTATGAAAAAGTAATAGATTATAATTAAAAAACCTAATGATTTTATGGATAAAATAGGACCATAGAGAAAACCATTTTTTTAGGATGCACCAGTCTAGGGAAATGTAAGATAAAATATTTTTCCCACCTTTAGGTAGGTTTTTACTATATCATAAGTTAAATATCATTCATTAAAATACCACCTCATCACTTTGAGTAGACCACCCATATGAGTGATTTTGTATATTAGAATTTTCATTTTATATCTAATCAATCAAAGAATCTATTCTATATATGTTGTTGTAACATTTAAGAAGATCAAACACTTATTGAATATATTTTTCTGCATAAGCTTGCTTCATTATCTCAATGTCAAATTTTTCATTAACAAAAATCCTTGAGTATAGATATTTCTCTTAGATAATCAGAAGCTCGAGTGAAACATCTTCGTTCCCCATTAGAAATTGGTAATGAGTGTCCTGATAGATCTAAATGGAATCCCATTTTAATTTTGAATAAAAAATTTCCCATGATCCACTAAATAACCCCTATGGAATTTTTTTGGACATAGGATAATAGTTCCCTTTAATCCCTATTCTATATTACATATGAGTGTGAGGATGGTCCTACTGTTACTAATGGTCAACAAATTCCCACCTATCATCATATTCCATTAAATTATGAGTTATTATGTTATGATTTATATATTACATAATGTATGTAACACCCCGAGCTTCTACGGTATGCTTCTCTTTGAATAATACAGTAGCGTGTGTTGTACGCAACTTCGAGTTCTAACACACACCACGACCAATCAAAGTAGCCATTGTGAATAGTAATACCTACTTTTTAAAATTTTCGAAATTTTATCTCTTAAAATGGGCTTCATTTTTGGATTCAAAGTATCGAATTTAGACTAAGGTGAAATTTTGGTACTTTTCGGATAACTTTAATATTTTGATGAATAGTGAAAATTACTAAATTTTAATTAAAAACAACTTTTTTAATAAAAATAATTATTAGTGAAAAATTATGAATTTGAGTGGTTTTAAAGCATATTTAGAATATATTTTTATCATTTAATACAATTTTTGTCATTGAACATAATTTTACAATTAAACCGGACATAAACAAGTGTCAATCTTTTGATAGTTATTATCTTTTAAAAACACGATTTTTGTTTTAACATCGGGAATTAATTTTAAATTAATTTCTGCCACTTTTGTGTTTTGAATTTGGAAAAATTAATTTCATATTTGGAATCAGGATTTTCAAATTGTGTAAATAGTTAACTTTTATTTTTAGACATTTTGAATAATTACTTCGGTAAATATTTTATCTACCATGGTTAAAGGGTAAATCTGTAAATAAGGGTTAAAAAATAATATTTTAATAATACTAAATTACCCTAAAACGTGTCCTAACCATATTGGATGATACATGTCCGACCATGGGCATCTTTGGGTCGATTTTGGACCCCATGGAGCCACTTGTAAGTGATAATGACACTTTATATTAATTAAGTTAAAATGAATACAAAAATGACATAGGCATATATCTTTTAGAAAAACAATTTTTACATAGGGTTATATATGTCTGATTTTTGACAATGAATATTAATTAGAAAGATAAAAGTATTTCCTACATAATGGTAGTTTATTTATAATTTTTAGACATTAAATAAGTTAATTTATATATGACACAATAATGATGTTGTAATTACCATAATAGTGAAAAATTAAAATATTTGATATTATAAATACCTAAATAAATATAATTTGAAACTTTTAATGAATTACACTACTTTTATAGGATAATATGACATATTAGGATTGATTTAATTATCTTTTTTCGAAGTAATAATTCTGTTATGAGTTTTACAAAAGTCAATTATTGAATAGTGTCAAAATTGACATAAAAGAGTTTTTAAAACAAATATTATATTATTAATTGATATTAAATTCCAAAAAATCTAAGGGTCATCCAAGAGACTTATATAATGATATTTTTTCATTAATAGACCACTTGGGGGTCACTCAGATGTATATTGAAAGTTTATGAACTATATAATATAAAAATAAAAAGTGACATGGTAAGTGTCAAACTAATTAACTATGTGTTAAAACTAAAAGATAAGATTAATATAATGACCCAAACCTATCAAAATTCTATTGGTTGAGTAGTTTTCGACCCATACCTACCTTAACCTTTAAATAATCCACTTTTTATCCATTAAAAATCGAATATGAATTTATTATAAAATAATATTTCTAGCTTTTCCAAAGGTGCCCCCCTCTTATAAAAGGACACTCACCCTTCTCATTAATTCACACCTTCAAAGCCTTTTTGTTCGGCCAAACCCTGCCCAAATACTCTCTCAACTTACCTAAATTCATACTAGATGCCTTACTTTAGTCATAAAGCCATATTACGGAGCCCATTTGATCAAATCAAAAGCAAGAACCTGAAGAAGAGGTAATGATTTCACCACCCTTTTTCAAGTTCGTTTCTTCTTCCACTTCTTCTTTCTTTGTTATTACCATTATAAATTAATGAATTTAGTATCTCCTATATACTTTAATATTATTATAAATATGGTACAACCATATTCAGTATTCTATCCATCCTTTGAATGATATGTCACCATACATGCGTACGTACGGCTTACCGTCTCCACGTCGTGGTGTAATTGTTATTCAATATATTATTATTTGGATGGGTATAATAATGATTTGTAATTCATGTAAATAATAAATATAACATGATAATGATTCTGTATATATGATATACCATCCAATTATATATTATTTTAATATCAAAAGAATGATATTTTCACTCGTGCGTACGTACGGATTACCGTCTCCATGACGCGATGAGATTCATTTCCAAGTTCACCATTCATCGACGATTATAAAAATATATATTACTAATAAGTATGTAATATATGACATACTAATGCTACTGGATATATATATACATATATAAGTATTTATGTACTTACATATATCTTATTCACTTACTTCCGTTCAATACTATATGAAAATAGAAACAACGTTTATGCGTACGTACGGACTACCCTCTCCATAAACGGTGTTTTCCATTTCATATATATGTCTATTATACATATTTATATTCTAAATATATATGATATATTTTTCATGTTTTATATTCTAGAAGTATTTAAATCATGATATAAGTGATACAACCAGGAGTGACATGTTAAAACACGTACGATAAAGAAAGTGATTATTACCCGAAATGTTAACTTAACAAGGAAATTATTATTAAATTGGTATTATAAAGCCATATATGAATCATGTATGATATCATAAATATTAATATGGTTTTGTTATAATTTAATAACATACTATGATTTTCATACAGGAGGTTAAACGTACCCTCGACTAAAGGAAAGTGTAAGGTAAGGGGTTTTCATCTCACTCATTATTCCCGTGAGATTCATGCCATACTGCCACCATTAACTTTTGTGTGGTGTATGTACTTCCCATAATTATATTCATTGTGTAATACACTTTAATTTAAGTGTATTTACATATTCATTGTATGATACCTCTTTCATGGGTTGTATGTTTCGTAAGTTACCAAATTGGTTAGAGTTTATTTCGCAATCACTTCATTATCCGAGGTTGTATATACGTAATAATCTACTGGGATCTCTTTATCATACACATCCATGTTTCTTAAAAATTTATTTCAAAACATTTTTACTATTTACAATAATATGGTTTAAAGACATTTATACCCTTTTTGTCTTTTTATAATAGGTTTATAAAGGAACCTTTCCGTCGTTTTCCAAACAAGGTACTTTTTATCCTTTTTGAAAAAATTAAGGTAAGAATGTTTTTTTAACTTATACGGTGGATGCAGTTATTCTCCGTCGTTATTGCACCTTTGAAGCTTCCTTCACAAGCTTATAAATATATTTTCAAAATAATGGTTTTTTCTATAATTATGCGACTTTTAAATGATTTCAAAAAAGAGATATTTCTCTCAAATAGTATTGATTTCATCTATGTCAACATCATTTGATAAATTTTAAACTTGTTTCATGTTGATTTATTATGATACAAATAATCCATATTGTATTTAAGGTTTTGTGATATTTTTGACTATGGATGAGTTATTTTTTGACATTAATGGTTTAAGATTAAAGTTTTGACATTTTGTATATTAGTTCTAATACGAATGATATTGTTATATTTCATCATCTTCTTAAGATGAATGTGTTGGACTAGTATATTCCGGGTTGGGGATCTGTAAAAGTAAGCCCTCGGGGTTGGTGACCGGTTATTAGAGGCACTCCGGGTTGGTGTCCGGTTATTAGAGGCACTTCGGGTTGGTGTTCGGTTATTAGTGGCACTCCGGGTTTGTGTCCGGTTATTAGAGGCACTCCAGGATGGAGTCCGGTTACAGAGGCTCTCTAGGTTGGGTTCCGGTTACAGTTATCCCTTAGGTCATGGCATGAGGCCTCAACACAGAAATTAAAGTCCGGCATCATCCATTCCATCATTATGAAAGTGGTTAGTGATATTGCATGTGATTATTCGATTAGTAGAATATCCATGTGAATAAGTAAATGGAATTATTTCATTTTATTTCTGCCATATTATGCTGAATTTCAAGTTTAAAAGGCTTTTGTTTTAGTTTTAAACATTGCCTTAAATGTTTATTCTTATTTTTGAAAGTTTCCGCTGTATTGCTTACCCTTACGGAGCATTTGAGCTCACCCCTTTCTATGTTTTATTTTTCCCAGGATTCCCAGAAGTGTAATGTGATTGATATGAAGGGTTAAGCCAAGGGAAAAATGGTCCTCATAAAGATTATTTATGTTGTTTTGTTTGTGATAATGTGCAAATGTAACATTCATTTATGTGATCTATTTTTCAAAGACTGCTAAACTGATCAGTCCTTCGGGACTTGATTCCTTGTAATCATGCCAATGTATTAAAATAATGCACCGAATCTGGGTAAGTGGGGTCGGGGCGTTACAGTTGGTATTAGAGGGAGGTTAGCAATAACCTTGGAAACTATATTTAGATAAACTCTGATTAAAGCACATATCCCTAAGATATACTTTGAGGATTAGTGTAGAAGAACATCCTAGAATTTTGGTATTCTAGAGATTTTGTGAGTTTTCCGAGCAATACTTAACTGTCTGGATACAAGCAGGTAGTGGCGGCTCTGACACAGATTACCTAGGGGTAAAACCTGAAAACACCGCTTTGAGTTAGACTCGAATGAGAACTGGTGCACGACAACAGGCCTTGCGGCACTCTTGGTTACGACACTCCCGGGGGATATGCTTAGGATAATTCTCATTTTCATTACAAACCATTATGAAGGACTTATGAGTATATACTTACTCAAAGAAAACATTTTTATGATTATGGATTATATCCATAAACTGTTCAATTTGTGTTAGGTATTTTACAAGTTTGGTAATTATTCATTGCAATTCATAAACTAAACTAGTTTATGCTATTGTATCGAAATGGCGCCCATTAGAAGGAATTTCAACTCCCGTATTACGTATGATCCAAATAGTAAGAAGGATCATATCTTTCGTGGTCCTAAGACAGAATTTAGAAGTGAAATAGTTTCTCATGTATTATCATCATATGAAGAAATATTATCATGTGTTGATAAGATGAGTAATGAATTCTCGGAGTCCTATGGCCTTGAAGTGAAACAAGAGAAGAAAAGGATGGAAGAGAAAAAGAAGGATAAAGGGAATGAGGAAAAGAATAATTTTCCCATATGTGATAAATGTGGGAAGAAACACCCTGGAACTTTCCTGAAAGGATTGGGACTTTGTTATAAGTGTGGAGGAAAAGGGCAAAAAGTACATGACTCCAAGGGTAAGAAAATGGTTTCAAATGTACAATGGTTCATTTGCAAGGAGTTTGGACACTACACGAACCAATGTCCCAGTCATCATACTATGCCGCAAATGATGCTATTGAATAAAATCAAGTTATGATACTACTACAGATGAAGTGGAATTACTAGTGTTCTTATGTTGTTATTTTATAATTATTTCATTTAAGTGTTGTATCAATGATGTTCTGTAAATAAATAATGATTGTACTGAAATACTATTTAATTAAGGATTTCAGATTTTATGGTACTAAGAAAAGTGACTCTACAGCGAGTAATTTGTTTTTGGAAATTACATGGTTGAAGGAAAGATAAACCTTAATATGGTCCTAATATTGAGGTAGTGATTTTGGAATAAGAGATGATTGATTTTGGTAATTCAGGATGTTACGGTGTTGTAAAAGAATATATGAGGAAGGCATTCACATGTTATTACCTGGCAAAAAGGATCCTCATTATGTTTAACATCCTTGTAAATTTTGGACTGTGAGTTTGGAAAATAGTATTTTGGATAATTCTAATGGTTGGAATGGATTATGTTTGAAAGGTTATTTTTTTTTGGATTTTTATAAAAGGACAACACGCAGACTGTGTGACGACCCGTCGTGTAGGACAAAGCAGTGGGAATTGAACCCACAAACATAGTGTAATTGGGATTTATTGCCTACCATTGTGCTACATTAAGTTCCTGGATGGTATAATGTAGTTTCTTCACATAAAGGGTCTGATATGTGAATTATAAATTCATTATATTTGGAACCCTATACAATTAGGATAAATAGAGTATTTTTGATTTGTATTATGTTTTGGGGTGAAAGATGAGTTTGTGGTAGAAATTTATTAATGGATAAAACTCTAATTATAATGTAAGTATATCTCCTTATGATCTTATCCAATCTCATAAATAAATTCATCAACATTAAGAAAAGGAACTTAGAACAAAAATGTTGTCCTAGATGGTACCTTAGATCATCACTAATTTATGGATTTGGGATTATTGGCCTTTTCATAGCCATGTTCTCTACCACGCTCCATCAGATAATTTATGGTTATATTTCTCTTCCATATCCATATTTTCCTACATGGAAACCTAGTATGTGTTATTTTCGGTAATCTTCATAATTTCCACTCTTTATTTTTAATAGAGGCCTCATTAATTCATTTTTAAATGTGGGATTTCAACTAAGATATTTTGAAACGTCCAAAATGTGTTATCCTAATACCTTATGTTTTGTTGAACCGATGGTATTTTAAATCATCATAGATTTATGAATTTAAGGACCTCAATTTTAAACTTGTTTGTGATTTATGACCTCAATCACTACCTATAAATATTTATGTATTTCCTCCAATTATATGTCTATAATTTACACTGATGTACTCCTAATCGAGATCATACTTTTGTGGTGACCCCTTCATTTCTCTTTTCATCTTGTTAAGACTAAATTTTATTAACCAAATTTCCGATGTGGGTTTTTCCACAAAGATATTTTCTATTTTTAACCTTTATTTTACAAAAAACAATATCAAATTGTGAGGATGCAATTTATTGAAGGAGGGGAGAATGTAACACCCCGAGCTTCCACGATATGCTTCTCTTTGAATAATACAGTAGCGTGTGTTGTACGCAACTTCGAGTTCTAACACACCCCACGAACAATCAAAATAGCCGTTGTGAATAGTAATACCTATTTTTTAAAATTTTAGAAATTTTACCTCTTAAAATGGACTTCATTTTTGGATTCATAGTATTGAATTTAGACTAAGGTGAAATTTTGGTGCTTTTCAGATAACTTTAATATTTTGATGAATAGTGAAAATTACTACATTTTAATTAAAAACAACTTTTTTAATCAAAATAATTATTAGTGATAAATTATGAATTTGAGTGGTTTTAAAGTATATTTAGAATATATTTTTACCATTTAATACAATTTTGGTCATTGAACATAATTTTACAATTAAACCGGACATGAACAAGTGTCAATCTTATGATAGTTATTATCTCTTAAAAACACGCTTTTTGTTTTAACAACGGGAATTAATTTTAAATTAATTTATGCCACTTTTGTGTTTTGAATTTGGAAAAATGGATTCCATATTTGGAATCAGGATGTTCAAACTGTGTAAATAGGTAACTTTTATTTTTAGACATTTGGAATAATTACTTCGGTAATATTTTATTTACCATGGTTAAAGGGTAAATCTGGTAGATAAGGGTTAAACAATAATATTATAATAACACTAAATTACCCTAAAAAGTGTCCTAACATTATTGGTTGATACATGTCCGACCATGGGCATCTTTGGGTCGATTTGTGGACCCCATGGAGCCACTTGTAAATGATAATGACACTTTATATTAATTAAGTTAAAATAAATACAAAAATGACATAAGCATTTATCTTTTAGAAAAACAATTTTTACATAGGGTTATATATGTTGGATTTTCAACTATGAATATTAATTAGAAAGATAAAACGATTTCTTACATAATGGTATTTTATTTATAATTTTTAAAAATTAAAAAAGTTATTTTATTTATGACACAATGATGATACAGTAATTACCATAATAGTGAAAATTAAAATAATTGATATTATAAATACCCAAATAAATATAATTTGAGACTTTTAATGAATTACAGTAATTTTATAGGATAATATAACATATTATTATTTATTTAATTAACCTTTTTCTAAGAAATAATTTTGTTATGAATTTTACAAATGTCAATTATTGAATAGTGTCAAAATTTACATAAAAGAGTTTTTAAAACAAATATTATATTATTAATTGATATTAAATTCCTAAAAATCTAAGGGTTGGCCAGGAAATTTATATCATGATAGTTGTATAATTAATGGACCACTTGGGGGTCTCTTGGATGTATATTGTATGTTTATTAACTATATAATATAAAAATACAAAGTGACATGGTAAGTGTCAAACTAATTAACTAAGTGTTAAAACTAAACGATAATTTTAATATAATGACCCAAACCTGTATAAATTCTATTGGTTGAGTAGTTTTCAACCCATACCCACCTTATCCTTTAAATAATCCACTTTGGAGCCATTATAAACCAAATATGAATTGATTATAAAATAATATTTCTAGCTTTTCCAAAGGTTCCCCTCACCCCTCTTATAAAAGGACACTCACCCTCCTCATTAATTCACACCTTCAAAGCCTTTTGGTTCGGCCAAACCCTGCCCAAATACTCTCTCAACATACCTCAATTAATCCTAGAGGCCTTAATTTAGTCAAAAATTCATCCTATAGATCCCTTTTGATCAAATCAAAAGGAAGAACCCGAAGAAGAGGTAATGATTTCACCACCCTTTTCAAGTTCCTTTCTTCTTCCACTTCTTCTTTCTTTGTTATTACCATTCTAAAATAATGAATCCAGTATCTCCTATATAATGTAATATTATTATAAATATGGTACAACCATATTCAGTATTCTATCCATCCTTTGAATGACATGTCACCATACGTGCGTACGTACGACTTATCGTCTCCACGTCGTGGTATAATAGTTATTCAATATATTTTTAATTTGATGCGTTTAATAATGACTTGTAATTCATGTAAATAATAAATATAACATGATATTGATTCTGTATATATGATATAACATCCAATTATATATTATTTTAATATCAAAAGAATGATATTTTCACTCGTGCATACGTACGGATTACCGTCTCCACGACGCGATGAGATTCATTTCCAAGTTCACCATTCATCGACAATTATAAAAATATATATTACTAATAAGTATGTAATAAATGAAATAATAATGCTAATAGATATATATATATATATAAGTATTTATTTACTTACATATATCTTATTCACTTACTTCCGTTCAATACTATATGAAAACCGAAACATCGTTTATGCGTACGTACGGACTACCGTCTCCGTAAACGGTGTTTTCCGTTTAATATATATGTCTATTATAGATATTTATATTCTAAATATATATGATATATTTATCATTTTTTATATTATGTAAGTATTTAAATCATGATCTAAGTGATACAACCAGGAGTGACAAGTTAAAACACTTACGATAAAGAAAGTGATTATTACCCGAAATGTTAACTTAACATTGAAATTATTATTAAATGGGTAATATAAAGTCATAAATGAATCATGTATGATATCATAAATATTAATATGGTTCTGGTATAATTTAATAACATACTACGATCTTCGTACAGGAGGTTAAAAGTACCCTCAACTAAAGGAAAGTTCAAGGTAATGGCTTTTCATCTCACTCCTTATTCCCGTGAGATTCATGCCATATTGACACCATTACCTTTTGTGTGGTGTATGTACTGCCCATAATTATATTATTTGTTTAATACACTTTAATTTATGTGTATTTACATATTCATTGTATGATACCTCTTTCATGGGTTGTATGTTTCATAAGTTACCAAATTGGTAAGGGTTTATTTCGCAATATCTTCATTATCTGAGGTTGAATATACGTAATAATCTACTAGGATCTATTTATCATCCAGATCCATGTTCCTTAAAAATGTATTTCAAAAAAATTTAACTATTTACAAGAATATGGTTTAAAGACATTTATACCCTTTTTTGACTTTTTATAAGAGGTTTATAAAAAAAATCTTTCTGTCATTTTCCAAACAAGGTCCTTTTTTAACCTTTTTGATAAAATCAAGGTATGAATGTTTTTTTAATTTATACGGTGGGTGTGGTTATTATCTGCCATTATTACACCTTTGAAGCTTCCTTCACAAGCTTATAAAGATATTTTCAAAATAAAGGTTTTCTCTATAATTATGCGCCTTTTAAATGATTTAAAAAAAGAGATATTTCTCTCCAATAGTATTGATTTCATCTATGTCAACATCCTTTGATAATTTTTAAACTTTTTTCAAGTTGATTTATTATAATACAAATCATCTGTATTGTATTTAATGTTTTGTGACATTTTTGACTATGGATGAGTTATTTTTATGCCATTAATGGTTTATGATTAAAGTTTTGCCATTTTGTATGTTAGTTTTAATACGAATGTTATTGTTGTATTTCCTCCTCTTATTAAGATGAATGTGTTGGACTAGTATGTTTCGGGTTGGGGACAGGTAAAAGTAAGCCCTCCGGGTTGCAGTCCGGTTATTAGAGGCACTTCGGGTTGGTGTCCGGTTATTAGACGCACTCCGGGTTGGTGTTCAGTTATTAGAGGCACTCCAGGTTGGTGTCAGGTTATTAGAGGCACTCCGGGATGGAGTCCAGTTACAGAGGCTCTCTAGGTTGGGTTCCGGTTATAGTTATCCCTTAGGTCTTGGCACGAGGCTTCGACACAGAAATTAAAGTTCGGCATCATGCATTCCATCATTATGAAAGTGGTTAGTGATATTTCATATGATTATTCTATTAGTAGAATATCCATGTGAATAAGTAAATGGAATTATTTCATTTTATTTCTTCCATATTATACTGAATTTCAAGTTTAAAAGGCTTTTGTTTTAGTTTTATACATTGCCTTAAATGTTTATGCTTATTTTTGAAAGTTTCTGCAGTATTTCTTACCCTTACTGAGCATTTGAGCTCACCCCTTTCTATGTTTTATTTTTCCCAGGATTCCAAGAAGTGTAATGTGATGGATATATAGGGTTAAGCCAAGGGAATAATGGCGTTCATAAAGATTATTTATGGTGTTTTGTACGTCTTAAAGTGCAAATGTAACATTCATGTATGTGATCTATTTTTCCAAGACTGCTAAACTGATCAGTCCTTCGGGACTTGATTCCTTGTGATCATGCCAATGTATTAAAATAATGCACTGACTCTGGGTAACTGGGGTCAGGGCATTACAATGTAACTATTCCAGTGGATTAAAATTCCCTTGACGTCACACATTTGTGAACCATTCCCTATTTCAATGAAGGAATATGACATTGTATTCATGTAATCATTCATGTCTGGTTGTGTATCTCATGATATATACCAAATAATATTAGTTAGACATTCTACTTATAAATATCAAAGACCTGGGTCAATACTTCCCTCACTAAAAATTTATATGGGCAATGTAGACCTCGTCACATGTCTTTAAACCGCATGAAACAATAGTTTGAGCACTATGAAATTAAAACACAAGAAACTATATATGATATTGTCTATATTACGATGGGTCTATCTATTCATGTGGATTATTTATTTCCACTTATATATAAACTATAAAACCCTTTGTTTAGGGTTGTATAACAATAAGATTCTTTAATAATGTTTTGTCAATGTTGTCTAACTATACAAATAAACATCATTAGTTTGACTTATAACACCTTAATCTAAAAAATAAAATATACATAGTAATTTCCATGATGAAAACCTATAAAGGAAATACAGAGAAAATATAGATTCTTAGTCAATATATGTAACGCCTTTTGAAAATTGAGCCTTAGTGACAAAATGCCACTACCCATTTCCATTAGGGGAACCTTTCTTTTTGGGTGTATACCTAGTTATAAATCCATTGTTAAATTTTGTTTTAATGGAGTGTTTTTTTGTTTGGAAACCACCTGGGAGGTTTCCTATCATTTGTGTGAATGAGTACAAAGAATAATGAAATAATATGTGTTTCCTTATAGGGAAAATTATTAGTCTAATAAGAAAACCCAATAGGTAATAATCTATAGTGTATTGGGAATGAAATCATTGTATTACTAGATAAATTTGTTGTCCAATAACAAGGTCCATGTCATAGGGATGTTTCATTCTGCAATTGGTATAATATATAACCCCAACCGGATGTTTAATTGAACTTCCTAGCTTTTAGGTGTGGGATCCACAATGAGGATGTAGTTCTTTCAAGGGATGTAGAGTGTATCATCCATAGAAAACTGACACATAATTGCCTAAATATTACTTCTCATGTAAATAAGGTGAAATGTTTTTCTTATGATACTACCAAATTTGGGCTCCATCATTATGCATGCTTGCCATGGAGTAGTCTCTATATAGGTTTCCTTATGGTAATTCTTTTAGGGTGTGTGTGAGTGAGGAAAGAGCATAATAAAATCATGTGTGTTTCCTTGTGGAGATATTCATATTCTGGTAAGTGACGCCATTGGTAAATTACCTATGATGTTATTGGAATTCAACCATGGCATTATAGGGTACCTATGGAGTCAAATGACTAGGTTCATGGCCCAAGGAAATTGGGTCCTGATACTAGGAATTCACATTACATCACCTAGATAGAATTTAAAACTTTAAAATGATAGAAGGAATACAATTATGAATATAAAAACATGGAAATGGAATCAAGAGAAAAAGTTGATTTTTTACCCTCTAAGACTCTCTATTCACTATTTAAAAAAAATCATGGACGTAAATTATATGATATTAAGCTCATATTGACGAATATTTATCCCTAGATATATTTTAAATATGCTAACTATTTCCATTGACCTACAAAAAAATTAGATCACATATCTAATCCCCATACCAATTATTTTAGATAAACCATATTAGGTTAAATGGATCTCATCACAAGAAATTAAACAATCAGATGAGATAGTCCACCCTATATGCAAGTAAATATTTTAGAGTGGAATATTCAATATTACCTGATTTCATTATGTATAAATTAAATATATATAAGAGCACCAAGCGTATGTGTTTAACATGACATGACATGGATTCCGCAAAAACTCTATTCAAGGAAAACCCATTATATTTTCTCATGTGTAGAAGTTTAATATATACATAGACTCCTATAAAGAACTATATGTGGATTTATTTTAATTTTAGTACAATATGATGTAGAATCTAGATTTAATATATTGTATCTATCTATAAATTCAACATTCATTTTATTCCCCCAAAAATTCTATTATTTAGATCTACCAATTCAGTACAGGGTTTCCCTCTTTTAAAAATATGAAAATATATTAAAATCCTTGGGATGATTATTACAAATGGAGAGAACAAAATACACAAGATAAAAAATCCTATAATAAATATAAATACCTTGAAAATAAATTCTCTTAATATTTTAAATTAGTCATTGAGATGAGGCCCTCCTATTCATGATCATTTTCTCATTAATGATTTATATCATGTGGCTAAAAAGACACTCATGTAATGTGACTGTGTTTCCTATATTACCATGTAAATAGAATCCATTGATTTTAAGCATACCCAATTATAGGTAGTTTCATAGTATAATAAATTATCCTTATAATCTATGGAGGAATCAATTATATGGTCTTCATTTAGTCAAGTAAATCCAAGAGTGTATCATTTTACATGATGAAGACACAAGTGTGATCATCATGTTCCACATTATATCTCACATGTTGAGATACGCAAATTATTTAAAAAAATCATAGTCTAGAGATGTGGTAATGAAAACCTCCCATATGAAGTAACTGATGTGTTCTATTAATTGTAGAAAAAAGGGGTATTGAAATCATAAAAACTTTTTTGGGGTCTTTTGGGAACTTTTTGCATAAACACCCATAATATGGTAGAATCCTATAATTAGCATTGTAAATAATTTCACTAGTTTCAATTTAACTAATTTTGGATTCAGAATAGACTTAATGATCAAAATTTATATTAGTTTTATGTTTTCATCTATATTAGTATGAAAGATATATTTAAATAGAGATAATTTGTTTTCTGAAACCCAATCAATCATGAAAAAATCCCATCCATTGTGATGAAATATTTTATCGGAATGTACTCACTTCATTATTGGATATCATTTGCAGGGAGTAATAAATATTTTTTTATTGTCTCATACTCCCTTTGTGAATGGAAAAACATTGCAGTCACTCTAAATTATACATTCATTGTCACATATTATCTTCTTAGTTAGGTGTTTTTTGTATTGAGTGATAATACTTGTTCTTGGAATCATAGTTCAATTATATCGAGAAGCTTTTTCTAGTTTCCTACGTCTAAAAATCTATGGTTGCATACTTTTAGGGATCATCATGCCTCATAAATGAATAGATATTATTAGAAAGAATTACCAATAAAATCTTATCATATCTTTCTAGATAAGGTAATGTAAATATTTTGGGGTGGCTTATCCACTTTGAGAAAGAAATTATCCCCCTCTTGAAGATCACTTTTTCCATGAAGCATTCCCATTATATAAAACTAAAACCCAAGTAATTTGATGGGTTTTAGTGATAAAAGAAAAATGAAAGAACATTATGAAAGATTATCATGATAATTCTCCCCCATGAATAGAAATCGCATAAATAAATATAAATATGAACATAGAAAACAACTCTTGTGATGACCTATTTATGAAGAACTCCTGTAAAGGACCCATGGAAAGATCCAAAAAAAAAGACTCGGGTGAGGTTCATTTTAAAAAGTAGTCATAGTAAATTTCCTTCATAATGAAATTCCATGAAGTTCCCTTCATAGAAGGGTTATCATGTATAGTCCATCAAAATATTATGTTAATCATGGCAATTCAATAACCATTATCCCCTTTATATGTTACATTAATATTATGGGAAGTATGTGTTTCATATGGTGAAAAATGGACACTTTCCAGTGGTCCATGTCCGCAAAATATTATATCTATGTTGTTACACTTCATGGAGTAACCTAATTATGGATAACATGGACCTTTTCACATCCTTTCTTCCACATAGGTCATCTATCCAATATAAACTGATTTAAACAACCATATATTGGCCTCATTTTAGGCGTTTTACCCATCCATGCTAATTTCCCTTTCCGTATCTAGTAATAAATAAACATTGGTTTAGAAATATATATAGGATTTCCCAAATAGGTGTTATCCATAAATTTTATAGTCTCACTTCCTCATCTATATTAAAACAGAGAAATGGGTAGACCATCTTATATGGGCCTCTAACAAGGGTGTCCCCAACCCAACCTTTTTAAGTCACTAATATTTATGTGAAACAATAAATGTATTATAATGAATATGTTATACTCTAGATATTGGTAGGACCCTTTTTCTATGTATTCCAATCTACATGAAAATCAACTATACAACATATTTCATTCTGAAATGATGTTAAATTTTTTGATTGGTCCTATCACATGATAGTAAATAGTGCAACCCAAACTACATGGTATTTGATTCTTATTAACAAATATAGATAATATACATCTTTGTTGCTCAGTCCTAACACCCCATATATCCTATATGAACATGCTTAAAAGTAACTAAACATTCTTATGAATGTATGGCCTTGAAAGGCACTACATATGTCCCAGTAACATTACTTTAAGAGGTACAAAGTGTCTCATTAAGTAAAACTAAACTATATATCATATAATTTACCTTACAAGGATAAATTGTTATCCCATCACATAGTCTCAATTTAAAATTCAAATCAAATACCTCCTGCATATATGGAAATACATTCGAAATTTCCTTGTTCTGTGTATTTAAATTAACGCATAATAACCATGCAATATTAATATAGATAATGTTTAATACGAAAAGTTGTTTATATTAATAAACTATTTTTCTTATATAATTTTCATCATGGAAACCAATATTTTATGTGTATTTAGAATGGATTCATTGACATATCTTATAAATTCAATAAAATATAAAAGAATAAAATAATCCCCCCACTCTTAAATGTTGTAATGATCCATATAATGAACCGAACTATTATTAATAAAAATTAACTTTTGCTATTTATTTAAACGACTTATTATATATTATGGTTAAATAAAACACATTCACATAATTGTATTTATTATATCCTTCAAATGTAAATCAATTTTAAGAATATTTAATATTTATGAAATATTTTTTAATATTTATTACATAATTATTATAAATGTAGGTTTTTAACATTTCCAATTGACATAGAAAAGGGAAGTGATAGTCACAAATAATAGTATCATACCATATAAATCCAATTTATCAGAGTTTCTAGGGGAGATAGAATCACTGTGATTTTCCATGACAAAGCTGAAGTCAAGATACATCAACTTAAACATGACCAAAACATCTTATGGGAGAATTTCAATCACATTGAGATCACGGTCCAAACTATGTACAAAGAAAAACCCCATGAAAGTCTCATCGTAGCACACATTAATCTTATGGAGCGTTCTGATGAATTAATGGGATATGTATCAAGAAACAAGATATATCATTATTATCATTATTATTTATAGAATAATGAATATAATTTCATCATATTATTGTTACATTATAAATGATTTTTTTATTTTTGATATAATAAAAAAGTATAATTTTTGTGTAATATTAAAATTCAATTAATGAATTTATTTTTATGAATTAATTGATTTTTTAAATAAAAAATATTTCAATAATATATTATTATTAAATAATTATTATTAAATACAAATGATCATAACATTTTTATAATGTCAAATGCAATTTGTATAAGGTTTTGAAAATTGTTATTGTCAAAAAACCGAGTATTTATGAATAATTGTCAATTATTATTTTAAAAGTGAAAATAAACATACATTGAAAATTATTTAGAGAAAATTTATATTATTTTTGGAATTATAAGATCTAAATTATCCAACGGTGAATTTTTTCTATTTTTTCTGAAATAATTGAATTTTCGGGTAAACATTTAATACCATATAAATATACTTTGTGTATTATGACATCATAATGACCCAAAAGTAATGTAATAAATACTATAAAAGGGATGAAATAATAATATATTTTTTCCCTTTAATATAATGTGACTTTATGTTTAATTTTTTAATTTTACATGGCCTTTATGAATCCTCAAAAAATGTTAATATATTATATGGTTTTAAAATCGTTTCTTTAAGAGTATGACACAATCCAACATAATAATTGGTATTATTTTATTAATTTCATCCATTTTAATAATAAAATAAAGAAAACGACTCCCTTTTTTTTAAACCATGGGAAAAAACCATGGGATGATTTTTTGTTTTAGTTATTTTATTATATAAAGCACAAAACCTATGTTTGGGAAGTATTAATGAAATCGCCTATAATTTACAGTATAAACCTTCCCAAGACACCATTTACCTTCACTAAATAACCTTGGAGAATATCCACACTCATCCCTCCCCTCTCTATAGTCCTCTCAAGGTTCCCCCAATATCTCAATAATCTCTTGTCGAGCATTTGAGGTCACACACTCAAGTAAGGGATCCTAACCTTCTCTTCCTTATTTACGTTAATTTTTTATATTATTAATTCTATTTGAAATTCCTAATGATAAGATATATATTTCCATGTCCATGTTATTTTAATTTTTTTCCATATTATGAGATAATTTTTTCCATCTAATCAACCAATTTTATAAATTTTATTTTACAGTGTTATGCAGCCGAAATTTCACCGTGATTTTCCTTTCCAAAAACATTGTCTAGTGAATCCCATACCTATTTCCTATAAATGGAGTTCAACTATCTGAACTTATAATTATTTGATATGGGACTCAGATTTATTTCTCCAGCACTCATTGATCATGGAATAAAATATGACTATGAATGATTCAATGTTTTATAATCTATGTGGAACACTTAAGAATGAGAATGAAATGAAAGTGATGGGTGAACACATAATTATATAGCACTCTAAGGAATTGGATAATGCTTAATATCATTAGACATCATGTTAGGACAGGTAGTGAAACTCATTCATATATGATAAATTTTTGATTAGGATGTCTTGGATGTTATCCTTGATCTTGGTTTATAATGTATTGTTTTACATTTTTCCATATTTACCATGTTATTATTATCATGCAATGAAGTGCCTTATTATTCGTGTTTATGATTCTACCACAAATATTTCATCATTGATATGCCTATTGTCTAACATGTAACCCCTTATTCTATTTTTATTACCTTACTGGGCCTTATATCATACCACATTCAAATGTATATCTCTAGGTTATCTCTTATAGTTTTAAAAGATATTGAATTTTATAATCATGTTAAGAATGTTTTCAATAATGTTAGTGTATCCTATGTTCAAGATGTTATCCTATGTCCCTAATTCATAAATAAACTAGACTTATAAATCTTGTATGTTGTATTATGTGTACCTTTGGTAATAAATCATAAATTAATATGTAATAAATAACACAGCTGTTATAAGATAAACATCCCATCATGTCAAATAACATGTAACTAAAATTGTTTTAGGTAAATTTACAATGACTCCGACCCCCTAGAATGTGGGTTCACACCATCTTAATAAACATATGTGTATTGGACCAATAAAAACATATTAGTAAACCCAATATGAATCCTTACTTAGGAATGAATTTGATTGACCATGATTTTTTATTTATGATACCTCCCATAAGGTTATCATTTCGTATTTATAATAAAAATATCGTATGAATTGATTATAATTAAATGAGTTAGGTTCCCTAACTATTCTAGGGAAAAAAACTGCAAATATGGTTTCCATAAATTATCCCTTCTTCAAAACCTATACCAAATGCTACTTTAATCACTAAAACCACATTATCAATGAGTCACTGATGTTTTTTTTCACCTACCCAGTTCTAAAAAATTGATATGGTAAATATAATGGTGTAATAATATATATATAATGTAATAATTTTATCACTATAAACAAATCATGTTATTATAGGTGGAATACAGCCATGAAAGACATACAAATGAAGAAAATAAATCATGGGATATGTTTCTACCATATTAAAATCAAACTACTTTGGGAGAATCTCCTCTATGTAAGTAAATTATTACCTTCTTTATCTTACGGGGGTAGATGAGGATATCCACCACATCTAGGAAACAATCTAGAAGCAACCAAATATGTTCCATATCCACCTAAATCATCATAATTAACATGTGAACTTGGCTCAATAATAATTTTCACAGGATTCCATTCCATCGCCAATCAACCAATCTACGAAAACTAAAATATGATCCATTTTGGGGAATCTAACTACCACAACTCAAATTTAGGTTTGTTTCCAAAATATTTCCAAAATCCTTGAGGTCCCTTAGATTATCTTAGTAGTAAACCATAGAAAATAATATATCACCATTATGAATAAGTATTGTACTTCACCAATGAAGTTCATGGTAACAATTTTAGTTGACCCATCCCTAATATATAAGGGAATTAGCCCACATTTATGTCATCAAAGTGGTATCCCATTACATTAAACACTTGATAGAGTATGGGACTATGAATTAAGAATAACTAAAGCTACATCATAAATATCAAATGGGTAACCCATCCAATAGGGCTGTGGTAATTTCTAGTGTTAGTTTTATCTATAGTAACATCTAATGGGAAAAAATATAACCATATTAGAATTAATTATTCGATGATTCAACTAATAGAGATTCATGTTTATTCCATCCTTAGGGAATTATAAAATCAACATTAAATTCTTTAATTCAATTTGTATTGATGACTATAGAGATTTATACTATCCAAACCCCTAATATCTAATGCAATCAGCATGGGGGAGATAAAGCAAAAGGTGTTCCCTAAGGATTTCAAAACCATTATATAATTATACAGACTTTATTCCACCAATATTAGTGGAATGGGAACTAACCCAAAAAAATCCAATGGGGACAATCTCAACAAACAAGTCACTCTTCTGAAAAGGAGAACCAATTCATCAAATTAATTTCTATTCACATAATAGAAAAAACATTATAAGAAATATTATTCTTATGAAATAAGGTCCCCTATTTCTATAAATATGGTATCATAATGCACTAAATATTTATCACATATTTCTAATGAGTGAACTCTTAAAAAGGATAATCATAGTTTGATACAATGATTTGGGGGTCATAAGCTTTTTTTCATCATTTACTCCAAGTATTACTGTAGAAAATATTGATACTACTTTTTCTACCTCTAAAAAGTAATATTTGATCCGAATGATGCCTCAAAATGAAATGTTTATATAGAAAACACCATGTGTTCAAAATAGTTCTAGTTAATGGGTTCTAAACTAATAATCCCATCATAATCCACCTATCTTTAAATTTGGAATGGTAGTGGTGTAATAATTTCATTCACTTATCATCCCCTTGAGGACGAAAATGTAGCATCTATAGAAGAGTTGATCATGTAGTTTTTGTTATAAAATGAATAACATTGGAATATAATTACATTATTATTTCATCAATATTTTCCCCATGGTGAAATATAAACAACCTAAAAAATGGTTTCTCCTTGAGGTGATGTTCCCCAACACATATGGATTTTGGAATTATTATATTTTTTACACCATCATAAGTTGAATTACATATATATTTAACCTCAGTGATCACCACATAGACCCTAAGTAATTTAGAGTTACCTAATCTGGGAGTGGAACCATCGATTTCACATTTATTAATATATTCAAAATCATCCATTGAATTGATCAATATTAAGAAACCATAACCTGAATGAAAAATTTAACCATGTTCTTATACTGATCAAAACATATATGGCATAGGAGGAATAAATGTTTTTGTCTATCTCTCTATGATAGATGGTTAAGGGTATATTCCTTTCAATAAGAAATTTTTTTTGTGTATTTACCCCCAATCATATAGAATAATTTGATCGATCTCACAATAATTATGATAGCTTAATTTTTATATTTGTATGGCCATACCAATTACCACCCATACCATTTATTATTTAGGTATAAAATAAATAAATGATTTAGCATTGAGTAGTCACATCAAAAGAAGTTTGATAATGAGATAATGGAGTTACATATTCCCAAATCTCTACTTCAGGTTTATAGGATCCATGATAAAAAAAACTTATATAAAAGTATCAGGTCTATCAATATTTTCATGATCGAAAAATAAGGTCCATTGCTTAATTCATGAGAATGTGGTTGTACACATTACCGTTTTACTAGTGAAAACCATCTTTGACTTCTAAACATCAAATTAACCAATTAAGAACTTATGAAATATAATTGCACATATTTTTCCCATCACTAACTATTGGGACATAGTGCTAATATTTGATTTCTATTTAATGGTTAATCTTTTAAGGAGATAAAAAAGGCATTATTGAGATAGAGAATATAGAGATGCATGAAAAGTGTATATGATTAATTCTCACTCTAACTATAGAGATCCATGTCAGATGCACCATGTTTGAGTAAAAAAAATATTCTATATAATATAAAACTACTTTGAAAATGTATTTTTTTTACGATGTTAACTACATGCTAATAAATTCCACATTGAATGACTATATAATATAGAGATTTCAATCTTTATCACTTGATCTTAAACTAAATGTAATATTTCTTATCACATTTGACTATAATGTATATCAAGTGGTCCATATCACAAAAAACTAAACTACTTAGGAGGAATTGTTCAATATAAAAAAGATCAAAAAATCCCATCCCCTATATTTGATCTCAATATAAATTGGTGTACCTTTTCATTCCTTATGAATTTAATGTTTATATCTACCTAGACAACTCAATATTCATTGTTCACATATTCTATGATGAATTTGGTAACCTTATATAAACTACAATTTGTTTAATTCATTTTAAATCAGGATATGTAGTGAAGCATGAATCTTCTATCCTAGTAACAACCAAATCATCCATTTTAAAATCATGTTCTTCTATAATGATGAGTCATTAACTAATTCATTTAAATTTACATCCCATTATTACAGTTGAGTAGTCATACACTTGTCTTCTCTCTTATAAATGATATATATTTATACATAGGTATTATATATCCAAGAATTATTTGTATCTTTATTAGTTTAAGAACATGATATTTAGGGAGACCTTGATCAATTTTCTTGGGCCCATTAACAAATCCTAACCACCCCCAACAAATTAAATATGGAGAAATATTCATTATTCATTTAAAAAAAGTTTATATTTTTATAGCACTATGATATGGTTATATCATTTTACAAAATATAGAGATTTGTAAAGAGATTCCTAAATATTGTTCCATTACATTAGATTTAAAACTGAATGATTTGAGGACCATATCATATGATCCTAAACTGAATTACTAGTATCAAAGGTTTTTTGTTGTATTTTATGTCTATAATGTTTTTACATTAAATCATTTGAATATAATAATTTAAATGATCTAATTCAATATATGGATTTAATTATCCAGTAATGAAATATATTAAATCATTTCTATTATGTTATCACTAAAAAGTTAAAGACCAAAGGCCCTTGGAATAGTTGGGTGAAAAAGTTCATTTGGCCAAATAAATTTCAAGATTGTATGAGATTGTTTTTAAGTATAAATCTATTACTGAATGAGGGGAATTATTTTATAAATTGTGAATAAGATGTTATGATGAAGGAGGAGTTTGTAGCTGAAATTATAGCTAGAAAACATGTAACATTGTGAGTAAAACCTCTAAAAATGGGTTAAAGTACTTAAAAGAAGCTAACAAAAGTCAGATAACCCATCCTTTTGGTTTATAATATATTTTATATAGTGATATTAATATACAAATATCTTGATGAAGGATTATGTAATTATATATAGATCGTTATTGATTTGAGAAATGTTTTACTTATGTTGGAAGGGGAGTTCATATTAATACTCTTATAATGAGTATTTTAATACATGGAAATAACATATAAATATCCAAAAAAGATAATGTAATTAATTTAATACTTTATATGTTTATTTTCATAGGATCCAAAATGATTTATGGAGTATAGAGATTCGCTAGAGAAATGTAAAGTCATTATGATTAGCTTTTAGATATCTGGAATTTTTTAGTACACTAGAATATGGTTTAGTCTTAAATGTATGACATATCATTAGGGAAAGAGTAAATTTAATGTGATAATGTGATAATGTGTATAATTTAATACATTCATTTGATAATAATAATTTGAGTTACACCATATGACTTTGTCAGATCAAAATTCTTTTTCGTCCTATACACTCATCATATGGCTTCCCCACCCATTGTGTGACATTAGAGTGTGATGAAATTGAAAAATGCATGAAATTAAGACTTCATACACAACTTAATAATTTGGAGTACTAAGTGTAAAAAATCATCATTATTCTTAGATAAAATATGACATTAAATTTAAATGATATAGATTAATCAAAGGACATGAGGATAAATCATTATTTTAAGAATTTCTGATGATAGGCCTTCAATGTCCAAATGTATTTTACTTCAACACTTTTTAGAAATTTTAGAAAAAATTGGATGAAAAGGAATCTATGTAAAGGAGAATTGGAATTTTTAAAGCCTATGTAGAGGTCATATGGACCTGACTAATGTTAACAAGAATCTATATAATGGTAATTCCATGGTTTATTTGAGTTATGTAAAGGTCTTCTAGACCTATATAAGGGTATTAACAATAAACAAATATGATGTGTAAAGGTTGTTTAAGTTTCTAAATATTTTTATTTATGAGGAAATTAAATATTTTAATGTTGATGTCATTATTATGTTATAAAAAATGAAGGAATATTATTTAAGCTCTTATCGATTTTTTTTTGAGAAAGATTTAAGGAGGTATTCCATTTCATGTATTTTAGGATGTTGAAAATGAATTTATCAATTTTCTGGGAATAATATAGACTATATTACATTGAATCATTTTAATTCATCATACTTTATATCATTTCAGAATCATGTTTTATATGAAGGAAGAATGAAGAAGGCATATGAGTTCATCACAATCTGAGTTTCACACCAAAAATTTGAAGTGATGTGTTACGTATTCATACAAATATGAAGACTCAATGTGTAGATATTATAGTTGAAGTTTATATGGAAGAAGAAGTTGATCTTCGAAAATAATAAAATAATATTTTATTCAGATGTGTTCTGATAAAGGAGGATAATTTAAGGAAGGTATTTTCCTGAAAATCATTGAGTTGAATAAGTAGATCACAAGAAACATGGGAACCCAAATTTGGTATTTTTTTATGGATATTTTGTGCTATAAAGTTCATTGTCTTGAAAACAAAACTTTAATGGTATTTTAAAAATAAATAACTCATTAATTTATTTTTCCCATGTATATGATATCCTAGGATATTGAAATGAGTAGAGAAAAATATTTATACGTTCATAAAACAAAATAAATAAAGTGACTATTATTGTGATTTCAAGTAGAGATGAGAATCCATGAACATTCACTCCCAAGTAAAGAGATAAATAATCTTTCTTTAAACACTAGCTTTGAAAAAAAGCGAGATAACCCAAGATAACCATACTTAAATTTGACATTATTTTTATATTCTCACCATCCTTATAAAAAATGGTTTACTGAATTTTAGAATTAGATATTTTAGAAACGAATTTTTCCATACATGTGAACATTTCTCTATAATAAACTACAGTAAACTACATTCTAGAATTCTCATTATTTATACTTGTATTTATATCCTAGGTAAAATAACTATAATAAATTGGTGAGACCAAATTCTCATGAAGGGAAACAAACTATCAACATATCTTCAAGGGTTACACCTTATGAGTACAATAAAACATGAAAGGGGGAGAAATATCATATTAAAGGATCATATAATGTGAGATATGAATGGAAAAATGGTATAAGGAAATGATATCATATGTTTATGGATTCACAAAGACACTATAACAACATATTGCATGTCAGCAAAAGAATAAGCCAAGATAAACTACTATGACAACAAAACATAGGGTTTTAAGCTAATTTCCATACACCATACACGGTATCACATGGAATGAAAAATGTAAACCAAATAATTAGAGGGATATATAATTCTAATACCACTCGTATCACAATTAAAATCATACATATCTATTCCATATTATTTCAATTATCATATAATAAAAACCCATGGAACCAAAAATAGGTTACAAGCCCTTTTCAAATAGTTCCCCATAAAGAAACAATCCTAAATTTGTCGATAATGATAACTTGGTAAACCTTTCAAATTTAATGTGTATCTAATTATATTATGAATATTTATAGTTAAACAATATTAAATTAATATTATGATATTTTTATTATTTTTCACATATATAAAACGGGTATTTTGTTTAGTAAATAATTTCCTCAATCCATTAATGTATGTGGATCTCGGTGAACAAACTTCAATGAAAAAATGAAACATATGTAATTCATACTGGAAATGAATTAGAATAAAATCATGGTTATAAATATTTTATTATTATTAATGAGAAAAGAAATGATGGATTTATTCATTTATTAATTAGAAAATTGAATGGAATTCAGGAAAAAAAATTATTAGAAAACATTTTCTAAAATCATTGTAAAAAAATATTTATAGTCATTTTTCAAAAAACAAGATGAAGAAAATAATTCATAAAACATTACATTAAAATATATCCATCATAATTCTACTATAAAAATAAATAATTTGTCAAAAACTGTGGACTATATGGGAAATAAATGAAAATAAATGAAATTCCTTATATATATTTTAAAATACCTTCTTCAAAACCACATCATTAAATTAGAAAATAAAAAATTATCTTAAAAAGGGTCTAGGATAAATATGAGGGTCACAAGAGAGAAAAAATATATAGGTTACCAAATTGGAAAGGAGAACATTAGAATGAAAGGGAAATATAGACATGGAAGAGATGAATGCATTAAAAAGGATAATTAACAACCCTTATAAAGATGTAACTTTTAGAAAGAAATCAACCAATGATGAAGCTATTTATTTTGATAAGAAATTACCACCAATGGAAAAAAGAAGTGTTACCATGTATATTAGAAAATTGTAATAATAAGGAAACATATAAAGGAATATTTAACAAAGATAGTCTAAGACCCAAATGGGAATATTATTAAACCAACAAACAACTTATGACTACATTATCTTCAGAATTGAAGAATAATAATGATAGAACATGATATGATTATTTATGTCCCATGAATTTCATGAAGATTATGTTGAAATTATATCCATGTGAAATATATACGTTATAAAAATTCATAAAATGGTGAATACAAATAATATAATAATAAAGAGAAATTATGATGTTGAACCCCTTAAATTTAATATTTTTTAGACAAACATTACCTTAACTCATGTTTAAAAAAAATCCTAATCACCATAAGAACCTTATTCATACATATAAACTTTTATAAACATCATGTATAATAATTTATTAAAAAAATATTAGTTAGTTTCATATTAATTTATTTATCACGTGTTATTATCTTTGACTATTTGTTTAGTATTAGTTTTGTATTTATGGTGAATATTAATTTTTATAAATTCAATGTTAATCATTATGATATAATTATATGTATGGGAATATAAATTTTATAATGATTTATAATGTTCCAATTTACTTTCATATTTTTTTAGGATTCCTGATGGTAAAGTTGGTGATGATCTTGTTTTGAAAATTTATATCTAAAAAACTAAAGAATATTAATAATTTGTTTCATATTAATTAAAATATTCCATAATAATAAAGAAAAAATTATTTTCTCATTTATATAAATTTACAACTATAGGTAATTTTCCATATTAATCAATGAAATAAATTTATAACAATGTTCATGTAGGTTGTTAAACAAGTCTAAATAAGAATAAGCTATAACCTATGAGTGAGTACGGTTAAGAAAATTACTATCTTGTAATAATATAATTAATTTAGAAGAATAAGGATTTTATTGTTATATTTCTAATGTGTTGAATATGTTTTTAAGGTAATTTTACAAATAAGAAAATACTACATAAAAAACATAATATCTCACATTCGTGGAGGTGATAGTTCATTTGTACGAACGGGGGACACATTTGTTTATATAGAACAGCCAGAAAATAGTGAAGGGTTTATAATTTCAAAAATTTATTAATTTTATACATATCATATTAATATATTAAATAATATTTTTAACTATCTATTAATAGTGATTATGAATAATAGTTTGTGTCACTTATGGAGGTGGTAGTCCAAACATAACACAATTGATGTTTTTATTTTCAGAATGGTAAGGAGGAAGGTAGAAAAAAGACATTTCATAAAGAAATAATATTTTAGTATACATATTATATTGACATAATTGTTTAAACATGGTTATATTAGATTTTGATATAGTATGAGAATAATGAAATGAATATAAATGAAACGGGATTAATTTAAAATTTTACCTCACACCTCAGAAGAGCTCCATTACTATGATTATTAAGGTTCTAAAATGTTATATTCTTGGGAAACTACAACCCCTTGGACTTATCTAGGATTTTTTTTGATTTAATTTGGTAGAGTTTTTGAAAATATAATTTCCATAGGATTTGTGCAGAAGAGGTTCAGTGGTAGCTCCATTTATAAGCTAGTGGAGTGGCATTTTTTAATAATAAAAAATATATACGTGTATTCGAGCATAAAGCTGATAAAATAGTAAAATATAATGGAGTGGGTTAGTGTATGAGTTTGATCAAGACTCAACCATATATATTTTAAATTTTTTTAATAAGAATTTAAGTATTTTAATAATATATTATTGACAATTTTCATTTATTGTTTTTATTGAGGAATCTACTTTTTACCATACCAATTTTATATCAATTAGTAAAAATGATTTATCTTTAATTAAATAATTTGGTCCTAATAATTCCAAATATGAAATCAATTTTTTTTAAAAAAATTCTATGTGTGATAAAAAGTCATTTTAATGATAACATAAATAATTCTTAAAAACCTATTTTTAAAAATTAATTTTTAAGAATAAAATTTATATTTATGAAAAAATTATCAATATTAATAATTGTACTGGTATAAATTAGTTTATTATTAAATAAAATAAGTTTTATATGGAATACAAAAAAATATAAACTAAAATTGCAGTATTTGAAACAATAATTCAATGAAAAATATGAAAAAAAAATATTTTAATAAAAAAACTAATTATGTTTTAAAATGTTAAAAATTGGTTTCTAAATTTAAAATACCATTAAATGAATCATTTTAATCCATAAAATGATTTTTACAATGAAGAATGTTTTTTAAATGTTTATGTCATACATACCTTATGATAAAGGCATAAACTCCTTGATATTTTTAAAACATATTTGTTTCAATTTTCAACTAAAAATAATTTATTTATTAAAAAGTAGTAAAAAAAATTATCCTCACACAATATGAACTACACAAGGATGTGATGCACCATTTAGAAGGGATATTGAACCTATGGTGATATTTTTTTTTCTTTCATTTTTTAAATAACCTATGTTAGCATATTAGGATTAAATCCACTTATTATTTCTAAATATTTTTTAATGAAAAGAGCTTAAGAAAACAATATGTTTTATAAGATTCCGATCATTTTCTAAATCCTACCCCTTATCATTGATAGTTATTCCCCCATCCATCAATTCTCTTCAAAACATCCCAAAGGGAAATGTTTTTATAAAAAAATATTCAGCTTCCCACTAACCACATCAAAAGTCACACCTAATCAGAAATATTTTCACTATAATAAAAAATAAAATATAAATAATTGAAGATGATCACACAAAAAATATGTTCATTCAATAGAAACATATGTCTTCTCTCTTAAATAATTTATTATGACATGAAATATAATACCACTCACTATAACTTCTTCATAGAGATATAAATATATTCTCAAACCGAAATTAAATCTCATAAAGGAATGTGATTCATCAAATGTTGAATGATGATTAAGAAGATAACAATTGATTTATAATCTCTTAGTTGTTTATGTATCTTTCATAATGAATTATCAATATATCATCGATATTTTTTCACTACCATCTCTTTATTATGTGTCGATAGATGTTGTTCATTTTTGTTTACTTTAATGGTACACACCCCATGATCTACACTGTATTGAATTACTTTTTTGTGAAGATCATATTCCAAAATATCTGTTATACTTTTTTAAAACCCCCTGATCCTTTTCATAACTGAAAAAAATGTTTATGCATCCTGGACCAAAAATGATTTTATATCGTATTAAAATCACCATTAAAATCTCCTATGAACTGGTATAAGATTCCTAAAAAAATGTGAATAAAATCTTGAAAAATAAAGCCTCTAATTATGGAACAATTCAGAACCATTAATTCATATTTGAAAATAAGTCACATCAGAAATTAAAATAAATCCATAGTTATAAAATTCAATTGAATACATAAGTGATAATCAACAATGTAGAAATCAACTATGTGAATCTTTTAAAAAATAAGCTACATAGCTCATACACCTATATTGATTCATAAATCCTCTATTCTGATCCATCAGCTACATGAACCATTTTATTACATATTTTAATAATCTAATTGATTTTCCATCATAGTAAAAATGGATATAAAAAATTCTCTACACTGAATAAACACTACAGATCTTCCCTTTTCATCATTTTCTATTTAGTTCTTGAAACAAATCGAACAAAAATAGTATCAATTTAACAAAACATCGTCACCTAAAAAACAAGGTTCATCATGAATATTTGTTAAATGATATTTGTCACAATTCAAACAAATTCATGAACTGTTATATTATTTATTCCTTCGTATCAGTATGTAAATAAAAAATACAACCCATGATTCTGATGAACCATGAGATCTTCATAGATTCTAAAAAAACACAAAAACCCATGGGGTTCTTCCACATCCCCATTATATTTATTGAATATAAATTAGAAACACCCTAAATAAAAATACCACAAGAAAACATAGTGGTACCACTATATCATCATTTAGGATAGAAAATTATTTAAAGGCCACTACCACAACATCATAGTGATGTAAAAACAACGGGAAAATTCTAGGCACTTCCTTCTTCTTCATCATGTAACTCGGAGCCATAATTTAAGAATCCTTCCATGAATTCATCATTGGATGAATATATTTATAATTTATATATTTATAAATACCCCTATAACTTATATTCCTCCTCTAATAGGAATATCTCTCCACCATAGGGGATAGAATCCAAATAATGTTGGAGGATCTCAGTAAAATAGAAATTCAAGTTCCTGGGGAAGGAGAACATGGTTGTTTTGTATTAATTACACAAACCTATAACATATAATTTCTTTATTGAACACATCTATAATGTTATATTTTATAGAAGTTGATTCATGGTTTATATCTCCACATGACACATGTTGTTTTTTATAAAGTGATATTTTATATCAACATGCTCCCATATGGAATGTTTCACATTATTTTTAGATATCCCTATAGTATATTGATTTTGAAAATAAATTTATAATATTTTCTTAGTTACAAAATTAAAATATAATATCTTTACATTCATCTATAATTTATAAGTATAATCAAGTGTTATTTCACCATATTCTACTTCATCATTTCTTTATGCAACTAATTTATTCTTATTTCCATTCTGACTGACAAAACCCACAATCAAAAAAAATGATCCACTGAATGTTGATCATTTTACTATACATTTATAGGCCCAATATATATATATAAACCCCAACATGTTTATATATTTATTGTTATTAAATATCCTCATGTAGTTTATAATTCCTTTCACATATATCGAACTTACCTTCAATCAAACAATGATACTCTCTAGGATCACATTGTAATCTGGTACATAGAGTCAATGAATATGATAGATATTTCCATGATTATTTTAAATAAATCAATATTCTATTATGTTTTAAAATAATTTTTGTTTAAAACTTATTACACCTTCGACATTTCTTATGTTGGTTATAACTGAAATTTGTGCTAAACCAGATTTTTTATTTTTATATTGTAAACATTTTCAAAAAATGTGTGCATAAATAAATTTTGCTATTTTTTTAATATTTATTATTCATTAAGAGTATGTTTTTATGAAATTTAATTTACCATCATCTCTATTTTAACCATTTTTAGTTTCTATCATTTGATTTCATCAAAATAATCAAACTATTTCATTGTACATTCTTCGTTTCGTTTTACTAATTGTGTATTCTCCTTCATGAGATTTGTGTTTTTCTTAAGAGACCAATCCCATTAATTCTTCATAATAAACACCGTCTTTGTTCATTCAAATTCATCATCTTCACTACAAGATGTGTCATACTATTTTTCCACATGATCCAGGAAATTAGTTTACTCTTCTAATAGGATACCTGATGGGGAATCATATTCTAATTTTCACAAATAGATTATTTCTTTTACTATTAAATAACATATTCTTACTTCCACATAATTTATTTGAATAATTTCATCTTTTACTCCATTTCATATTCTATAGTTTCTCATTATATAACTCAAGTTTACCAGAATTCATATTTTGAAAAATCAATGAAATGTTTCCAACATCATAACAATTATAACATCTTGGTGGTAAATTACATTCACATATAAATTTTAATTTCCTGTGGTAAATTTATATGTTTTCAATGATTCTATTATAATCTTAGTATTTATCTTGGTCATAATATTAGCTTAATTTAGAAATTTCATTACTTTTAATTTTTATGTTTATCATCTTCTTAAAAGAATTCTCATCTTTGAACTTCTCCTTGAAAGATTTGATATTTTTCATTTTATAATTTATGAATTTTTTTTATTTCATTGAGAGTTAGATATTATCAATCATCTAAATCTAAAACATTTGGTTTAAACTTGTTTTGAAATTTTCTTATCAAATTATTAAAAATAGTTTTATATTCATTATTTTCTCCAAAACCTCAAATATTGTGGAAAATTTCATTGACTCTTGTTAAGTAGTCGTTAATTCATTCTTATTAATCAATTTTAATATATTCATATTTTATTCTCTAAATTATTAATTTTTCATCATTTATTTCAAATTAGATTCATAAAAATCATCTAGTTTATATCAAAATTAAATGGAATTTTTTAGTCTCATTACCTTTGTATGAACAATTTCTAAAATAGAAATCAAAATTTAATTCATTTTTATTTTCAATTAATTATATATTTCTATTATCAAAATATTCCATAAGGGGAATCATTAGAAAAATTTCTGAATCTAATTTTTGTTACATCATTAACTTCAAGTATTTGAAATATGGGATATTGAAATATCATATTCATCCGTCAGTTATTTTTCATATAATTACATATAGGGACTCCACTATTATTGATGTAATTCATATTATCTATATTCAATTGTTTTTTTACATAAACGAGAATATTACCCTATAATATCACTTTTTTGATACAAAGATTGAATGCATTGTTATATTCCATTCATAAAGTTTTAAAAATCTCCATTTTTGCTAACTTGTGTTTGATAAAAAAAAAAGTAGTCAATAAATTATAATTATCAATGAATTCAATGAAATTAAAATAACATATGGTGGAAATTTGTTTCAATATACCACATATGTAAGAATTAATTAGTTTAAGTGGTCTGGAAGAGAGAATGCAAACTCCTTTATAATAATCGTGTGTAATATTCCACTTTTGATAGTTTTCACATATTTTTTACTTGAATCTCATTAACATGGTAAAATATATCACAATATAATTATTCAAGATTTTACACATACTAATTTGTAAAATATTTCCAACCCATCTATTCTATAACTTTTATTTATATTTAGCACTCAAAAAATTGGAATCTCATAGATCACCAATTCCAATCAGATTTTCCCTAGTCCTTCTGCCTTGAGTAATGATAATTTGATCCATTTTACATTTTATGTTACATATATTTTTACTGAATAGCACATTTTTTACACCATAAAAACGTTTAATTACTACAATAAAATTTTTCCATATCCACTACAAAATAAAACATCATTAGACTTAAAATTATGGGATTCATTTTTTATAGATCCAACCCCTTTGATTTTTAGGGATCAATCATTCACAATAGGGTCTGCTCTCCATTCAAGTTTTACAAATATATTTAGAATTTTTTTGTCACTATCTATGTGTAAGAAACATCCACTATCAAGTATCCATGACTAGTACCTTCTACCGATCATTTATTGTTATTTCAAAAAAATATCATATTTCTTCATTAATTTTTTGATTTCCCTCCCCTCTATGAAATGAATTTATTTATATAAGATTAATATTATTTTAAATTTCAAAAAAATTACTATACTAACCACATATTTCATATATTTCTTCAAGGTAATCTAATATTTTATTTGTGCGATGAACATTTGAATTACTATTAACATCATTCTTATTTATTAATTTTTTATCATTTTTTTATAATACCCCCTTGGTTTATGTATTATATTTGGAAGTGAAATTTTATTCCATTATTATATGGGTGTGTGCCTGAAAAACACACAACGCCATTAGTATCCTTCAAAAATTAACCGTCTATATTGGTAATATACTGAAGATGAATAGAGAATATTTCAATAAGGCTATTGAGGTTATGTAGTACCCCTGGTTTCTTGTATGTAACCCTTAAATGATGCTTTTCATGGTTTTAAAAGATTAAGGTGACGTTTGGGAGAGTCAGAAGGTCCTGGATTAAAGTTTGAAGAAAAGGGGAAGGCGCACGGGTGGCGCACGGTTAGTCTAAACCGTGGGGCCAAACCATGCGTGGCTGACTGGGGAGGCAGTGGATTCTGCACGGTCAGCACACAGTTAAGAGAAACTGTGTGATGAGTTCATGCGTGAAATATGGACGAGGCAGGAGCTAACACACGGTTAGCGCACGGTTTTTCAAACCGTGTGGACTAACCATGCGGTCAATTAAAATTAGATCCTAAAATTGTGGATATCATTTTTTTACCTCTAATTGCCTCATTAAACCTCCTTAGTGGCCCTAGCTCGGTATTTTGGTTATCCTATGGTCAAGGAGGTTTCTCCCATCGTTCCTGAGGTTATTCGAAGGCTTCTCATGGTGAATCGAAGCCATATTCTTAAGGTATGTGATCGTTCTTGTTCACTTTCTTTGATCTACATTGATTTACTTCTCCTCTACTCTCAGTTTCTTATATCTATTCCTGTTATGGGTACATCTATGTGTGTAGATGCCAAATATGACAACATTTGGTCTTGTTTGTGTGAGGAGAAGAGATCTAAGGAGGGTTTGGGAGAATCAGATCAGTTTTGTTGGCGTTCTTCGTCCGTTGGTTTGTTTCTCCAAATTTCATAGGGTTTTCATCAAAATAATTAAGGTGGGTGGCTTCACTCTCAATTCCTATTTCATATAACTTGAAGGCTTAGTTCAAATTGATTTAATTTCTTGGTTTTGATTGTACAATTTTGGTGCAAATCATGTTTTAAATCTTCTTTAGTAACGAGTTATGGGCTTTCATGAAATTGTGGAAATTGAAAGAATGGATTGTGCAAAGTGTTTTGGTACCTTGATTTTAAAATGGTGATTTTAATATATGGATTTTCTGGATTTGAAAAATGGTTTGGGAAAATTGGGTTTTCAATAAAAGCATTTTTTTATTGAAATAGTTTTAGCATGGTTGAAATGGTGTGGTTTTTTGGCATACTTGTTGTGTGTGTTCATATTGCATTTATAAGGCTTGGTTGAAATATAAACTTGTGCTTGGTACCAAAAGTGTAATGGAACATGGGGAATAATTACCTTGTGATGACATGGTAGATCGACGAGAGACTGCTCGTGAGTATGGAACTGTCATAACGATGCATGCATAGTTGATTTCACGGGTTGTGAAATGGTTGGTTGTGTGGATTTGTGAAATAGAATGAATGTACCAAAATGTAAATGAGAATTTGACTGGATACTTTGGTTGGTTTCATTTCTTGAGAAATATTTGTTTTTTTTGGAAAAATGGGTTTTGTTGGAAAATGGATTTGATATGGAACATGCTATAATGTGAACTGTTTTGGAATTGTTTTATATAAATTGTTTTATATAAATGTGGTAACATGTTTTATCCTAGAGGCATGGGTTGGGATGTCATTGGGGAAAACCTACTAAGTTTTATTACTCACCCCATGTTTTGGCATGATGGTGCTTTTGCAGATGTCTTATACCGGGATGTTGGCAAAGGTAAAGTGTCACAAGTTTATAGCACTACATCATGAATCTTAGGTTGGTTCGTGATGTTGGAGCTTGGAACTTGTGGAGAATGGAGTTGGGTTGTTATCTTGAAGTCTTGTAGTTCTCTTTCTACTGTTTACTCTGCTTTGGTTTTGTATTCCGTTGTTGCACATGGTTGGGTTATTATGAAAATAATGGTTGAGTTGTTTCGGTTTTAAATCATGCATCATATAGTGGTTTCTTGGAGATGTTTATCTAGTTTGCATTGTTTGTTGGCTGTTCAAAAAGGGTAAATCGTCCCCCATTTGTTTTGAAACCCTTCGGCATTTATTTCCTGCCTTTGGTGCCTTGGGGATGTCACTTAAGGCCTAGTAATGACTCGTTGAGCTCTCAAGACAATGAGAATTGGCGGGTCATTACAAATGGTATCAGCTTGTTCGATCCTTGCCTAACAAGTGGTCATCAATGTTCTTGGTCTTGGAGTTGAAATTCCTTCTTTTCTATTCCTTGGTTGGTCATCATAGACAGGATTAGGATATTCGGAACTTGAAATGTATAGAAAAAAAGGATGTATCTAACTCGTTTATGATGAACTTCAAGTTACCACAGTGTTGGGTACATAAGTGTTTTGGATACACTTATAGAATCATGGAAATCACATTGTCATGGCTTTAGCCAATGAGATAAGCATGACATGCATTTTATAGGAATGACTTCCCACTAGTATTGCATAAATAATTTTGAGAAATAGATTATGGTTGGATGCAAAAGCGTGATTTCTAGAAATTTTAAGCACGTTTTCAAATGAAATATTTTGAAAAGATAATGGTTGATGTATTTTGAAAATAGATTGATTTTCAAAATAAAGAGAAGATCTGTTTTAGAAATGGTTGGAAATTGATGTTGTGATAGTGGTGTAATATATATTGAAATGCTAAGCCTTCAGTTTCTAGGAAGTGAGACTAATGGCATGCGTTGTTTATATAGAAAATGACACCCATTAGACATCGTCGAAACCAAACGGAAGAAGCTGTGGAGAATGTGGTTGCACCTGAACCACGTGTGAATGAAGAGCTGGTTCATTGTATCATTCAAGCATTTCAGGATGTGGACACGGGGAATCAGACTGATGAGTCAAGGCATGTAGAACATTCCATCCAATTCCAGAAGCAGAATCCACCCATCATTCGGGGTGATTCTAAAGCAAAAAAGGTGGAGGTGTGGCTCAGCATGAGGAATCGTATCTTTGATTTCATCGGCACAACAGTAGAGATGAAAGTAATGTTGGTGATGTATATGCTGGAGGATCTTGCATGACAGTAGTGGGAACTGGTGGTGCAGGCTAAGGTTGGTCAAGGCCTGGGTTGGGAGGAATTTGAGGAATTGTTTAAAAAACAATTATATCCTCACATGTTCAAGATCCAAAGGACAACTGACTTTTTCAGCCTAAAGTTGGAAAATCTCTCTATCGCGGAGTATGCAGCTAAATTCATGAATTTAGTATTCCTTTCACCGGAAGTTGCAACAAGTGAATCTCTAAAGGCACACATCTTTGAATCTGGATTGTGACAGGAGATTCGCTCGAAGATATTTGTGCTCTGTATTACGAATTATACTGAGATGGTAAACAGAGAAATAGTAGAAGAAAGAGTCATTTAAGGAGTTATTGGAGGAGGAGGTTTGATGATACCCATGGGAATAGGTGGGAACTCTAATGATGGGAACAAGAGGAATAGGGACACCTACTTCCAAGGTGGGAGTGCAAATCAGAATCAGACGGCTAGATCAGTGAATCTTCCTCCATGCCCCATGATGAAAGCTGTGTGTTTTCAATGTGGCACGATTTACCACATGAAGCGACAATGTACAGAACCACTGAAAGCATGTCACAATTGCAACAAGATGGGGAATATTCAGCGATATTGTCGTAGTGCTCTGAGGTTGGGTGCACGTGACACTTCTCAGGCATTGCAAGCATCTTATGCTTTGACAGGGCGAGGACAACAAAATCAGTCTCGCCAGCATAAAAAAGCTAGTTATGGTGATTCCAGGAATACCATGACTCCTCAGGTAGGTAAATCTCAACAAGGCAATAAGGATCAAAGTGCAGTAATAAAGCAATAGTATGGAGCGGAACATGTTATTGTGGATGACCACTCTGGACCATCTACGGTTAGAGGTACGATTCTTTTGAATTCGACCATCATGCTAGTATTTTTCGATACTGGCGCATCCCATTATTTTATTGCTTCTCGTATTGGTGATTTTCTGAACTTAAATCTTGAAATGATGACTTCTGTTTTAAAATTGAAAACACCTCTTGGTGAAAGAGAATGTCAAGCCTTCATGTGTCGAGCATGTGTTATAACTGTTGAGGGAGTTGAGCTGGAATGGGACTTCTCCATGTTGGATATGGATGTCTATGATGTAATCCTGGGTATGAATTGGTTGACAAGGATTAAGGCTCACATCGACTGTTATAGGAGAATGGTTAGTTTCACGACTAAGGACGTCATGGAGCATCTCTTCAGAGGAGGGAGAATGGTAAATAAAGGTGAAAAGAGCTTGTTGGCACCAATGGTGGGAACGATCTCTTACAAATTGGCAGCGTTGACCTTGGTATCAATGGAAGTGATTGAGAAAAATAGTTTTCCAGCTGTGGTGGATTAATTTCCTGATTTGTTTCCTAAAAACATCTCAGGGTTACCATTTATAAGAGAAGTGGTGTTTATGATTGATCTCCTTCCGGGGACCAGTCCTATCTCACTTACAACTTTTTGGATGGCACCAATGGAGTTAAAGGAATTGAAGGTGCAGTTAGAGGTGCTGGAAACAAAAGGTTTTATTCGGCCAAGCGTGTCTCTGTGGGCAGCACCAGTTTTGTTTGTAAAGAAAACAGAAGAAACTTTGAGGCTATGCGTGGATTATCGTAAACATAACCAAGTTACGATAAATAATAGATATCCAATTCCACGCATTGATGACCTGTTTGATCAATTGAGGGGAGATCAGTGGTTCTCCATGATTGACATATAGACCGGATATCACCAGTTGAGAGTTCGGAAGGAGGATATTCCGAAGACAGCCTTCAAAAGAAGATATGGCCACTACGAATATGTATCCATGCCTTTTGGTCTTACGAATGCTCCAGTGGTCTTCATGGCATTGATGAATTGGATATTATAGCCATATCTGGATTCTTTTGTTGTGGTGTTTGTGGATGACATCTTGGTGTATTCAAGAACAAGTGTTGAGCATGAGAAACACTTGGTGATAGTGTTACAAATATTGAGTGGCAATCAGTTGAATTCCAATTTATCAAATTGCGATTTTTGGATACAAGAGGTACGTTTTCTGGGCCATGTTGTTTCTGAGAATGGTGTTTCACTAGATACAGAAAAGATAGAAGTTAATCTTTCTTGGAAACCGCCAAATAATGTCTTTGAAATATGAAATTTTATTAGTCTAGATGGTTATTACCGACGCTTTTTGTGTGACTACTCACGAATAGCTTCACCTATGACAACATTGACAATGAAAAACTGTGCATTTCAATGGACTGAGGAATGTCAAAGTTCTTTTCAATAGTTGAAACATCACCTTACATTAGCACCCATTTGATCTTGCTTGAATCAGGATAGGGGTATGTGGTCTATTATGATGCTTTAGGAACAGGGTAGGGATGTGTTCTCATGAAAGGAGACCATGTTGTTGCTTATGGTTCAAGGCAGTTGAGGGTGCATGAGAATAATTAACCAACAAATGATTTGGAGTTAGCTGTAGTTGTCCATGCCTTGAAGACGTGGCGTCATTATCTCTTTGGTGAGAAGTTCACTGTGTCCATAGATCACAAAAGATTGAAACAAATTTTCTCATGGAGAGATTTGAATCTGAGGTAGAGGAGATGGATGAAGTATCTTTAAATGTTTGACTTTGACTTAATGTATACACCAGGTAAGGGATATTTTGTGGCCAATGCGTTAAGCAGGAAGTCGTATACTCAGTTGGAAAAAGAAGCATTAGAAGAATGGTAGTTGATGTCGGTCTTATCCGGAATGCATGTGGAATGTGAAGACTGGGGTGATGTTGCAGGTTTATTTCCAGTTGTTCTTGTTCCTGAATTTGTGGAGATAGTAATGGAGGCACAAGCATCCGATATAGACCGTGTTGCAATGAGTTAAAAACTCAATGGTGGGGAGACCATTGAGGGATGGAAGCTAGATGGGAGTTTCGTTTTGCGGTTTCGAGATCAGAAGGTTATACCTTTAACTGCTCAGGAACAACTGCATCATGCTTACCACCATTTCAGATGGGCTGCACATCCGGGTACACAAAAGATGTATAAGGCGTTGAAGGCACAGTTTTGGTGGAGTGGCATGAAAAGGAAGGT
This sequence comes from Viscum album, assembly GCA_963277665.1. Lineage (NCBI taxonomy): Eukaryota > Viridiplantae > Streptophyta > Magnoliopsida > Santalales > Viscaceae > Viscum > Viscum album. The sequence goes on from OY728119.1 coordinate 439,635,473, forward strand.
GGGTGAGTACGTCTCACGGTGCTTAACTTGTTAGCAGGTTAAAGCAGAGTAATAGATACTAGTCGGTATGTTACAATATTTACCTATCCCTAGGTAAAAATGGGACCAGATTGCAATGGATTTTGTTGCAGGTCTTCCATGAATGGTCCGGAAACACGATGCCATTTGGGTGATAGTGGATCATCTAACCAAGTTGGCCCATTTTATCCCTATTCGTGAAACTCACATGGTGGAAGATCATTCAAAAATTTATATTTGAGGAGTGTTAAAGAGGCATGTCATACCAGTTTCAATCATGTCAGATAGAGATCTGAGGTTCACATCTTGTTTCTGGTGATCCTTACAGAAATCCCTAGGAACTCAGTTGACGATGAGTAGGGTGTATCATCCTCAAATGGATGGACAATCCAAAAAGATGATATAGACATTGGAAGACATGTTGTTGGATTGTGTAATGGATTTTGGTGGCTCATGGGAGGATCATATACCCTTATTGGAGTTCTCATACAATAACAGTTATGAAGTCTCGATACACATGGTTCTGTTTGAAGCATTGTATGGGAGTCCTTGTCGTTCTCCACTATGCTGGGTGGAAATGGATGAAAATTCACTAGTTGGGACGAGCCTTGTCCATGAAACAATGGAGAAGATTCAATTGATTAGAAAAAGGATGGAGATGGCTCAGAGTCGTTAGAAATATTATTCAGATCACCGTCAAAGACCGTTGTCATTCGTAGTAGGTGATCATGTGTTTTTTATAATCTCTCCAGGGCATGGACATCGTCATTTTGGGAAGCAAGGAAAATTATCTTTTCATTATATAGAACATTTTGAGATACTGGAATGGGTTGGTGAGGTGGTGTATCGATTAGCATTAACACCATGGTTCAGTTCATTGCACAATGTGTTCCATGTATCTCAGTTAAACAAGTATCAACCCGATCCTGACCATGTGATCAGATGGGATCACGTTGACCTAGAGATGAATGCTTCATTGGTACATATCCTGGTGCGGATTGTGGATAGGCAGGATAATGTCTTTCATGAAAAAAGCATCGGCCTAGTGCAAGTTTTTTGGCAACAGGGTCAGATTCATGAAGAAACATGGGAACGCGAGAAAGAAATTAATGAGCAGTGGCCAAAACTATTTCAGTCAAGCAATGGTTTTCTACTTTCCATGGACGGAAAGGCCAATGGTGGGGAGAATTTAGTACCCCCGGTTTCTTGTATGTAACCATTAATTTATTATTTTCTTGGTTTTAAAATTTAAGGGAGATGTTTGGGAGAGTCTGGAGATCCTGGATTGAAGTTTGAAGAAAAGGGGAAGGTGCACGGGTGGCGCACAGTTAGTCTAAAAAATGCGTCCAAACCATGCATGGATAACTGGGGAGGCAGTGTCTTCCACACGATTGGCACACTGTTAAGGGAAACCGTGCTATGAGGCCATGTATGAAGGATGGCCGAGGCAGAATCTAACGCATGGTTAGCGCACGGTTTGTCAAACCATGTGGACTAACCATGTGATCACATGAAATTAGATCCTAAATGTGTGGATCTAATTCTTGTTGCCTCTAATTGCCTCATTAAATCTCCTTAGCGGCCCTAACTTGGTATTTTGGTTCTCCTAAGGTCAAGGAAGGTTTTCCCATCATTCCGGAGGCGATCTGAAGGCTTCTCTTGGCGAATAGAAGCCGGATTCTTAAGATATCTGATCGTTATTGTTCGGTTTCTTAGATCTACTTAGATCTACTTCTCCTCTTCTCTCATTTTCATAGATCTATGATCCTTATGGGTAGATATAAGTGTGTGGATGCCAAATACGACATGATTTTCTCTTGCATGTGTTATGAGAAGATATCTAAGGAGGTTGTTTTGGAGAATCAGCTCGTTTTTGTTGGCGTTCGTCATCTGTTGGTTGGTGTTTCCCAATTTTTTTGGGTTTTCGTCAAAACCATTGAGGTAGGTGGCTTCACTCTCGATTCCACTTTCTTAGAACATGAAGGTTTAGTTCAAATTGATTTAATTTCTTGGTTTTGATTGTGAAATTTTGGTGCAAATCATGTTATAAATCTTCTTTAGTGATGATTTATGGGTTCTGATGAAATTGTTGAAATTGAAAGAAAGGATTGTGCATTGTTTTTTGGTTCCTTGATTTTAAAATAGTGATTTTAAAATATGGCTTTTCTGGATTTGGAAAATGGTTTGGGAAAAAGGGTTTTTCAATGAAAGGGTTGTTTTATTGAAATGGGTTTGGCATGGTTGAAATGGTGTGGTTTTTGGGCATACATGGTGTGTGTGTTCATATTGCATTTACGAGGCTTGGTTGAAATATGACCTTGTGCTCGGTGCCAAAAGTGTAGTGGCACATGGGTAATAATTACCTTGTGATGACTTGGTAGATCGACGAGAGACCTCTCATGAGTATAGAATTATCATAACGATGCCATCATAGTTAATTTCACGGTTTGTGAAATGGTTAGTTGTGTGGATTTGTGAAATAGAATGAATATGCTAAAATGGAAATGTGAATTTGATTGGAAACTATTCTTGGTTTCTTTTCTTGAGAAAGATGGGTTTTGTTGGAAAAATGGGTTTTTTTGGAAAATGGCTTTGACATGGAACTTTATTTTTTGTGACCTGTTTTGGAATTGTTTGATATAAATTTTTTTATATAAATGTGCTAACGTGTTTTATCCTAGATGCATGGGTTAGGAAGTCATCTGGGAAAACCTACTGAGTTTCATTACTCACCCCTTTCTTTGGCACGATGGTGCTTTTGTAGATTTCATATACCGGGATGTTGGAAAAGGTAAAGTGTCAACGTTTATAGCACTACTTCTTGACTCTTGGGCTATTTTGTGATGTTGTAGCTTGGAGCATGTGTAGCATGGAGTTGGGTTGTCATATTGATGTCTTGTAGTTGTATTTCTACTGTTTACTCTGATTTGGTTTTGTCTTCCATTGTTGCATATGGTTGGGTTATTATGTAAATAATGGTGGAGTTGTTTAGATTTTAAATCATGCATCATATAGTGGTTTATTAGAGATTTTTATCTTGTTTGCATTGTTTGTTGGTTGTCCAAAAAGGTTAAATTGTCCCCCATTTGTTTTGAAACCCTCGGGCATTTATTAGCCGCCTTTAGTGCCTTGGGGATGATTCTTATGGCCTAGTAATGACTCGTTGATCTCCCAAGCCAATAAAAATTGGTGGGTCATTACAGGTTAAGGATAATCCATTAAAAATAGAGAAAAGAGAGTTTTAATGATGTAGGTATATTTATATATTAATTATATTAGCTTCACCTTCATCATTAGTTTTATCATAATGAATATCTACCTTGTTTGGATACTTCTTAGAAACACCAACATCCATCTATTCGTGGTTGTTTTCTTCTTCCACTCCTTGAGGTAAAATATGGTAAATTTATACATTTTAAATTTCCAATCTTAATATTCTTTTATTTTGAGCTGGATCCTATTGAAAAAAAATCATTATCAATAAACAAGAGAGAACTCCAATTATAATGAGACAAAGATAAGAAGTTCAAACAGGTGACTTTCCAAAATTGAACATCATATAATGGCATAATCATTAAAACATGAATGGAAGTGGGATGGAATTTTGTTGAAGGATACAATCACTACTAATATCGATTCTAAGAAAACTAGTGATAAAGGTGAGACTGCTATATATGAGTCAAGGTGGAATATTAAATTGAGAAGTCCATTTTAGAGGGTCTTGTAAGTTATCAAGGTTGTTATAAATATGTCAATGAGAAAGATATTCATTCAATTTTGAATTAAAATAAGGATTTTATGAATATTTCCATCTGTTAGGTGTTGAAAAAAGGAGAAGTGTAAAAATGTTTTCCACTAGTGTTGCAGAACTCTTGTGATACAACTATGGTCCTTAAATAATTATATCTCCTCAGTGATATTATAGTGGTGTTTGTTGTGTTTTATTGTGGGTATAGTTAATTAGGGGTTTTCTAATTGATTTTAATAAAATTCAATAAATGATATTAAATAACACCTTGGTTGTGTGGTTTGATTTGATAATGGTTAAAGATTCCATGGTTCATGGGAAGAAAAGTTTGTTGCGTTTTTTGATAAATTTGAATGAGGAACTCATAATTGTGAAAATTATTGAACTTGTTTTGAGACTGATAAATATGATTTTACAAATGTTTACGATCCCAAAATTTGTTTCTAAAAAGGTATTTGGATTGGTTGAATCTTTTTTGATAGATTTTTAGTGGTTTGTAGATCCATAGAGTAGAATTTACCAAGTCTTGACCCACATAGTCGATTTGGGGTAGATTAATATACTTGTCCATTATCAATTTGTAAGAAAATGAGATAATTGATTCATCTATATAATCAAATTGTTCAAATACCTGAATGGTAAATATATCCAATTTTATAATCCATGTAGGTGAATGTGCTACATAGCCTATTTCTCTCAAGACTCACATAACTAATTTCTTCATAAATGATTTTTCCCTATATAGCCAATTCATATTTATTACGACGTATGGTTTTTATTTTCTAATGGAAGTAATTATAATGTTTCCTGAATGATTTTTAATTCATCCACCATTTTTTATTTACAATTATCATTCCTTCATTCTAGCCTGTGATAATATGATCATGGTGATATTTCTTCTATATTTTAATTATAGATTTGATTTTCATAGGGCTGATACTTGATTCATGGGAAGTAAAAGATCCTTGAAAATAAAAACTATAATGAATATTTGTTAATGATAGAACTGATATGTTCTCTGTTTATAATGAGAATATTTATTTCACTAGTGAGATCATATTAGTCATGAATTTAAATCCACATTTCATGCATGAAAATAGAAAAAGTAGAGATGAGGTCATGTGTTGTTTGATATTCACATGGAGAATAAAAAACTCAATATTTTGTGATAAATTTATGTTGAGATATATTATTTAATTACCTTGTCTATTATGATATGTTATTCCATGGGTATTCAAATTGGGATGAATACATATAAAGAAAATAGTATTCCCTAGTCTTTGGGTATTTTTTTACTACATGATGAAACAAGAATGAACATGTTATATCTTTTCACATTATGTTTTAAATAAATAAATATGTAAGAACGATATTTCATTTATTATGGATGATTTATAGTTTATTTTATTATAACATGAAGAAATTATAAAAATGTATATTTTCGTTCTATATGAATAAAAAATTATATCATTAAACCCTTAGTTTTTTAATGTTTCATGATGATAGAAAAATACCAACAGAATAATAGAGTATTTAAGATAAGAAAATAAAATACCCAATAGACTTCGATTATTCATATTTTTAATGAAGGAAAATAATTTTTTTTATTTTTTTTATTTTTTTAAATTGGGGATCCACATGAGGGATTTAAAATCACATAATAAGTATGATCAAATTCAGAATAATTTTTTGTGGATAAATATATGAATAAAGGTGAAAAATTTTTATAGAGGAAAATTGCATGATTATTTTTGATATCCCAATATCCCAATGTATCAAATAAATATATTGATATAAAACTAGGAGTTCTTGATAATTTTTAGATTTAGGGGAATCCATATTGAACAAAATTTATATGGATTCAAAAGACTCAGATTTCTAAATTTCATGATGATGTAAAAAGGAAGGGGAATCTGGATTACATATGTAGTGAAGATATTTAAATATGAAAATTGTTTTACCTATAGGTAATCCTTCAGTTAGGGAACATGTAATTTCTTGAAATTTAGATGCTCAAGAATTATCAACTGGATTCTAGATCATGAGAGGGCATAGCAGTCTCATTATTGTTGAATGGAGGGAACATTGGATTATGTGTTATTATATTCACTTTTGGTTGTAGTGAAGAATCCTTATTGGGGTTTAACCAAAATGGAAATGAGTAGGTCATTCATATAAACTATATAAATCCTATGTTTTATGCTCTTAGTCATTACAACTACACTTGATGTAATATTAAGAGTTTATATTGAGTGGATCGATATCCAAAACTTTGTTTATGAGGTTGAATTAAAAGATAATTTGTTAAACAACTGTATCGTTGATTACCCCCCCCCCCCCCCCTCAATGAAACCTAACCTGACCTTGTATTATACACAATACAGTTATTATAATTCCAAAAATGTAGCTAATTTTTTGAAATTTAAAATCTAAATTTTGATAATGTTATTTTTGAATAAGTTAATTTAATGAACACTTTTTGAATGAAAATAATTTTTTTAACATCTAAATTTTTATTATTATTATTTGATATAAATTACTCATTATATTGGTGTTAATGTGTTATTAATATCGATAATATATTTAATATACTTAGTTTCTTAGAATAATGTACAGAATGATATAATTTTTGAATAATATATTTTTAGAATAAAATGGTTGTATAAACTATTCTACTCAATTAATTGAATTTTATAAATCTATTATTTTTCAAAATGATAATATATATATATATCACAAGTAGGTTAAATCAATTTTTTCCCTCCAATTCCAAATATACATTTTAATGTTCATATAATATTCTCAGGTTTTGTGGTGTGTGTGAAGAAATATATTAATCCAAGTGTTTATCAAAAAATAATCAAATTTATACCAACGTCTCAAAAAGTTATGAGGGAAAATTAAAATAACTGATAATCAAGAGAGAGCTCAAAATATAAGATAAATAAGAATAATAATTATAATAACAAGAAGTCATCACTTGTTAAAATGAATAATAATGATAAAAGTTAACTAAACATGTGCAACATTCATGGCTCAAAGATGGTGAATACAAGTAGGTGAGAGATGAAATGTTAAAGAAGCGGTGGTTGGGTAGTATGATATGTGCCTGAATATCTAAATGTATTATTTGATTCTTTGATAATGTATTTTCATCTGTATGTTTGGTGGAGATAAATACTTAGATAGATCATGATGTAATTTTAAATCAAGGATGATAAAAGAAATCAAGGAATATGAGAATAAAGAACATATAGGATAAGACTAGTCCACTTTGAAGATATAGTGTGGCACACAAGTGTAATATTGTGTTAAAGTGGTCATAAGATTTTCCCTACCAACCCATTGTAATAAGTTATTCTATTATAGTGGATAATCTATGACTTAATGTCAGTTGACATAGCATCGAGTAAATTACTAACATTGAATCCAAATCTTGTAAAAATACCATGTGTTTATAGTCATTATCTTTCTACATTACATGTGGTGGTGGAATACTCAGTATAATATAACTATTTCCATATATTCATTAACTTAAAATATTGTTTCACAAAAAATGGTGTTTAAATTTAAAAGTAGCATTAGTTTTTGGGAAAAGTATTCAACCACACCTGATTCACCACCATGCGTGTCTATATTTTTCTGGGATTCTATAATTTTTATTAAATAATAGGTATCCACTAATTAGAATTTTTTGAATATAACTATTTGAATCATTCACAAATATATATTTGATAATCTATAAAACAATTCCTAGATGTTTTTATCTATGATATATATATATATATATATGAAGAAAAAAATTTCAAATGGTTCAAGAATAACCACATATGAAATAATATTTTCCTATTTCAATAAAAATTGACATTTAGGACTCTTAAAAGTTCTTAAAAAATTGATTAGAAGGAGGAGGAAATAAATAAAATGAATTATTTCAAGAATTAAGTGGAATAACCATGAGATTAAGGTATTCATAGTGATATGTGTATTGATAAATCAATCAATAATGATTCATCTAGTGAATCTAGATCCTGAAAGGATGAAGATTGTTTTTAGGAGTCACTCTATTAAATTTATTCATAAGATAATTTTTTATAGAAAATGGTGTGGCTCCAAAAACCAGCTATCATGAAATCCAACATTAAATACAGTTAAATTATATATCATCATTGAAAACCAATAACAAAGGGCAGAACATGAAGATTAAATATAAAGATATCAAAACTAAATATTTAAACACTTCTACATTAAATAAATTTTAGGGATTGAGTTTAGAAATTGATAAAAAATAAGTCATCTAACAAATCCCTTGTCTTTCTCATAAAATAGACATTTCTCCCACAATATAAGAAACTACTTAATCCAAAATAGGTCTCAAACATCTCCAAAAATTTCCCCAGGCATGATAATATTCATGACATATCTTGTTTGAGACATTTCTTAATAACCTTGAGAAATGGTTACATAAGAAGGGTGTGCCTTGATGCTCGATAAGTAATAACATACAATAAAATCTATCATTGAATAACCAATGAAGTAATAATATGAGAAAGATAAATGACAGTAAAATGTTCTAAATAACTTTAATCATGAAAAAGGACTATATCCATGGATAGCATAGGAATATAAATAATCACATGGATATAAATAAATTTTTTCATATGGAATTAATTAGTAATGTTATAAATCCTAATCATACTATAAAGGCCTTATGTCAAGAGCTCATATATAAATAGTTAAGGCATATAAAAAATAACCAAACTAGCATTTCTAATGATATCTACTGATGTATTGATGGTCTATGTAATTTCATGCCCTACCCATCACTAAATCACCATAGACATACAATTAAGGCATCATCAAAGACATGAAATATTTTTCCACAGAGACACTAAATACTAACACTATTTTATATCGTGAGACCCACTGATGCATCAAAGGGATATTATAGCCCCCACTCATCACATAATAATTCATTGCATTAACCATTTGAAATAAATTTTTAAAAACACAATTATAAATCAATATTCCATAATAATCAATAACCATTCACAAAAATAAAAATAAATGGGATATCAATACGTTCCCCACTCATTAATCTATACATCATAATCATAATACATTCAAAGGAATAAGTTGGATGATAATATTAAAGTATATCCCCTATGAGAAAGAAATAAGTTTAATGAAAACAAACACATCAAATCATCATTAAAATCCCTCCAACGAAAGTATATGTATTATTTCATAAGAACAAACATGATTTTTAATATAAGAACTTTGAATGATGTTGAAATTGATGAAAAATACTTCATAGGAAGAAAACATCAAACAATATCTTTTAAGAAGGAATCAATAACGAGATTGTTTGATTCCCTAATTTTAATCCCCACAAAGAAACAAATATGTGATAATTTAAGATGTATTCCATGGGAAATAAATCCTATGGAGGTAAAAACCAGTTAACATAAAGAGAGAAATAGAATAAAAATAAAAAATATATAACAATATTGTATAAAGAATATGTTTTGAGTCACTTCCAAAAGCTTTATTTGATGTGGAAACTTGAAAAACCATTTATAAATAAATATTTCAAAATGAACACTAAAAATAGTAGCTTGAAAAATACAATTTTTTTTCCATGGGAAATGTGGATTGTTTGATAAAAATAGGAATTTGAAAGGTAAATAAATTTTAATAATTTGAAAATGCATTTTTGAAACACACATTATAAAAAATATAATATAAAATGTAATTAAAATATTTTTATTTTATGAATATTTTATTATTCATATCATTAGATATAAAACATATTAATGTTTCATACATTTTAGACATTGAATTATTATTGGTACCATAAGATGAGATTTATATCTCAATATTTTTAAATATAATCTCTGTATTTTCCCTCTGTAATTTGTCTCTCTTTGTCCGCCTTTCCCACACATAAACATATATAGTTCCATGGTATCATTTCATTGTGTTCTTCTTCCCATATTCATGACGAGTATGTAATTGAATTTGTTTTCCTTTGTCATCATTATAACATGAACTTCCATGTGGCTACATCCTTATCTTCTTCAGCGTGTTTTTTAATTCAATTATATTCATGTCTTTAATAATAATTTTTTTAAAACTACTTTAGAATAATCTAATGATTCCACACTCCATATCCTATATCATTTTATTTCTCATTGGGAGAATCAACACATTTCACAACATAAAATTTTTTAACATGGTTTCCAATTACTTAATCCATTATATAAATAAAAGGATATTTTGGATATGAAAAATTTAATAATTTCTTAAAAATGAAACTATAAACAAAAAAATGTAAATTATGAATATTTTTTATAACCTAACTTATGAATATATAGTTTAAAATATATTTTATTCGTGGTTATCTTCCATTAGGCTATCAAAACTATATATGTTCAAATCCCTCATAATTTTTCTTAAATATCATCTTTATAAACCAAATCATATCCCATAAGAATGTAAAACCATGTAGAAATTAGGCATATTTATATTTCACCTACTAAAGATCAAGTTAATACCCAACCATCCTTTACAAGTTCATTACCCTCTTGGTGCATTTGTTCCATATCCTATAGTAATATATAATATCTAGAAAGGGATGACATTTCTTTTAAATCACCCACTATATACTTTTTTAAAATTCTATAATACATTAATATATATAATATTTTCCATATGGGTTTCACTAGTGTTCCCTAGACATGATCACTAAAATAATAATAATCATTCTGACTATATCGTAAAATCAAACATCATGAAAAAATATTCTCCATGAATTCAACTTAACCATTATCCCCAAAAAACAATAAATGATATAAAAACTAATTTATACCTTATACTTTAACAATATTTTGATATATTGTAATTTTCATAAAATAATCAAAAAATATTTCACATCAACTCTAAACAATGATCTTGTAGTCTTTCTAACCTGTAATGTAAATTAAAAAATTTCTCTAATACCAAATATGATGTCCCAAATAGAATCCTATAAAATCGAGTTCTAAAAACTCATACATTACATATCATTTTTTAAAACCAACTACAGCAATCCAAACATGGCCATTCATTATTAAAATTTCATAAATGCATATTGGGACATTTATACACCAATATCCTTCTAGATTCAGTGTTTTGGAGAGTTAGGAAAATAATTTCATCGAATAAAGCCTATTTATTTCCTATAAAATTGAAATTTTATCACTATATAAGAAACCTATTAATATATAATAGGCCTTCATCATCTCCCATATATTCTTCCCACAGTCTAATCTTCAATAAATATCATTTGTTATATTTTTTTTAAAAAAATTGAGGAAATAAAAACATAATAATGTTGACATATGATGCTAAGTTAGTGATAACACAGAGTGGAATATATCATTGAACAACTGAGGCATCAAAAATATGGTAGAGATAAACAATAATCAATTTATTTATATAAATAATTTCATGAAAGTGCAATTTATAATTAGATAACATAAAATGTTAATAATCACATGGATATCAAAAAAATAGTTTCAAAATAATAGAATGTATAATGTCAGATGACATAATATTACTATAATAATCTCATTTGAATACATCCAACATAATTAGGTAAGGCATAATCTGAACACCCAAATTATACCAACTCATGATATATATGATACATCAAGGGGATTTGTAATTTTATTCCCCTAACATACTAAAAATTTAAACACATACCATTAGATATTCATCCAAGATATTAAATATATGGGAAGGAATAAACCAAATACCAAAACTAGTTTGTCTCATTATACCAACAAATGATTAATGGGGTTAATTTGGGCCTCATCCATCGCTTAATATGTCCAATGAATTCACCATATGAAATAAATGATTAATAATTCAATGTATAATAACCCTTACATATCAGTCATTAGATATGCTTATTGAAATAAAAATATGTGGGATTTAAATATTTTCCAATGTCAATAATCTAGATGGTGTAATCATAATCCACCTACATAATGACTTTGGATGGTATTATTAAATAATATCCCTCATGGAAAATAAAAATTTTTCCTAAGAAATTACTTAAATTATTATCATCATAAGATATCCAAAGAAAGAATTTGGATAGTGTCTAAAGAACATATTGTAAGTGTAACATATGAAATTTTTAGGATTTTAAAATACATGAAAATATATTTCGATAAAGAAAATTTTGATTTTTATCATTCTATAAGGGATCAAGAATAATATTTTTTCATACCATGAGTTTAATCCCACAAAATAAACTCATATGAGATGATTTTAGAGGTGATGCATGAAACAAGAATCCTAAGGAAGAAAACAAATAAATTAACATAAAGATAAAAATAAAACTGATTCATAAAAAAAGGATCAAACAAGTTTAATAATACTATAAAAATATGAAGTTATGAGTTACATTCAATATATATTTTCAAATAGAATACATGAAAACCCAATTTAAAAAACTGACATAAAATGAATCTAAAAAATAGATCTGTTAAAATAGTAAAATGTTTTCCGTAGGAAATATAGGGTGGACAATAAAAATATTAACATGAATGGAAAATCCATTTTAATATTATAAAAAACACCTCTTTATGACCATGTTATAGAAATGAAATTCATTTTGAACATACATAAAGATAAGTATTAAAATAATATGAGCTAAAAATATTTACGATTTCAATTTATTAAGGGAAAATTTTGTAGGAAGGAAAAATGGGGAAAAAAAGAAACGGTTCTATTATAAATGATGTGAATTAGTCTTTACAAATTCATATTTTAAGGAGAAGAAAATCCACCAAAGAATAGTATTTTGATGTAATGATGTAATTAACCCATAGTAATATAGGAAATGAAATATATAATAGTGAAAGAGTGTAATAAAAAAAACTTAAATGGGTATCTCAAAGTTAGAAAGTTTGAGGCCCAGTGAAGAGACATCAGGTCGACCAAAAAACATTATTACAATGTTAATTTTTTTTCAAAAACATATAACTGAAGGGCCATGATATATACGTTAAAATATGATAAAATAATCATTTATAATGATAAGAGAACCACATATGGTAGTAATTACACCTTATAGTGGTGAATTTAGTGTGAAATATGAAATACATGACATGAATAAGAAATTAATAAAAGTCCCCCTATTAATATCACAATAATTAAACATAAAATACTTTGAAAATGATTTCATGTGAAAGAATTGTAATTCCAATCAAATTAATGTGGAAATAAATTTTATTTCACAATCATAAGAAAAAATAATTCAACTTATAAGAATGATTTTTAAGAATAACCATTAGAACTCAAATAAAAAAGGGTGAGTTATGAAAAAATCATGTCGATTTAGAAACAATTGAATCATAATCCATTAAAAAAGATATTAATATATATTTCTAAATCTATTTAATTTCATGAAGGTATGTTAAAAACATCCATACTGTAGTACATACACCACACTGTAATGGTTATTTTGGGATATGCCCGCACATATGGGGATTGAATCAGTGTGTGGAGACTTTTAATCCAATTTTACTTGTATCCTTTAATTACCTCTTAATCATTCCGTGATTAGAACCCTATCTATTTATATATTCTTTTCTCATTATGTAGATATAGAATAGGAATGTAATAAGAGTACAATAGAGTTTCTTGATCTTTATTTCCTCCCTAATGATGACTATTTCCCAGGTGAAATGGGGTTATTATTCTATGTTCAAAACATATTTCATAGAGTAAAAATATTCTCAAGAAAGAGTGTGATATTAAACCTAATATCATTATACTAACCAAGTATATATTAATTGAGGGATTTATTTCACCGCATACATGACAATGATCATGTACATCCACATTTAAAGATCACTACTATTGTACAGAGTCCATCCTATATTATTGGAATGATCTTCTCACCACACTCATAGTAGATAGATAGTTTACTCAATGTTTTTCACACATTTATAGTAGGATTTTGTAGATTGGATCCCTCAAAACATCATATTTTGATATAATGTTAAGTACTATATTCAAACTCTTTCTTCATTTGACTTATATAAAATGTGATAGATATAGGCAAGATATCACTATTCATATATTTCAAAGTTTGATATTAATAGTACCAGTAAATATTCTACAATTCCTCAATATAAAAGTTCTCAAATAGAAAATTGTATCATCTTTTCTATTTCATTCTTTATTTCAACCAAGAGAATGTAAATGGGTTGTAGTCTAGAACTCTCCCTAACTTTATTCTTTGGTTCTTACAATAAGATACCGACATGGATTTTTTTCAACAATATTAATGCATGTATATTTGATTCATTGAAATAATCAACTCATGAAAAATTAAAAATAAAAAAATATGAAGATTCATTCATATTATGCGAAAATGTTTGGCTTATGACTTGAGCTTCTTTCTATTATAAGATATTTGAGTTATTCTTTTATTTTTTTATATAAATCTACCCCAAAATAAATTCTTTCTATTATTTCTATGTAAGCTGGTTATGTGGCATCAATATTCTATGAAATTGATCTATTTTAATAACACCATCTTCCACCTCGTCTATTTTATCCTATTTCCGCTCATCATGGATCATAATCATGACTTTTATCAAGATATAAGATCCATAAACAACATCATACATGCATTGTCAAAATTATTTATTATATCCTTTCTTTAAAAGCTAAATTATTGAATCTCATTTACTTACTTGGAAGGAACCTTAACCATTTTCTATGTATTGAATCCATATGATTAGGGAAACATTACTAGGATAGAACTTAATGAATTATGTTTGACCATTACATTGCAACTCAAACACTAAAATTCAATAATTTTTTAATTTTTCTACCATAGATAAAAGACTAGAAATCACTTAATGATTTATGAGGAACATTTAAATTCATTCTCAAGGATTTATGATCCTTCAAATCCATAAAATATATATCTATTATCATCATATTATTTCGATGAATATTTAGATATAGTTAGTTTTTCATTTTTCTTATTTTTAAGTAGATTATTATGATGGGGATAAAATATGTTTGATGCAAAGAGACTTATGTTTGTTTATTTCACTCTAATTCATATATTCAGAGTGGAAGGTCTAATGATCATTCCTTTTCCACTTTTCCGGATTCTTCTCCAAGTTGCATGATTTTATTTAAAAATACTTCTAATCATCTCTAAATTTATTGTTACCCTTATATTAAATATAACATGTTCGTATGAGGTAGTCATATCTATAACATTACTTATCTTAAAATGGGTCCTAATGTGTATTTAAAATCATCCCTTTGCCTATGGGTTGGACTCTTTGATATTGAGATGAGGTCCCATTAGGACACATAGTAAATGTATCTATAAGGTCCTCTTAGTTGGATGAACGGGAGTTTAGGATGTGGTGGTCCCCATAATAAAGGTCAGTGAACAACTGAGTATGATTGACCAAAAGTATAAATAATTAAATTATATTATTTAGATTTCGAATATGATGATTTAAGTTATTCGTCATGTTATTCTAAAGTTATTTTTTTTATAAAATTGAATATGATAAAATATAATTTCTTTAATGAATGTATGAATTTCTAGGATCGTTTAATTATTTAGGGAGATTACTTGATGGAAAAATGGTTCATTTTTATCATGTAATATTTTATAGTGTTACATGGGAGTAAAATAATATTTTTAAAATTAATCAAAATTTTATTAAGTCATACATGTTCACAAAGGTCTAAAATGAGCGTTATTAATTTTTAGGGACCAATGTGAAATTTTGGATACCATAACCTAGGTCTAAAATATCATTTTATCTTCTTTAACACTAATATCCTCAATTTAGATAAATTTAGTTATAGAATCACTCCCATTATCTAGTCTTATCTTCTCAAATAGATAATATAAAGAAAAAAAGGTTGGAATGATCTCATATTCTCAATTGAGTTCATATTTTTTACACTATCAAAAGGGAGTCTTTAGGATCTTAAATTTCCCATTCTAACACTCAAAAAATATATAAAAATAATCATGGAATTGTGTTTCATATAAGAAGATCTTGATGATTCCTATCATTTAACCTTTATTCCTCACAAACTGAATATGAGTGAATTATATTATTGAATTAAAATGAACAGGGTGCTATTTAGACTTTTTTTTTATTTTATTTTTTAAGTTTAAATTATATTAACCAAAATCTTTTAAAATGTAACGGAAATGATTTTTTTTATTTAGTGTTTTGAAAATGAATTCAAACCCAACATTTTAAATTGCACATGTTTCATGATTTCTCGCCACCCAAGGTTCCTTAAACTGGTGTCAAATTTATCCTATAATTATTTATGTAAAAAACTATTAAATAAATATTGAATTTTTAATATTTCAAAAATAAGGTTTCGAAATGGTCCCAATGTAATAGACGGCATGTTGATACGAATTCTTATCACCAAGACATTTTTGATTGAATATCCATGAATTTTTCATGAAAATGTAACAAATATTAAATATTTATTTCCTTATTTGTTTTAATGAATTCTAGTTTGAAAAAAAATTGGAGGAAAATAACAGTACATTATATGTTATCTAGATATACCAGAAGTTGGTTGGGGTTTTCCTTTTTCTATACAGCTTGTTCTGAAATCATTATTTATTTTCCAAAAATATAATAAAATGAATTCAAAGAATTTAGCGGAATATTACCCAAACCTTCCATAGGAAGCTTATTCAACGCTTCAATGGTAGGATTATCCAATGCTTCCATGGGATGCTTATAAAACAAATCATGGAATTTTTTGACTTATATATAGATATGTATATATATATCATTAAAAGGATGCTTCAACTTGAGACAAACCAATTCATTATAATTATAATCAACCTAACTCATTAACCTATCATAAATCATAACATAAATTTCCAAGGATCAGCTTTAGGTCCAAATAGACTTGAAAATTTATAAAAACAATTCATAAATTTAATTTAATTTTATGGTATTTAATTAAATTATTTCATGTGTTGTGGGATATATCAATAATTAATTAAAATTAATTTATTTAAATTTAATGCATTAAAAATACCATCAAGTTTCATTTTATCAAAATATAATTTCATGTTATTGGATCATGAGTCAAGACTAGCCTATACATGTTTTTTATTCTCAATTTAATTCAATTATTGAATTTATGATTTTTTAAATGTAATAATTATTTTATTTTTACAATCTGCATATTCTCCCTCCCTATTTAATTTGAATATGTACCATAATGTCAATATTTATGTGATAAAATGTAATTTTCCAATCTGAGTACCCTTCACATATGTGTGAGTATATAGTTTAATGGTTAGATGAGTTCATGGAAAAATTATTTGAGTCCAGAGTCGGTGTAGACCTAACATGTAATGTATAAGTGAGTTGGGGCGCTGCAAATCATGATATGTATTGACTTATGGAATTACTCTTAAGTTGTTTTTAATCCATTAATCACATGAAATTTTAACCAACAGTAAAATATCATGATCATTTCATTATTTATTTATTTATCTAATCATGTGCATGGTTTATTATTATGCGATTTCGTATTTATTACCAATGATCACATAGTATTATAATAAACAATCATTAAAATGTAAAAATAAACATTAGTGGTGAATGTTTAACATTTAAAATTATGGTTATGTTATGAGTGTGATCACATATTACATGAATATTTAATATAAATTCATTTCATTCATATAGATTATATTTAAAAAACCGCTCAAATAAAATATTAAGTCATTAAATATTGTACATTTCTTGAATTTGGATAGAAATGATTTTTTGATGTGCTCGTCCTCTATAGTCGATCAATCCTCTTACTAGTGGGTATTTATTGAGATATTTTTTGGACAACAAAACTACGTATGGTAGTGAATAATTAGTCATTACGAGAAGTTTTGAAATTTAGAGGAACTTTTCTAACAAACACAATGTAATTTTCTTCCAGGATATGGGACTCCACTTAGCAGATCAATGATCTAAATGTTAGTGAAATTTTCCTATCATATTCCTGCCATGAAAGTATCATTCTAGTGGAGTACTCATAGATTGTGGACTACAAGAATAGGTTTTATGGATCCTTTACAATAGAATACTCAAGTGATTGGGTATTCCAAATATTTTTGTTTAGGGATACTATAAGTTGAAGAAATAATGGCAGACATTTAAAATTAGTAATTTTAAAATGTCTAAGAGTAATCAAAATAAATTATTAATGAACTCGTTTTATTTGATATAGAACAAATTGAAACCACCACCAAATCAATTTCACTACAATAAATATTGTATAAATAGAACATCCTAACCAGATATATATTTTTGGAGTAGTACAAGGTCATGTACAGAGTACCATTCCTTGAGATGAATCTTTATGTGCTAGAATACCCACATCCTTATGATCCCCTTGGGAAAAAATCAAGAACAAAAATATTAATATAATATTTATATGGATGAATCGCTAGATGTTCAATGTTTTATTTTCATCACCTATACCCAATGACCTATAAAAAATTCATAAAGAAAAAGAGGCTTTAAAAATTCTATCTTATCTCTAAGTGTTGACAGATATATCATGCTTAGAAAGATAGATATCAGATATCAATTTCTTTATATATATTCGTAATAACAGAATGAAATCATGAAATAACTCACACAATCATGATTATTGGTTAAATTCAAACACTTGAGTCACTACGGTTCAAACTAAACCATGATCTAGAAACTGATCTTATTCTTGTATCATTACTATATAGCTTCTCGACATTCATTTTTAATTATAATATGAATAAAATATATAATCCACTCCAAGATTTGTTAGATTTATTTATCCATTTAGATAATGATATGAATAATTCCAACTCATTTGTTCTAAAGGTGAACCAGATGAGGAATGGAATGGCTAATGTGTTAATGGGCTATATCCAAGTCACATGCACTGATGAACCACCATCTCAAGAAGCCAATGATATAGAGGGAGAGGAATATGTTGGGGTAAATACTCTTTGAATGTTTAAAATAGTTCATTGGAAGAAAAATTGCATTGTTGGGAAGAAGAAGCAAGTTACTACTACTACTTAATCTATATTTGTCTTTGAATGAAATAATTCTATTTCAACAAGTTGTGTATTGGATACCTCTTTCAGTATAGAAATTTTTATTCAAATATATGATCTATATAGATTTAAGACAATTCCCTTCAATGATGTTGATTTAGGAGATAGAAATGGTGTCATTCTACCAACCATAGAAGTTGGATATTATCAATATTCTTTACCCAAGGCATAGTTTTTATTATAAATAATTTGTATTATGTACATTCTATTACCTGAAACAAAATCCCAGTGTCTATTTTAGCCCCTAGGGAATTTTATTTCATGTTTAAAAATAAATTTTGTATTACATATAAGGATAACATATGTTATGTTATGGAACATATTGATAATGTGTTTTATATACTTGATCTATAAAATCTATTATTAAAAATCAATGAAAAATCTAGTGAGAATGAATCATAACTTACCTACCACTGGAAATTCATTATAAGTCATGTAAACATTAATTAATTAAGTAAAATACATTAAATTGGGTATTTAGAATTTTTGGATTTAATACCCTTCGACATATGAAATTCTTGTTTACAATGTAAAATGACCAAACCATCTTTTATTGGGAAAGGAGAATGGGAAAAAGGACCAGTGGAATTCGAGTATAGTGATGTTTTTTGTCTATTTGCAATAGAGGTAATGGGTGTTTTTTCTTAATTCATAACTTTTTACTTTGACTATAGTTGAAATGGATATATATATATAATATGACCTATGTTATATTCCTTTATAATGTTTACGGTATATCAGAATCAAGTAGAGAATCAAACAAGTAAGAATACTAAGAATCTATTCCTAGAATATGTTAAAGAATATCTTAACCAAGATTTAATAATTAATTTAAAGGATTATGGGATAATTTTCCAATCACTCCTCCATATACACCTCAAAGAAATTGTGTTAATAAAATAAGTAATCAGTCCATGAAAGACATCATCAGATTGATGTTGAGTTAGGAAACTCCACTATTATCCTCTTGGGGATATTCACTATAGACTGTGAAATATACACTAATATTTGAACTATATAAATTAGAAAAATGGATTCATTATGAGTTTTTTTATGGAATGAAATCCAATATGAAACACATACGTGTATGGATATGTGATTCTTTTGTTGAATTAGCATCTTGGAGCTTGAAGTTAATCATTATTGTTTATCCTAAGGAGACCAAATGATATTACCTATATAAACATTCATATAGAAAAGTGTTTTTAGCCCAACATGAAACATTTCAATAATGGTAACACATTTATAGTGGAAATAGTTGGAGAAATAATGAATTTTATGAATTTTATACTCCAGATGAAAACAATTTGTAGGGAAACAATCACTACAAGAGATATAGGTTGAGAAAGATGTTATTGACACATAAGTAATATGTAGAACTACTAGAGAGGATAGAGTACTATAGAGATATGTTTTTATTATCACAAAGTAAGCTTACACAATACTTATATAGAACGATGAACCTCTCACCTAGAACGAAACAATATATGAAAGGGATGATTCTAAATAGAAAGAACCCATGCATTCTAAAATGGATTCTACACACCACAATCATGTTTGTATTCTAGTATACACACCAGTATCGGTTAATATTATTTGGTGTATATGGGTATTCAAAAAAAACATGTACGTGGATTTTTAGGTGAGCACCTATAAGGCCCAACTAGTGGTGACAGGTTTCAAGAAATGTTAAGGAATCAACTATGATGAAACCTTTTCTATAGTTTTTATGCTAAAATACATTAGAATATTACTTGAAATAGTGTCATTATAGGATTATGGATATTTGAAAACGGATGTCAAAAATTCATTTGAAAATGGAAATTTAGTTGATGATCTCTATATAACACAACCCAATGGGTCCATTTTCTCTAAGAGTGCCAATATAAGTGTTCAAGATCCATAAATACAATTACAGATTGAAGAATGAATAATGAACATGGAATATCAGATTTGATGAGGCTATAAGAGAATATGATTTCATTAATAATTAAAGTGAACCATGTGTCTATAAGAAGGTTAGTGGAAGTCCCATCAGTTTCCTAGTATTATAAGTTGATAACATATTATTAATGTGAAATGAATTGAAATTATTATAGACAATGAAGACATAGTTAATAAAATATTACTCTAGGAAATTATTAAGTGTAGTAGAGTGATCGGGATCTATTGAGATAGATCTCAATGGATTATTGAGAAAATTCAATGTACATATATTGATAATTCACTCAAAAGGTACAATTTTGTATATTAAAATATGGGATTGTTTCTTGTGTAACATGGTATAAATATCTCCAAGAATATGTGTCCAAAAATAGTTAGAGATAGAAATAATGAGTATAATTCCTTATGCTTTAGTAGTGTGATTCATCATGTATGAAATGTTATATACTAGGTTTGATGTTGGCTTTTCTTTATGCATGGTGGGAATACATCAATCCAATCCTAGATAGTTTCATTGGTTAGTTTTAAAAAGTATCCAAAAGTACTTGTGTTGTACAAAGAATATGTTCATGGTGTATGGAGTAGATTTGAATCAAGTCATGAGGAGATATAATGATGATAGATTCTAGACTGATTAAGATGATATAAAATCATAGTCTGGATATATCTTTTTCTTGATTAGTGGTGCAGTGAGATGGAGGAGCATGAAGTAGTTTGTGGTTGTTGATACTACAATGGATTATCAGTATATAAAAGATTATAGTGCAGCTAAGGAATCATTTTTGATACAAAAAATTATTTCTAATCATGGAATTTTCATAGTAGTGCATACCCTATTATAGAATATAATGATAATTTTTTTGTATTATTAATTCACAAGGATCTTAGGTCACACCGTAGGAAAAATAATATACTTTAGAAGTTTCATATCTAGAGGGATTCTACTAATTGAGGTGAATTCATGGTTAAAATAGTCACCAAAAAGGATAACATAAAAGAAAATTGACTAAATCAATTTCTCAATATAAGTATAATACTCAAGTGAGAGCTAGCAGGTTGAGAATTTTTCACAGATTGCTCTAGTACATGTGGGAGTATTTTTAGTTAGTAACCTAGACCCAACTATTTTATGTTCTTTTATTACCATAAAATGATTACTATTTTATATATACTTGTGTTTATTCTTACTATAATAAGATTGATACTTTTTAATCCCCTGTTATCATGGTAATGTATTTATATTAGGTTTCATATCAAAAGGTTTTAGAAGTTCCCAACTTTAATGAGAACCTAGAGATACTCTAAAAGATATATTAAATGTATTTCATTTGGTCTGGATTGATCATACTAATAATAATTAAATAATTTCTAATGATTATGAGATGGGGGATCATTAAAATTGATATTTATTCACGTGAAGTCTGCATATGGTGATTTCAAGTACGTGAGATCATTAGGACAAATCCGCATATTGGAAAACTACATGATTCGAGTGTCATTGGTTATTCCAAACTTTTTGCATGTGTATTGGTTTCTAGATATGATATTATTATCAATGTGTACCATTTTATTATGTGCATTGATTTAAGGAAATAGCATGAAATTTATTTTGTGGTGAGGTGTCTTGTGTTGGGAACAACATTGGTTGTATGGCATTGGTTAAATAATTAAGATATAATTTTTCACTTTTGGGGTGAGGAAGAGATATATCATGACCTGAGTTTGAACAAGATGGTAGTACCTTTATTAAATCTACTTCCATGGTGAAGTAAGGTAAGTCCATCTAGTAAGGTCTCAAATTATACAAAGCAGTTAAATGATGATAACATAAGTGTGCATCCTATTTTTTGAGATATCGTGACATAAAGAGATTATACTACACAGAACAAGTTCATAGTAGGCAGTCATAGCTATGTAATTCCTTATTTCCATAGGGGATTTGATGGGTTTCTAGAAACTTTCCTCATTATATGAATTAGATTCACTCCTATCGATATGAGGACCTAATAACCAACATAATAATTTTATCCATAATTTCCACCTATTCAGATGAATGAGAGTATTAGATGAGGTGGCCCCATGTCAGAGGTCTAGTGAATGTCCAAGTAAGATAGATCAAAAGTAAAACTAATTCAATTATTTTATTAAATAGTATTAAAATGATTATTTAGTTTATTTTTCATGGTATTCACAAGTTGATTGATCATAAAATTGAATATGAATAAATATAATTTTTTGAACGAACATATGATGTTTAAGGTTCATAAAATTATTTATAGAAACTATAGGCCGATATAATGGTTAGTATTTCATAATTATTTATTTTATAGTGTGATAAGTGATTGATAAAGTATTTGTGCTATTTATTACAAGTTTATTATGTTATATGAGTATATAGAGGTCTCAAATGATGGTAATTAGTTTCCTGGTACCAAAGTAAAATTTTGGAAAGTATAAAAAACATATAAAACCACATTTTAGAGTCGTTAATAGTAATTTACACCATTTTGAAGAATTTAGGGAGGTAATATCTCATATATTCTCCTATAATGTTAATAGTGGGAGAATCTAATGAAATAAAAAATCAGATTGATCACACATTCTCAATGAAGTTTTCGTTCATCACATGATCAGAGAAAAATTATAATGTTCTTAAATTTCATGGACTAGAACATAGGAAATGTATATCAACAATCCAAGATTTTTGATTCATGTTTTCATGATCTAGATTATTTTTAGTTTAGTTCCTTTTATCTATGACATGATTTTGGTGAACAAATAAAACGGGAATCATCAAATGAACAAGATATTATCTAATATTTTATTAAATTTTATTTGGAAAGTGTAAATTGAATTAGACATGATCATTTAAGAAATATAGTCAAGGGGTTTTTTGGAATCAATGTTCTTAACATGAATCCAAAATAGAAAATTAAATTATCCATGTTTCATGATTCTGATGTTCCCCAAGTTCCTTCAGACTCGATATATATCCTTAGGCTTCTAAAAATCTTCTATTATATAAAGTCTCTTCTTATTAGTCTATGGATGTTGTGGATATTAAAACTCCCATTAGAATTGTGATTCCATTATTTATAAGGAATTGATGCTTTCATCATAAATCCCTCACCTAGTACCCAAATATATTACAACAAAATATATAACAATATTTTATTCATTCATTAAACTTCATGTTATCTATATTTTTTAAAACTGGTAGCTTATTGTCAAAGAACATAAACTTTTATTTCAAAAATAATATTTATAGGTATATGAGAACACTATAAAATATTTAACCAACCCAAAACTCAAAACACATTATAAATCACCAAGATATTTCATATATATTTAAATTATTTTATATCTTTTACCCTATATAAGATTAAATTGATAGAGGTAACATCCTTTTCTAGAACAACCTTTTTTCTAAATAATTTTTTTTTCCATCATTGAGATCAACCCGAAGATCTCTCACATATATAATATTAGCCTACCAATAGGGAAAATAGATTTTAATAGACTCGTCTAATATATCTTCCTTTGAAAGTATTATAATCTTCAAACCCTTTGATTCACTACAACAAATTCATCATTTAGTTGTGGGGTTTCAGCATTGGTTTCAAAAACATATTGTAAACCATTATCGTTTTTAAAAACATATTCCCTTAATTTCCCCAAACCCCACCCCCCCCCACAATCCCTCTCATAACTCATAACTAGTTCCCATTCCCCCTAGATCCCCAAGCAAATCATGCGTTTTTGAACCCTCTCTCCCTCAAACCCTCATTGCCACACCACTCCCTCGTTGTGTCATCGTTGCTCCCCCCTCCAATTTACTTGATCCCTCGCCCACTGATCCCCTCTCTACCTATAACCCTTTTCATATAGTAGAAACCTTGTAAGCCACAACCACTTTTCCGGAACCCTTACTTATTTATCCCCTTTCATTGAATCCTCGCTACACCACCACTGGTCCCCACTCTCCCCCAAACCCCCACCGGCATATCCACCTCTTTTCCCTCACCATGATTCCATTTATTCCAGTTTGTTTTGTTATTTCATCCATTTTGTACTGAATTTAATTAGATTTTTATTGATTTTTAGGACCCTCATTTTTCTCTAGTTTTTCTTGGACCTCATTGAGCTAGGAAAACTCCTCCGTTTGTAAGGCAACTAGTTTCAAACACCTTTTATGAATTTACTATTTCCTTTAATTTGTTGAAGTATTCTGTATTTACAAATCTTTAAGAATTGATTGATACATCTTAACTTTTTCATTTTTTTATTTTAAAGGTTTTTATGTCGAAATATATTTTTTGCATAAATATCAATTTCACATAATCCGCTAATTAGAGAAATATCATGATAATTTCTTTGAAGTCTATCTGATCTTCATATTCTACTATTGAATATTCCGAATTTGAAGTGACTATTTTCTGATCATTGAAATATATAACTATCTCTCTATAGATATTCTATAATAAAATATAATTTTGTTTTTTGGAATGTTCCTATATAGTAAAAATTATGGAATTTCCAGATATCTTGTCTAGAATAAATTCATGAAAAAACTTTTGTACATCCCTATATATGTTTTCCAGCTAGAATGTTATGAACACAATCATTATTAAAAATACAAATTTCATTATTAGTAATGTTATTTATATTCATCCTAAGAATAAAATATGTTATAAAAATATTTAGGAAACTATGAAGTCTTTAAAGTGTAAAATATTATTCCAATACATATTTATAATATATATTATACGTTATATTAAAAATAGTAAGAGGAAAAAAATCTATTTCCAAAATATTGTTAAATGTAAATGGAAAAAGGATTCTTTAATAATGAGTGTTGGGTTTTAATGAGGGATGCAGGTGGGTACCAATTGAATCATTAATCTCTACAAAGCTAGATATTAAAATATAATATGATTTAAGAGATATCTATGATACAAATAATTTTCACAAGTATTGGAAAGGGACATGTTCATTTCATGATTAATGAAATATATTATGTTATCATTTATTATTTTTTGTTAAAACTTATGAGAAATCAAGGGTTCTTGGGAAGGCTATCTGAGACCTAAAGAGTTCCTCCACAACTAGAATTTCTAGTGAAGTATTATGTGGCACCCCTTCTTCCTAGAGATCTATTTGAAATATAAATACCCTACATGGGTGACAAAGAATTACTAGATCACCTATACATAGTGAACCAGGGGTGTTTCTCCAATGATTCATATTCGAAATTAATTATTATATATATTTTCTCTTGATTATATTTTTTCTTATACTATACATTATTGATTTCCTTTTTTATCTTTGACCATTTTAGTAATTATATGACCCATATTATAACTATTTGGGTTGTTTTTTATTCACATACATTTATCACTTATCTAACTCATTAATTCTTATTTTTTATTATTTACATTAACAATTTGTTTGAACAATGTGATATATTGGGATAAAATCTGAATCAAATTACAAATGGACACACCTCAGTATGGTAAGGGCTGAGAGGAGTTTTTAGATTTTTCAATTTCGAATTGATCTATTTATGGGAAAACAAGATGTTAAAGCATGAAATGTAAATTTATAAGATGGTTGAAGATACATGAAGTTTATGAAAACATTATTTAAAAGAAAATATATCCTCAATATTTGGGTTGGATTTGGCATGGAGAATTGAATGTTACATAATGTTTGAGCACTAATGTAAATCAAGAGAATGATATCTCAACTTCATCAATACTATAAATTAATAAAAAACCCCTTATAAATGATGCTTTAGGCATTGCAAGACAACAACATTAACATCAAACCATGTCAACACAACTTGTCGAGGGTTCTAAAAATAGTAACATAACAAGTGATGTTTTTTGGAATTATAATACAACCAAATCAAGATTGTAACAAATCAATGGATACTCCTCTTGATTATATTTGGACAAATGGAATTGATAACTTCATTGTAAATACAATTTCATTTTATAATTTAGTTGATGATGGAAATCAAGAGTTGTATGGTGGATTTTTGGAATATTCAAAAAAAATTCTAAAGTTGCGTCATATAAAATGCCTATGCAAAATTAAAAATAATAATATTTCTATGATATTGGAATTATTGTGTGACACAATTCCTAAATCTAAAATACATGATCAATTTTATGATATGAAAAGTTGTTAACAATTTTGGCCAAATTAAACAAATATAAATATTTATCCTATTGATTGTAAGAATTATTGGGGAGAGGATTCTAGAAAAACTGATTTAAAAAATTCATCCTTTTAGATGGAAGTCAATCGGTGATGTTCAAAGTCTGAATCAATAGAAGACTATGAATAAGAAGAAAAATAACACAGCTACAATGGTTTTGGATTACTTCCCTTTAATACTATGACTACAATGATTATTCATGTCATCGAAAATTGTCAATCACATGAAGTACAATTATATAAATAATAATAACAATGGGTCAATGTGACATCCAATAGAGTCAAAATCATGAAATAAATTTGATTTAATACGTAAATATTTCTCATCTATTACATGAAATGTCTTATTTTGATTTTAATTTGATGGATTCATCCCATATGGGACATAGAGTAATAGTTATTAGATTTGGTCAGTAGTTTTGACCAGTTAAAATCAACATATGTGGATGTATATGAAATAAAATAATTTTATCATTTTTAGGATAACTCATGAAAACAATTCCCAGAAATGATATTTTTTTATACTTGTAGCCTCTAAATGAATAATTATAGGAGTTATGGAGCAACAGTGTCGAGAAATTTGATGCATCTTATAGAACAATGTTTGAAATTCATGTTTCTATAATGTCGACCATTAGTGACTTCCCTAGACATGGGAACTAATCCAGTTGTAACACTTACATGGGTCTAGCTTGTCCTATTTTTAAATTATATTTTGAGTCTAAATGAACTCTTTATAGTAAAAAATTATTCTTTCTTATGTCATTTCATATTTCTCGATGCATCTTAAAGATTTCGGTTGAATAACCCATCATTCAGTGGTCCTATTGATTATAGATTCCATCAACTATTTTTTATAGGTTTCAAAATATTAAAACAACGTTTAAATGTCCAAATAGAATTTTTTTAGGTGAATCATATGAATGATAGACGGAAATGAGTTCAAAGTGCATCATCAATTGAATCTGAAATGAAACAATGGAAGGAAAAAAGTATATTATTCATACTTATGTATTGTGAATTTTTGTTTTGTATCATAATCATGATTTTAAACATATTGAGAAGAATTTTTGTGAGAATTTAATCATTAAATTTCTTAATTATCAAGGAAATATGAAGGATCATCTCAATGCATGTAAGGACATACAAATAATGAATAAAAAGTATGATCTATATGAGGATGGAAAGTATGCTCTGAATTTTTTTTGAATGAAAAATTTAGACCAAGATACTTTAATTCATATTTTTAAACATGTGAAGGAATCTAGTGTGAATTATAGTAACATCTTGAGGTTTTTTTATTTAATCCATTGAAGGTTACACATATTGAAAATTCATAATTCCCATATTGTGTTACAATAGTAACTACCATTTTCATTGAATAAATTGTTACATGAAAAGTTTACTATACTGGTACTCTAATTATTAACATTTATCTGGAAGCTTTGTGAAAAAACTATACAACCAGATGAACTTGAAAGAATTCAGGATATATTTATACTAATGATTTATAGAATGAAGATTATCTCTCCCCCATCATTTTTAATTTCATGTTGCATTTAAATGTGAATTTGGTGAATTAAACTAAATTAGGAGGACTCATATATTATTGATAAAAGTAACCAACTAATAGGTTTTTTTATAATTTTCATCTTAATTAATCTATTCTTGGTACTTCATTAAATATATAATTATGTTTCGTTTATTTTATTTCAAATATATCATATTCATTTAAAATCATAAGTGAAAAAATCTCAACCTGAAGGATCTATTTCAAATATATATTTAGCATAGGATTGTCTTTCAATTTGTTCTAGATTCTTATATGGTATTGATATAAGATTCAATTGAGTTGTACATGTTAAAAAAATATCGACTCCATGTCAACTACATGGGGTTTCAAAAATCTTTTTAACTATTGGACAATCATTTCAGAGGACATCAAATATTACCCAATTAGAAATGGAATTAATTCTGGGAATTGGATATATTCTGTTGAATAGTGAAATTGTAGATCAATTTATATAAGATCTCATGATATAAATAAATATTTGGATAAGAATACAAACATTAAATGAGAAGGATATAACAACTGTTGTTAATAAATATCTTGTAGAATGGTTTGTATGTTGTGTATGTTCAAAAATATTTTAATAGATATGGATATTTGGTTGGAAAATATACTTTCAAAATTTAATAATTAATATTACTTTTTTTAGACCATGAAACTAGATACTGATGTTGAGTCATATGAATATTTGATGTTTTTGGATCGAGGTTATCTAAAACAATATAACTAGTTTGACACATATAATGTGAATAGATTTAAATTCCATACAATC
The DNA here is from genome assembly GCA_963277665.1 of Viscum album. NCBI lineage: Eukaryota > Viridiplantae > Streptophyta > Magnoliopsida > Santalales > Viscaceae > Viscum > Viscum album. The sequence goes on from OY728119.1 coordinate 439,664,937, forward strand.
GATCAATAAAAGGTTTTAAAGACATAGAATTGTGGTATATTTGTAGTTTTTGAAATGGGATCCATTGGATAGATTATTGATTTTATCAAATTAAAATAACCTCTTAATTTTTAGATATTTTATTCAAATAAGAATTAGTCTATATGACCTATGTTATTAAAAGATATTTCGTTCAATTTACTTTGGTAAACATCTCTTGCTTGATGGATATTTGTGACAGTGAATTACAAGATCCATATATCATCTGATTATATAATAAAGTGGTATATGATATGGAAGTTGTCATGGATGAAGGGTATGGTGTTGTTTTTTCACATTAAAGAAACATCCTTTTATGTTCTAGGTGATGGAGTGTAATATTTTACCTTTTACACTGTATCCCATAAATAGAAAGAAATAGACTTATTTTTCCATCATGATATTTAAAATATTATTATCTCATGGGTTCATGAAGTATATGATTTAATGATTGAGTTGGATAATGACATGACTGAAAGAAAAAATTATTGAATGTGAAGTCATCCATTTACATATCAACCACCTATATTATGCTTTTAATATTCCGAAATTTGGATCTGTTATCAGATTTAAATTCATTTCATAGCATGAGTTTTTTAATATTGAAAATTAAATGTTATATATTTCTAAATGTGTAGTTATCACTATCGTACCTTTTTAAATTTTTATTACCAGTATTATGTCTTTGTTATCATTTCTAATTTTTATTTGTATACATCAATTTTAGGAAATATGTGTTCAATATTTTATTTTAAATGTTTAAATGACTAGAATAAAATGGGAAAATCATTTCACTTATCCCATTAGAATCCCTATTTCTTAATGTGGATACTGGAGGGGAAGTTTATAGTTAACAAAATTCATGTGGATGAATTTATTGCATATTTTTTATAATAATAACTATATTTTTCTAAATGATGAAAACTATAGTACTAATAAGAAAAATATGAATGGTTTATACGTATGGAATTTGATTGAATTGAAGATATCATTCCCCTGAAATTTTTATGTAGTCCCCACAAATGATGCTTTAGGATTATCTAGCTAGATTCCATGTTAGTTGGCATCGGTGCCAATTACCCTATATATTACATATTCTGATTGGAGGCACATGCCTTAATCTTGGAATAATAAAGTCATTGTTTACCAGATAAAGGTAATTTTAGTACAATATGGCTCAATTTAATTCCATTATGTACTTAATTTATAATATTATAAAAATGAATCTCTTTGTGAATATGTTCTTTATCATTACAATTTCACTTCAAAAAACATTCGATGAATTATAATAGAAGATGACTAGATGTGACCTTAGTAATATTACATTGATGGATGGTTTTATTAAGAAGGTAAATCACACAACTTCATGATAATTTATAGAAATAAATTTTATTTGTTCTACTTTTAGATTTAAATATAAAACACTACCTAAATTTCAAAAAAAAATTATACTAGTTTTAGTAATAGTGAGTGGAGCCAGTGACAATCTTAGTCTTTTGGGTATTGATTAGAGGTGACATTGTATTTTGTTGTGGTGATGTGTAACTAAAATCATGACATACAAACACTGATATGGTTATTCAGAAACTATGTAGTGGCTTGATGTAGGGGATATCTATATTTACCTTACATTTTATGGAATTTATTGGATTGTTTAATTTGGTATGTTTTTTCCAAATTCTAACTTATACTAATCAATATTACACTCTTATGATTTTTCCATGTACCTTATTTTATCGTATATTCATTTCCCCAAAGAAGAAAACCTAAAAGAATTCATTAATTCCCCAAAATTAATATTTTTAATGGATTCACATATCAACAAAACAATATCCCTTCGAAAAAGATATATGGGGTCTATTAGTTTCTTTGATATGGTCGAATGTATCTTATTGATGACTTATTCATGGGAGGTTTTCTAGGTTGATTATTGAGGTTATAATTTTAAGTATACATGATACACTCAATTTAGTGGTTTAGATGGATGTTTACCATTTATTTATATAGTTGTTTAAAAAAATATACATAAAGAATTTATCTATATAATTAGTGGTATCTATTGTTTTTACAAAAGGTTTTAGATGTATGGTTATATCTAGAAAGAAAAGTAATGTTTGAACCTTTGAGAAATGTTTTTTGCAGAAAATGTGTTACACAATTTGTTTATTTTCAGATATAAACATGTTTTATATAATTTTATGGATCCTATTAGATAATTCTGATTAATTTTTATTGTATTGTGAACTATATATGAAAGTTTATAAGAAGGGAGTATGGTGGAGGGATGAGTTGTGAAATTTATATCATTTTCCTTGTGGGATGTTTTTGGTGTGTGACTAATATATGATACATGTTTCCCCACCATTGGTATCTAGTATCTTGGGAACCATTAACATCTATGTGGGAGATTTAGAGATGGTTTATATTATATTCATGTTTAGACTCTGACTACGGACCTCTGTTATATGAATTTTTCTAACTATGAGTACTTCTATAATTTAAGGATTATTGGAGTAATCCATGAGGTTATTTTATAGGATAATAATTAATAGGTTGGAATATAGATCCACCCAACTATATCTAGAAACATATCACTAGGACCTTTGTAGTTTCCCAGGAATAAAAATATTTTTTGTAAATTAAATATTCTTATACTTAATTTTTATTTGCTACTAACATGTGATTCTCGTCGTTTTGTTTTATGAGGTTTAGTATAATTGTAGTTTTTTTAGAATAACTACTTGTGGTGATCATTTTGGGTGGTGAAAATGGTTCACATAAAGTGTTCTAGTTTATAATTATCTCTTCTCACTAATTTTCTTATACTATTTATGTATAGGTTTATTTAGCTTCTTTGAATAATAATATTTTGGTTTATATTTCTTTTCAATCTTGGTATTTTTGTTATGTTGGTATGTATGATGGATTTTTCTTTTATGTTATGTTTTTTTCGATTTTTTAGGGTTGTAGTTTCTATAGAAATTTTAACATCATCATTTATTGGTTGTTTAGGATGTTTCTAAATATTGTCAAAATTATGTTAGCAATATTTTAAACCAACTCTGAATATAGTCTCAAAATTTAGAATCTTTTTAAATTTTTGGTATTTAATATAATATTTAGTTTTGGTCTAAACTATTGCTTACTTGTGGGAAATTTTCCAGAAGAAAACCACCTAAAAATTTAATTACAACCGCTGAAAAAATATTCCATGGCACATACAATAAACCGTTGATAAATATAAAAATATGATTCAGGATGGAGAACGATTCCAACTTGAGAAGTGATTTTTAAACACTATCTCATAAACATTTAGTGGAAATTTAAACTAGTTCTCTATTTTGATGTAGTTATTTGTAAATTTCCTCCCTTCTTATATTCTCTCAAACAACATCTATAATCTTTCTTCCCAAAAAATATTATGGGTCATCAATCCTATCATATTTAGACTCCATGGCCTCATCACAAGGATTTGATAATTTCTCAACCATATTTACCAGCTCCTAGATGTCACCGTCTTCATGTGTTAATGCATGTTTCCTTGTTATTTCTTGGTATTGTTTTTTGTATGACGATCTAGTGACCATGTTTTTTCGGTATATTTGATTAGTCTTTGTGTTATGAAATTTTTTCCATTTAATGACTATAAATTTCCCAAAAAATATAATTATTCTTTTTCCTATTCCTCAGGCCATGCAATATGGAAATTATCATATGTTGATCTTTCTCACATTTAGATGATTTTTTAGAGTTTCTTTATTTTTCATATATCTTATGATCTATCAATTTCTTTGACCCATACAGCATTGTTTTTCATTTGGAAATGACTTGTCACTACCCTTCAAGATTCATATTCTCCTCCTAATTTATATTTAAGGCTATGAAATTATTTACATGATGGATTGAGATTGGGGTATCCTGTACGCTACAAGACCCCCTAATCTGAATAGCTCTGCACTCAGACCTGAAAATTATTTTAATAAATTATGAAGGATTAAAATATATATGTTCATATTATAATAAAACCTCATTCAAGAGTATATTCCCTAATGAGCACCAACATCAATCTTCTTCTCTTTTCCCATATCTTTAGACATAAAAGTATATGAAAATTAATATTTGATATTGTAAGAACTCATCTCATCTGCTCTTAGGACCTTCATAGAAAACTTTTGACCATCCAAATCATTCCTTACATTTGAAAATATTTATACAACCCTCAATTTTGGATTAAAATATCTCATCCCGTTATAATGATTGTTTGAATTTGATATTTATTCAATACCTAAGTGAACAAATAAGTGAACTCTGGAAGGATCATCCTTCAGCCCATGAAATTATTTATAAGAATCGTGGCCTATCTATATAAGTGAAGAACATAACATATCCTAGGAATTGTAGAAAACATGACACTTCCAATGGTGATCCCATTTAATCTCAATGTAAATGAACTCATATGGTTCCCTTGAAAGTTCGACAAGAACATAGATCTCAAGAAATCTAGGTTTATAGAGATCTCATGTGTAATTATCCAAACAATGGAATTAACCCACAATTTTAGAAATAAACCTATGTAACACTATATTTAGTAAAAAGAGTGGATGTATGGGAAGAGAGATCCAAATCACTGTAATGGGGGTGTAACTTGTCTGCTAGAAATTTAATGACCAATGAAAAGGGGAGAATAATAAACAAAATTAAGCACACAGATTATTCTCTGAAGCTGATATGATATCCTATTTGGATAAAAATTTAACAAAAAATCATTATTTTTATAAGCCTATTGACCACCCATTTGTGAAAATCCCATGAATCAAATATAAACCCACTGGAGATGTTCACCAAGGGGTGACTCTTTCCGAAAATAGGCACCAAGGTAATATCCAATAGAGAAGAATATATTGTGAATTCTAGGGGATATCTGGAGAATAAGAAAAACAATATAACATGAATAAAAATTAATTAAAACTTCCCATTATGGGAAATTGGGATGGATCTGAGGGTTGGTGAATGGGGAATGTGGAAAGGGATAAGAGACCCGAGGGATGAGGGAAGATCCTCACCCCCCCCACCCCACAGAGGGAGGATCGGAAGAGAAACCATGATAATGCTGACACCATCAATAGAGGATCCATGGGAGATATATAATTGAGGGTCATTCAAATAATCATCTTATAAGAAAATAAAATTATTATCATTAGAATTTTTTAAACCAGTATCTTGCTATTTTTTGGAATTTAAATCAATGATATTGGATTATTTTGTGAAACGATATCTCATATAAGATATTATATTAATCCTTGAAATGATTGTAAGCTTCTTCTCATATTTATTCATCCATTTTTTTTTATATTTTGGATTTGGATATACAATATGTTTAAAAATATAAATATAAAAAATGATATTTTTTTGATAATGATAATTCATTTTTTGGCTACTTTAGAGTAATCATTAGATGGACATATAATATTATTTCTACCAGATAAAGGTATTTTAGTATAAGATTCCTCCCTGGGAATTTTTTCTAGTGTAATATTTCATTTAAAATTATTGTGATTACTTGTCTTGAGTTTATTCCAGATTCATCAATTCAATAGTAAGATCTAAGAATATCATATTGAAAATGCTTTGTTAATTCTATAGTATTCCCATTTGGTCTTCACAAGCATTTACTATTCCTTTAATTGGATCTTCTATCATTTTTTATTTTATTTATAATATGTTCAGACCCTTTAATTTTATTGGTTTTAATCACTGGTTGATTATCATTGATATACGATACTTCTCTTAATGCATGGGTATTCTCATCAGTTATTTTCTTATTATCTTCCCATTCTTAGAATTTAGTAATACACACTTTTTAAAAACTAGGGAATCATTTATTGATCTCTATATTCATTTCCTTATTAAATCTTACTTTTTTAGAGTGATTAAAATATGTTTTCACCATTTCATTAAAATCCTTCAAAATTAATTGATTCTCATCCTCATAGTGAGATATTCCATCATTTATTCTCCAAAAAATGCCTACAATATATGATATAATTTCTTTTGGGGTAGCTAAACAAAATATATTTTATAAAAATAAATTATTCATCTTTGGAATCCTTATAATTTTTAACATCCCTACTAATAAATGTTTTTTTGTTGGAATTTTGGACAATATATTTTTTACCCCTTATTCATATAGATATGTTAAGATATTGGAGATCATACTATTATCCAAATCCTTAGTCGTGGGTTCAACTACCATATCCTCATCTCCCACGAATAATATTTCTTTTTTGGGATTTTTTCAAAGGTAAATTATTTTTTCCATTCTTAGATAAGGGGTTTTATTCTTTCCACCACCATCTTTAGGAGATAAACCTTTAACATTTCAAATATAAATACTATAAAATTATTTTCTGTGGAATTTTGGTGAGTCCTTATAGAGATCATTTCATTTCATACATTAAAATTACATAACATTTTTTAAATACTAAAAACATTATACAAAAAGACACTCAGATTTTATACAACTGTTGGGATTTTGGAAACTTAGAAACATAAACAAAGATATATAAGTGAGATACATTATCTCCCACTAGGTTATTATTGAATAGAACCCTTCTTATACATATGAAACATAATATATATCTTCACAAACATGGGAAGGACACATAAAAAGGCATGAGCACATATTATCAGTAATGGTAAACAAGGGAGATATGTAAGAATAATAATGAGCATAAGGTTATGAGGAATGGTCATGAAAATATAATATCACACCATTTTTAGAAAAGATGATATACGTGAATAAAGGAATAAATATTATCTGTTGATAAGACATGAATCAATATTAAATAAATAACATAATCCATAAATGAATAAAATAGGAATAAAAAATCGAATAGTTGTAGAAACATAATCCTATAATATGATTTATTTAGTATCCACTGTGTCATTTCCAATACCGTATTGTTAGTATGGGTTCAATCCCCATACCATCTTAGTAGTCATGGTTCACACCCATGGCCATCTTTGTAGCATGAGTTTACTCATTATACCATCTTAGTAGTCAGGGTTCACAACCGTAGTCATATTAGTAGTCAAGAATATTCCCAAGACCATCTTTATCAATATTATGTGATATAAATCTTTACCCAATGAATTTGATGGATATATAAGTCCCACCAATCTCATAGTGAAATCATATATACATGTGTAACATGATCATTAAAAATATTGTAATTACCTATGAAATTAAATGGGTGTCCTAAACATGTAATCATAGCATAAGATATGGAAAATGATACAGATTTCATAATAATTTCATCAAAACAATTACTCATTAAAAGAATTGGGTTTGAATGTCATATAACCAGTGAATGTGAAATGGGTTTCATAATCATCTTGCCATCAAAACATAAACATATAATTGAATGATTATGAATATAAGCATTGAATAAATTACCAAGAAACAAATTATTTACACCAGTGGATGTTACCGTATATGCGAAAAAAATTTATACATCCTTTAAAAACATTTTATGAGAAAAATATCCTTTCTGCATTAAAATTGATTTTCAAAACATAAATCATTTTTCAATATATTTTTTTAAATTAGATTTATTAACATATAATTGAACAATTAAAATAAAAAAATCATTTTTCCATGAAATTGTATTCAATAAAGAGTTGACAAAAAATTGAAAACATTTTTTTAAAACCTGTATGAAAACGTGGTTTATAAAATAAAAAAATATTTCTAATCGAAGTGGGAAATACCATTATATTTTAAAAAAAACATTTTTTAATTATTATAAGTACCGAAGAGTGAAAAATGGTAATAATACATGGATATAACTTTAATAAATATAGGATGTGGAAACACATTATTTTTAATGAGAGATGAATCCTAATATTTGATCAATTAATGGATAATCATAAACAATTTTGATAAATGATTTGATTGCTTCAATAAACTCTTACCACTGGGTATCATTTTATCATACTCTCCATGTATGAAAATAAATTTACATGAAGCTTAAAATATCATGAGAAGAATGAAATAAATGATATAATTGTTAAATTTGAATTATATACACCTCAAAAAATAATATAGTTGGATAACAAAACATGTGTCTCAAAGAAGTAAAATTGAGACAAAAATAGTCTTTATGAATATCTAACTTTGGAAAACTTAAACCCATGAAAGAAATATCATATAATATATATGTAAATAACAATAAATATAGAAATAATAATTGTATAATACATTCATGGTTTGTATATACACCATGAAAAATAAAAAAGTTTGGTCTAAGTCATGTATCTCATATAAATAAAAAGTGATATGATATTTATCTTACCTTGTATCTTTAATCTCTTCACACTCATACAAGATTCCTGTATAATAAATTTTATGTGTATTATAAATATTTTATTGATTAATATTATTATATATAATAAAATATTAGGTTTTATTATGACCTTATATTACTCACATGTTAAAATTTTATGTTATGTTTTCACTTTGGTTAATATCTGCTTTGTTCTTTCCATGTATCGTAATTTTTTTTTATCATTTGACCTTATACATATATCATGATTTAAAGAATTTAAACCATGATATAAATATCCTTTATATAAATTATATTTGTATTATAAAAATATATAGAATATAGAAGTGTTAAATGGAATCCACCATTTATGGAGACCATAAGTTGTACATACGCATGAACGTTGCTTCCATATTTATTGTCATATTGAAAGAAAGAAAGAAAATAACATATAATTATAAATATATTTATATATATCATAATTTCAGTACCATTATTATATCATGTATATCATATAAGTTCACTAAACCCATCATTCATACATGCCATGTAGTGTTTGAATGAATCACAGAGCTCTGAAGGGGCGGTAGGCCACCCTTCCTCAAACGGAATTATCATATTTACAACAAATGGAAAGTATTAAGATATGTGTTGAAATAGTATTAAATAATATTTAATACATAATAAATAAAACATATAAAACATATAAATATATTTTCCATCATAATGACCTCTAGGAGATGCAATACAGGAGGAGTGGACAAACATCATTTCGTGAGGCAGAATTTTTTTGTACACCTAAACAGTATATCCATTACCAATTAGATGGAAATATGTGTAAATGAAGGTAAAAAAAATAAGATAAAAAAAATTCCTAGTATATTTATTATAATGGTTTTTAAAAAAATTATGTAATAGTAATATTTTATTGGGTGGGGAATTAAAATAAAATAAAATATCTTGAGGAAGAATGTTACCTCTTATTCATGTAACTTCTTTTGGTTTTCACCAAAGTGAATCCTTAGATTTATTAACCAACAAGGGTAGGCTTAAATTATTATAGTACTGATATTTATGAGATATTTGGGAAGATTTTTTCTGATCCAATGTTTCTTGAGTGGTTTGAGGAAGTGGGAGGAGAGGAGACCTTTTTATAATGGAGGAGGAGTGGTACTCTTGTAAATTATGGGAAAAGGAATTCAACCCATGTTTTTTCCATATAAAATTGATCCAATAATGCCCCAATTATATAAAAGGGATGATAGGGTTGATATATGGCCATCAAATGGATCTCAATAAAGTTATTAGTTTGTTTGGGCCCCTATGATTAAGGTTGAGTCTCTTATTAAGCTTAATCGTACCTTAATGATTATAATTAATTTTAATTGCATTAATTAATCATTTTAGTCAAAAAAAGATGATATTTTTAGAAATTAACAATTATGTTGATTCCAAATAAAAAAATCCATTTTCCCATATTAAAATCAAAGGATTGGGTGAAATTAATTTAAATTTAATCTTATTGAAGGGATGAAATAGTGAGTTTTTTACGTAAAAATGATTAATAGTTTGCAAGGATTTTATATCCAATTCCAATGTAAAATTGGCTTCAATGACCTACATTGGATTAATTTATAAAAAATTTATCTAATTAAATTATTAATTAAATTTATAATATAATATCACCTTATAAATAAATTTGATTAAAAATCAGTTTTGAATTAAAATTATGTATTTTTAACTATTCATCCAAAAATGAAGTTTCGGAGATAAATCCAAAATATTCGCCCTATGATAAATTAGACACTAAAAATTAAAAAATGAATTATATTTTTTCAAATTAAATTTTAATTTTTTTCAGAAGATTAATTTTATAATTTTTCATAGAAGGACATTTAAAGTTGTTCATTTTACTAAATAATATTTTTAAACATATAAGAACTTCACTAAAAATTATAAATTTCATTATCACTATGTTTTAGTTATATAAAAACATTATCAATAATATTTTAAATGTTTTTATTAGTATTCAAATTACATTGTTTAACATATATGTTATAATTATCTCATTGAAAAAATTATAACAATAAAAGAGGTGTTTCATATAAACTCAGTGTTGAGTGTATCGTATACCATGTCGGTGTAGAGTGTAACATATACCAAAACAATGTCATGTGGAAGGAATGTTTGACTTAGTGAAATTCATTATATCAATTAATGTTAATTTATTTCAGAAAAGGTCCCTAAAATGAATATTGCCTTAAAAATTCGATATTCAAGTAAAAGATGTTGATACTTTTAAATCATAAAATTATCAAGTTCCCACATAGCCTCCTCTAAATGTTTATTTATCCACAAAACATTGACTGGGTGAGTGGTATAATTTTGTATAAAATTATCTGTATGATCTATAATTTTAACAGGATGTTCCTCGTATGAAATATCATGCTCCAACTGATTGACCTCTGAGTTCAGTACCGGTGAAGGGTCAGTTATGTACTTCCTCAGGAGATATTAAGGGAACACATCATGGTGTTAAGAGAGATTTGGAGGAAGTGACAAGTGATAGGTTACCATCCTGATATGATCTAGAATCTAAATGGGACCCATATACATAGTTCTTATTTTACTTTTCTTCTTGAATATCACAACATAATTCACAGGAGAGATTTTTAGAAAAACCTTACCCCCAACCTAAAATTAAAGATAACACCATTTGTTGTCAGCATAACTTTTCTACCAACATTTAGCTTCCATGATGTACTGCTAAATAGTTCTAACACTCTCGACCATTACATTAAAAATATTATGTCCCAATAGCTTTTTTTTCTCTAACTTCATACCATAATATTAGTCATCTAAATTTCATCCCATATAGGGCATAATACGGTGCAATCTAAATTCTTGAGTGAATGCTATTACTGCATGAAAACTCTACTAGAGGAAGTTATTGATCCCAAACAGCTTTGAAATCCAATGAAAATGATCTCTACATATCATATAGGGTTTGAAGTGACAAGATCAGTGTGAATCACTGAGAGGGGGGATCAGTGATCCCTTTAAATATTTTTACTAGTTGATTCTTTTACATTAAACATCTATGGAAGGATAAATACACGATCCACTCTTCATGTGTCTCTCAACATTACCTTGAAGGGTTCTATAAATTTAAAGGCCTTTAACCTAAGTATTTACAAGGTTTAGATTGAAGAGCTACTCATTATTGTGTTTTCTATTCTCCCCAATAATGATTCTCCACTATAATTATGTGAGAAATTACAATAGTCAATACAGAGTCCCATTGTACCTCTCTAAAGTCCCATAGGAGGTTCTTTATACTGCTTCCCACAATGTTACCAGAGTCCCACTATCATGCTTCATAGTTACCCTGAAGGCTTCTTCTTCTCCACGAGTCTCACTGGGCTCTTCTAGCTCTCGAATCACACGAGATTATTCCTTATTTAAGTTATTTATTAATTCAACGTAGATGAAATTCTACTAGCTCCACAAAGGATTTATGAATCACACATTCCTCTGTATCTCTTCAATAATCGTCAACAGCATTTGGTAAGGTCAATTGGCCTAGATCAATAACTCTAATCACTTTTATGGTGAGTCCTTAGTCTCTAAATTATCAGGAAATTATTTCTTATTTTGATGATGACTTGGTCTCACTTATATATGTGCAAGTTCTGCACACAACCTCTTCAAGAATGAATGAATGATTATTCAGAATATCATCTAAGTCTTCCTTCATGGACTCTCAATTAATAAAAACTCAGATAGAATAACTTCTTTAATTATGACTGGATGTAGTCTCAGAACACACATGCTTCATGCATGGATTGAATGGGATCCAATAACTCTTGTATTTGTATATCTCAATGATTTTCACATGTGCATGTGTTCATGCATGATTTCATTCATGGGTCTATTTATTTTAAACATGCATTGTCTTCTATTCTTTTCTCAACACACACACACACAATTTTTATTCTTTCATAACATGATCATGTGATTTCAGGCATTCATGCACTCTTTCTTTTGTTCTTCCTTGTGTGGAAACCTCTATGGGTAAAACACTTTTATCACACACAGAATCTCTTCTCTTTCTCCTTTTCTCTCTCACTTATTCATTTGGGTCTTACCATATACTCACTTATTCTTTTTAATTAGGATCCAAAGGGTGTTTTTTCTTTTTATTTCCTCCTCCTTCACATGTTCACACACACATTGATCTTTTAATTTCATTTCATGCAAGTGGTTTCACATTATGCGCATGTATGCATGTGCACCATGCATGCCTCCTTCTCTTCATGTGCATACACCTGAAATCTTTATGTTTTTGTCTTCTCTAAGAGGATTGGGTTAATTCTTCTTCAAATAGAACAGACACATGCTTCGGCCTTCGTGAAACCACCTTCTTCATAAAATACATACCCCTAAAAGCAACATATATATAAAAGGTGCATGCAAGAGGGTGTCTATTCTTCGTGCAGATAAGAGGGAACCATTTTTTTCCTTTCATGCCCATAGTTCACGTGGGTCTCCTTCACAGAACCAAAAGTTAATCTTGGTTCTATATTCGTAGAATACAACAAGGGTGCAAGACCGGTTGTGTACATGTGGTTTCTTCTTGACATAAAAAGTATGATGAGGGTTTAACAAACCTATCATGTTTCCATGGTTTTCTTCACATAGAGGTGTGGTTCCTTTAGCAAACTAGGATGGTTCATGGTTCTCCTTCATGCAAAGGATGAATAGAGATTCTTCATGTATCTAGGATATGCAAAACATCTTTTTTGTATAGGAAGGCTGCACGGAAAATCTCAAGGTTCAGTGCTCTGTTTTTCGGAAAATGGGATCTCTTCTAGATATTTTTACCAACACATGAATGATTTGAGGAAATCCTCCTTTTATAGGAAAAGGATACATGTTTAAATATGGTGAGTTATGCTGAGAGGATAGATTATTTGAACGTACGATATCTTTGGCATTGAATATTTCAAATGCGGATGAGATATCCCACATATCTCTCTGTTATTTTCTCTTCAACGTGGACTCCTTATTTCACATGAAAACATCACATGAATTCCATTAGGAATGCATGTAATGATTTTAATTGAGGGATCGAGTGGCATGATGTGGCCTTGTACCTTTAGTTTCTTTGGACATGAGGGATATTCAGTTTCATGGATGCGTGAAAATTGAATTTCTGGAATAGACTTTGTTATGCTCAAACAATCCTCATGCAAGATATTTCATTCTTGAAAATGGTCGAGAGATCGATCAAGGTGGATCGACAATGGCAACGGAGAGAAGTGGCGTCGGGTGTCTCTCCATTCTGTCGGATGTTGAAGATGACACCACGACTGTTGGATCTGCTCGGATATATCATGAACGATCCTAATTAGAAGTCATAGCACAGATGAGACGTGAAATTGAGATCTTACAAGTGATTAGATGGACGGCAGCAATTTGGTTCGTGTTTTTATTTCCCATCCCACATCAAAAAGGCGACACGAGACACATGTAATTTATAATAAAAGCTACATTAACCTCCACATATAATTCTCCTCCTCTCTCCATGGTACCACCCTGTACAGTGTTCACCATGTGGGAACACTCTTAGCGCCCACTCTGCCTCCTTCGAGCGCGCTCTTAGCACCCACTATGCACTCGCTGCATGGGTTTTCCACTGTGTGTGCATCTCTGGGCATATATATGGACTACACACCTTCCTCACAAGGGGATGGACTTGAGGGATTTCCTCAGGTAGGGTTGACCCTCGGGTCCCGCAAGTTCCTGAGGATGAGGACCTTAGTCGACCTCCTTGGTTGGCTTAATTTTTTGGTATAAATGCATATAAAAAATAACTACTTACTTAGTGTAAAACTAAGTATTCCAAAATATTAAATGCCAAGCCACCATTCCATCATTCTTCTTCCTCTATTCTCTTTTGAAATAAAATTCCAAATATCTTTTTCAAAACATCATCTTTCATTTTTTCTTAGATCTTGACTCCAAATGATTGTTAATATGATATTTTGATCCAATCATGGATAGTTCATGGATAATTTCATCATGACTCATTCATTATGGCATAATGTGTGGCTTCACCTTGTTGTTAGGGATGTGTTCTCTATTAGCACATATCTGGGACTTTGAGGACTAGCTAAAACAATCGTCTGATTTATAAACATCAACTATTTATATTCAATGGATGGATATTTACTCATTTCCTCATGAAATTGAGTATTGCATGGACTTCGTTAACTATTGTAACAATGTATCACCATGATATAAGTCTTGGAACTTAAGAACAGTTCTAAAATCATCAGATGTGTTAGGGAGAATGTCCAAGCATGACATCCAATTTAATTTCATTTTAATTATCCATGCTACATATGCTTTGGAGAAACTTCTCCTCTTCAATAATCATTAAAACTTCATCACTACCATGTCATACACATATTGAAATCTTTTGGAAAGAAATTCAAAACTATGGTCTACAATCTCCCCCTTTGTATTTTGTTGTCAAAATCCCTTAGATGAACTTTTATAAGGGTCAATAGGTGTGCCAATATTTTCTTCCCTTATTGGAAACCAAATGGAAAGGTTTAGTGAGGTCTTTTCAAAACACTTTCTCATCCATTTAAGGAAAATCTTCGAGATTATATCTGAGAGAGGGAGGACGTCACATGGTTCACGTAGCACAGATCCTTTAGTAAATTAAATCTAAGCTTAATTGGTCTATACTTGAGTAGAAAACAATAGATATATGACCAGGGTATTCAATATTGTCCATAAACAACCATCCATGTGAAATCATGCTCAGAATGTATCAAATCTTAACCAATGGGTTGTAAAAAGTCAGATTTATCAATGACATGCTAAATTCTGCACATACATTACCAAACATTTTATAAAGTTCAACTGCAATGATATATTTTCCCCTTTCATCTCATATTTTCATCAATAAAGCACTCCCCCTTAATTAATATGATAAATACAATTAAGAACAAGGTATGAAAGTGTCATTGGAATACCTCAATATCAACTTCTTTAGATGATATTAATTTCAAATCCTTTCTTTACATAATCCTTGATATCATCTCCTTCATTTTTCAACCCATCAATGGGTGTACTCCATTTGATTTTCCTTGGTAGAAAATAATCATTATATGATCTTCAAGATATTCATATTGATAATCTTTCACAATGGAACAATTCATGTAATTATCCATTCATGAATAATAAGTCCAACTTGTAGTTCACCTATTTGTTCATTCAATTCTAATTTTGAAAATGACCTTTATCTTTAATTACCTGCAATGTAAGAACGCATATAAAAATGTAAGGGAATAAGATGGAACATTTAAAATATTCTTAATATGAACATAAAGTATATAATTTCATCTCAACACAAAAAACACCTTTCCATGTAGCTCTAGTGTGTCTAGTAATATTAATGTTGGTGTCTTCTCTCCTTTTGACATTATTATCTTTCATTTTCAGAATTTACCCTTTATTTCCATCCACCTTCAACATGTGTGGATTATTTCTCTTTATATCTTCCAGTAGTGAAGTAGCTTCCAATGGTGCATGTTTTTTAATTTTTAACATATCCATTTGGCCTGGTAAAATAGCTATACATTTATTTTCATGATTTATAGCCTTCTTTCACCTTCCACATAGTAGTTTGGAGACCCTTGGGTTGTCATGTGCTGACAACCTGCCATGAAATTAAAAATTTCCTTCTTGTGGAATGACTTGTTTACCTTTTTGCCTTTTCTTTAGCTAGTACATCATCATCTGATCTTTTTAGTTAATTAACAATTTGCAATTGATTATTCCAGATAACTATACACTTCTTATCATTTTTGTATTTGGAGCTTCCACGTGGATTCTTCATTTTCATCAAGTTACCTTTCTTAGGAAACTTATTAAGATTATCTTCAATAATGTCTTCATTCAATCCCATTTTCTTTTGGATTTATTCTTACTTTAGTTTCTTCTTGCTTCCATTCATTTTCGTGGCTTCTTTTTAGTGACCCATGGTATGTCCGTCCATTCAACAATAGAAGCATATTTTCTTTCTTGAGATGAAATTCTTGGAATCCAGCTTTATATTATTCTTGGGAATAATTTATTTCACTATTTTCTTGACTTCATTGTATTTCATATTCCCAATGGAAGACTTTTTCACTCCTTTTCTTTTACCAACATTTTCTGGGGTCTATGATTATTTGTCAACATATTCATGAGGCATGGTGGGACTAAATCATAATTCATGATAACTATGACCAATTCTATTGGACAATAGAAGCATATTTTCAATGTTGAGATGAAATTCTTGGAATCCAGATTTAACTTCTTCTTGGGAATAATTTATTTCACTATTTTCTTGACTTCATTGTATTTCATATTCCCAATGGAAGACCTTTTATCTCTATTTACTTTTTCTTACCTTTTTTGGGGTCTATGATTCTTAAAAACATATTCATGTGACATGGTGGGACTAAACCATCATTCATGATAATTGTGACCACTTCAATTACAGACATCACAAAATTCTTCAGGATATTCATATCTGTTCATAGTTAAAATATTCTTCTTCATCAATGAATTCTTGTTTATAATTGGAGGTTTCTTCATTTCTTCACATATACTCCCTAAATGTATGCCTTCCATAATTTTCATATACCAATATATTATGCCATAATTCATTGGATTTATACCCAAAAATCCAAAAAAAATCAAAAATAGCCAACAAATCTCCTTCTTTTACTTGTAGTTTCAGTCAATCTTGATTTAGTGCATTTTTTCTCTGGAATTGTCTTTCCTTATTTGGATAATCCTTTATGGAGATTCTATTCATAATCATTATAGTCTCCACCCTTTATGTTTTGATGGATGTATTGACATTTTTATCAATCCACATCTTCCCACCTTTTGGATTTGAACCTATACTTGCAGATGAAACTGCATTAGTTGAAACAGAAATAACTGAGTTATAGGATACCTTCTTCTTGGAGGATGTCTCCATTGAATTATAGGATTATTCCATACTTCTTTTGAAATCATAGTCCTCAATACATGATTGAGTGGCATCATCTCTTCATCCAGCAGATTGGGAAGTTTTAGCCTGGGGTGAATGATGATTTTTCAATCTCATCTCCAATTCTAAAGATTTAATGTTTAGAGAGTTATGTTCATCCTCAACTGATCTCTTCTTACTTCACTAATTATCCTTCATCTTTATTATTTTTTCTTTATTCCCATTTCTTAATTGTTGCAAGTAGATTTTAAGATCAATTATCTTTATCGGTTTTTATACTTGTTGAGTAGATTTTACAACCATAGAATCACTGTGCAACATTTTAAATGCATGTAAGGCTTCTAAAAATACAGTTTCAAAGAATTATTTCTCACAAATACATCTCGCAAAAGTTTTAGTGACTTCATCATATCTGTCATTGAAAATAGAATTTTTTTATTCCATTTATCTCAAAAGTTTTGTGTGACTATTCGATAAACCCACCCTTTTAGCCAATGCATGTTCCATGGAATTTGCTTCTTCTTCTACTTTTAATTTTTCATCTTGAAGAGCTATAATGCATATAGCAATGTGGCATGACACTTCTCTAGGGACATTATTCAAATTATCTTTGAGTGTTGTATGAATATCACTATTTCATATATAATCATCACATCATGAACATGCTTCATCAAAATAATCATAATAACAAAAATAATAATCACATATTATACATTTCAGATTAAATTCAGTATAAGGTGTCTCCCCATTAGCAGTAATCCTCTTATTCATCTTCCTTGTCTGTTTCATCATTATATTATTATGAGTCTTAGAATATATATCTATTTGAGGATTTTCATTCATGTCCTCAAATATTCACTTCATACAGAATCTATTAAATATTTTAGAGGTAACATTATCTCTGATAACAATAGAAGTGCACTGATCTATGTGAATCACTGAGAGGGGGAGGGGGTGAATTAGTGACCCCTTTAAATTTTTTTACTAATTGATTCTTTCGAATTAAAACTCTATGGTGGGTTAAGGCCTCGATCTACCCTTCTTGTGTCTCTCATCCTTACCCTAAATGGTGTAGAAAACGTAAAGGCGCTAAACATAAGGATTTACAAGGTTCGGATTGAAGACATGCTCCTTTCTGTGTTGGTTATACTCCCCAACATAGATTCCCCACTATAATTCGGTGAGAAATTAAAATGGTCAACACAAAGTCTGACTGTATCTCTCCTAATTCCCAAAGGAGGTTTAATATACAACTTCCCATAACGTTACCAGAGTCTGACTTACCTGCTTTATAATTCCACTGAAGTCTTCTTCTCATCTCTGAGTCCCACATGGGTCTTCTACCTCTCAAATTTCACGAGCAGCTTCCTTATTTATGTTATTTATTGATTCACTGTATATGATATTATACTCTCTCCACCTAGGATTTCATAATCACACTTTCATGTGAATATCTTCAATAATATTCAACAACCTTTGATAAGGTCTATTGTCCTTGATCAATAACTCTGATCACTTTTTAGATCAGTCCTCAGTCAGTCAATGATCAGGCAATTATTTCTTCTTCTGATGAAGACTTGAACTCACTTATATGAATGCAAGTTGTTCACACAACCTCTTCAAGAATTCAAGATTGGTTCCTCATAATTTAAGCACAGTATTCCTTCTTAAACTCTTAATTAGTAAAAACTCGTATATGAGAACTTCTTTAATTATGTCTGTCTCCAGTCTCAAAACTCACATTCTTCATGTAGGGATTGCATGGGATCCAATACCTCTTGTATTTGTATATCTCAATGATTTTCACACATGCATGTGTTCATGCATGATTTCATTCATGTGTCTCTTTCTTTTAAACATGTACTGTCTTCTCTTCTTTTCTCAATATACACACATAATTTTGATTCTTTCTTTACGTGTTCATGTCAAGAATTCATGCATGCAGTCTTTATTTTATTCTTCCCTGTGTGAAAACATCTAGGTGTAAAACACTTTGAGCACACACATATTCTATTTTCTTTATACTTTTCTCTTTCTCATCTACTTTTGGGTCTCAGCACACACACACTTGTTCTTTTTAATTAGGGATCAAAGGATGAGTTTTCTTTTTATTTATTCCCCCTTCTTCACATGTTCACACACACCTTGTTCTTTTTTTTCTTTACATGCAAGTGGTTTCACCTGATTCTATTATATGCATGTGCACCAAGCATGAACTTATTCTTCTTGTGCATACACCCAAAATCATGGGTTCTTTGTCTTCTATAAGAGACTCGGGTTCCTTCTTCATCAAATTGAACACACACAATCATCCTCCTTTATGCAACCACGTTATTCTTCAAATAAAAACCCTTGCAAAAAGTATTTATATAAAAGGTTCAAGAAATACGTTGTTTCTTCTTCATGAAAACAGTATGGCACACGTTATTCTCCTTCACGCCTATGGTTTGTGTGGGCCTACTTCATAGAAAAAATTGGGTTTTGGGTTCTATCAATGTAGAATAAAACAAAGCTGCAATAATGGTTTTGTATACACAGTTTCTTCTTCACACCTGAAGAATGGTGATGGTTTAAAAAACATATTGCATGCCCATGGTTTTCATCAAAAAATGGTGTTGTTCCTTTTATGAACCAAGATGGTTCACGATTGTCCTTCGCTCAAGGGATTTTCAGATCTTCTTCACGTAGCTAGGATGCATTGAACATCATCTTCGCATAGCAAGGCTACATGGAAACTCTCAGGATTCGGTGCTATATTTTTTGGAAAATAGGATCTCTTCTCAATATTTTCCCCAATACCCAAATGAGTCGAGTGAATCCTCCTTTTATAGGATACAGATGAATTTTTATATCTAGTGAGACATGCTGAGAGGATCGATTCTCTGAACGTACGATATCTTCAGTATTAAATATTTCAAATGCGAATGATATATACCAAATATTTCTCTGTTATTTTATCTTCAATGTGGTATCCTTCTTTCACATGAAAACATAATGCGCTTGCGTTTAAGAACACATGAAAGGCTTTTCTTTGAGGGCTCGAGTTTCATGTCGTGGCCTCGCTCCTTCAGATGATTCAGCCATGTGGGATATTTGGTTTCATGCATGCATGCAAATGGAATTGAATGCCTAGAATTCATTATGATCAAACAATCATCATACATGAGATTTAATTCTCAAAACTGGTAGGGATCTATATCAAGGTGAATCCGTAGTTGAGACGTAGAGTGGTGGTGTTTGGTGGCTCTCCATTCAGTCAGAGGATGAAGATGACGCCATGGTCGTTGGATCAGAATGGATCGATCACGGATGTCCCTAATTAGAAGGCATGGCGAGGATGTGATGTGCGGTTGAGATCTCATTCACGATTAGATTGTCAACATAAATTTCATCTATGTTTTTACATCTCATCCCACATCAAAACGGAGACATGAGATGTGGCTCATTAATAATACAAACCACAACAACATCAACACAGAAATCCCATCCTCCCTCCATGGTACCACCCTATACCATGATCACCCTACGGGTGCGTGATTTGCACCCACATTGCCTCTTCTGGGCATGCTCCTAGAGCCCACAATGCACTCCCCACACGGGTGCACCATCGTGCAAGCACCTGCGGGCTTGTACATGGCCCGCACTCTGGCATCATTAGGGGATGGACTTGAGGGCTTATCTCAGGCATGATTGACCCTCGGGTCCTGCACGTGCTTGAGGATGAGGACCCCAATCAACCTCTTTGGTTATACATATTTTTTGGTATAAAGGCATATATAAAATAACTACCTACTTAGTGTAAAACTAAGTATTCACAAATATAAAATTCCGTTTTTCCATTCCATCTTTCTTTTTCTTCTATTATCTTTGGAATGAAAATTCCAATGAAATTTTTAAAACATCATCTTTATTTTATTCTTAGATCATGAATCCAAAAAAATATTTAACCTTTTGTTTAGATCCTATCATGGATGATGCATGTGTAATTTCTCCATTCCTCATACATAAAGGCATATATCATGGCTTCTCCTTGTTGTGAGGGATGTGTTCTCCATTAACACATATCTTGGACTATGAGGACTAGTTCAAACAATCCTATTATTTATAAAAATCACCAATTTAGATTCAATGGATTGATATTTACTCCATTCATCATGCAATTGAGTATATCATGGACTTATTCACCAGTTTTAACAATGTATCACCTTGATACAAGTGTTGGAACATGAGAATAGTTCTACAATAATCATATTTTTTATGGATAATGTACAAGTATGACATTAAAGGTCTTTTGATATTGATTCTCCAAGTGACGTAAGATTTTTAACAACTTCTCCTCTTCAATAATAATCATCACTTCATCACTACCTTTCCATACACATATTGACATCTTATTGATAACAAATGAAACACTATTCTCTACAGGGTTTGAAATATTCTTTCATACTGACCACCTTTCTCAGGATGACAAGTAGTTCTAAAACTCAATTTTGTATTATTGAAGACTTCACCAAAAATTTGAGGTGAGCCTTGGATCCCAATCCTATAAAATGGAATGACTTACTCCCTGCAAACTTACCTCTTCATTTATGCATACCCTTGAAATCTTTTCCAGGGATATTTTTTCTCAGATAGTAACAAAGTGTGTTGCCATTATTAGGCGATCGGCTACCACCCATATATCATTAAAAAATTTATATTTTTTGGGTAGTCCAACAATACAATATATAGTGATGTTCTCCCATTTACATTCTAGGTTGGGTATTGGATGACACATCCCTTTATACTTTTGTCTTTGAGCCATGACGTTTTGGCGTACCAATCACCGAGATACAAACTCTGTGATATCTTTCTTCTTGTAATCCCACCATAAGTATTATTTTATATCCTTAAACATCATTGTAGTTTTAGGATGAATAGAAAATGAATAATGATGAGATCCCACTAATATCTCCTTCTTCATATCTAGTATAGAAAGAACACATACAGAGTTCCTAAACCTTATTATTACATCCAAATCAAGGATAAAATCAGAAACATTTCTAACATTATTTTTCATCTCTACATTTATCTTCCATTCCTTCTTAATATTCACATGGATAGAGGGTTGAGAAATCATTTTAGAAAGATAATATTTTTCCTCTCCCTTTAGGATGTTTAGATCCATCCATTGAAAATCCTTAAATATTGGATATTTTGTGAACATCATCATGGATAAGTTAGAATGATCCTTCTGACATAAATCTTTGGTCACCTTGTTTTCTTTCCAAGGTTGGTAATGTATTGAGAAGTCATAATCATTTTCAACTATAACCAAATTCTCTTGTGCATGTTCATCTCCTTCTGTATGAATATATTTTTGAAACATTTACGATCGGTATATATATCACAATTTTCTGCATAAATTTAATTCCTACAGATATTTAATGCAAAAATTACAACTTCTAACCCTATGTCAAGAGTTTTATAATTTTACACATAAATCATCAACTTTCATGATGAATAAGCAATAACCGTGTTATTTTTCATAATAACACATCCAAATCCTTTAAAGGATACATCACTATTGATTAAAAACCCTTCACTACTACAGTGTAATGTATGTATAGGTGCACTGAAAAACATTCTCTTCTATTCCTTGAAACTTTTCTCATATTTACCTTTCTAGAGTAACTTGACACCCTTATGTGTTGTCTTGGTTAGAGGATTAGGCCAGTATTCAATACCTTTCATATTTGATGGATCTACTACTATACAGTCTCTTGAGATTATATGACCTGAAAATGAAACATTTTTTTGTCAAAATACAGATTTTATAAATTTTTCTTATAGTTTCTATATCCATAGGTTCATTAGTATAATTATCAAGAGATCTTAGTGCTCTTCCATGATCTTTGAATAGATAATAATATCATCTATAAAGACAACCGAAAACTAGTCGAGGTAATCTCTAAATACTTTATTCATTAAATTTGTGATGATATCAAAGGGATTAGTAAGACCAAAAGGAATCACTATATATTCATAGTTACCATACCTTGTATAAATTTTTTATTGTGTATATCTTCTTTCATGACCCTCAATTTATGATATCTAGAATGAATACCAATCATGGAGAATTATTGAGGTATGAGTAGCTGATAAAATAAGTCATCAATATAGGGAAGAGGATACTTTTTATTGATTTCAATCTTGCTTAACTCCTGATAATTAATTCAGAGTCAAATTGGCCTATATTTATTCTTCAAAACAATTAATGGTGCACCCCAAGGTGAAACACATGGCTAAATGAATCCCTTATAAAGGTTTTCTTATAGAATCTTCTTTAATTACTACAACTAAATTATGCCCATTTCTTAAAGAGACTTTGAAATTTTGGAGGAACCAGGTTTGAGTTCTATTGAGAAGACAACATAATGGTTTGTTGGAAGTCTAGAAAACTCTTCAGGAAAGACATCCACAAATTCATGAACAATAATTATATCATATAACTTGATTTTATATGCAAAAATATGAGATAAAAAACCTTTTAAATGGTAATTAAGACCCATGCACTTTATGAAAAACCATAGCAAGTTCATGTTTATCAACAAATTGGTCGATAATAATTGTATTTTTTGATCAAATGTGAATTCACTTCCTCAATAATTGATGTGGGATTTATTCAGAGAAATCCAATCCCTACCTAAGATGACATAAAATTCATCCAAAGGAAGAATGAAAATATTTTGTTGGAAGAACATTCCCACAAACTTCAATAAAAAAGGTATCATTGACTTGGGATGTTATCATCGTACCATTAAAGGTTTTCACCTCTAATTCCACATCTATTTGTTTTGGTGGAATCTTAACCCCATTACAAAATTCTTTAGATATGAAAGAGTGGGTAGATTTCCAATCAAATATGACATTTGTAGTTATACAGTGGATAGTAAGTTTGCCTTTTATCACATTGTTAATGCATCCCACATCAGAAAAATTGATTTCATGGAATTTCCCTATCTCCCTCATCTTAAAAGGTTGTTGACGTCATTTATCATCAACAGTCATTGGTTTGGGGCAGTGGTTAGCATGTTTTTTATTGTCCCTGCACTTGTAGAACTAAATCATGGGGTGCATTCTATATCATTTTTTATTCATTCACTCCATTTTCTAACTTATTACCATCTGGTAGGTTATCAAATTTTTTATTTCCTTCCCTTCCACACTTAAAACATTTATTTGACCCTTTAAGTAAATTTCCTATATGAATCTTTCTATACATAGAGCATAAAGGAATGATCTTCTTCTACTCTTCATGGTTTTTTATATTTTTCTTTATACTCTATCTTCCTTTTATGGTCTAACCATGAGGTTGATATATGCCCCCAACCTCTATTTAATCCTTGATTGCATAATTCCCAATATCAGCATATCTACTAAATTCACTTATGAAAAATTTCCTTCTGATAATTTGCATTAATCCACTGATGAACCTATCGACTTTACTTTATTATTGGATAATAATTCCTAAATCATACGTCTTAGGTCTCATTAAAAGTAGCCTTATAGGTACCAACATATTCATCGTCTGTTTTATTCAACTCATGGAACTCTTTCTCTATCATGGTATGAATAATCCAAGGAATGTACTTACTAAAAAATATGTTCTTTAACTCATACCAATCCATGGATTAAATCTCATCTTACTGTCTGGATTTCAAGATTAGTGTCCACCACTGGTCTACTTCTACTTCTATCTCATAAACAAAAAAGAGATAATTTCTCATGCTCCAAAAAATAAGTAATAGTTTATCTCTTCTAAAAAGTACATATCCATTGTTCAGCAACAAGTTAATCAGATGAACCTATAAAAGAAGGTGGATGATACCTCATGAGGGACTCAACAGAATGGTGTTACCGCCTTTTCTCATTTGGAATTGAACCATGATTTATATATTAATGAAGCTGCATGAGAATAAAAACAAGGAATTTCATTCCACCTCTCATAGAATTTGGTTGATCGGGAGAATAATAATTTTATTTTCCACAAAAATCACCATTAACATGGTTCCATCAGGTTTTATCCATTGACAAAAACCAAAAGCATAGATTAAGAAATTGTTCTCATAATGAGGAAAAACATAATCAGGGAAAGTCACTTATAGTATGAATAACGTATTAAAAATTCTTTAATATATGTCTTCAAAGGGTTATCCTATAATATTCATAGATATATTCTATTTAAATTCTTGACGATGGTTCAAGGCGAGTTTTTGAATTCCCAATTCTTTTCCCTTGGGAGAGTCAAACAAGGTGTGCAGCAAAGATCATTCTCATGTACCATATTTCCCTGAGTCTTCTATGAAACCACTTCTTATAGTTGTTACCCCAAGGTATATATGTGCAAGATCCACTTCCACTTATAGTTTCTATACTTGGAATTATTTCTTGGAGACCACTCACTTTATCCTTTTCCAAGATTCCAGGAAGTTTTCTTATACTTCTCCTTGTCCTTATGCTTATCCCTTGACATTTCCGTTGGGTTTTCAGAAAGGTCTTCACATCCTTGATTCCAATGGTTACTTAAACCATTTCTTTGATACCAAATATAGATTCCCTCACTTTTTATACGTTAACATTACATAATTTCTATTGAATACATAAAAAATTATAAAAATAGATGCCAAAAAACCATACTAGTCTAGTTCCTTTGGAAACATGGAAACAAAGGAACACGAATATAAGTGAGCTAAAAACTCTCCCATTAGGTTCTTCATGACTATCACCCTTTTTAGACATATAAAAAATAATACATATCTTCTTAACCTAGGGAAGAAAACATATAAAGTGGTGATCTTAGATGCTCAGTAAGGGTAGAAAGGAAATATATGTAAAAATAATCAGGATCATAAGGGTATGATAACATGATCATGAAAATATAAGAATACACCATGCATATCAAAGATAACATACATGAATAATGAAATAAATATTTGTAGTTCAGAATATATGAATAATTGTAAATAAAGAAAATATGATGTGAAAGCATACCATAAGAATAAAACATAGATTTTTGGGAGACACAAAAGCATATAATATGTTTTCCATAGTAGCCAAGGCATTTCTACCAAGACTATCTTTGAGGTGTGGGTTCACTCCCAATACCATCTTGGTAGTCATGTTGAATTATATAGCCAGAGCATGGTTTCACTCCTCATACTATATTAGTAGTCATTGTTCACTCCCATGGGCATCTTTATAGTGAATGTTAAATGCCAAGAAAACCATAGTATATCTGATATGATATAAATCTTTACCCAATGCATTGGAGGGAGATCTTTGTACCACCTATATCATAGTGAAATTATATATACATGTTCCACAAGATCATTAAAAATATTATGCTAATGGACGAAATGAAATGGGTATCATAACAATGTAATCATATCAAAAAATTTGGAAAAAGATATAGGTTTCATAATAATTTCATCAAAAAAATAAAGTGTGAAACTAAAGGTCTTTCAATGGAATATAACCTATGGAACACAAACGAGTTTCATAAACATCATTCCATTAAATCATAAAACACTAATTGAAAAAATGTTAATAGAAAAATGGAATAAGTTACCAAACAATTCATGAGTAACATCAATGGATTTCATCTTATATGGGAAATAATTATGAGATTTCCTTTAAAAAACATTTTGCAGAAAATATCCTTTCAACATTGAAAAATGATTTTTAAAAAATAAAACATTAGTTAAAACCTTTTTCATTGAAAATTGATTTTGAAACTTATAAATGAATCTTTGAAAACAAATAAAAACAATTTTCACATGAAAATTATCTTCAATGATATTTTTAAGACGTTTTCGAAAACATGGTTGTTCAAATGATATGTATTTCTGATCAAAGTGGGAAAGAGGGTTATATTTTTTGAAAAAAAAATTCTTTATTATCATAAGTACAAAATATTTGAAAATATTAATAATACATGTATATGCCTTGAATAAAAAGCACAAGTAAACTCGTGAGTGTTCTTGAGAGATGAATCATAATATTTCACCAATTAAATCATAACTATAAATAATTTCGTTAAATGGCGTGATAGCTTCAATAAACTCTTACAACATGGTAACATTGGATCATGCTCTACTTATAAAAAATGAATTTAAAGGAATATTAAAATATCATTGACAGAAGTAAATTCATGATATAAAAGGAAAATTGGATTTTATACCCATTGAAAAATAATGTATGTCTATCAAAAAACTTGTGTCTGAAAGAAGTAAAATTGAGGTCTAATTATCGTTCGGATTTGGTAATTTTTTATAAATTTACCATATTAAAGAAAGTTAATCAAATAGATTTGTAAATAAATATAAATTTAATAATAATAATCATATAATACATTTAGGGGCTTTATATAAATCACACAAATTAAAAGAGTGGTGTCTAAGGCATGTATCTCACAGATATAAAAAGTGGGTTGAAATTTCCCTTACCCTGTGTCTTGACTCTCATCACACTCAAACAAGAATCCTGTATAATAAATGAAAATTTATTATAGATATTTTAAAGAATAATCTTATTATATATAATACTATTTATGGTTTTATTATGACCTTATATTACCCACTTGTTAACAAATTTAGGTTCTGGTTTCGCTTCGGGTAATATCATCTTTGTTCATCGCATGTGGCTTAATTTGTTATATATTTAGTCCTTATACTTATATCATGATTTAAAAAATGTAAAAATTATATAGATATAATTTTTAAATATAGGATTATTTTATTTTAACAATCTATATAATAAAGAAGTATGAAATTAAATACACTGCTCATGGAGACGGTAAGTTGTACGTACGCATGAACGTTGTTTCAGTTTTTATTGTCGTATTGAAAGAAGGAAAAAAAATACATAAATGTATCTATATATGAATATATACACTCATTAAAGTATCATTATTATATTATAAATATTATTTGAGTTCACAAAACCCATCCATAATACATTCCATGTAGTGTGTGAATGAATCATATCGCTTTGAGGGGGCGGTAGTCCACACTTCCTCAAAAAAATTATTATATTTATAAAAAATTTAAATTATAAAGATATGTTTTGTAATAGTATTAAATAATCTTAAATACATAATAAATATAACATATAACACTTATAAAAATATTGTTTGTCATAATGACTATAATGAGAGGTGGTAATAGAGAGATGAACCAACATTGTTTTGTGAGGCAGAATCTCACAGTAAACGTAAATCGTATATCCATTACCAATTAGAAAGAAGTTCATATAGGTATATATAGAAACCTTATAATAAAATAATCCTAGTATATTTATGATAATATTTTTTATACATGTATGAAATCATCACAATTGAGTGGGTACAGAATTGAAATAAAATAAAATAATGAGAGGAATAATGTTACCACATATTCGGGTAACTCCTCTTGGTTTTCTCCAAATGGATTACTTGGATTGATTTATGAATAAGGGGAGTCTTATAGGATGAGGTTATGGATGTTCAGGATATAGTTTAGTATATTGGTCGAGACAATGTGGCTTCAGATGTGTGAGGATGTTGGAGGATAGAATCCCTTTTTATAGTGGAGGAGTGACACTCTGGTATATTTTTGGAAATGAAATTCCGTCCACATTTATTCCAGACCAACTGGAACCAATAATAAAAAAAGTATTTAAAAGGGATTATAGGGTCTAAATATGTCCATAAAATGGATTTCGGACAAGATTCTAGGTAATCTGGACCCTTAATATTAATGTTTAGACCCTTTTTATGTTTAATCTTACCGTAATCATTGTAATGAATTTTAATTACATTCATAAAATGCTTTGTTAAAAACCTATGTCAAAAATATTAGAAATTATACATTATTATGATACAAATTATATAATCAATTTTTCCAAATTCTAATAATAGAAGTTTTAGAAATTATTTTAAATTTAATCCTCATAATGAGACGACCCTGCAGGTTTTTTAATTAAAAATGATCAAACGTTATCTACGTTTTTATATCCAATTTCAATGTGAAATTGGTTTCAATGAATAGAATTGTATTAGCTGAAAAAATATTATCTACTTAAAATTTATAATCAATTTAAAATTTAATTTAACCATATAAATAAATTAGATAAAAAAGCAATTTTGAATTATAATTCTGTATCTTTCACCATTCCTCCAAAAAAGATGTTTCTCAAAAAAACCAAAACATATCACCTAAGATAAATTTGAAATTATAAATTCAACAATTTATTTTATTTTATCAAATTAAATTCATAAATGTTTCTAAAAATTAATTTTATTATTTTTCAAAGTAGGAGCTTGAAAGCAGTTCATAAGAGAAAATAGACTTTTAAAACATATAAAGACTTTTCCAAATATTATATCTTTTATTCTCAATTTGTTTTATATATTTAAAACCATTATAAAAAAAATTAAAATTTTTTATTAACATTCATATTTTTATGATTAATTTAGTGTTTATAATTATGTCGTTTAAATAATTATTACAATAAAACAAAAGTTTTATAGAAACTGGGGGTTGTGTATATCAGATGCCAAGTCAGTGTAACATGTAACATACAACAAACCAATTTTTTGTGAAAAAATTATTTTACATAGTTCAATTAAATATATCAATTAATGTAAATTAATTTCAAAAGACCCTTAAAAACATGGGGTGTTAGAGTCCTCATTATTTGATGAGTATTTTCTCAATGTATTTCCTTAACTGTTATTATTATTCTTCAATTCCTTGGAATAAATTTCTTTAATGATTATTTTATAGATAAATAGTATGATTTTTTAAATCTATAATTAAAATTTCCTTTTCAAATATATATTTAATTCATCAAAACATCAAACAAGGGAATACAAATAGAGGTGTGACCTACTTGGTTACCAATTGTTAGGATCACTTTTGGATATTCACACACAAGGGTTGAATAGGTGGGGAGATAATTTTAATATAATTCAAATTTTATCAGTTTGATTAATGGTTTAAACATTCACTAATTGTTTCTCCCAATATTTATCTCTCCATTTTTTGTATGTACCTATGAAATGGGAAAGAAATAAGAAAATATAGGGATTTGTTAACAAGGTTGACCTCCCTAAGGATGACAACATCTCCAATAACATTTGGTTTTTATCCCATGTTCACATATTCCATATTTTTATAAAAAATAATATATAGTATGATATTGAATTTATTATCCTGTAATTGACCAGATATAAAGAGAGTGTGGGCTTTTTTCCCCTTAACAAAAGAGAATACGCTTGTACTACCTTGAACAAAGGTCACTAGTATTCTCTCAAGTACCTCCTAAACTATATGAATAATCATATTCCCTCACCCATATTAGTTTTATGGTTAACTCAATGTTATTTAGACACATTCAGTAATATGATGAAGGTTATCTCCTATATAACATTGTATTTTTATATAGTATATAGTGTTATATCAAAACTTTTTTTATAGTTGAATAGTTAGTTATAGATATGAGTTAGCTCAGTCCATATTAATATTTATTAAGTTCATAGTAATTGTAGTAGGATAACATTTTTTTCCTCAATGTAAAATATAAACAGTAGGATATTGTACTGTATGGTCTATTTCTTTCTTACTTTTGACTTAAAAAATGTACAGTGGTTATTATAGTCCAACTTTTCCTCACAATCTTATTCGGTTCCTATAATTATATACTAGCAGTGATTTTATTCTATAATAAAAATGGAAATATACTTGGTTATCTCTAATAATTTACTAATTCAAACTCATAACCATCAAGTTAATGCCATATTTAAATTCTTACTAAAAATATGGATGAACACTCATTATTATTTCCTTCACGTGATGTTTGAATTATCATGGGATTTTTCTTTATCAAAATCCTTCAAAAAATTATATTATCATTTTTATTTGAAAATAAAATAGTGAAATTTCCTATGTATTTTATGACATAGAACTATATGAATAACATCAAATTCTTTTTCATCCACTCTATCAAATTTTATCTCATCCCAGATAATGATATTATGTCTAATCATGATTTTTTCCCATGAGAATATTGATCATGAAATTTATGAAATAATTCATATTTTTATTGTTTCTTCAAAAACTAAATTTTAGAATCACTAATTTTTACATTGTAAGAACCCGAAAAAATCACAGTTTTGAAGCCTTATAATGAAATAAAAGGTCTTACAATGGAATATAAAGACATACAATGAAGTCTAACATTCTAGATCAGGGATAGGTGTTCATGAATTAGTCATTTTCTCAACAATATATTAGTGCCTAAATATCACTCAGACAATTATGATGAATCTTTAAATTAATAATAAAATAATTATGATCAACATTATCCTTAATATATATACACAAAATCAAAAAATTCATTCAATTAACATTTATGCTTTGGCATAATTACTTTTTTCTCATTATGTAGTAGAGTCTTTCGATGGGGTATAAATATTTAATATGAAGAATTATTATTTTTAAAATATAACTCAATGAATTTTTTTTATAAGGTAAATAAATATGATATTTCCTTGTCATCTTTTCTAGATTCATATAAACATTTTATGATTCTATTAAAAATATTCTAGGATTATTCAAAATTACTCCAGGCCATCTAAATCACATCAAAACAACATAAAAGGTATACATAAAATTAGTTTATTGGTTATTAGTCTCAGTACTCCAATGATTGATTATTTATTCCTAACAATCATAATAAATTCATTAGTCCATCCCCATGCATTGTTTAAGGAAATGATCTCGGCTGAAATAACATATCTCTATTCTCTATCAATATTAATTAAATAAACATCAATCTTAATTCAAGCTTTAATGAATTATATTTAAAATTTATAGAACTATTATTTACAAAGGATATTCTGAATATATATATAAATTTTAAATTCCATGAAGAATCTTATTCAGAATATTTTTTTTCGAGGGAATGATTCTTTAATTATTATAATCTGAAAAAAATACAACACTCAAAACATCAATTCTGTCCATGAATAAATATCTTTAAAATATAATGAAATTTCATCAGTACAAATATAAATATGATATAAAATTAATATTACTCCAATAAGTGTATCATTAATCAATATAAATGTATTTGGACTTGGGAACTATTCCTATTTAACTTGTTATCCAAGATAACAATTAATACTCTGGGTGACTTCACTCCCTTTCAAAGTTGTCATTTTTTTGCTCAAATTGAAATTATACATGTATTATACTTTATTGAAAATAAATAAACTCAATCACAAAGTGGTTTCATCACAAAAAAAGTGTTGTATCTTTCATAATTCTCATATAATAAATATAGATAAGTTAAATGACTTGAAAATTTTATAACATTAGATTCAAAATATCATGAAAGAAGAAACATTAAATGAGACACTAAATATCATGAATACAGATATAATCATACTATAATACTTAAAATATGTATTATATAAACAATATAAAAAATAGTCCCATAATATAAAACATGTCTCAAAGAAGTGAATTTCATATGAGAACCCATTACAATGTATTCCAAAAATTTTGAACACATTGTTACCTCCTTACTCATTGGAAGATATCCTATGATAACATGATTAAACCATTGAGATGTTACCATTTTTATAATCTAGAACCACTATGATTTGGCTACATGTGTTGGGGATTTATTTGGGTATGCATTGGTTTAATCCAATAACCTTTATACGCGAGGAGAAGTGGGGTGGTGATGTCTCCTTTTATAAGTAAAGGGAGTGGAATTTTTGTAATAATATAAATAGTAATGTTGATATTTAATGGTCATGTGGAAAACAATAATGTGAAATAATTGATTAGGGGAATGTTAAAGGTCTATCAAGACCCAATAAATCATTTTAGAACATGTTTTCAATATGATTGTTTTTCTTTTACTGATATTTCAACTTTTTTATTTTTTGTTTTGATCATGGTAACTAATGTTTACCTTAGAAATTTACTAATAAACCCTAAAATTAAAATGGGGCATATAAAATAATTCATATGTAATGAATCATAATATAGTTTTAATTTTATAAAAAAATTAATAGTGATGAAAATTAATTTTAGTAAAATCTCACATTAATCATAAATACATTTTTAGAAAAAAAATGTATTTTTAGTCCTACAATTTATGATTCATTAAACCTTATTATTTTTATTTAATTATATGAAATTATTTTGTATATTATGAAAAAATATGATTTTTTTCTTTTAAAACATTCTAAAAACTAATTCCATATATTGGATACTTAGTTAAAAGAAATAGACTAAAAAAAATTTTATTAGAGTAAAATATTACTTATGCTCCCAAAATGTTGAAAATGGGTCTCGTAAATTGAAAATATTCTTTTGAAATGATTTTTTATTTATAAATTTATATTTTTTATTTAAGGTTTTATCATAAACATTCAAATCGCTTCTCTATTATTTAAATGTTATAAAATTGAAAACATTTACTGAATAATCACTTTCCATATTCACCCCCAATTTCAAATATTTCAGAAAAAATCCCAACAAAATGTCCTAAGGTAATATTATTGTTCCAAATAGAATTTTAAAGTTCATTTTTTAAAATTCATATTTTCATATTTTAAAATTTTTCTATTAAATAAAATTATGTAATATAATAAAATATGATTTTCAAAGAAAATTAGTTTTCATAGTATTAATTTTTCTTATTTTTATTTATTTTCAATTAAAAAT
The DNA here is from genome assembly GCA_963277665.1 of Viscum album. Classification (NCBI taxonomy): domain Eukaryota; kingdom Viridiplantae; phylum Streptophyta; class Magnoliopsida; order Santalales; family Viscaceae; genus Viscum; species Viscum album. The sequence goes on from OY728119.1 coordinate 439,699,103, forward strand.
TAAATTAGGGTTGTTATATTATTCACATAAATTTTTTTGTTTTATTATCATTAAAATATAATATATTTTATTTCATAAAATAAAAATACATAGCGCTTAAAAAGACAATTTTTAGGAAAATACATTTATCATCACAAAATGTTCTTATTTATATTTTAGATTTATTAATTTAATTTATAAATGAATTTATATTAAAACGACCTAATATATTTCTTTAAACATTGATTTAAAATTCTTTTAATTATTTGTATACCTTAAAATTCAATAACTACACTATAAGAGTTTCATTTAATACTTATAATATTGTCTTTATAAAATGTATTGTCCTATCATTATAGATCAGTGTTTCATGTTAAACAATTTATTAAATATATTATTTATTTAATTTATAAATATATATACATATATATATATATATATATTAATCTCATGGTGTTACATCCCCCCCACGAATTGCATCATCATAATTCCAATTATTACATAATAATGAAAATAGATAAGGGTATTCATAAGATAGTGAAGACTCGCGAAAATATTTCTCATGAGATATCAGCCACAATTACATGGATAACACTTCGAAACTAATATATTCCTTTATAATTCATATATCCCTAATATTTATCATTTTCTCAACAATTTGATCTAATAGACCCCTTTTAATTAGTATCAAGAACTGTATTAAATACTTTTCTTCCAATGAGATTTCATAATCAACTTTATATTCATTGAATATAATAGGTTTATATTAAATTTCATTTCCTAATTCCAAAATAAATTGAATTTATTTAGAGAGGACTTATCCATTTCCTAAATCACATTAATTTCATTTCATGTTATAATAATAATATTGGTAAATAATATTCTCACAAAATTAAAATTGGCATATAATAATAATACAAATAGAGGTTTTATTTTAAAGTCACATTATTAGGGTGGTAAATTAATTCTCTTAGAAAACATGTTTTGTACACTAGAATATAATACAAAAATTCATCTATGAAATACTTGAGAGATTATTCTAATTTGTCAATATTACATCCCGAAAACTATTACACAATGCGCAACCTAAAGAGGCATAATTATGATTTTAATTAGGATTATAATTACTAAAATATAAAATTTATTTGTAAAACAAATGATGTTATATTTCTAAAAATTATTATAAAATTATATTCTCATGGTTTTTTAGGGTTTTAAGGAAATTTTTTATTTTTAGGTATATAGTACAAAAATATAGTTTTTAAAAACAAAACCTACAAATTTTTATAGGAAAACCATAAAAGGTTTAAAGAAAATTAATTAATTAAAGGTTTAATAAGTAAAACTATATATTTTAAAAATACTATATTGAATTTATAAAACCCAGGATTAAAATTTAAAAGACATCAATAATAATTTTCAATAAAAACTATTATGTATCTTTTCATTTAATAAAATATAAATTCTATAAAATTTGGTTTCTGATTGCTTTTAAGTCCACATATAGTTTATTTTTTATAATAAAAAATTACTTCCTTGATAAATAAAATCATTTATAATTTTATCTTATGCATAAATTTTAGTATTAAAGATACACTTTTTCTAAAAATGTATTTTTTTAAGTGTTATGTGTGCTAATATTAATATTAATATTAATATTATTTCCACTTTTAGAAATTGAATCAAATAAAATTATTTTCTTATTCATAATAAAAATTTTCAAATTAATGAATAGGATAAATTTTATTTGTTTGAATAAAATTATGTAACCATGGTAAATAATAGTTATCCTCGTAAAACAATTAATATTCAATGAATAGTAATTTTATAAATATAATATATTTTTAAATATAAATATATAAAAATATATACAATAATATAATGTTTATGAAAATATAAAAAAAATTGAAACTCATTTAAATGAAAATTAATGTTAAATAAATTAGTAAAACCTAACAATTAAAATGTAATCTTTTAATAAAACCAGTTTTTTTACACATTAAATGATTTAATTTAAAATATAATTTTCTCATATAAATAAATTAAATTTGGATAAATGGTGATCATGTTCATATTATCCAGGTAAAAATTTGGTAATGAGTTACAGTTTATATTTTTTATGATAAAGTAACTATAGTGATTAAAATTTTTTCCTGATTAAATTTTTCTAAAAAGGGTAATCTAAGGTGGCTCCAAATTTAATAAATCACATTGACACTTATACCTTCTAGAATGACTTTATTTTTTTTAAGTTCATACCGACATGTTTCTCCAACATTTCCCCACCTAACTCAACAAACCACACCATCCCCCATCTGATACCCCTCCAACCCCTTAACTAATATTATTTTATAGGGAAAACCCTTATTCTTAAATATACAAATAGATAACTCCAACCCATTATATCCTCCCATGCCACCCCCAATATAACTTATTATGAATTTCGATTCACGATACTTATTAAAATACCAAACAAGTAGTTCCTATCATTCTGAGGAATCTTCCAAAGCAATAAGAAGCTACTTATCAAGGTAATAATTTTAAATCCATTTCATTCCTTTTCAATTGAAATTTTTTTTCTAAAATTCCATATACACGTGTTTCCTTGATTTTTATTTTCATGATATTATATCCCATTTTATATTTTTTATGTGATACTAATTATCCCATATTATTATAGCCTTTTTCTAATGTCATTCTTATACTAACATAAGGGTTATCATTCTTTTTCTTCAATTTCAATTACAATCCATTATCATAATTTCATCATGATATTGATTATATTTAATTATCAGCTATTTGATATATTAGAAATGATATTTCCTCTCATAAGATTAGTTTCCTAAGCTATCACATTCTAAAGAACCTAAATTTTTGAAAGAAAATAGTATTGACATCTTTATCTGGATATTAGAAAGTGGGTGTGTTTATGGAAAAAAAACCACCAAAAAGTAATCATGATGAAAATACATGGTTGAGTTTCAAAAACATGTTAACTCTGTTTCAAAGTGAGTGGGTATAAAACTTTACACCTATCTATATACACGTGGGGATATTCTTAAAATAATTCGAACACTCCTTAATAAGCATAATTACGGATTTTTCTATCATAGATATGGTCACCTAATTTTGGAAACTATCTAAGTCAATTGTTATATTTTATTGATTACCCACCGACTTTAATTTACCCTTATCCACTACATTATCTGTGTTTATTTGATAATGTTACATTCTATTCCAATAAAACTAATACATAGTTTCTATATTGATTATGTATTGTTTAATCATCCACCATCATTAAATTAATAGATTATCTCCATGTTATCCTACTTATTTATGGGGAAATTATTGGAATTACTTATGTTTTTTTCTCAATATGTATGTTTATTAATTCCAAAGGCCATTATATGATACATTAATTTAAGATTTATATCTTCTATTTGATGAGTGCATTGGAAATAAAGAAGTGAAGGGTGGGTCCCAATATTATATGGCCCTATAATTTATCACATTATCTTATTAGATAAAAGTTTTTGGTATTGGGTGTATTCATACCAAATGAAACTATATGACTTGGTTGTGGTCTTAGAGGAAAGAATTGTGTTTGGTTGTGACCATGATAGTTTGAATAATGTCTTGCTTGATGCCATGATTATAAGGATTTAGATGTTCAGAATTATGTATTCCATCACTTTGGCTTTTGATATAATAATCCATATAAATATTTGTGTTATAATATTATCTACGGTTAATTTTCATGAAAAATAAATTAATTATATGAAATGTTTATTGATTATTCACTTTACTATGATGTGTATTCTTATTATGGTATCTTCAGTTGTACTTATATCCTTAATAATAATTTTAGATGAACCTTTGTATACTTCCATTTCCCCAGGGAAAAAGAATTTATCAATGAATAAATTTAGAGATATACTAAAATAAATTATAAATTTCCAAAAAGTGTTTTATACAGTATTTTTATGTTCCGATATAAATGGAAATAATGTGTATAAATGTTATATTAATAATTTTATATTAATCCTTTCTTTCTGATTTGATCCAGGAATCCTTTAACATTATGATAAATTAAATTGTGACTATGGGTTACTCGAGCAGGGGCATTATAGTTGGTATTAGAGGATGTATAATAGGAACATTTTGAACTATATATTAAAAGAAACATGTTATCAAAATCAATATTATAAATCCTTTGGACTCCCAATAAATTTTAATTGATTTGGGATTTTAATTTCTCAATATTCATAATCTTTTAAGATAATTAAAAATATTACATTGTGTATTGATAGGATATAACAGGAGGAATGGAAATCATATCATCTCCTATAATCAGTTAATGGATTTCCTTATAGAGTATATCAGAAATTATTATGTTATAAATGAGTGTATTTTGTCTATATTATTGAATTTGACTTAGGATTTAACTAATAACCTTAACTTTAGGAAAAAACCTAGTAAATCAACAACATAGTGTAATAATTCTGGACTACTTCATGACACAAAAACCTCTATCTTTAACTGTAACCACAAATCCATTAGTAGTAGAAAAATAGATCATTTACCTAGTGATGATATTTCTACCATTATGATGTAGTTAAAAGGGTAATTGTTTCATTGTACTTCTCATTTAATGGGAGATGTTGATCAATATTTGTTAGGTCTATTGTGTAAATAAAATTTCATTATCTATTGCAGAATTAAGAGGAGAGTGTTCATGAGTATGAGGATAATTTTAAAATATTTGTTAGGTCTATTGTGGACTACAAAAAAACCAAAAATTAGTATCAACCATTTATTTATAGTCTTAATACATGCCTTTAAAGAGAACTAGTCTCTCAAACATTTTCATTATAAGATGATATAATAACAATTTCCATAAAGACCAAATAATAATTCTCTATGTCTAAATTTTTCAAAGGAATTGTTGAAATGAATTAGATGGCTCGACACCATAGACAAAGAAATGTTTTGATAATAAAGAATTTAATTATAAGACATCCAATATGTGATAATTATGAAAGGAACCATGATGGGAATGATATTTTATAACAAGTTTGAAGATAATGTCCATATGGCTCATGAATGTAAGGGAAATAATGAATCCACCAATATATAGTGTTTTAATTGTAAATATATGGAATATTTTGTTAACTAATTCCCTAATCATCAAGGTAATTCTCCTTAGAAGAGGCATTAAGGTAATAGACAAGTTTATATGATTACCATAGCTGAATTATAAGTCCCTAAAAATGTGATAGCAATTAAATTGATCATTAAATTTAAGGTAAATAATTACTTATTTTATTCTAGGTCTTTTAAATCTTTTATATCCTTCATTTTTATTAATAATATTAAAAAATTCAGTGGATCATGAGATATGATTTGTAAATCAATACAACTAATGGGAATGTTATTATAGTTAGGTTATGTCATTTAATACCCATTATAATGCCAAGAAACACCCTACATTCAAACTTTATTACCACACCTATGGTTAACATTGACATTATCCTATGTATGGATTGGAATTATAAGTTAAATGAAAAATATATTTCAAGGAGAAGGAGATTATGATTCATAATGTGGGAGAAGAGTTATTTATATTTATATGTGGGGCCAATTTTTTTATTCATACCAAGATTATCCACAAACATCCCATATTTTTTAAATCCTTGGAGTGGAAAATAAGATTCACCCAATTGTTGGAAAGGGAAAATTATGAATGGAGGAAGTACCTATTGTGCATGAATACATTGTTCTTTTTCCTAAGGAATTGCATGTACATCCTCCGGAGCTTGAATATTATGTTTATAATGAACTCTTGTTAGAATAAATACATATATCTATGAATCCCGAAATAATCACTCGATTAGAATTAAGGGATCTAAAGAAAAAAGGGATGGAGTTTTTTTGAAAAGGGATTCATTGACCCAAATGTTTCATCATGGTGAGCCCATATTCTTTTTATTAAAAACATGTATGGTTCTAGGATGTTGTGAATCGATTATAGGGAGATAAATGACATTAATTTTAATAACAAGTATCTTATACCATGAATTTATCACTTATTTGATCATTATTAGGGACCTCAATAATTCTCAAATATTGATATCCACTATTGTTATCAACAATCAATGGTGAAGAACGTTGATATTCTAAATACAAGATTTTGCATAAAGTGTAGATGTTATGATTTTACTATAATTGCATCTGTATTGACATATTCACACTCTCTATTTATGGATACAATGAAGAGATTATTCAATGATTATATTAAATAATTTTTAGTGGTATTCATTGATGATATGTTGATTTAATCTAAAAGTTATGGTAAGCTTGATAATAATTCTTGGATATTTTTTTAGACTCTGAGAGATATGGAATTGTATGGGACATTAAAAAACTATGAATTTTGGATTTAGGACATCTATTTTCTTGGACATATTATCTCAATATATTTTATATTTATTGATCCATCAAGGATTAAGGAATTCAAGGGACAACCCACACAAAATAATATAAATGATATATTTATTCCCCTATTCTTAATATGTTTGTATATGTTATATGTTCAAAATAATTCTTGATTATAAAACCGCTTAAACACATTGACACCAATAGGGGTAAAATTTACATGGTTAAATAAATTTAAGGAATACTTTTTAGAGATAAATAAGACGTTATTCAATGAACTATTTTTGAAAATAACATTGATAAATGAAGGATTTTTAACATATATTAATTAATCTAAGAATGGATTAGGTTTCATCGTTAAGAAAAAGGATACAGTTATTTCTTAGGTGTCAATGAAATTGAAGATCCATATATAGAACTATCCAACTAATGTTATTGAATTGAAAACTGTAATACTTTCCTTGAAAATGTGGAAGTACTATCTCAATAGATGTGAATCATATATGGATCACACGAGTTTGAAATACATTTTATCAAAAAATAAGGTCAACATGAGATAATGATGATGGATACAACTACTAACGGAATATTATTAATCGATACTGTACCACACTAGGAAAGGAAACAATGTGTTTGATCCCTCAGGTATGAAATATCCTAATGTTATAACTAATATGAGGATGGAGATGGATACTATTTTAATGGGGTTGGTAATGTCTGATACGAGAATCATAATTGAAGGGAAAACATCTCTCTTTTTTTGAATGATTTTAAAAATAACATTACAAGAGTAGACAAAGAAATTCCTATATAAAGATAAGTATTTGAAAAGGATATTTAAATCCTTGAATTAGGGGATATTAAAAGAAATTGATTATGAATCATTTAGATTAAACTTATTTATGCACCCTGATAGCTAAAATATATATAGTGATTTAATAGAACATTTTAGGTTGTATGGTATGATGAAGTAAATTGTGTATTATGTGTCGATATGATTTTTTTCATGTAGGTAAACACATAAAGAGAACATCATAATTGGGGAATGAAACCTCTTCATATGTTACTGTGGAACTGGGACAATATTGTAGTGGAATTTTTCAATTCACTTACAATGACTTATAAAAGGGTTAATGTTATATGATTCATTTTGGATCCTCTTACCAAGTCAATACATTTCATAACATTAAATAAGGACCTACCTCTTAAAAATATTCCACAACACAATATCATTAATATAGTGAGACTTCATGGAGCACCCTATAGTTGTGTTTGATCATGAACCTCGACTCACAATGATATTTTGGAGGAGTATTTGGGAAGCTTCTGACACTATAAAATACTTATGCACCACCTATCATCCATAAAATGATTGGAAGTTTGAAAGGAATATTCAAACATTTGAAAAAAATTTGAGATCATGTTTTCTTTACATTCAAGGTTAATGGGATCTGTACCCACCTCTTGTAGAATTAATATATAATAATAGTTTCCATTAAATCATCCAGATATAACTATATGTGTAATTTTATGGGATGGAATTTAGTACTCTAACTTTTTGGGGATAAGTTGGAGAAAAAATATAGTAGGTCTACAAATTATTTATGGGATAATAGTGAAAGTGTGAACTCTTTGTAATTCTGTAAAGACAACTCACTATATATAGAATATCTATGGATATAATTATTGAAATCATCAATAAATACATTAGTGGGGCATGTATTCTAAAATCTATCTCCACGAAATCAAGTTATATGGTTCGGGAAGAAGGGGAAACAAAATCCTAGGTGAATCTCTCCTTTTGAATATTTTTAAAGTATTAGAGTTGTGGCATACTATATTGTTGATGATCATAAAATACATGTTTTAGGTGATAGGTTGAGGATATCATGGATATTTCGAAGAAAAGTCAAGCCAAAACATATCCAAAATCCACATAAGGTTATTTGTTCACAAATTTTTGAACCTTCAGAAATGAGCATCTCCTCATGATGGTAGACCGGTAGTGTAGAGGTAGTGGTGGTAACCTATATACAATGAAAATCTAATTAATGGATGTCTCTTGTCCACACATAGGTTGATTTGATAAACATTGTTAAATGTCACTATGATTCGTGGATATCTCTAGTCCCCACTAAGGTTGAGGCGGTAACCTCTGCACACCGTATGTCTACTCTTGAAAACACCATCATGTTGTGAAATTCATAATCATTCATGTCATACCCTATCATTCATGAAATTTGTTCCCCCACCCCCATTAGTAAAATAAATAGCCTCCCCCCCCCCATGTCCATGTTTTAAGTGGATGCAGACTTTGGAATTCCATCCAACGCTCTGCATTCACAAAACACTACCCTTCACGAGCCAGAGACGAGATGTATTTTCCATGGTTGTCATATTTGGTGAGACCGGCTCCATGGGTTGTTGAGAACCTCAAACCTTAAATAGAGATTAATTTCATGAATTTTAGTGGCCTTAACCTAAGAATAAATCCCTTTATGGATCTTAGGGTTTTATGAATTAATTATCCTTCACAAAACCAGCCACATGGGAACTAATACATCATTCATAGGTAGGGTCAAATTGTTTCCTAAAACATTAAAATCCATGAGACCCATTTCCTTTATAAATACATAAACTTTCATGAATCCAAATACTTCATGAATCCCACCACTTAGGCTTCCCAAGGTACCTCTTTTCAGCCAACACCCCTTCATGAATGGTGAGTTCCCATTCCCATTGTAACCATCCTAAACAAATTTATTCGTACTATAAATTCTTAAGAAACTTATATCACCAACCCTCATGTCCTAACTTTATGTTATAGGAATGACCTGGGATATTAACATTCTATTTTCTTCTAATCATACTCATCATAATTCTTATTTCACCTTAAATGATTCACACTAACATCCAGACCCATGATTTCCAGTCCTTCATAGAAGGGTTTACACCATGCCCCACACAATGTTGCATGAGTAGTAGATATGTAAGTCCAAATTATGGAATCATAAAGGGAAATTACCATCATTTCCTTGTAGATAGTCCTTTTCTAGATCATCTTATCCATTATCAAATAGTAATCCCTGGGTGTATGCCAAAAAAAAATTTGAGTTTCAAGATGTAAAACTATATATCCAAACATCTTAGTCACATGACAATAAAATGTATGAAAATTTACTTGGTACATGATGTTAAATTGTAGTCGTACCCTTTGTTATAAACACAATATTACCAGTGTACATTAAACATTGTATTCCAACTTCTCCCCAACTATTGGTTGATCCTCTTACCTTAGCCATCTTCCATTCATTATCCCCACATTGTAGTGCCCCTGGTTTCAATTATGTAACCCATAATTATTGTATTTAAAGTATATAGAGTGTTTGGGTGATGTTTTGGGGGGATTGGAAAAATATTGTTATGTTTTTGTGGATTTGATATAGTTTCATGGTTTGATCATGGTTTTTGGAAACTGCGAAAATCCTATATAAAACTGTGAACAATGAGAGAGAGGCTAAGTGGAAGACACATGGTTAGGTGCACAGTTTTTCCAAACCATGTGGCCACCAATATATAAATAGTTCCAAATGGGACTGTGTTATTTTTCATGATTGGAAAAAAAATCTGACCATGAGAGCCAAGCATGCGGGTTCTCCTTGAGGCCTAGGTAGTATCATGGTTTTCACAAGGTTTTCTTAACTTTGAGACTAAACATTCATGGTTTAAAAACAAGATCCTAAAAAAGTGGATCTAGGATGGGATTATGTTTTGACCAATAAATATTTCTTAAATCAAACCTAACTCGAGTATACTTCCTTCTAAAGGCTTTCAAACCCTTCCCCATGGAATTGGATGCAATATAAAGGTGTGTCATGGTTCGTTGAATCCTGATTCATGTGGTATGTTTTCATTTATAGTAGTTTTATCCTAGTTTTTCTTAGATCTACCTCCCTATCTATCACAATTTCTTATATCATGTTCCATTTTGGATATAGCTAAGGTTATGTATCTTAATCAAGATTATATTTGTTCCTTTTGATTATAGGGGATGAGATTTAAGGTAGTTTTCTGGAGATTCAACCTGGTTTCATTAGTGTTTTGGTGACATTCTTCATTTTGAACATAAATCCTGAGGTAGGTGGATTCACTTGTGGCTCTTCTTTTTAGAACTAGAATGATTAATTTAAAATATATTTTTTCTTGTGAAAATTATGGGGAATATTTTATACAAATCATGGTAGAGAACCACTTTAGTGATAGTTTAAGGAATTTTGGTGAAATTGTGTATTTTTGGATACTATTTTTGCAATGTAGTTTGCTTTCAGGATTTTAAAATGTTGATTTTAAATTATGTCATTACTAGTATTTTGGTAATGGTTTAACTGTTATTTTTTAAAAAAATTATTTTTTATTAAAATATGTTGAAATGTTTTTTTTAATGGGGTTTCAATAAAATAAGGGTTTCAATTGTATTTTTTGAATTATTTGGTTTGAAATGGTTTTGGAATACATGGGTTGTGTGAGTTTGTGATTTAGATTTAAACCTAAAAGGATGGTTTGTAACATTGGGGTATAAAAGGGGTGTGACCCTAAATATGGGGCATGGGTCATTAGGTCAGAAGGAGATTGGACACTTTTTGATGACTTAGTGTATTTAAAAGAAACCAATCATGAGTATAGAACTGCCAAAGAAGCATTCATGTGTGGGTGAATGGTGCATCATGGAATGGTAATTCCAAAAAGGAATATTAAATGGTTTAAAGTATAGTTTTGTTTCATTTCATGGATATAGTTTTGGTATGGAAATGTTTTTTACTAATAAATTTCATGGGTTTTAGATAAACCATTTTCAATTGTTTTATATATATTGTTTTTGTATAAATGTTATAAAATTTATATCCTAGTGGAATGTGTAGGGAAGTCATTTGGGGAAAGCCTACTACATTTCATTACTCATCCCTTATTTATAAAGTTGGTCCTTTTACAAATATTTCTTATCAAGACATTGGAAAAGGTATAGTATCAATCTTTTATAGTGTTGTATAATGCTACCAGGATTGTTTTGTAGAGTTAGATCAAGGAGTATGTTGGGAGCTGTCAATTCGTATCTTGGATTCTTTGACATTTTTTGGTTTTGTATTCCACTATTAACTTTGTAATTTTTTATTCATCTAATGGAGTTTGCTTGTGTATTTTGGTTTTGATAGCAATGGCATTTCCTTGAGTTGTTTTATAAGATTATCAAGCATCATGTAGTGGTTACTTGGTTATGGAATGTTTGGTTGAGTTGTTTTACTTTCACATGGGAAAATCATACCCCATAAATTTATGAAGTCCTTAGAATTCATTTCCATTGTTTAGCATCTTGGGGATGTCACCTAAGACCAAGTAATGTCTTTCCTCCTTCTCAATCCAATGAGGAGGTGTGGGATGTTCAAAATGGTCTCAACTTGTTTGGTCCTTGACTAACAAGTTTTCCTCTATTATCTCAATCATGGAGTTGAAATTAATTTTGTTCAATTCCTTTTTACGGATTAGTATAAAGGAGTAGGATTTTCAGGACTTTAATTATAGAGCATTAAAGTTTATAGTTAACCATTATATGATTAACTTCATGTTTCTAAGGATTTGGGTACATTCGTGTTTTAAAGACACTTATTAGATTTTACATATCATTGTAAGGGTTTTGGACGATGAGACGAGAATTCCACCCATTGAATAAATGACTTCACACTAGGAGTTCATATATCAGTTTGAGTACTGATATATAATTTGGTACAAAACTATTCATCTTTGTAAATTTTTACTGTTATTTTCAAATTTGATATTTTGAAAGTGAATGAAATGGTTATTTTAAAAATGGTTTGATTCACAAAAGCATGATGAAAATTAAAAAACTTCATGAATATGGAAATTTTTTATTTCAAAAAGAAATGTTTTGATAATATTATGTGATAGAATTTACAATTGATATGATTTCAATTTTTATATAGTTAAACTTATAGAGTTGGTTGTCTGTATAGAAAATGCACATAGTAGTCATTATAGTAACCAACTAGTGTTAGTAGCTAAAAATGTTGTTTCATCTAATCCACATGTTAATCAATAGATGGTTTAGAGTATTGTCCAAGCATTTAAGGCTTTTGACAGAGGTAACGTGAGTGATGAACTAATGTAAGTGGGTTATTCTGTCCAGTTCAAGAATCATAATCCAAACATCTTTTAGGATGATTTGGAACTCGAGAATGCATAGTTTTGGATCAACATGATGAATCAAATCTTCAATTTACATCACACACCATCATAGCTTAACTCAAACATTATGACGTATATATTGGTGGATATTGTGTTCCAGTGGTGGGATTTATCTATTAAGGCTAAATTAGACTAATGTATTGGATTAAAGGATTAAGAATAGTTGTTAAAAAAACAATTATATCATCACACTTTCAGAATTCAATGAATTATGGAATTTTTCATCTAAATGTAGGAAAAAATTTCCATCAAGGAATATGCGGCTAAAATCATGAATTTGGAGCACAATTCAAATGAATTTGCTGCTAATGTGTAACTGAAGGAATGAATCCTTGAATCAATGTTGTGGTAAGTGATTCACTCAATGATTATCATGATTTGTGTAATGGATTATATAGATATGATCAGTAGGGAGACTATGGAAAAAATAGGCATCTTCGATCCTATGGGTAGTGGGATCATGCTGATACATGTAAGAAACTGTGGGAACCCTAAAACTATAAGAAAAGATAAGGGGAATCTTATTTCCAAGATAGAGGGGTTGTAAAAAATCATAAGGCATGATCGATAAATCCTCCACCATAACCAATGATCCATTATGGAAATTATCAATGTGGTTTGTATGATCACATGAAAAAACAATGTGTGGGATCAACCAGAGCATGCCATAATTATAATCATATGGGGTATCTTCAGCGCTATTATGACACCGCTCCGAGGTTTGGTGTTTGGGAAACTTCTCATTTGTCACAGACATTATATGATTTGATGGGTTGAGGGAATCATAATACAACACTTTAGTATAAAATATATATCCATGTTGATTCCATGAATACCAAGACTCATTAGCAAGGGTTGTCTCAATAGGGAAATAAGGAACAAAGTCTCACGAGCATGAACTTATATGAAGATAAACAAGTTACTGTGAATAATTGGTTTAAACCATAAATGGTAAGAGGTATTATTCATTTGAATTGTACCCTTTTGGATGATTTTTTTGATAAATTTTCATCCCATTCAATTATTTCTTCTCATTCTATTAATTTTCTAGGTTAATATGTTGAGTTGATTCCATCTAAATTAAAACATTAAAGTATTTTTGTTCATAGAGAATGTCAATCCATGGTGTGTAGATAATTTTATATAACTATTGATGGATTTGAGTTGATATGGGGTTTCTCAATGATTTAGACGTATTTATATGACATAATCTATGGAATGGATTGGTTGATGATGTTCAAGTATCATGTCATTATAATACATAGAGAGTCAGTTTTACATCTTAGGATGCCGCCAAGCATCTCTTAAGGGAAGATATGAATGTAATGGATGGTGCAATGGTCTTGTTTTCAGTCGAAGTAGGAATGAACTTGTATAATTTCACATCATTGACTTTTTAATTGATGTAATTGATCAATAATATATGTTTTTAGTGGTTTTTGGTTAGTTTTAGATTGTTTTTCTTGAATATTTATGAGGGTTCCACCAACTAGAGAAGTGGAGTTTACCATTGATCTCCCATAGAGGACCAGTCCTATTTCCATTAAATCCTAACATATGGAATCCAAAAAATTAAGAGAATTAAGAGTACAATTAGAAGATATGGAAAGAAATGGTTTCATTCATCTTAGCACGTCTCTATTGGAAGAACTAGTCGTATTTCTCAAAAAGTGGAAAAAACTATTAGATTATTCATAAATTATCGTATTCTAAACCAATCTATGATAAATAATATTTATACACATCCATATATTTATAATATTTTCAATCAATGGATAGGATCATAGTGTTTTTCAAAAATTAACTTACGATCATGATATCACCAATTGTGAGTTCATAATGTTGATATTACAAAGAAATATTTCCAAAGTATATATTATCATTTATTGTATATTGTAATTACTTTGTGTCTTGAAAATTAACAAAAAATTCTTTATGGCATTGATGGATGAGATATTTAATAGGTATTTACATTCTATTGTAGTGGTCTTTATGGATGACATATTGGTGTATTCAAGATCAATGGTTGAGCATGAGAAATAATTGGCATTGGTGTTGGGAATCTTAAGGGGTCATAAATTTTATTCAAAACTATCAAATTCTTATTTTTGTATATAATAGGTAAGATTTCATGTCCTTCTAAACTCTAAAAAAGTTGTTTCTATGGATTCAGAAATTATTGAATTTGTTATCTATTTGAAACCATTAAAGAATTTCATTGATATATGTAGTTTCCTTGGATTATATGGTTATTATCTATGATTTTCATTATTTTCTATTATTTACCTCACCTATGATTTCTTTGAAGAAGAAGAATGTTCAATTACAATGGGAAAGAGAATGTTAAGTATTTTCAATATCTTATAGTTCAACTTACATTAGAACCAGTCTTGTATTTCCAAAAATCATGAAAAGTGTATGTGGTTTAATTTGATGCTTCAGGAATAGGTTTTGGATGCATTCTCATTTAAATAGTTCAGGTTTTTTCTTTATTTCTCAAGGAATTTGTGGTTACAAGAGATGAATTATCCAACACATGATTTGAATTAAGGTGTCATAGTCCATACATTGAAGACTATGCATCATTTCTTCTTTAGTGAGAAGATCATTATATTTACATATCATAATATCTTGAAACATATTTTATCACAAAGATAATTGATTCATAGACAAAGAAGATGGATGGAGTATCTCAAAATGCTTGACTTTGAATTTATGTATACATCAAGAAAAGTATATTTAGTGGATGATTCATTAAGATGAATGTATTATTCTCTTTTGGAAAAGGAAGCTTCAGACTAGAAGTAGTTTATGTGGGTCATAGCCTAAATGCACATGGAATATAAAGACCAAGATGATGTTGTGGTTTTTTAGGCATGTTTGTTTGTAAATTGGTGGAGGTGTTTAATGAGACTCAAACATCTGATTCAAAATGTTTTTAATGAGGTAAAATATCAATGTTAGTGAGACCATTGAGGGATGGAATCTAGATTTCAATTATGCATTGTGGTTAAAAAATTAGATTTTCAAACCTTGTATTTCTCGTAATAGGTTCTTCATGCTTACCACCATTTGAGATGAGATTTTCATCCTACAGAATATAATATGTATAAGTCATTGAAATCATAGTTCAGGTGGGTCAGTATAAACAGAAAGGTGGTTTCGATTGATTCAAAATTCTTAACTTGCTAGAAGGTTAAGGAAAAAAATCATTAACCAATACGTATGTTGTAGTCTTTACATATTCCTATTTGGAAATTGGAATATAAATCCATTGATTTTGTAAGAGTTCTACCAGGAAGATTTTAAAAACAAGATGCAATATGGTTAATATAGGATCATCTCACAAAGTCATCTCATTCCAATCCTATTCTTGAATCTCATATGATTGAACACTTTCAAAAATATATATTAGAGAAGTGGTAAAGAGGCATGGAATGCCTATTTTGATAGTGTTAAACAGAGACACATAGTTTACATACTGTTTCTAGAAATCCTTATAGAAATCCATTGGTACTTAGTTGACTATGAGTATGGTGTATCATCCTCAGACAGACGGCCAATCAGAAAGGTTGATAAAAACATTTGAAGACATGTTTTTGGATTGTGTAATGGATTTTGGTGGCTTGTGGGAAGATCACATTCTATTTTTGGGGTTCTCATATAACAAAAGGTATCATACATCAATATAGAAATCACCTTTTGAATAATTTTATGTCATTAATAGTCAATCACAAGTTTATTTTGTGGAAACATGTGAGACTTTACTGGTTAGGCTGACCCTTATCCATGAGAAGATGGAGAAAAGTTTTTTGATCAAGAAATAGATAGAGATGGCTCAATTTTTTTAGAAAGCAGATGTGAATCATCGTTGATAGTTGTTGTACTTCGAGGTGATTGATCATGATTTCTTAAGGATCTCTCCAAGGAATGGACATCATTATTTTGGGATGTAGGGAAAGTTATCTCCATGATACATAGGCACTTTTGATACACATGAATGGTTTGGTGAGGTTGCATATCAGTTGGATTTTCCACTACAGTTCAGGTCGGTGAAAAATGTGTTTCATATATTTTAGTTGAAAAAGTATTTGATAGATCCTATCCATGTGATTTAATGGGATCACGTTGACCAAGATCTTGGTTCGTCATTACTGCAAATGCTAGTAAGGATTTTGGATAGGAAAGAGAAATTCTTGTGTGAAAAAATCATCATTCTCAGGCATTTTTTGTCACAACATGGTCATATTTTGGAGGATACTAGCAAATGAGAGAAGTAAATGGCCATTAAACACCCCAAATTCATTCAAGATGCTTATGGATTTCAAATTTTGGGGGAAAATTCTAATGTTTTGGAGAATTTATCACCCTTATTTTCAATTATATATCCCTTAGTTTATGTATTTTTTGAATATAATGAATTTGAGTGATGTTTGGGAGGGTTTGGAATCCTTTTGGAATGTTTTTTTGTGATTTTTTGTAGGTTCATAGATTGATAATGGTATTTGGAAACCATGCAGCTACTACAAGAAACTGTGCACAATGAGAGAGGGGATATGGGGAAAGCATGTCGTTAGGTACATGATTTATCCAAAACATGCGTCCGCCTAGGAGAAACTGTATAAAATGTGACAGTGGGTTTTTATGGATCTTATATGGTTTTTCATACCATCCAATCCTATTATGTGGGATCCTCCTTGACCATGATTCTAGCACACAATTACCGCATGGTTTTCCTAACTGTGAGACTAACTGGGGACAGTTTAAAAACATGATCCTAAAAAGTGGATTTGGGGTATGACTATATTTTAACTCATCATATTTTCTCCATATAAACCCTAACTCAATTATTATTTACCCCAAAGGCTTTGAATCCACTCCCCATTGAATTGGAAATGATTCGGAGGTGTCTTTTGGTAGGTTGAAGCTTGATTCTCATGGTAAGTCTAAATTTATAGTAGTTTACTTAGTTTTTCTTATATCTACCCCTCCCATTTTCATATATTTAGTTCTACTATGTATAGATCTAAGGTTTCTGATGCCAATAATGATTATATTTGAACTTTTTATGATAATGGATGAGATCTATGGTGGGTTTTTTGGAGATTCAACTCAGTTTCATTGGAATTTTTGTTTTTTTATTCATATTCACCACAAACAATGACGTTGGTGTCTTCACTATCAACTCATTTTATAGAACTATGTGGATTAATTTCAAATTGAGTGTCTTGGGTGAAATTTATTGACAAATTATTGTGAAAAATGTGGTATAAACATTCTTTAGTGAAAGTTTTTTGATTTTGATGAAATTGTGGAATTGTGGTAAGTGGTTGGCAGTGTTCTTTGTTTTATTTATTTCAATATGTTAATTAAAGAATATTGATTTGTTGGAGTTTTGGTGAATATTTTTACTATGATATTTTCAATAATGTTAAGGTTTTATTAACATGCACTGAAATGATTTTTTTGAAAGGTTTTCAATAAAATAAAGGATTTATTCAAATGGTTTGAATTAGTCGGTCTGAAATGGTTTTGGAATACAAGGTATATATGAGTTCATGCTTTCAACATGAACCTAAATTAGGGGCATGCACCATTGGGTCAATAAATGGATGTGACCCTGAATAAGGGTTGTGGGCCATTTAGACGTAAGGATATTGGCCCCTTTGTGACGACATAAGGGATATATGATAAACTAATCATAAGTTCGGAACTATCATTGAGTCATGCATGTGTGCGTGTGTGGTGAATCATGGAATTGTATTCCATAAAATTTTGAAATGTTTTAAATTATTGTTTGGTTGATTTCCTGGGAATTTTTTTTATGTGAAGTTTTCTTGGTATTAAAAACATCAGATAAAAACTATTGATTAATTTTTTTATATAAATTTTTATATATAACTGTTATAACATGTTCTATACATGTGGTGTGAGTTATGAAGTTATTTGGGGAAATCATTTTGAGTTTCATTACCCACCCTTGATTTAGAACTTTGGTGCTTTTGTAGATATTTTTTATCCAGACACCGTAAAAGGTAATGTATCACACTTCTTTAGTGGTGCATCGTGAGAATAACAATGAATTGTAGAGTTAGATCATGAATAATTTTGGGAGAAATGGAGTTTTCTCTTGTAGTATTTGAGTGTTTGGTGGTTTTATCTTTCTCTATTTACTTTAATGTTTTGTATCCATTCACCATGGTACTGTTTTGTAGTTTCATTTTGATAGCTATGGTATTTCACTGAGTAGTTTTACATTATTATCTTTCATCATGTAGTAGTTACATGGTTATTTCATGTATAGTCAGGTTGTTTTATTTTCCAAAAGGAAAATCATCCCCCATCAATTCATGAATCCCATAGGATTTATTTCCAGCCATTGGCATCCTAGGGATGTATAATAAGTCCATGTAATGTCCTTCCACATTCTCTATCCAATGAGGAGGTTATGGATGTTTGACACACTATCCCTCATTTGTTATCCTTCCACAACATGATCATCCTTACTAAAAGATATTAAACCACATAGACCGGTCCTATGACATGGCCTTAAACTATGGAATCAAAGTATATGGGTTTTGATATTTGTATTGTAATATGTTACATTGGAAACCTCTATGTGTTTTCATCTTTATATATCATCAAATATAGGATTCCTCCATGAGATTCAATCCCAACATCTCAATGCCACCATCAAATATTTAATTGTGATCATTTCCCTTCATGGGGGCACACTATCTCTCTCCTCCATGTGTGATAATCAACTCCCATGGGGGTATACATTCTATCACAACCATCCAATCCAAAAGAGTGATTATCTTCCCCCATAGGAACACACTTATAACTCGAGCGTAATAATTTTCAACCTTGAGGAAACACTCTCTCGTTCTTATGAAACCCCCATGGTCTGATCATCTTCCCTATGAGAACACACCAGAATCCCACTATCAAACCTATACCCACAAGATATTTAACATTTCACTCACCTATCTCTATAAGATGTTAAACATGTGATCTTCTTAAATAGAATATACACCCCAAACAATTAATATATGATTTTGTGGAAAAACATACATAGATATCTATACCTATGGGGTAAACTACCCCATGGTCACCATTAAATGACTTTGGTTCCTCACCAAAGATGTATTATATGAAATATACCATCCAAAAAGAAATAATTTTAATGTTCCCAAACGTACCAACATCCAGAGATGCTCATAAATTCTCACTATTACTCTCAACTATAACTGAAGGTTCCTTCCCAATCTAGAAATAAGTAGCATTATTAACTGGCATCTACCTCAAGATAGAATTGGGGATGAGTTTCATGAACATGACTTAAATCTATTTGGGAGCCTCAGACTAGGAACAATGCTCAAATGAGTAATCTACTTATGGTGGAAAAGGAATCCCATCATCTATTTTTCATTAATGAGATAACATTACCGACCATTGTAGTGGAGTTCACCCACCAAAGGAATGTGGGAGTGCAGGGAAACCCCACACTCCGCACGTAGCCCTGATGGAAACAATCAGACATAAAAAATGGTTAATCCAATTTGATTCTACTATCCATCAACTATGATAACTCGTAAAATTAGTTAACTATAAGATTTTTAAGTCACTTGATCTAGAAATTAAGCACTTGGTCCCACTGAACAAATGGTGGGTCAAGTATGAAACTCTTTTGTGACTTGAGAAAAATAATGATAGGCATACTTAGTCTGTGAAATTGTTAATTTGGATCCTTTATCTACTTTAATGTTAATAGATTAAGATAGGGAATTGTGAATGACCTTCATCATATCCATCCTGACGACTCATTCCATGTAATTTATATGAATAAAGATACAATATATCAATGACCAAACATTGTCAGGCATAGGCAAGTATGAATGTGAGGTGGGAAATCCTACGCATTTACCTCCCTACGGCGACAGCTACTTAATCTATACCTAATGGCAACACATACCCCATCTCACCCTCTAAGATCACCCTAATAAGGATGATTATCACCCTTATTTGTTGATATTAACATGAATGGGTTATTCCAACCTAGGATGCAACCTTTTAATAACTCAATGCATTGACACTAAACTAACACCTCTACCCCAAGGGTTATGTGGTGGGAAACCACCACTGATTCCACTGGAAAACTACATTGGGAGCCTCTCCGTGAAGAGACTATATAGATCACTTCCATATGCCGAGGAGTTGTTCATGTTGAACCCATACCCACCATGGCCCTACATGAGAGATTCCTAGGAGGGATGCCCCCAATTGTGTTAGTTCCATCACCAATAGATCTCACAAGTCAATTTTTAGATCGATACCAATTTCACTCTACTGGTCCTGATCCAAAACACCCGGTGCTAACACACGGGGTATGACCAAAACAGTGAAAGGAAGGGACAATATTTATAAAAGCAGTGTATACCTCCATCATCAACATACCACATCTTGTTCCCATCAATAATGAGTATGTATCTGTATTCATCCAATCAGTATCAAGACCCTAGCTACCTCTCATGAAGTCTGGGTTGACACTATCAGCCATTTCATCCATCATAAACTGTTATGGGCATCTAGTAATGAAGATATTCACTATAGAGGTGCTCCCCACACTTCTTGTAACTATCAAAAAGATCCTCACAATGATGAATATATTGCTTGTCCTAATGATATATCTAGGGGAAATATGGTCATTACCCTGTACGGGGGTCATGATTATTGTCTAGGCCATAAAAATTATGAAGGAAACCCGAGTGACCCTAAGAAAAATGGGATTAGAGAATTCTCATGTCGTTAGAGATAGGACCCTAGGAATCATCCTATCAATGACAACCTCTTAGACACTAAGGTGAATGATTAAAAGATAATAGAGCCTTTACCACAATTTCTATAGATGGGGGTGTAATCCCATCAATTGGGGATTATAATCCCATAATTCAAGGTCAAAAAAAATCCCCAAATACCTTTGTAGTTACCTATAGGTCATGGATGTTTTGAACACCTTCTAAGGACTCAAAGTACATTAGTCTCTATCACCCTTATTTTCCCTCCCCTCATCCTCCAAACCTAAATTTGGAGAGACTTTATAGTCTAGGTTAATCCCCTTAGATAAATGTGAGAATAATGAATATCCCAAGATAGATGTTTCTTCTGGGTCATGTGATGATGAATTAAATACCTCATCCAATATGGATATGATCTTGATGTTTTATCCAACTTTAAGAGACTTTACTATTGGAACCATAGACATTCTATGCTATAAATGGAGTATGGTTTGTGTTTTATATCAATCCTCATTAGAAGTTCAGGAAGTTTTCCAAGAAAGGGATCATATAATTTAGGCAGGAAATAGTACCGAAGGTGGCATCATTTCCTAGTGTTTTCCATATTTTTTATTCCAAAATTTGGAATATGGAGAAATGTTTTTTTGGGAAAATGTAATTGTGTGCAATATTAAAGGGTGTTTTGAAACTTTCATGTAAGTCATGATTTGAGATATGTGCTTCAAAATTTGGAAAAGGAAATTTTTTTGTAAAAAACCTAAACTGTTTACGAAAAAATGAAGTTGTGCAGAAGAATCTTATGTGACGAATGTGATGTAAAAATGGATTTTCTATTCTCCTGAAGAATCTTCTGTGCAAAAACAGATAAATGTCATAAAATTGTGTACAGGGTTATCGGGTCCTATAAATAGGAAGCTACCCCCATGAAAAAGAAGAATAATTTTCCAATGAAAATCTGGTATCTCTTTTGTGTGAAATATTTTGCATGCAAAGGAATTATAGAGAGTTAATATTGCATGCAAGGTGTTCCATTAGTCTGAAAAGACCAAGTGAACCCTTCAGTGTAGTTGCATAAAAGATAATGGTTTCATGGAATATAGGGGTTTTGCGAATGTCATCTATCATGAAATTTCCCAAATCATTCACACAAGTTGAGGTATTGTGTTCAAGTGTAGTGTTATGCTTCTGGCATGCTTCTTAATATCCAGTTTGTGTAATCATTTCATTCAAGTGCATCAATTTAGTACTTCAAAGTAAGTAGTCTTGCATCCTAGGCTGAGAAAGAGACTTCAATTCAAATATGTTGAATATACCCTCATGTCAATAAACTAAGTTGGTCTTTTACCATGGCATAGAGCAAGGGGGAGTCGATGGTAGTGTTCTAAGGGACATAGTGAGCTATCCCTAAATTATTGTAAAGTCATTGTCCCTGGAAAAAAGTGATTGTGTCTGAACTCTTGTACTCCAAAATTATTAATGATTAGTGGATTTTTGGTATGACCGACAAACTGTTGGCATATGCTCCTGTGACATATCCCTTTTTTGTTAACCAAGTAATAGTGTTGTATGGCCTCTTTGCATGTGATTGGTTAATTATTGTTCATATCCATAATATAGGTTAAATATGTTCCTACCAACATGGGAACACAATCATATACATTAAATGAAAAAGTTGACAACCTAATTCACCCCTCCCCTCTCAGGTCATCTCGAGGATCTACAATTACAATATGTAGTGGACATTTAGACTACATGGTGGCCTATTTCTTGGTAAATTTAAAAAAAACTATTTTTGTGCCACTAATAGTTCTTTATTCTATGAAAATTAGTACATGGGTTGACCAGGAAAATATTATCCTCATGATAATTAATTAGAGTACTTATGGAGACTCTTGGTCACTGACCAACTACCAATCTCATTATGACCACCTGTAGCTACGAAAATTGTCATCTTAAATTACCTTAATATGGAACATATGGTTTGTTTCATCTTGACTATTTGGGAAACATCCTATTTCCTTAGATATTTTTAGCAGACCTGCCTAAGAAGCCACGATCACATTAATTCCATTCACTAATAGCACAGGAAGGTTGAAATCATAGTTTTCCTAGTAGATAGTGGCCTTGAATCGTATGGTGACCACCATACTCTCAATAAAATCTACATCAAGAGACTTAATGTGCTCCAACGAGTCATGGTAGATTCATCTAGAAATGTGTAGATCATAAGATGGTGTCATTACATTGCCCTCAATTTTAGCCATATCCCATAGAAACAATGGGGTTATCACTAGGATCATCCCACTGAAAATGACAGTTCCTCTCTAAACACCACCAGAGTGAATCTCTTCACCATTTACCCTATCAGGGGTCAGAGAAATAGGATCTCTGATACAGTTCATGATAGGGAAAACCAACTCAAATGGGTGAAAGAGTACCATATAGATCCCCTGAAAGGCACATGTACTCATCAATAAAGACTGGATTTGGGCTTTGGAGACCCCCTAATGATACATTGTAACCCACCCACTGATATATTAAATAGTTAAAGAGCCCTGTGAGTCTTACCAATCCATTAAAAACTAAAAAATAGATTTTGTTGGATTTTAGGGTGGGCACATTTCTCTATGAGATAGAGGGGTACATGAGGCATACTATGGAGCTTATGTCTATGAAGTTATCTGACTATGGAAATTTAAAATAAACCCCTTAACTTATCCTATTTGACACCCAATACTTCTTTCCCAAGTGGCCCCACATATCTGATCAGGGATAAAGTCATGGGATATATAAAATAGATTAGATTTGAGTCTCACACTCTATCTGAGAAGCGCACATACCCACCTTGTGATCAAGGTTGAACAACCTTCTAAGACAATGAGCTTATCACATCACTATTCTTCATAAATACTCACCAGAATGATGTGATATTCCCTCTCACATACCACCTTTAGGATATGGAAATCAGATAAGTGTCAATTCCACTTGAAATATAATAGAATCTTGATTGCATAAATCATATTCACTATCCAAAAAATGTATAAATCCAAGATTCACCCGGTTCAATGGTGTGAGTTATCCGCTAAAATATCTATCACAATTTCCCTAATGGTTCATCACAATGTTAGGGAGTCCATAATCATAGTTTGATGAAAATATCTATTTTTTAAAAACATAAAAGGAACCACATTTGTTTATTACTTTTATCGATCCTCGTGATTCATTACGGTCTGGGACGATCTTTGAAAATAGTTCTTCTACCAGTTCATCTCCACCTCATGCAAGACCTGTATCGCTAACCTCTTCAAATGTATGATGATTTATGATGAGGAAGTTTTTTATTTCATTTCCCAGAGGAAGGTATTCATGTACTTGCTATACATTCCACTTTCAAAGGATTATCTTCAAAAAATGTGTGTGCGCAGTATCAATGATGATTTAGTCCCTAACCTCATCTAAATAAATTATATGGGTAGATTTTGAAGGTTGTATGTAAACGATCAGTATCTAGAATAACCTTTATAGTGGACCAAGATAAGATCATGTCGATTACCCCTTCCATCTCCTGTGATAAGTCCCATAAAAGAAGAGATAGCTATCACTCTGCATACAAAGGCTCTTGATCATATAAACATAGTGGCCCCTTTATCGGATCAACCCTTCCAACTGTAGCCCCTATAGGTTTGTTCTCTTCCAATTTAGCCTCATTAGGATTAGGTACAGCCTCAAAGATAGAACTTTTCCTGGGCCCCCCATCAAATCAAGACACATCTTCTTCCTTTCATATAATGGATGAACATGAATGAATCACTGAAAGATAAAAATGTCCTAATTTATTTCAAAAACACCCTATAAAAATGGATTGTGAATATTCTGTAATGTATGATTCCATGAGAGGCCAAAAATAATAAAATTGTCAATAATTACCTCTACCACAAGATCATTGGGAAGAATATCATAGAATATTTTTCCTTCAATGATTGGATCTATGACCAAGTCAAGCTTATCTTAGTCATTTTTTGGGACACCTCAGGATTAGTGGCACCTATCTCCACTAACCACGAAAGTGAAAGTGAAGACATTTGTGAGTATTATTAGGCTCCTTGTTGATGAATACATAAGTACAATGACCAGTTGGATTTATAGATAGTTGCTCACACCCATGGCATCATCCTTGTTCTATTAAGAAAACCATAACCTTATGTGGCCACTAAGTCACCTCCTTCCACTAAATCCATGTCTATACCACAGAATTATATGTAATGAAATTGTATATTTCTATTGGGAAATAGAAATTATAATCTTTTATAAATGATGAAACTATCTCAAACCCATGGTGAATTCATGCCTCCAGAATTGGGATATTTGCCCAAGGAACCTCTAGCCATGAACTATTTTATATTCAAGTATCAATAATGAACTTTGTAAATCCTTATTACACTAGTGGATCACTAAAAAAGGCTCAATGATGAGGAATTCTATGTGAACCCCACATGAACATTAATTCCATTCCATCAATTGATAGGTAGAGAACATGCTAGGAAAATAAATTGCTCGTTGATTTAGGCCAGATGAATGTGTGGGCTATCACTTGGACTTAGGCTGTTTATGATACTGAAACCAGGAAGTAGGACTCGTATAAGGTTTGGTCGGTATATCCTTCCCAACCCACTCTATTTGGAAGAAATCCATATTTCACTGTATTACTTGATCAGGTGACTCAACTACAACTGCTTCATGATCAGTCATGCCCCACCATGGACTGAGATTAGTCACCCGGTGCCCAGCCATCCTAAATTCAGAGAAAACCAACTAATCAATAGTAGTTTACATCCATCACTATTTGAAAAATAGTTCCTCATCCAATTATTCACACTATGATCCCTACTAAATATTGTCCTCATTAGTTTAAAATCATGACCCTTACCAAGATATATGATGTTTTGAAGCACCATAGGGTCATACTAGTGCGGCTCTCAATCCTTGAGGATCTCCTCCTGTCAATGGAAATGAAATAACCCCCCATTGAAGATACAAAGATCGTCATAATGTGTGAGACCAAGATATAAACTATCAAGGCCTATTATGCAATGGAATATGAGAATAAAAAAATTTGGATCATTGTTTCTTTATCCAATGATGATTCAGGTTCTACTATTTAGTGTCACATACACCAAATTTATATCATTGTCCAGTTCAATTTCATGTAAGTCCAAAATATCCTAGTGGATACTATTTTTATAGTTAATATCCTCTCAACCTGAAAATACCATAAGATAGGGCTCATGGAAGAGGATATGATCCCCTCTATCTTGTAAATTCATATATTTAAAAAAAACTGGTAGAAGGCATGTGGAATTATTTGACTACAGAAACAATTTGGAAGCCTTTTGTTAAGCACTAAATTTATGGTAGTATCAAAATAAACATCCTAAAATGACCTTATTTGGGGGACATGTGTCCATATACACACACTAGTACCCTCTTAGTACCACAAGTTCCTCAAATACTACCCTTATGGTCAAGTAGTGGTATAATAGGGTTATAATTCTCCTGAAAAATCTTGTGAGTTATGATATTTAAATATAAAATACTATAAAAGGGAAAGAAAAATCCATATAATTATGAGGTTCATTATATAAAAACCCCCAATGACCTGATCACCACTACAATAGATATTTAATTAGACATGAAACACAGAAATCCATTGATTGGAACCTATGACACTTGATCAAGGAAGTTGTTTCCTAGTCCCCAAAAACAAAAATACTCATAGATTGCATTATAATATTTCATTAGATAAGGATGGAAAATCCTAGTGGACCTAACCACTATAATGTATTGATTATTTCACCCCATGTCTACTAATCCACAACATTCCCACATGTTCCAAAAAGCGAGGCTATCTTGATTAAAGCCAGCCTGATGTCATTACTTTGATATCAGGAGTGTACATCAGGGTTTGAAATAATGAAGGAATATATCATCATATATTTTCATTATAGTATCCATAGAATAAGTGTTTATTGTTGAAGAATATTCTATCATCATATTGGGTTTTGATTCTATATCAGTGTATTCGACTTCAAGAAAATTACTCTATTCCTCGGATCCTCATATCTAAGATGATGATGATGATACAGAAGATGCCCCTTACATTTTAAGAGGGTGTCACCAATGTTTTTTGAATGTTGAATGGAGTAAAACTTTTCATCAAGGAAGTCTCAAGGTCAATAGTGATCAACGAATCCATGTCTCGAGAGGAGAAACAGTAGTATGTGGCCCTCCTGATGTTTCACCTTGATGTTTTTTCCTGGAGATATGATAAAATTTTATTGATTGACCATTATATTTTTTCACATATGTTTTTCCTCCCAGTGGGTCACCATGGGTTAAAATATCCTCCCAAAAAAAATTCACAATTCCCATAGTTCAATGGTCGAGGACGGAGTCGACAATCTTATTAAGTACAACTTCTTCAGATATGTATCGTACCCTAGGTGAATAACCAATATTGTCGGAATTATGAATAAAAATGGGTATATCAAATATTAAAATAATTTCAGGATATAAATAATTATTACAAGAAGGATGACTTTCCACTTTTGGTGATAGAGCAATTGATTAATGGTATGGATTGGATCTAAGGCCACTCCTTCATGGATGGATACCCAATGTATAATCATAACTTGGTGGACCTTGGGGACAATGCAGAGAATGCCTTTTGAGCACCAGAAGAAATATTTTTCTATCTGGTAAATCCTTTCATTTTTATGAATGTTGAATTCACTTACCATCATGTTATTCATCGTATCTTCAACCCACTACTCGAGAAACTGGTGGACTATTACATGGAAGAGTTAGTGGTTAAATAATACCAACATAACGACCTTATAAAAGACATTGATATGTCTTAAAAAATTTTCTTTTCCCACGACATGAAAATGAACCCCATGAATAGTGTATTAGGGGTATCCTCTAGAAAAGATTCCATCTTTGTGGTCAGGTATATAGTTATCAAAGTCAACCAAAATAAAATTAGGGCCATCAACCAAATTCGAACACTTTAAATCCTCTAGGAGTTGGAAGGATTCCAAGGACACTTATCCCATATTCACTAATTTATTAAAAAAATTGCTTGTGAGTTTATTCTCATTTAGAGGATCCTGATAAAAAAACAGTGTTTATATGTCGTATGAGGACTACTAGACTGACTTTGAGGATATTAAGAAGTATCTTCAACAACATTGGTTTTTAATTCCTTTCATCTCAATAAAGACACTAATCCTCTTTGTGACCTCACTATAATGATCCCTTTGTCACATCTAGTCTAGACAAAATAAGACAGAGAAAACATCCAATAGTTTCTTAGTCGCATTCCCATCTACCTGAGGTCCATATACTCCCCCATTGATAAGCGTTTCTCTATGAAGGTCTTTATAGTGTGAAATTGGTGAAATTATATTCACCACCATGAGATTCAACTAGTTTCATGAGTTGACCAACTAAATTAAAACCTCAGTCTCACAAAGATGATAGGGTGATTGGCATGTTAGATGGTAATCCTCCAGTAGTGGGATATCATGTTTTTCAAGAAATAAGCTTCCAAGGGACATGCACTATTAGACTTCCTAGCTATCAATGAAACACCTAATTAACTACCATTGCCAATCAATTTCTTATAAGAATCCATTATCTCAGGGGATTAGGTTTCACTAAGATAGAAGATGTATTTTGATGGTCCTTCATAGAATCTGACCGGTGGCCCAGAAACCCTAAACTCAATAGAGTAAGATTGAGAATCGACTTCATCCCTCCAAAATTGGTTGACCTTCCATAATAATCCTCTTTATCTAAAAGTTATATAAACAATGGGGAAGAGTACTATGCCCTCATCGCAGGTATAAAATTGAAAATCAAGGTCAATATACCCTATTTACATTTTAAGGGGGGACTCTTTGTTGTTCAACAAATTGAGAAAGGTTGACTTATTCATCAGAGACTGGGACCATTCCCCCTTATAAATTTATATCATGAACTAATTTTTTAGTTACCTTCCTAAAAAAATTAAAATCATGTTACCTAGTCAAAGAATGGATAATATGACACCTTGTAATGCTTGACTACATCCCTGGAAGTGCCTAATAAAAATTACCTAGTCATTCTTGTGGCACATCAGAGGGTCATCACCCCCGCCACTTCCATTAACGATGATAATGAATAGTTATATCAACCTTCCAATGATGATTTTTCATCAGACCCTCAAATGTTCATGTGGATGAATAAAATTCTAATTTTTTTGATTCTATTATTGAGTATATCTAGCATGGAATTACTATGAAAGGATGAGACAATTGGGTGTGAATCCACTAGGGTAACGTACAATTTACTCTCCATAGGTTCCCCAACAATTAAATATATCACTTTAGACATGGGTTTTATGTAATTATTCTCGATTTCATCCAAGAATATGAGATACCTCATGTCAGGAAATAATTCCCTATTAGGTCCAATAACACCCACCAAGTAGGATTGAAGCTCTCAAACAAAATCTTGAGGCCTGGTTACTTCTATCCCACTATGTTTCATGACTATATTGAGTACATCAAGTGGTTTCATACATGTCATATTCATGCCACAATTGTTTCTCAACCACTGAAGCTTATCCACACTAACAACTATTCTTGTCCCTTTGCAGTTTGGGGACTCGATGTTATGGGTCCTCACCCACTAGTGATGACTTGACATTATAGGTTCCTTTTGATTTCAATAGACTTCTTCTCAATGTTGGAAGAAGTAGATACCCTAAATGAAGTTAAAACAGAGTCCACGATTAAAATTTTAAAATTTCACATCATACATTGATTTTAGGTTCCTCACGCAATTCCCACTAACAATTGTACAATTTTTTGAGCTACCAAGCAATAAAAAAATATGCCAAGTAAAACATCTAGTCTAGTCACACTTCTCGCTATCATATTTAGTGGAATGGAAATATTTTTAAATTAAAAAAACATCTCTAATATTTTTCAGGAGATGTGGTTAAAAACAAAAAAGAGTTGTCCCAATTGACTAACTATTTCCCTATGGGACTATCATATTATAACTTGAAATTCCACCAAGATTACCCCATGTTCTACAGTGAATGGAAAAGAAGATATTTTATATATTGAGGTTTTTTTGTTTTCATTATTAATGGATTTTCATAACCAAAATATGTGTGACCAAATAGTGTAATTCCTCCTAGATGAGTAGGAATATCTTGAGTAAAACATGATTCCTGAATTGTAAAATATTTTGATGTACCATAAAAGGGTAGTATTAGTGTTGAAAAAAATATTCCTCATGTACACCTTTCTTTAGGGTGAGATGGTACGAGGTCATAGAGAACTGATGATACCTAGAAAAAATAATTCAATGTTGGAACCTAAGTAAGAAAGAACATAAATTATCCATATGGTATATTCCAATGGACTATACTCTTTATCCCCATAGGTGAGGAGCATATCACACCATCCTTAAATTCTATGTTTCTCATGAAATAATTCACGTGAACCCATAGTCAAATCTACAAAACCTTAAAATCAATTAACTCGGGTCAATGAATTATGACCATAAAATATTTTTAACCAAGGTCCAGGAATTAATATGTTAATATATTTAAAATAATAATAAAAGCTTTGTGACCTTAAAATAACAGCTACCCCTTTTGATCATGCTCCATTCCTAATAACTATCAGTAGCCTTAATCTGAGCTGTGTGACAATAAAATACAAATCCTAACATACTCATTATATTAAGTTAAACTATAGCTTTACCCTATATGATCAATATGATATTCTTCATATAAGAAATGTGAGTTGAAAAAATATTTCCTTAGTACACGATGTAAAATTTTAGCCTTTACCTATGCGATGAAAATAGGATGCTTCAAATAATATGTATGATATGAAAAATAATATTATCAAAACATGGAGATAAACTAGAGCTTTACACCATTTTACAAATATAGGATTCCTCAAATCAAAAATTTGAGATGAAACAAGTATACCATCTTTAGTAAATGATGTTAAACTATAGTCTTACACTAAGATATAAACAAAGGGTGCTTCAAATGATATGTATGAGATGATTTTATGTTATATCTAGAGAGGACTCCACCCTTCCAGCATAGATCTTATAAACCACCACATTCTATAAATATGTGTGGATTGATTAGTATTTCTTATGGGAACGTAGGGATTCCCATATCTATTATATGGGGCCTAGCCTTAATACCAACATATTTTTGGGTCCACTACCTTGTCCAAGCCTCATAAACCAAAATTATGTTCAAATGGTTTCATGATTGCTTGGTGAGCCTTAGGTAATCCTTGGAATTCTCTTAACATTGGATTTTAATTCATTTTCACCACCCATACATTATTGTAGTACCTAATCCCCTTAAGTTCAATGCATAATAAACCATAATTAAGTGTATTTTGGGTATTTTTTCCAATAATTTGAATATTTTGATTCATACCTCATGTTTTATAAAACCAATGTTTCTTATTAAGGATAATATGTGAGGAAGGGGAAGTGCTCCACCTAGTCGGCCAATGCCCTAGCCACCGATGACCTGCACTCTGGCCCCTCACCCCTTAGGGGTGGTGGTTCCTTCAGTGTCTTATTAAG
This sequence comes from Viscum album, assembly GCA_963277665.1. NCBI lineage: Eukaryota > Viridiplantae > Streptophyta > Magnoliopsida > Santalales > Viscaceae > Viscum > Viscum album. The sequence continues at coordinate 439,731,247 of OY728119.1, forward strand.
ATGGTCAGACCAAGCCATTTAAACATTTCTCAAACCCAGATATTATTCCCTCATTTCCTTGGATAGATATCAGTCCAAAGGTTCTATAAATCTTCATTGGAGCTCTATAAGTTCTGATTTCAACTCGGGAGTTTAGCGATGCTTCTTCTTTACTACATCTGACTTTTATTTCTTTCTTCACAATTTGAAGACCATGGATGGATGTGTTTGACCTCTTATTCATTGATTCATGGGGTCTACATGAGCATCTAATAGTGAGGCTTCTCAATTATAAAAGCTTTAAGATCAGGTTTTCATTGGAGGATGATTTTATCTAGGCTTGTTCTTGCACTCCTCGTTCCTAAAATGTGTTTTGATTTCACCTATTCAAATGTTCATATGAATATGATATGAAATGGGATTCACCTTCCATGGATGTTTGGGTAAGTATTCTCGAACATACCCTACCCTTCCATAATCTTGTTATTCTTTGTATGTTAGTGAATTTGATAGATCATTACCATTTCTGCGATAGTATAACAAGATCTGTATACCAACCAATGTCACCTAGGATCTATGCTGAGGTTGATTTGTTGAAGCCACCTAATGAATTTTTCTAGATCACTATTGGTGATGATTTTAGGCACAAAAAACCGGTTATTTTTTAATCATTGTTTGATTTTTGTGCCTTGTGTAATAAAATGAGATATGTATAGTAGGTTTTCATGCATGAATCGCAGAAAGATTCTGGATTCCATGCTTCTCAGACTAGGACGGTCTCGAATGGGGTACCTTCGTACTGAGACAATACATTGTGTGCGAACTGTTCTACCAAGGGTTATGAGATGGATGAGTCTGAGCAGCTCCCCAGGTTGTCTAATGGTTCAGAATTAGTGTTCAATTTTTAGTGTAATATATCTTTTGAAAAGTGATATTGAAGTGAAGCTATTTGGGTAAGGATGAAGACATATAATGATTTGATGGTCAAGAGAGCCTTCTAAAGATGACTAGGTGATATTAAGGAACTGAACACTCTAGTGGAAGTTACACACCAAGAAAATGAAGTGGGTTTTATTGTTCGCATTACTGGTGATGAAGCTTCTAATCCTAGGGATAAATGGGTGAAAAATCTAGTGGAGGTGGAGGGATAGAAATTTGTTTATTCTTTGATATTTCTAGTGTTGGAACGAATATCAGATCAGTCAAAAGGAATTCTGGATAAAGAGGTGACGGTTTTAAAGAAATCTGAGGGTTCCTAGGTTACCCATATAGAGATGATAAAAATTTGGGTCGTAATACAGTGTTAGAGATAGGAGGATATTCAAACCTATAACCATTTTTAGGTCTATGGTATTTTCTAAAGACCAAGATAAGGTCATTGAGGCTTATTTAATAGGAGGTAATGATATGGATGATGTCCTCCATAGCAAGGATTTGGGAGATAACATCTTGCCTTCAAGGAATAAAATCAAAGTGCGCAAGGAATACTCATTTTTTCAGAAATCAATGGAGACCAGGTCAGGTAAAAAACTAAATAAAAGGAATTCGGATGTAGGCATGTTTCTAATATGTAGGGGAGTCTTGTGGACGACTCTGGTGTGGTTGTTGTTGTCAAAGCTACTGTGGAAAAAGGAGTTATCAAGAAGCCCATGGAATTTCATGTACACTTCGAAAAAGAAATGGAATATGAGTGTCCTTATATCAATGATACATAAGAATAGGAAGAAAAAATGATGGGTAGGGTCGTTCAGGTGGATATCAACAGTAAGAATACTACAAGGGCCGACAAGAAAGACCTTATTTTGATAAGGGGTTTCAATGAAGGGAAAATAAGTAAAGAGGAGTACTCTCAAACTTGAGACAAGTTAGCGGACCTCTTTAAAGAATTCATCCATGACCATCCAGATGAACAGGTGCACTATCTTACCAGGAAACTATATAGGGAGGATTCTTATAATAGTATTATGTTCTATTTCAATAATCTTGTGATTTTCTAAGAGGCTTTTCCTCCTGGTTAAACTTTATGGTTTCTCACTTTTCCTTAAAAGTGTTTTCTAATAAAAAAAATTAATTTTCAGTCAATTTCCCTTACCTATTTCATTGAATCCTAGCTCAAAAGGACTCCACCCTTCCAGTTTTGGTTTTCTACCACAATGCATTCTAGAACTATGTATGGATTTATTCCAACAACAATGGGATACATAGTGATTCTCAGATCTCATATCCTTGGTTCATCCGCACTATCAAATCATCGTAGGGTCTTTCCTTTATCATTATCATGATGCTAGATTGTTTGTACTCTACCTTGGAGGTTTTTTGGTAAAGGGTATCCTTCCTCCCTCTGTAAACACATTAGGTTTTCAATATTTCATTCCCTTCATACATATGTAGGACACGCAAACCCTCTGGTCTAACCTCTTGTACCTTGAAATAGAAGGAACATCATTCTAAACAGTATGACTCTAAATTACACTTTTCAGCATCCTCATCACACTATATTAAACTATAGCCTTACCCAATATGATAAATATGGGATTAATTACATGAAAAATGATAGATAAACCAAAAACAAACATCCTCAGTGCATGACATTAAACAATAGCCTTACCCAATGCGATTAATAGGATAACGCATATGAAATATTTGAGATGAATAGAACCAATATCCTCATCAAATGATGTTAAAATGTAACCTTAACCTTTATAAAAAACAAATGATTCCTTTTATAACTAATATATGATTTTTAAATTTCCTCACTATATAGTACTCCACCTTTCTAGAATCATTCTTATTCCACTCCATGTTCCAGAACTATGTGTTCCTTGATTTCCATTCCCATAAGAAACCTAAAAATTCCCAAATCTCAGATCCTTGGTCAAGTCCCCACCACAAACTCATTTCAAGGTCTTTCCCCTCTAGGTAAATCTTGATCCTTTCCTATTGACTTAATCATACAACGAATTTGAGAATGTGGAATGATAGTTCCTAGGTTACTCAACCACCCCCAAGTACATTTCCCACTTCTATTTTCACACTTCATTTTTCCATAAATTTATATCCTCATCATTCCCTTAATCTAAATAGACCCCTAATGAAAATGTTTACTTTCCATAATATCTCACCTGTTGTTTTAGGAACACACCTCTAGGGCCTTCCAAGTAAAAAATGATGGTTCCTATGTTTTGAACATGGTCAACGGTTGATCCTGTATTTTTTTCCACATCATTGACTGGTACAGTTGTGAAACATGAGTTTTGAACATAGTTAGTAGTTGTTCCCCACCGATCAACCACCCTATTTGATGATCCAATTCATATAGGTCATTATTTACTATCCTTTATATGTCCCATTAATCTTGTGGGTATTTAAACACCCCATGTTCCATCTTTCCATACACATGTACAGTGACTAATTGGGTCAGAACCTTTTAGGATTTTCCTAGGTCAGATACTCCCCCCCCCCATGTTGTGTTCTCCCCAATAATGGGAACACTTTATGAAACTTTTTAGTCACATCAATAATTTTTCTCATGGTATTAGTGGTTGGGGACGAATTACCCTAAGAAAGGTTGAGGCATGTAGACACTCCCCAAATAGAGCATCATATCTTTCATCAAATCTGAATGACCATAAACTAGGAGTCTTTGTCCAAACATCACAACATTAAATTATGTACAAGTTGTAGTATAGATATTCTATGTGGAATAAGGCCTCCATGAACTCACTTCACATTGGGTTACCTCTCTTCCATTCCATCCATGCTCCTTTATGTTTCTCCATTGGTCCAATGAATATGAACTTAATCTATTTTCAACTCTATGGTCTAATCATTATGACTATAAACTTTTTACAACCTTATAGTCCATGAATTATGATCTTAAACTATTACCTACCCCATAGTCCACGAATTATGTATTTAAAATATTTCTCACCTGATGTTCCAAGCATCGTGACCTTAAAATTATTTGAAACCCAATTGTCCCAGCATTATAAACTTAATCTCGATGAAAAATGTTTCTCTGACTAGTATATACTTAAAAGATTCCAAAGATAATTGGAACATAGCTCTCTCAGTTTGAATATCCATATGGAAAATCTAATGAAAATTTACACCCCCACTCATCAATTAAAGTTTGTTACATAGAAAAAATGGGGGTGTAAATAAAAAGGAAAAAACCCAACAAAACCCACTGTGGGCCTAGATCAAATACAGGTTGTGCTCACTGAGCACATAGGTTTAGGAAAAAGTTAGAGCCAAATCTCAGTCCCCTATTCCCAAAAAACTTCTCTATGAGGATCTACCCATTGTTTTTATGGAAAATGCACCCCAATTCCACAACATAACATGATTATTCACATTATTTCACACATATTGGTTTCATGATTCTAAACTCTTCTTTAAATTTCATAATAACATGATGTTGAATTGTGTGTTACATTTTCCTCACTATAAAATATTAAAATATGCATTCCAAGTATCTACTAAATGATGATAAACTATATTCCCTTCATCGTTAAGGAATTCAATAGTCCTACCAAACATCTTAATCCCTCTCATGAATATCCCTTTCCCCATTTAGTGTTGATCACCTACATAACCATTCATGTTCCCTAACTACTACCTGATATCGAAGATGATGCTCCCCTTAAAGATGAATCAATCCTTTATTTAGTCTGATATTACAAAACAAATTCTCAAATCCAAAGTGGTGTAATCTCAAGAGTGTTTATATCCATTTGAAAATTCCATCATTCCATCCCGATGTTTCATGTCCTCTTTTATTTTCATCCCAATAAGCTTTCACATCTAAGCAGAACCCCTAACGGTAGTGGTACCTATCCACACTAGCTCACCTACTATCATAAGAACATGATTTTGTAATATTTTCAATATAATTTTTATAAGTATCATGTTTTGAGCATCTTTAACGGTGGATCCTCAATTATTTTTCCCCATGCCCATAAAAATTATATTGGTTTCAATGTTTCTGACATTGTTAGTAGTCATCCTCAATCATCATTTCACCCCCTCAGTGTTTCAAATCCTTATTATATTGATTCAATCTATTAATCACTCCCAATTTATTCAATAATAATTCAAAACCCCTAATGTTACCCCATTTGTACACTAATTCATATTGAGATAGAAAATTGGTTGTCCATATAATCTCATTCTCCATACAATGTTTTCTCTATCTAGAGACTCCTAGAGGTCAATACAAAATTTCCGACCCTGAGTTATTGACACCTATCTAGAACCCTCAAATATACGATAAATATTATGTTTTCCAGTTTTTTACCACATCAAGAATGATTAACGTCATCTTAGGGATTCATTATTTTTTTCTTATCTATATGATTACGATGTAGCAAAATAAAAAAATTGAATTAAATAAAAAAATTAATCAAACTCTTCAAAAAGTTTTTTAGAGGGATTCACATATTCAATCCCATATATTATTTTGTACTAAGGTAAATCCTCCAAGGCTCTTCAACAATGATTTAATTCTCTAAATCAACCATCCTCAAACTGCTAGCCTCCAGGCTCTGCTACCACATGGCTCACACAACTACTTCCTCCTTGGTAGTATGGTAGACCACAAATATGAGAATTCTTTATCATTCATTTCAATCTTGGAACTAAAACACTAGATATTTGACCTCTATAACTCCTCATCCACCATTAATTTATCCCTTTATTGGATGATTATTTATACTTGAGTATTTAAGATAGATGAATACTCTCGAGCCAACTCTTCTAGATGAGTGATCTCTTATGGTCATTCCAAGAGCACCTTGGTTCCCTTATAGCTATTATTTTTCATGGAAAAATCGAACTATTTCCACTAAAAATGTTCCGGTTTAAAGGGAATGTCTAGAGATAGTGCACAGAGTTTATTAAAATCAACCCACTAGTCCCTATACCGACTAACCAATGGTAGTGGGATCCCCACCAATTTGGAAGATTATCTAGGTTAGTTTAAGGGAAACAATTTCATACTCATACATTCCCTATAATGGATAGCCTAAATCTCATCAGAATCTTTGGATCCAGAATCTATAAAGTCCTCAGGCAACAAAAGCTCGTACTGAGGGAAGAACTCCAATACATCAGTGTTCAGTTTGTCTGTAAGATAGTCCATAACTGGAATAATCCCCAAACCCAGATGAAACACATCCCCACTGAATACTTCACCCATAATGCGAGCCCCCACCAATTACACTACTTTTAATATAGGTTCAGCCACTATAACCTCCTCTACCACCTCTATTGGTGGCATGTTCATGATGACCTTCATTAATTCATTATATATGGTACCTGTCAAAAATGATAAATTTGAGATATTAATAGTCATAATAACCTATTTAACCATATCTTTTAGTTTTATGATTTCAACCCCCTATATTGAGGCTTCAATCCTAGAATCCACCATTGTGTAACTTATTTGGTTGGTCTAACAAACATATCCTCTTCAATTACTTTAGTTGAAGGAACAACCTCATCGGGCATCTTTATAAGGAACAAAACATCATATGTCACTTCCCCAGTATTTATCCCCATTTAATTTATAGTCGTAACTTATGGATGATACCTAAATATAATTTTATCTTCCACTTAATGTATGGGTTTATCCAACTATAACATAAGGAGTGAAAGAAAACATTAAAATTTGAAAGTGGAGAAGGCTTAAAAGAGAGGTATAATCTAACCAAAAACTCAAAAAGGTTCAAAGGAAATCCCATTAGAAAAAACATCCCCCTATATGTCTATATTCCATCTATCATAACTTTCCCTATGTCTTGTATGCATAATCTATCCAGGAGATGAAAAAAATTATCTTATTTTCACTTAAAAAATCTTCATATCCAATCCATGGAAGAAGGGTTACCAAGAAGTTCTTGGGATTTTTGATCCATCACCATATTCGTAGCGGCCTCATCAATAGATGGTGGTCCACATATGAGCACAAATAGGGGATAGGTCTCACTCCCTCCCCCTCAAAAGTTGGGACTCCCTGATCCATCACTTGAGGCTCATCACAAACCTCCCATTCCTCAGTTCTCTATGATTCATACACAAATGAAAATGGTGTTAGGAACAAAAAATAACATTTTATTATAATACAAGATATGAAAGATTAAAATATTTACTGGATAATAATAGGATTTACATCCTAGGGTATGTCATGATTGCATTACTTCCCCATGACCCTTCCTCTGATCCCTGACCCTAAACCACCCCGACATCCAATCAATCCCCAGGAAGATCCATAAGAGAAGAAATACCTTGTAACACCTTAACTCAGCTGGTCAGGGATGTGTGACACCATAATAATAAACCATGTATTACTACATCTCATTGTATTACATTGTCTTGGCTTGAGGGACATGAAAACATACTGTAACATTACCAAACACAAAAAGGTATATCAACCTGAAGTTATGATGTTGTCATAACCCATTTATAGAGGTGACATGTTTGTGAATCCACTAAATCTCCCACACATAAATGAATATGATTCCACATGGTATATTTCTGTGACATTATCACTTCATCACGCCCAATAATTTCACCATTATAATAAACCTAGAGGGTCCACCTTCATCCAAAAGCTTTCTTCCCAAGAGAATTGAAACTATTTATACATTCCTCATTGATGATTGTTTCTATGTGGGAACATGAATTATAGAATATCTAGTTGTTTCCCTACCTTATGGTCTATATATAACTATGTGGTGTTCCTTACACAATGATATCCCTCGACCCCATAGTTGTGGACCCCTTGCAAAGTCGATTGAGTCACTGGTATCCTCATTACATCTATAGAATATTCACCCTACCAACCCAGCGTGTATTCATGGATGATATCATAAGTGGTAAGTGGTGGTGGAGACTCCTTCCCCCTTATATACTTGTGCAAAAACATGTTCTATATCTACTGAATGGTCAAGAGGTGGAACATGATGCATACCCCATTATAAACCTTTAAGGTGAGACATTGAAGAAATCATAACTTCTATGGGAAATAATGTGGGATGTATGACTGAAAAGTCACCTTATAGTCTAACCTAGCCATCAATACCCTACCTAAAAAAACTAAGAGGTATGATTAATACATGATTTTCCTTGTTCCATAATTGTTGGTTGTTCTTGTGATAAGTTTAAATGGAAGGAAAAAAATTAGTATTCATGCACGATCCATGCCAACACATCTATTAAACCCCTGTCAAGAGGTTGTCTCATGAAGAGGCTAATGATCAATGATTACACATTTTTATGAAAAGGAATGACCAGGATTGGGAATTCATATTACCCTATGTTTTATTCAACCCAACCATAGAGGAAATATAAAGGGTCACACAAAAGGAAGAGAGTCTTCCACTCACTAATGTGGTGAAGCACATTTTTCCAACTTCTCCAACATCGAGACTGTTAAGTTGTTATGATGCCCCTTGCCAGTATTCTCTCCATAATGAAGGATCTCAGCTACACCGCCATGTGAGAATCCTGAACTGGGAGATTCCACACATAGATCATCATAATAACAAATCATACCATCTGGGCTACTGGTGCCTTGGGATTTTCAATGTCCCCCATATTTCCCCCTGACATGCCTCTAGGATCATACATTTTGAATGCTCCTAATCTCATAGTGACACCGTTAAACACTATTGTAGCTTCTAAAGAATTTTGGTTCTGGACTAATTTATGAAACATACAACCCATTTTTAGTTGGATATCATTCATCCTCATTTTATACTCGCTATCACCTTGTATTGAGAGTATGATAACCTTCATGATCATCAAAAGATTCTCCTAGTTATCCCGTATGTCCTCATCATGGAGAAAATCATCATACATATACCCTAGGATGAAGATTCACGTGATGTGGTGGAGTTATCATTAACTGCTGTCGACCTCCCTTTTTATTTAAGTGAGACATATAGGAACCTGGTGAACACCTTCTCAACATCACTATCATCATGGCCCAGGGAAGGTAAACATGAAAATGTTTGGGTCATTCTACCTCATAAATCCCAACACACATAATCTCTACCATTAATTCATTATAAGACTGACATATGTCGTATTCGTAGGCCCTATCATATATAATTTTACCACCCTGGAGAAATTCCCATTACTTTTTTCATCCCTCAAGATGGTTCAACAAACCTACATTATGAATTCTCTCATATTGAGGGGGAGCCTCTTCTTCTAATACCTGTTGATTTATGTTGTTCGTGCGGTTCTTTAGAGTGTGAGAAGTAATTGATGCATGGTCCTTGACATTGTGACCCCCAAAATATTTGTTTCACTAGAATTTATTAGGTGTGATTCTAAACTGATAAGAAGTTCTGCCTTGATTGGAACTACTGATGACTCTAATGCTCCAACCCAAGAAGCCCGGATCTAGTGCATTATTTTAATACATTATCATGATTACAAGGAATAATGTCCTGGAGGATAGATCATTTTATCAGTCTAGGAAAATAGATTACATAAATGAATGTTATATTACACAATAAAATATACAACACAACATAAATAATCCTTTCGGAATGCCATTATTCTCATTTCCTGACCCAACATATCAATCATAATACACTTTTGGGAATCCTGGTAAAATAAAACAAAAGAAATGGGTGAGCTCATATGCTTAGTAAGGGTAAATAATTTTGTAGATTCTATAAACTTTTAAGGTAAGATGTGTAATAAAGAACATAATTTTAAACATAAATTTAAACATAATAAGGAGAAAATAAATCAAACATTACCATATAAACATGCACATGGATATTCTACTAGTCTAATAATTACATGTAATAATTAATCTCATAATAAGGGAATGCCTAATGTCGGACATCATTACCACGTAGTCAAGGACTCATGCCAAGACTATAAATAAAAGTTTTTTCAAGGCCTTATTCCATGACACTATTTTGTCTCATGAGACCTACCGTGTCATATAGGGGATATCGCGGGCACCACCAGTCAGTTACATAGTCCATTACATTCCTCATATGAAAATGTTGAAACATAACATAAAAATTCGTATTAAAACTCGCATACGAATTGTCAATACATTATCCATAAACCATGAATGATATAAAAATATAACATCCACAGTAAAACTTATCATAACTCATTCAATACAAAATGGATATTTAATTGTAATAAATCAACCTCAATCAAGAATAATATCATGTAAAGGATATTGATTTCACTGAAAATGATCTGTAAAACTCTTTGAGTGAAATACCCCTTTTTCATGAAATCATTTAAAAGTCCAACAATTTATAAAGGAAGATATTTAAAATATATTTTTGAAATTAAGTTTCCCATACCACTTTGAAATTTTTTAAAGGAATTAACATTTTAAAACATTCATGTCCATATAAGTCAATCATTAAACCAATTTTTAAATTATGGACCTTAATGATAAAGATTTAGAAGAATAAATATTTAAAACAATAAAAATGATGTTTTAGTTAAAGAGTACCTTAAAAATAACAATTTTTAAAACTATTTTATGAAACATGGTCATGGATAATAAATATGTCCTAGTAAAAACATACTCATAAATAATCTCAGATAATAATGAGATTGATGAATTAACCATTTCCTTGCACTTTTATTTGGTTAAGGGTGTGTTTAACCTTCTTTATAATGACAATAGTATATTATTAAATTATACCAGAACCATATTAATATTTATTAAATCATAAATGATTCATTTATGACATTATACTACCCATTTAATAATGATTTTCATGTTAAATTAAAATTTCAGGTAATAATCGCTTTCTTTATCACACATGTTTTAACTAGTAATTCTTGATTGTATCATTTAGATCATGATTTAAATAATTTCATAATATAAAACATGATTTATATATAATATATATATAGAATATAAATATGTATAATATATATATTTATGAAATGGAAAACACTGTTTATAGAGACGATAGGTCGTATGTACGCATAAATGATGTTTCCGTTTTCTATCGCATTGAACGGAAATAAGTGAATAATATATATGTAAGTATATATATATATATATATATCCAGTAGAATTATTATATCATATATTACATTATTATTAATAATATGTATTTTTATAATCATCATTGAATGGTGAACCTGGAAATGAATCTCGTCACGTCGTCGAGACAGTAAGTCGTATATACACACGAGCGATGATATCAATTCCTTAATTATTAAAATGTGTCAAATTAGATTTTATATTAATTGTACAAAGAAATTAGCATGTTATTTTAATTATTTTTACACATATTACTCATCATTACATCCATCCAAAAAATATGGCTTTGAATAAAAAATTACACCACAACGTGGAGACGGCAAGTCGTACGTATACACGCATGATCACATTATCATTTATAGGATGGATAGAATAATGAGTATGATTGAAACATTTTCAAAATAACAACATAGTATTTATAAGGTATGAGATTTATTATTTTGGTTTTGAAATAACAAATAATGTGAAAGTGGAAGAAGAAAAGAACTTTGAAAGATTAGATAAAATAATTACCTCTTCTTTTGGTGTTTCCTTTCGATTTGAACAAAAGGGCTACTTAGGTTAGCTTTCTTCTCATTTAATGGCCTCTAGATTTACGTTAGAGAAGATGGGAGGAGATTTGGGTAGTTTTTGGCAGATCCAAATGGATTTGGAGGTGTGATTTGGAGAGAAGGGGAAGTACATTTTTATAAGAGAAGTGAGGGTAACTTTAGGAAAAGTTTAAAATATTATTTTATTATAAAGTTTTTTTGGATTTCTAATGGATTTAAATTGATATATTTCGTATATAAGGTGGTTATGGGTCTAAATGCTCTCAAAATATATGTTTTAGAAAAGTTTAGGTCACCATATTTTCCTTATCTTTTTTATTTAACTCTTTGTTAAATAGTTTAACTTTTACCATGTCCTTCTGTATTTTTATAATTAATGGTTAATAAACATAATATCAAAATCCAAGAGAACCCCAAGTGGTTAATTATTGATATATATAACATTATATTAGTACTTTTTGGAACCTTATAATTTTATAAATATTAGATCATTTAATAATATAGTATTTGTTTTAAGAACTCAATTATGTCAATTTTGACACTATTTTGTGTTTTCTTTTTTGATAGTCATAACAACTTTATCACTTCCAAAAAATATATTTACTCAACCATAAATTGTCATATAAACCTATAAAATTCATGGATGGATTAAAAACCCTCAATTTACATTTCTTTGTTTATTTATAATATCAATTATTTTATTCTTTCATTAAGAAAGTAATTATTGCATCATCATCGTGTCATAAATAAATTTAATTATTTAATCTCTGAAAATTATAATAAAAATAAAATTATGAATAAAATATTTTTATATTTCTAATTAATATTTTTTGTTGAATTTATCTTATGTATAACCCTATATTAAAAACGGTTTAGTTATTAAACTTTGAATATAACACTTTTAACTCTTCCTCAAGTAAAATAATAATAAATTTCCAAATATATTACAAGTAGACAAAAAGGATAATAATTTAATTCTAAGGTTGCTTTTGGTCAAAATAAATTATCCAATAGAATTAGGACATGTGTCAATGTAATTATAATATCATTTTTACCTTTAATTACCCTATTTAATTTTAACCGTGGTAAATAAATCTCAAAAGTTTCTATTCACCAAATATTATTTTCACCTTATTGAACCACATTTTACTTACTGATGTCAACCTTATCTCTCTGATTTTTTAAATTCAATTCCCAGAAGTGGTAGAATTATGTTTTATACAAATTTGCAAATGTGCCAAGAAGGTGGGTAAAAGACTTTTAAAATATCAATAAAATTTTATACGTCTAATTTTATTATAAAATGAATCCAACGAATTACAATGAAAATATATAGGTATTATATATCTATTTTGAATTAAAATAAATTAAAATAAAATAAATAATTATTTAAATAAAATTTTGTTTTAAAAAATAACACAGTGTTTTTCACAATTCGTCAAAAACTGACAATTTTCATAAAAATACAAAACATTCACCCTAAAATAATTTTTATATTCCATATTCAATATTGAATTAAATTTTACCAAATTCAAAAGATTTAAGTTTCATTAACTACTTAAAAATTAATTCTCGTTGTCAAAACCAAAAAGTGGGTTTTAAAAAACTAAAAACTAGCAAATGATTGAAATGCATTTATGTCAAATTTAAATGTGAAATTACTTATAATGACCTAAATTGTATTAAATTATAAAAACAAAATACAATTATACTTCCAAAACATTCAAATCCATAATTTCTCAGTATAAATTATTTCGATTAAAAAACATGTTTTCAATTAAAATTTAGTATTTTCACTATTAATCAATATATGAATGTTATCAGAAAAGTACTATAAATTCATCCAAACGATATTTTTATGTCCCGATTATAAAGAACAATTTACTTTAATTAAATTAAATATATAAAAGTGTCAAATATTTGTTTTAAAAAGGGTTCTCCATTAAAATGTGGTAGAATTGTATTTTTTGAAAACTACTTCTTTTATCTAAAAAATTGAATATGTTCTTATATTATGTCTAAGAAACACATAATATGGATTCAAAAACTACATAGAGTATATAAAATTAAAATTTTAGATAATATTATTCATAAACTGTTTTTGAATGGCTAGTTTGGTAAGTTGTGGTGTGCTCGAACTTGGTGTTGCGTGTAGCGCAAGTTATTGAATTACATTGAAGAGATAACATACTATGAAATCTTGTGGTGTTACAATAAAAACATCATCCCTTATCCAAAAAATATAATGTGGAATCCTCATTCATAGAAGTTATTATTGTTTCACATCAGTTAGTAATTTTGTGAGAGATGCATGATCTGATATCACTATGATGTTCTCCCAAATAGTGAGGTTCTTACCCATATCCCATCATCAAGACCTAGAATCACAAAAACCTTCAACATACATAATTCAATAATTTAAAATGTTTTTATATTCTTGTTCAATGAGGGTTATTGGTGGTGGTTTATTCATGAAGGTTGATTTCAGGAATGTTCAGAGGCTCATGAAATACTAGACTTGAAAGTGTGTTTCAGAGAAGTGGGAAATTTAATGAGTAGTGAGGACCATGATAAAATAATCATTGATAAAGACTGCAGTTTTACATTAATTGATCACAAACCTACCTTTTGGGAAGTCTCATGGTCCCCTCATGGGACCCCACACCATATTATAGGCATAGTTAGAGACCATGTTTCACAAACAGAGGTTTCCTATTGCTAAATTTTAAGAGTTTCCCTTAGAATCAAACCCTCCATTCTATCATCAGATCTAATTCTAGCTGTGTCATTTATTGATGTTGAAATAATAATGGCATAGGATAGATTGAAGAAGCCACGTCATGTTCAAGAAAATTGAGGTTAAAATAGATCCAAAATCCACCTAAGGGGTGTTGTTCGCAGAGGTTATAACCTTTATGAGTGATCATATCTGCATGAAGGTGGATGTTCCACAAGGAGTTATAGGTGGTAACCTCCATATAATTTAACTCAAATTCATGGAGGTTTCTAGTCCACATATATTTTTATTCAATAACCTCTATGCAATGTAAATCTGATTTACAGAGGTCTCTTCTCTATGAAGCTGTAGTGACAGTAACTTCTACAAAGTGTATGTTCATTATCATAAAACAACTGATGTTTCAAAGGTCATATTCTCCCATGTTGTCCCCTATCATTCATGAAATAAATTCCCTCACCTTTACAAGTCCTATAAATACGTCATCTTGTTTTTTTTATCGGGCATGGACTTTTGAATTCCATCCAAAGCTCTAAATTTACAAATTTGTAACCTTCACAAGCTAGGGAGAATATTGATTTCTAGTGGTAGCTATATTTTGTGAAACCTACAACAAATTGTATTTGAGAACCTAAAGCCTCAGTGGATATGCCTTTAATGAAGTTCCATGGTATTCATGTAAAAATAAATACCATTATGGCTCTTGGTGCTTCTTGAGAAATGAAATTTCTTGAGACCTCTTCAATCCTTTGTGGGGACCTAAACTTTGATGAATCCCAAGAATTCATTTAACTCATCCACTCAACCTATCCATTATGCCACCATTCATCCAACACCATTTCATGAATGATGAGTCCCTAGGGCCTCTATACCAATACATAACAGGTTTATCTTCACCCTAAATTCTTATGTGACCAGTATCACCAACCCTTATATTCCCCCTATATGTTTTATGAATGCCCTGGACAATTAACATTCCTTTTTCTTTTATGAATAGGTTCCTTAATTACAATTTTTTATATGAATAGGCACCCAAGAATTTAGTCCCCTAATTAATAATCCTCCATGGTAGTGTTTATAACATTAGACACCTAGACTCACATGAGAAGTAGACACATAATCCCATATAGTGGTTTCATCAAGGGAAACTAATGACCTTATCTAGTAGAGAGCCATTTTTTCATCTCTTCCTCCCATACATTGAAATGGTCTCAATGGGTGTAGTCCTCGCAAACGTCCATGATACAAGATGTGAAATTGAATAGCCCAATTTCATTGTCATACAATGTTAGAATACATGATAACAGCCTTAGTCAATGGCATTAAATTTTATCCTTACAATGTATAATGGAAAAAATATACCCCATGTACAATCATCATGGAATTCCACCTTATCCGCCATCAATGGATGATCATCTTATTTCAGGAGACATCCATGCATATTCCCCACACCATCCCTCATTGATGATCCTTCTACGACAAGAGAATCCTTACCACAGGACATTAAACATCATAGACCAATCTTGTCAACTTGCCTTAATCTACAACATCAAACAATGTGGGATATAATCCGTGTATACTTAGAGGGTATTTGTGACACCTCCATGAATTTCAATACCATAATCTCAACAAATATGATATACCTCACTATGGTTCATTCCCGAAATCTCAAAATCAACATAAAATCTAAAAGTGTGGTCATATCCCTCCATGGGGCACACTTTCTCTTGCCACAGTGTGTGATCATCTACCCCCATGAGGGCACACTTTTTCTCACGAACATGAAATCCAAAAATGTGATAATCTTTTCCCATGGGAACACAATGAAAAATAGAGTGTGATCATTAACTTCTTAGTATGGTACACTCACCCATTATAATTGAACCATGAAGGTGTGATCCTCATCCCTAGAAGAAAACACTAAAACCCCACCATCCAACCCTCCCCACCAAGAGATTAAACCAGTAACCCTTTTATCCTCATAAGATGTGAAACCTATGAAAAACCTAAAAATAATATCTACCCCATAAAATAATTATTTGATATATATGGTAAATACCCTCACATTTCTATGCCCCTAAGGTCACCTACCAATGGTCGACATTGTATGCCTTAGGTTCTATAACTAATATTTCTTACATGAAATATGACCTCCAAAAGAGGAATACTTTTCAGATTCCCAATAAGACCAACATCCAGAGACACCTAGTCATTCAAACTGTTACTATCTAATCTAACATACAGTTTCAATAATGTTGATACACAAGAGGAATAATTAACCAATTTCCACCTTGAGATGGTGTTGGAAACGAGTTTCCCAAACATGACCTAAATCATTTAGGGAGACCTCAACGAGGAAAAAAGATACAAGGAGTAATCCATGAAAGTATGAAATCACATAAAATCATCATGTTTTAATAAATAAGATTAAATCACCAACTATAGTGGTAGAGGCCTCCAACCATTGGAAATTTGGAATGTAGGGAAACCCATGTGAACCACATAGACCTAGTGGAAAACGTCAGTCGTTATGCCACCCTACCACACTAAAGTGAATGATGGATTCCATGAGTCAATGATGAGGAAATACATAAAAACATAATTCATGTAATCACCACATAGGGAGTAGATTTTGAACCATAATTTTTTTATTAGAATAGCATATCCATATCCTCAAAATTATGGAGCTCATGTTGCAAAATCGAAAAACCCACTGGTGAAAGTCTGTTGGAGAAATCACATAGCAGAGCAGGTAACAAGGCTAACAAAATAAAAAATGAGTAATGATTAATCATATTTGATTAGTAGCTGATATGTATCCCATTTTTAAGGTTGAAATTATTTAAGGTGGGAGAATGTAATATGGAAGACCTTATAATGTCAGGTGAACTCTAAATCTAAATAACTATTGCATAATACACAACAAAAGATCCTTTGTTCCTAATTATATTTAGAATTTAAATTCCTAAATTAAAAATTTTATAGTTGATGAAAATTATTTTATATTGGGATTAATAATTTAAAAATTATCTTATGGTTAATTTTTGGCACCTTTCTGAAATAGTTTATTTTTAAGTGAATAGTGAAAATTAATGTTTTTACCAAACCTGTAAATTTATGTAACAAATAACTAGAAAGTTTTAATACATTTTAATTTATCAAAGTTCAAAGAAGTAATGGAATATTTTTTAAAAATAATATTTTGAATTTAGACAACCTATAATTAAAATTTTCAATGCATAAGTTAAAATTTTCAAAAACAAATATTTTAGAATTTCATTGTAAATAAATATTATTTTTAAAAAAAATTTATTTATGATTACATTGGAATCGATAGAAAATTTATTTTTTTCTAATAAAATATTTTATTTCATTATAACCAAATTCATAGATAATTTTATCCTACAAATAATTTTTATGCTCATAAACACTTTTTCTAAAAACAGTTTTTTTGTTACATGATCTAATATTAAAATTACTTTTGTAGAAATTTTAGAAACTGAATAAAGTAAAATGTTATTTTTATTGTTAATTATAATTTTTAATTTAGTTAATATTTCAAATTTCATTTGTTGTCATAAAATTATGTTACCAATTAATTATTAGTTACCGTAGTAAAACAGTTATTTTTATAAGAATAATGTTTTTAGAAATATTGAATATTTATAAATTGGTATATTTTGAAATTTAGAATATTTAATGAAGTGTATAATATATATATATATATATATATATGAACACTATTTTAAACAATAATCAATGCTAAATATGATTAGGAACACTTAACAATTAAAACATTATCTTTCAACAAAAATGATTTTTTATACACATTGTATTTTTTAATTTAAAAGTTTATTTTCTCATATTTATAAATAAATTAGGTTAAATAGTGCCCAGATTCTTATTATTCATAAAAAAATTTGGTAATAAAGTTCATATTATATATTTAGCGATAAAATAAGTACCATGATTAATATTTAATCTTGATTGATGAGTGTTAAAATTGGTAATATAATGTAGCTAAAATTTACTAAATCAATTTTTAACATATGCTATATAGGGTTCCTTTATTAGGTTGTAAATTCATACCTAAATGTTTCTCCAAAATTCCATACCAAATTCTTAACGCCCCAGAAATCTAATGTAAGATCATTTTATTTAATAGCTTGTATGACATGCAACACTATGAATGTCAACTAATACAATGTCTTGACACATTATAATATATTTACTCTTTTAAAAAAATTAATGTATTTTATAGCATGAGGTGCACAAAACATTGATTTATATTTCATCTCTAGTAACAACTACTTCCATCAAAAGTTTTTGTTACACACAAGGACAAGTTTCACCAAAGAGTAATATTTTATTAAAAAATTATAATTTAATATTACAAGATATAAATTTGCGATTAAAATAGAGGTTATGAATATAATTAATTAACTTATGAAAATATGTGGTTTAGAAAAATTAAAATTAATTAATTGGATAAAAATTAATTAAAAGTGAATATACGAACCAATTGAATTTATACAGAATGTTTTTATAGAAAACTATTTTTTTCTCACAAATTTGTTTTATCTTAATAAATTAATTTAATTATAATTAGCGAGTGATATTAATTAAATATATATATATTATAAAATTTCCTATATTATTGTAATATATTTTATTGGCATAAGATAAGAACAAATCCTATATTTGACATTAAGACCTATATTTTTATAATGAAAATTTTACCACCTTTTAATAGAAAACCTTTTTTAATAAGATTTTTGTAAGTTTTATAAATATTATATGTAAAAATAAAATTAATATTCTTTTTTGAAACATAAAAATTAGGTTATACCAAAGTTTTTGTATTTTTCTGTGAAGATTTATTTGTAAATGAATCGTGAACAACACTGAATTTTAATTCAATGCTACACTTTCATCTAATTTATTAATAAGGATAAAATATATTTCAAAATATTTTTAATGATTAGTTATAATATTTTTTTATTAATAAATCCAATATATTTCATTGGAATAAATTTCACATTGAAATTGGATATAAAAACTTTAAAATATTTTTTGTGCTTTTACTTTAAAAACTCACAATATCATCCCATCTGTGAGATTAAATTTAAATAAATCTGTGCCGTTTTGTGAATGGAATTTTGAAAAATGGAATCAACATTTAGAATAATAATAATTTATTATTTCTAATTACATCAACTTATTTTTAGACCAAAATTATTATTCAATGTAATTATAATTATTTACAACAATGAAGGTGAAATTAAGCTTAAAAATAGAGTAAACATTAATCTTGAGGTCCAAAATGACCTAGACACTTGTCCAAAATCCATTGGATGTCCATATTTCAACCCTATCTTCTCTTGTATCGAATTGTTTCCATTATTTGATTAGTTTTAAATTGGAAAAAAATGGTTAAATTTCCTATTTTAGAATTTAAAAGAAGGTCACTCTTATTCCACTATAAAAAGACACATAATCCACCCATGTCCTCACACATATCAATCCACTATGTCTCGGCCAAGATAAGAATTGGTACTGCCTAAAAATATGTCCTCTAAAAAATATTTTAAACCTTGATTAGAAATAAGCAAAAGGAAGACCTTTGGTACAGACAAAATTAGTTACCATTATAAGAAGTAATATATTTCCTCAATCTCTTTGTCTTATTTTCTTTTTACACTCATTTATTTCCCCCTAATCCAATTTTTTTTAATAAAACTAGTATCCTCTATATACTAAGATGTTTTAATTTTATGGTTTTGAGTTACACATAAACACTTTTCCATCTAATGGGTAATGAACATACCGTCTATGTATATGGATAACTACTACCTCACAAAATGATGTCGTTCATTTTTCCTTTACCACCACCTATCATTGTAGGGAATTATGATGGACATCATATTTATATGTTATATATATTATATTTATAATTTCTTTATTCTTATTAAATTTTTATACAACCCATACCCTTATGCGTTTCATTTTTTGCAAATACAATAACATCATTTGGGGAAGTGTGGACTACTACACCCTAAGAAGTGATGTGACTAGTTTTCACTATACACTGAATCTATAAAATATTGTTTTAAGATACCTATTTAAATAAATTATATATATATGATAACATAATTATAATATACATATATTTTATTTAATTTTTATTTTTTTAATATGGATATAAAATGAAGTTAGTGTTCATGCGTGCATACGCCCTACTCTCTACAAGAATGGTGTATTTAATTTATTATCTCCAAACATTGTGGATTGTTATAAAAATATATATACTAGAAATATATGATATTTAAATAATTTTTTACATTCTGGTGATTACAAATCCATGATATAAATAATTGGAGCAATAAGTGACAAGTCAAAACATTCTGAAAAGGCAAGGAATGTAGCACCCAACATAATGAAAATAATGAAATATTGTTAACAAACAGGTAATAAGATTTTATAATAAGATAATATATGATATAATAAATATATTGGTTATTGTATTAGTAAGTGACATATTTAAAAACATTATACAGAATGTTAAAGGATTTTTACCAAAAAACGAAACTCATGGTAAGGGATTTCATCTCAATTAACATTCTCTTAAGACTTATTTATTAGTATACATCTACTTTATTTTATAGGCTATATATAACTCCATTTTACATGTTATATCATACATATATTTATTATATTGATATTTTAAGTTCCATTTAATGTTATTCCATCATGAATATTATGATTTAAATATGTCAAAGTGGCATGGGACACTTTGGAATGTTTATATATTATTCTCATCATAAATATTTAAATTATTATCTTTATAATCTCACTTCCTTTTTTGATTGGAAACTTTCTCTCAAAACAATAACTTTATTTCCGTAAACCTAATTTCATTTTTATGGGGTAAATGCTTCCACTTTCTCATATAATATCATGATTCTTTCATTATTCATGATATTTATAGTTTCAATTTGAATCATTTTATCATAGGGTATTTGAGTAAATATTTTCCAAATGGAAAAGTATTTCATAACCAAATTTCATTTCATTAGGTCATATTATTTCCTATTTTTTTTTAAATATTATATGATTATTTTAATAATGACAATTAATATTTACTTATGTATTCCCAATAATAAACATGGATTTATAGTTGATACACATAATCTACTCATTGATTTATTCTCACTCCAATATTATAATCTTTTAAATGGTTTGATTTAAATTCAAATTTTCTTTGGGATTGATTACTCATGAATTTTCATTAGTAGAAGTTATTTGATAATTATTTAATAACCTATTAATTTTATTCCCATCTCAATCTTCATTTCCTTTATCATGTAATAGTACCAATTTTCACTCTTTGGTACTTAAAAAGGTTTTAGAAATTGTTTTTAAGAAAACAAAACATCATTATCTCTTTAGTATGCAAACATGTTTTCTTCTAAAAACCATGTTTTTTAAAAATGTTCTAAAAAAAATAGCCTTTAAAAAATGATTTCATTAATGACTTTTTACCCTTTATTTCTTTTGCAAATGTTTTCAAAGGAATATTCTAATCGATTTCCAAATAGAGAAATTTTATAACCTTTTCACCAAGAAAAATTGATGTTATTTCTACCACATACATCATGTATTAATTAACCAATAATCATTTCTTTTAATATTCGTTTGAAATTTTTAATTTTTTTAAATTTAAAATAAATGATTTCAAAATAAATTTTCAAAAAAATGTTTTCAAAAGGTTTTTTAAAAACATAAAAATATTTTCCTTAAAAAAATTTAAATATCTTTTTAACGTATATTTATTCCTCCAAAACAAAATACCTTTATTTTTACTCCACTTGGGATATATTGTATATATACCATCCGTAATTGTCCTCTGGATGGTTTTTTATTGATTTGGACAAGGATATTATTCACATTTACATCCTTGATTCCTTTTAGTCTCCTTGAAATAGTTAATTTTTTATAATCATTAGTCAATAAAATTACCTTAATTATACTTATCAAATATCATGGTCATTTTTGTTCCCTAAACTGTATACAATTTTACATATGATTTTTATATAGACAGTTATTTAATTATCTAGAGAAATATTGATAAATCTATACTATTTATTCCATATGGATAATTGATAAGGCATATTGTTTATTAGCTAAATAAACTATATGATATGATTAATTATTTTATAATTCAATGATGGGTGGGGACCAAACATTATATAGCCCCACGATGCATCTATAGGTTCTCATGAGACAAATCAGTTGGGAAAATTAAACAGTTTTCTACCTATAATTTTAAACTTTCTATAGGATGGGTCTTGATAGTATTGGCTTTCATGTTCCTTAGACATAACATCAAATAATTAAGAATTTAATTTATATAAATTTTATATATCATTTTTATTATCCATGAGGTCTTCATATGATAAAATCTATAGAAGCATTGAATTCTCAGAATATTGATTAACTTGAATCTATTTTAGTTTCATACCTTTACATAATGAGTTTTTACTTATCTAGTCATTTTAATGGAATGTGTTTCCATTTATTACCTTTGCATATTTTTTATGAACTTCCTTCTCAGTTGTTTGATTACATGGTATGATTGTTCAATTATTTTCAATGTCATAATAATTATTCTAATTGATTAATTATTTCTTCCCCTATACTTTACCCTTACTATGTAATTAATATCGCCCTTATTTTATTTAATTTGCTTGAGAATCAATGAAGGTTAGTATGAAATATATACAAGGATATAATAGATGGAATAATGTTATTATCAGTAAAATAAACAAAATTATTTTGTAATTATTCTATTAATTTTTAATACAAAACTTGTATATAAATCTGATTTACCAAGACTACAAAAATAATTAATAATTTGGTATTTAATTCCTTGTAATAATTCAAATGTAATGGTATTAGATACTAGCTCTAGGTTTCTAGGGTCGGGTAGGTACAATTTATATCAAAGGATGTTTAGTATAATCCTCAAAAACTCGATTTAGGAAAACATATGTTCTAGAACATAAACCTAAGGTAAAATCTGAGGATATGTATAGAATAAGATACAATAATTTTGGAAAGGTATAGATTATGATATTTATACATGAAATAAATTCCCATATAGAAACTAAAATTAGATGTGGATCTAGCACAGATGTACCTAGGAGAAAAAAAATCAAACATGGTGTTTCTAGCCTAACTCAGTGTATCATGGTACATGAAAATGGGCCTTACTACACTACATTTTTTTCACTAATGGGGGATATTATTAGAAAAATTCACATTATCCATACAAAACACGATGATTTTTTTACAATGAATGGCCTAGGTTAAAACTAAGGTCTTTTAGATTTAAGATAATGTATCATGAAATATAAATCATATAAATGATATTATGGATAAACCCTTGACCAAGGAAGGATCCATGTGAAAATAACTGGTTTAAGTATTTATGTGTTAGGGTTGTATTTAAAACTATAGGGTATTTACTTATTAAATTTCAAGGATGTTTATCATATTTATTTTTGAAATTATATTAATATGGTTTTAGACAAGGACAACATGTATTTCAAAGGATAACAAATCAAGTTTGGGAAGGTAGTGGGTCTTGATCCCATGAATGAAAGATTATAAGGGTTTCACACCAACCATTGACCTATGTAATGTTTTAGTTTATATTTCAGTGTTTTTAGTTAAAAAAATTTACAAATAAATAATAACAATAAACTAGTAATTTTAAATTTAAGTTTAGAGATTAATTTCTAAATAAAATTGGATTTAGAAAATAAATATAGACAAATGTAAATAATTTTCACTCTTGTATAGGCCTTACAATATTTTAAATCATTATTTTAGCACTTTAGGTATAAGAGTTAATTTTTGGAAACCCATTTTTTGACGTAAAGAATAAAATAGAATTTGATTGAAGAAAACCCAAAATATGGAATTGTACATATCAAATTAAAACATATTATTTAATAAAATTTCATTAAATTCATAGGTAGTAAATGAATTTATCATACTCAGGAAAATAATATTAGAAACAATTTTTTCCAAATACTATATTTTATGTTGAACCAATTTTCTTTTAAATCATCACATATTTATGGATTTTATTCCCTCATCTTTCCGTTGATCATTCACTTGTTTCTGATTGATGACCACAATCACACCCTATAAATATTTATGCCCTTCCTCCATGTATGTATCTCTACTTTCCAGTAATTTTATCCTACTTAAAGACCAAGTTATATTTGTCCCATGTAAACTTTGTACATTTCATTCTCTTTTTTCTATAGGCATTATTATGAACCCTTCTAACATGGAGGGATTTCAAACAAATGAAATTTAAAATAATCTAACACCAAGATAGAATTTAAATTTCAAGGATACAATTTAATTAAGTTGGGGATAATTTAATGCCACAAAAATGAAAATGTATAAATATTTTATTTGATAGTGTGTACCACACCCAACATCAAGCACAAAAGGGAATATAATATACCAATAATTTATAATAAATTTACTATTTTAAATAACTTTAATTTATCAAATACCATTAAATTTATGCAACATTGAGTTTGACTAGGTCACACACAACAAAAAATTTCTTTGAAATATTACATTACACGCAAAACCTTGTTTTACTAAAAAACAATATTTTATTAAAACATTTTTATTTAATATAATAAGATATAACATTGTTTTAAAATTAGTTGTTATGAATACTATTAAAAAAATTATGAAAATAAGTGGTTTATAAAAAATATAAAAAAAATTATTTTTTTACCACAACTATTATTGAATGTAATTAAAATTAATTACAATAATTAAGGTGAAATCAAGCTTAACAAGGGAAAAACCAAAAACATAAAAACTGAAAATGACCTAGAAACTGGTCCAAAATCCATCGGATGGCCATATTTCGACACAATCCTCTCTTAAATCTAATTTTCTCTATTTTTTCCTCTTTAAATGGTAAAAATGTGGGTTGAATTCCCTTTTCCAAAATTTATAAGAGTGGAACTCCTACACTATAAAAAGTCACTCAATCTTAGCACTTTCCCAGACCTCTCAAGAAACTTTGGATTGTCCAATATATTCCCAAATATATCTTCAAAATACATTACCTCAATCAATAAGACTATAATTTTGAAGAAACAAAACCACCAAATCCATATGATGCAAACCAAAATGAGTTACCCGAATAAGAGGTAACATCCCTCCTCAAGTACTTTGTTTCATTTTATTTTTTCATGCATTCAATTATCCTTATTCCATGTTTATATAATTAAACTAGTATCTTTAATGTTCTAATATTTTTTAATTCTATGTTATATACCTTCACAAATGCACAATTCCATCTAATGGGCAACGAACTTACCATTTATGTGTACGGTGAACTATCACCTCACAAAATGATGTCATTAATTTTTCTATTACAACCTCTCTTGGTTGGGAATTATGATGGAAACTATATTTATACATTATATATATGATAATAATAATTTAAATATGCTTCGGTAATTTTTACACAACACATAACCTTATTCTTTAGATTTTCTATAAATATGATAACATCGTTTGTGAAAGTGTTGACTGTCGCCCCCTCAAAGATATGTGACTCGTTCACATTATACATGGAATTTATAAACGATGGTTTTAAAAATACTATGTAATATATATTGCATATATATTATAATTGAATTATAATATACATATATATCATTTTCTTTTCATCCATTTAATATGAAAAAGAAACGGAAGTAATGTTCATGTGTACTTACAGCCTACCATCTCCATGAACTGTGCACTTGATTTCTTATCTCCAAAAATTATGGATTATTCTAAATACATAATATATATATATATATATAATTTAAATCATGTTTTCAATTATTTAAATTATTAAATCTTTATCTAATTAATATAATTAACAGGTAATAAGTCAAAATGTACTCAAAAGACTACGCAATTAACACCCAAAATAGAGAAAAAATGAATGATTCTTAACAAATGGGTAATAAGATGTTATAAAAAGTTAATATCATGTATTATAAATATAATTATGGTTATATTATTAATTATTGACTTGTTCAAAACTTCTATAAAAGAATTTAAAGGATGTTCACCCAAAAAGATCTCAAGATAATAGATTTCATCTCAATTTACATTCCATTGAGACTTAATAATTGTTATGAACCTAGTTTATTTTATATGATGTATATACCTCCCTTTTACAAATTATTGTTGGAACCATGGTTTTTCTATGCTAGAAATGGTGTATGGTTTGTGTTTTTTGTCAATCCTCATTATAATTTCAGAATTTTTTTCCACGAAAGGGATCATATAGTTTATGCGGACAACAGTATTCAAGGTGGCTTCGTTTCTGAGTGATTGAAAAATTTTTGGGGATGAAAATCTGAAAATAAATAAATTTTTGTTTGGAAAAGGGAGATAAATGAAATTTTAATGGGTGTTTAGGAAGTTGCGATCAAGGCCTAATTCGGGATCAGAGTGTCAAAATATTGAAAAGGAAAAAGGGCGTGCAACTCTTAATTATGCGTGAAAGATGAGGTTGGGTGGAAGAATATTACGTGACCAACGTGAATTCAAAAGGGGTTTTGCGCACTCAAGAATAATCTTAAATGCACTAAAAAATACATGTGGAAAACTTGTGAACAAGCTTGTCATGACCTATAAATAGGGGGCTACCCCCATAGAGGACTTAAGCATTTTCCAATGAGAATTCGATCGCTCTGCCATGTGAAAGAATTAAAGAGAGTTGATCTTGCACAAAAGGTGTTCCTTAAGACTGAGAAGACCAAGTTAACCCTTTGCTGTAGTTTCTTAAATGGTAAGGGATGCGTTTAAAGTAGTTTTTGCGTGAAAGTCATCTTGTACGACAAATCCCAAATCTTGTGTGCAAGTGCTGTTACAGCGCGTAAGTGTGGAGTTCATATTCAGACAGTGTTTTGATTATTAGGTTTATGCGATCAGTGATTTCATGTGAATCAATTCAAGACATTTTTGTAAGTAGTGTCTCACGCTGAATTAATACAAATACTTCAATGAAAAACAATTGAGGTGACCTTCAAGTCGATCACTTGAGTTTGACTTCTCTCAAGGCAGTGAGCTAGGGGGAGTTGAGAGAAGTGATATGTGGGACGTAGTGAGCTATCTCTGAACCTTTTTAAAGGAAATTTTACTTTAACAGAGTAACTATGACCGGATAATATAATCCTCAAACTAGTAATGATTAATGGATTTAGGTATGACCAAAACCATGTTGGCATAAGCTCCTTGGACGTAGCCCTTTGCAGTGAACCAAGTAAAAGTGATGTGTCATATCCCTACTTTCATTTGTTTAAAAGATTTACAATGTTCCTGCCAATGTGGGAACAAGATATATAACTTAAAAAAGAATATTTTGGCACCCTGATTAACCCCTCCCCTCTCAGGGTGTTCTAGGGTCCTTTAAATGGTATCTTAGGGAGGTTTCTCGGGTCTGATCTATTTTATATTGTCATGGAGAATTCAGCCAGTGTTAAGGGAGTCACCCACTTTGATGGAATTAATTTTCATATTTCAAAGAAAAAAATGATATCTCATATAATATCCCATTAAATGGAAGTCCAATTTTCCACTTTACATGGTATACAAGTTACTGATCCAGCAGGGATGGCTATGACTTATACAGACCTGAAAATTATTGATGCAGATGCTAAATCTCAAAATTCTCTCACCACAACCCTTTATAAACAGATCTATCTAATGATGATGAGTTTTACCTCAGTGAAGTCCATGTGGGATAAACTTGAATATATTTATTAAGGGGATAGCAAAGATAAGGAGTCAAAACTACAAGTCATGAAAAATATATTTCATGATCTAAATATGCATCCTGATGAGAATGAAGACTCCTTATTCAATAAAATTAGTAATGTGGTTAGAGAAATTCTAGTTCTAGTTGAAGAAATCAATGACATTGACATTGTGAAGAAAATATTGAAAAAAAATCCACCCCTATACAATACAAAGATGTCAGCCCTTAAGGAAAGCGATCTTTCCAAACATTCTCTAGATGATCTGTTGAGTAGTCTGGTGGCTTGTGAAATGAGAGTCAAAATAGAAGATTCTACAACTCGATTGATTAAGGAAATAGAGTTCAAATCCATGGAGAAATTGAAAATTTCAAAAAATAGTATTGGTGAAGATTCTAATGAAAAATAAATTATTTCTCCCATTGCCAAGAAGTTCAAGAAGGTAAGAGGGAAATTCAGTGGCAATTTACATATAGCATAATTTGGTTGTGGAAATTATTGGAACATTTCCTCTCAGTGCTAAAGAAATATTGATGATAAATATATCAAAGTTGAAAACATTGAGAATCCTTAGAAAAGGTTTTTCAAAATGATATAATTCAAATTCAGAAAGAATGTACCGAAATATAGTTTTGTCTGTGAAGAGGAAAATGATGATAATGAATTTTAAGAATAAGAAGAACCAAAATTTAAAACTGAAAATAATTCTTTCATTATGGGCACTACAAGAAAATCATAAGATAATGGTGGAAAAAATCCATTGAAAACTTGTTCTAGTATCTAATTGGAACATAGTGATGTTTTCTATAGGATTAAGATTAAATATAAGAGTTTTAATAAGTGGAAATCAATTTTAGAAGAATAATATTAATATGTTGATCATCTCGATGCTGAAATTGAATGACTAGAACAATTTGTGAATGTAAAGTCTAAAATACTTGAAAGAAATGATGATGTAGTGGATCTGAATCTGAGAGCTGAATAAGAAGAAACGGTCATCAATGACCTCACCTCTAGACTAAATGAAAAGTCCAATCCTTTTGAGAGTATTTATGAGGAATTTGTTGATATTAGGAGTAAATGTGAGAGTGAATCAATTTCAAAAGAATCAAGGAAGAAAATACAGTTCGGTAGGTTCTCAGATGCAGAGTTGTTGGAGAGAGTAAAATGTGGATCTAATGGAGTTGAAAATATTTTGAATGATCAAATACCCACTTACATGGGAAATAGTGGAATCTATTGTGAGGCTGAATTGTCAAATGCTTGAAATAAAGGTGATTAAAGTAAAGGCAAGATGAAAGTGGGTCATGTAAAAAAGTCACCTGATGTGCTAAACCCCCCCCCCCAATTCAATATGAAAGAAGAACATAATGCTATCCTAGAGTCTCCAGGAATAAGAGGTACTCAAAATATTTTCTCACAAAATAAGGAATGAGGATAAACATAAGTGAGAAGACAATTCCACTCATGATGTGTTAGTAATGTGGATATCAGGGCTATACCATGACTTATTGCAAAGAGGTAGGAAGCAATATGAATGGATAATATATTGGAGTTAAAAAAAGGAGAATAAATTCGTATACAAATTCTTTTAGATGAAAATATTTTTATGAATATTGCTTTCATTTTTCTAACTTTGGTCAAAGGGTTGTTGATTACAGGAAGTGGAGGGACATGGACACCTCATACCGAAGTCTGAGACAAGTCCATGCTCATAAACAAGAGATTGTTTCTCTTATAAATTGGTTTTCTCCTATAGAATAATATTTACACTATGAAGAAACCATGTTCACATTAGAGAAAGTTGAAAAGTCATAAATGTTCTACACTCAATCCAATGTCTCATAAAAAAAGAAGTAAATTTAGAAATCCAACCTTAAAGAGGTATCCCTCAAAGCTACAAAAAGAAACATCACCTGGATTATGGATAATGGTTGTTTGTCTCATATGAATGGTAATTCAAGCCTGTTAATAGATGTTAATAGGAGGGTTGATGGAATAGTACAGTTTGGTAAGGATGGAGATCTGAAAATTAATTGCAGTGGAACAACTGAACTGGCTTATGGAAAGTCTAAGAAAACTGAATTCCTTTATGTTGATGGAGAACATCATAATATCCTCAGTTAGAGTCAAATCTGTGACTTAGGATATATATTTACTTTTAATCAGAAAGGTTCCACTATCAAAGGAAAGATAGGAAATTTAGTTATGAGGGGATATAGAATAGAAGGAAACCTATATCAGGTTGATAGTAAATAAACAATTTTCTACATGACTATTGAGGAATAAAATAACACGTGGCATCGGAGATTAGGGAACATAAATAAACAAGAAATTGAAAAAAATATAAAAACTGAATATTATCATAGACATTCCCAACCTGAAACGTGAATGTGAAAATCTTGTTATGCTTGAATTTGGGGGAATCTGGTCTATAGTTCATATCATCCAAAGATGAAAAGGGCATCTCATCTTCTTGATCTAATTCATATAGACATATGTGGCCTGATAAATGTTTTCAGAACACATGGATAAAGGTAATTCATCCTTTTCATAGATAATTATAGTAGAATGACATGTGTAATGGTTATACACAGTAAACGACAAGTTCTTGACTGTATAAATACATATCTTTGAATCGATGAGAATGATACTAGATGAACAATCAAAGTGTTTTAATCTGAAAATCGAGGGGAATACATGTCCCTTGAATTTAAAAATTATCTAGAGAATCATGTGATACGATAAGAGGTATCAACTGTGAAAACTGCACAACAAAATGCAGTTGTTGAGTGCCATAATTGACTGGTGAAAAACATGGTAAGAACTATAGTGATTGAGAGTCATATTCCATGACAATACAAAAAAGAGGTCATTCAAGCTACAGTGTATATTCAAAATCAAATAGGGATTTATATGGGTAAGAAGAAGACACAATATGAAATGTTTCAAGGAAGGAAGCCCTCTTTGAAATACTTTCATGTTTTTGGAAGTAAATTCTTCATTAGAAACAAAAAAAGGAAATCAAGGAAAGTATTGTGATAATGTAGATGAAGGAATCTTTCATTGATACTCAATGAATAGAAAACCCTAAAAGTGTTTCAACATGCACTTTGGAAGGATTGTGGAAAGAAGCAATGTTATGATCATTGAAGAGAAACCCAAAAATTCTTCACGGATTTCATATGGTGATGTGATAGAAAATGGGGAAAAAATTGAACGTGGAGTAAATGAAAATACAGAAATAGAGGAATGAATACAAAAAACACGGGATTCACATCATTATGTTGACTTGAATGAAGAATATAAAGAGGAAACCTTGGCTAAATAGAATGCGATTGAATATAAAAGGGGGAATCAAAAAGGTTAAATTGATCAATACAACTTTATTGGGGATTGGATTGCACCCACACAAACAAGGAGAATGAGGAATAACACACGAACTGCATTTCTATCAGTTGTGGAAACATCCTCATTTGAAGAGGCTGCAAATGATGAATAATGGGTGGAATCCATGAATGAAGAGTTAGATTAGATTGACAAGAATCAAACATGGAATCTAGTCAAGAGACCCAAATGTTACAATTTTATTGGTATAAAGTGGATTTTCAAGAACATGTTTGATGAGCATGGAAGTGTTATCAGAAACAAGGAATGACTGGTATGTAAAGGATATTAATAGATTTATGGTGTCGATGTTTAAGTAAAATTTTCTCTAGAGTCTAGACTGAATTCAATCAGGATTTTTCTTGCCATGGAAATCCAAATTGGATACAATATATATCAAATGAATCTTAAGACATTATTCTTCAATGGTGTTCTTGAAGAAGAAGTCTACATTGATCAACAAGTGTGTTTTTTTCTTGGTACTAATGAAACAAAAGATTGTAAACTAATGAAGGCCCTATATGGTTTGAAGTAGGCACCACCATCTTGGTATTCCTAGCCGGATTCTTATCCCAAGAAGCTGGAATTCAAGTGAGGAGGATTAGATCACAATCTCTATGTGAAGAATTCTCCAAAAGATCAATTCATTGTTTAAATTTTCTTTGATGGCATTATATTTGGTGGTAGTAGGCAAAAATCAGTGGATGAATTTTCTAATCACATGAAATTAGAATTTTAAATGTCTATGATTGAGGAGGTCACATATTTCATGGGGCTATAGGTGACTCAAAAGAAGGAATACACTTTCATTTATCAGGAAAAGTATGCCAGAGATCTGACTATGATTTATTATATGCATGAATCCAAACCAATGTCAACTCTAATATCGTTTGGAACCAAATTTAGATAGCATTAGGATGGAACCTATGTAGATCCCACCATATATAGGAGAATTATTTGAGGCTTACTATACCTTACAGAAACACGTCCTGATATTGTCTTTGCAACTTTCTTGGTGGCCCAATTTCAGATTAATATTATGAAAGAACATATGAAAGCAGTAAAAAGAATCATGAGGTACATTCAAGGTACTCATAATCAAGTTTTATGGTTTTCTGTAGGAAGGGACAATGAATTATCAGTGTTTTCTAATGCTGATTGGGATGGAGATGTAGTGGACAGAAAGTCCACCAATGGTAGAGCATTCTATATTGAGCAGAAATGTGTTGGATGGTTGAGAAAGAAACAAGAATGTACTTCTCTTAATACTATTGAAGCTGATAATATCTCCGATACATAGGCATGTACTCAACTTCTAGGGATGAAGCAATAACTGACAGATGTTGGTGATGAGGTAAAACAACCAATGGTGACTTACTATGATAACAAGAGCACAATTGATCATACGAAGAATCATGCATAGTATTATCATAAAAAATATAATGAAATCGGATATCACTTTTTCAAGGAAAACGTTGAACAAGGTGTGATTAAAAAGGATCATTTGGGAACTGATGGTCAAGTGGATGATATCCTGACCAATCCCCTATCAGTGGCTGTGTTTGAAAAACATCTGTTGAACCTCGGTGTTCAGCCACCTCCTAGTGCTTAAGGGGTTATTAAATTCCCCTCTCCCCAGTTATTTTAACTATTTTTAATATGTTCATGGATTTGTTAAAAGTTTATGTGGGAGATACTATCTAGGGGATATTTTGTGCTATACAATGAACAAATACCAGTCTTTGTGTTTATTGTCAATGGGGGGGGGGGGAAGGAATAAATTCTAGACATGTGATGGACATGTAATATTTCTATGAAATAATGATAATTTGGTGATAAGAGGTGAAGTAATACATTAGACATGTAATTCTTCTATATCACGATGAGAATTCTATGTAATGATGAGAAGGAATACATTCCGGGCATGCAATCCTTCTGTGACATTGTAAGAGAATATCTTGGTCATATATAAGAATTTCAAAGCACGGGAACTCAATTCATGTTTCCCCTCTTGTTTTCTACACTGACCATTAATAACATAGACTTAGAGTGTTTGTTGAGTTGATTATTGTGTTTAAGGTTTTTCTTTTGGTTGTGGATCTATTGAATTTATAAGGTGATTGCCAACAAACCTAAAGGTGGGGTTGTAGGAATCATTCCCGTTCAATGATGGAAATGGAGTATGGTTTGTGTTTGTTTTCAATCCTCATTATAATTGCATAATATTTTCATGGAAATGTATAATATAATTCAAGAAGAAAACAGTATTGAAGGTGGCGTCGTTTCCCAATGTTTGCCAAATTTTTGGGCCTGAAAATCAGAAAATGGAAAAATGTGTGTTTGGAAAAGGGGGTTACGTGAAACATTAAAGGGTGATTAAGAAGTTGCACTCAAGGCCTAATTTGGGATCAAAAGGTCAAAATATGTCCATGGAAAATAGTGTGCCCAATTGCTAAATGTTCATGAAAGATGAGGTTGTGTGAAAGAATCTTACACGCCCAATGCGAAGCCAAAATGGGTTTTGCGTTCTCATGAATAATCATACATGGAATGAAAAAGATGCGTCAGAAACATTCATGTAGGGTCATCATGACCTATAAATAGGTGGTTACCCATATGGAGGACTTGATCATGTTCCCAAAAAAATTTGGTCTCTTTGTCGCGTGAAAGATTTGTGCATGAAAGAATTGAAGATAGTTGATCTTGCGTGCAATGTGATTCTTTAGTCTGAAAGGACTAAGTGAACCCTTCATTGTAGTTGTACAAAATATTAGGGATGTGCGAAAAGTAAGTGATTCGTGAAAGTCATCTTGAATGAAAAATACCCTATCATGCACATCAGTGCAGTTATTGCGCACATGTGTGGTGTTAATCATCATACAGGTTTTTGATTATCCAGTTTTTGTGATCACTGCTTTCAAGTGAAACAATTCAGGACTTCGATGTATGTAGTGTCTCATGATGAATAGAGACAAAGACCTCAATGAAAAACTTTTGTAGTGACCGTCAATTTGATAAACTATGTTTGACTTCTCTCCAGGCAGTGATCTAGGGGGAGTTAAGAGAAGTGATATGGAGGATGTAGTGAGATATACCCGAACTTTTGTAATGGTAGTGTGTCTAGCATAGAGTGATTGTGATTGAATCTTGTAATCCACAAACTAGTAAAGACTATCGGATTTCTGACACACTGTCGGTGTTTTCTCCTTGGGCGCAACCCTTTATAGTGATCCAAGTAAAAGTGATGTGTAATCTCCCTTCATTCATTTCTTTGATGGATTTAACAAGTTCTTACCAATGTGGGAACCATATTTACAACTTTTAAAATAAAAATATGACACCCAGATTCACCCCTACCCTCTTTGGGTGTTCTAGGGTCCATCATTTATATTATTAGTCTAGTTATTTTACTGATATTATAAGTCGGAATTGATGTTCTTCCTTCATTGATATTATGATTAAAATGTTTCAATGTGGTATGGGACACTATGTAATGTTTAAAGATTATTATCCTTTATAATTTTTTTAATGATTATTTATTTTATCTCACTTACATTGGTGATTACTAAATTTATCTTGAGAAATCACTTTATTTTTGTGCACCTAATTTCTTATAGATGGTGTAAATACTTCCAATTTTTCTGATAATATCATGATTCATTAATTATTCATTCTATTTTTTGTTTCAATTGAAATCATTTCATCTAAAAGGATTTGAGTTAAATTTTATCAAGTGTAAAAGAATTTCATAACCCAGTTTCTTTTTATTTTGTTATATTACTTCATCATTGTCCTTAATATATTATGATTATGTTTATATTGACTGGTAATATATATTTATATATTTACACTTCTATATGTTTATTTATTTTTGATACACATAATCTACCCATTGATTTATTCTCACTCCAAAATTATAATCTTTTAAAGGGTTTACATTACAATCTTATTTTTTTAGAATTTTTCACGCTGTAATTTACATCAAAGAAAATTATATGATCATTGTCAAAAAGACCCTTTAATTTTCTTATCATCTGGTTATTCATTACCTTTGTCAAGTAATATTACCATTTGTCTGCCATTTATTACCTAAAATATTTCAAAAACTATTTTTAAGAAAACCTGATTTTAGTATCTCTTTAGTCAAAGAACTTGTTTTCTTATAAAAAGAATGTCTTATAAAAAGGAATTAAAAAATTAACCATTCCAAATAGATTTTATTAAACACATTTTAACTCTTTTTTCTTTTACCAATGTTTTAAAAGTAATCTTCTTGTTACTTTCTGAACAAAGAGCTTTTAATCATTTTTACATTAAAAAAGGAATGTTATCTATAATTCATACATAATGTATGGATTTACATGTCACCATTTCTCTAAATTTTACCTTTTCAAGTTTAAAAGATTAGTTTATAAATTTTTTTTTTCCAAAAATGATTTTCGAAGAAAATGATTTTCAAACGATTTAAAAAAAGGGTATTTTATTCAAGAATTTTTTGAAAATATATTTCTATAATATTTCAATTATTTAATGAAAAAACACCATTAATTTTAACTTACTGAGGATATGTTTTACTTATACCATCCTTCATATTCCTCTAGATGGTTTATGATTGATTTGTCCAAGGATAGTATTCAATTTCACACCCTTGATTCCTTTTAGTCCCCATGAAATATTCAACTTCTTATGACCATTAGATATTTAATTTCCCCAAATTATCTATATCATTTATCATCGATATGCTTGTTGTGTAAACCAAATATCATTTTACATATGGGATTTACTTTGATAGTTATTTGATTATCTAGGGGAATATTGATAAATTTATATTCTTTATTTCATAGAGATATTTGATAATGTATAATGTTTGTAAATTAAATCGATTATTCGATATGATGAATGACTTGGAAATTCAGTGATGATTAGGGCCTAGTCTTTATATAGCCCCTTAATGTATCGATAGTTTCTCATGAAAAAAATTAATTATCAAATTAAACTTGTTTCTACCTATATTTTCAAAAAAAACTAGAGGAAGGATCTTGACAGTGTAATTTTTCATGTCATTTATACATGATGTCCAATAACTAAGAATTTATTTCATAGAAATTTTAGTTATCATTGTTACTATCCATGAGGTTTTTATTTGATAAAATCTATGGATGCATTTCATTATTAGTCAATTTATAAAATGTAATGTGTTTCATCTTCTTATATTTCCATATTGATTTTTCCTTATCTAATTATTAAAATTCAATGTGTTTCTAGTTATTACTTTTCTATATTTTTTATGCACATCATTATTAGTTTGTTGACTACATGGTTTTTGTTTTCAGTCATTTTCAATTCCATAATTATAATTCTCATTTATTTGTAATTTCTTCAACCGTACCTTACCCTTGCAGAGAAATTGAGCTGATACTTATTTTATTTGTATTCCTTAAAAATCAATGAATCATACTATGAATGATATAAAAGGATATAAAATATATAGTAATGTTTTTATCCTCGAAAGAAAAAAATACTGTAATTAGGGTTTTTATTTATAATACCAGACTCATGTACGTATCTAGTTTACCAAGACTACTATACACTTTGATACTTCAGGATTTGATTCAATTTAATCATGAAAATGTAATTATACTACACATCATCTCTTGGTTTCTAGGATCACATCTCTACATATGTAACGCCCCAACCCCTGTTACCCATATTCGGTGCATTATATTAATATATTCGTACGATTACAAGGAATCAAGTCCCGGAGGACCGATCAGTTTAGGAGTCTTGGAAAATAGATTACATACATGAATGTTATATCACACTTCATAACCTACAAAACTACATAAATAATCCTTCACGAACGCCATTATTACCTTGTCTTAACCCTTCATATCAATCACAAAACACTTCTTGGAATCCTGGGAAAAATAAAACATAGAAAGGGGTGATCTCAGATGCTCACTAAGGATAATAATACAGCAGAAACTTTCATAAATAAAAATAAAAATTTAAGGCAATGTATAACTAAAACAAAAGCCATTTAAACTTGAACTTTAGCATAATATGGAAAATATAAAATTAATTAATGTCATTTACTTATTCACATGGATATTCTACTAGTCTAATTATCACATTCAATATCACTAACCACTTTCATAATGATGGAATGCATAATGCGAGACTATCATTACCACATAGTCAAGGCCTTGTGCTAAAACTACAAATAAGATTTTGTCAAGGCCTTGTGCCAAGACACTAGATTGTCTCATGAGACCTATTGATGCATCTAAGAGCTATATCGGGCACCACCCGTTAATTATTATGTCTAATTCATTCCTCATATGAAAAATTTTAAACATAACATAATCATTCGTATTAAAACTGGCATATGAAATGTCAATACTTTCTCCATAAACCTTGAATGGTATAAATATAACACATCCAAACTAAAACATATCACAAAACCTTCAATAAAATATGGATGTTTTGTATCATAATCAATCATCTTAAAATAAGCTTAAAATCCATCAATGGATGATGACATAAGTGAAATCAAAACTATTTGAGGTAAATATATCTTTTTTGATATCATTTAAAAGTCACATAATTATAAAAGAAAACATTTTCTTTGAAAATATTCTTATAAGCTTGTAAGGGAAGATTCAATGATTTAATAATGGCAGAAAATAACCACACCCTCCATAAATGTTAAAAAGACATTCTTACCATAATTTTGTCAAAAAGGTTAAAAAGGACCTAGTTTGGAAAATGACGTAAAGATTCCTTTATAAAAATTTTATAGAAAGTCAAAAAAGGGTATGAATTACATTAACCCATATTCTGCAAAATAGTAAAAAAAAATTGTAATAAATTTTTATGAAACATGAATGTGGATGATAAAGATGTCCTAGCAGATAATTACGTATAAACAACCCCGAATAATGAAGAGATTGTGAAATAAACCCTTACCAATATGGTAACATACGAAACATACACCCCAAGAAAGAGGTATAATAAAATTAATATGTAAATACACATAAATTATAGTGTATTACACAAAGAACACAATTATGGGCATTACATACACCACACAAAAGGTAATAGTGGCAATATGGCATGAATCTCACGGGAATAAGGTGTGAGATGAAAACCCCTTACCTTACACATTCCTTTAGTCGAGGGTATGTTTAACCTCCTATATGAAGAACGTAGTATGTTATTAAATTATACCATAAGCATATTAATATTTTATATATCATACATTATTCAATTATGACTTTTTTACTACACATTTAATAATAATGTCCATGTTAAATTAACATTTCGGGTAATAATCGCTTTCTTTATCGGACATGT
The DNA here is from genome assembly GCA_963277665.1 of Viscum album. Taxonomy (NCBI): domain Eukaryota; kingdom Viridiplantae; phylum Streptophyta; class Magnoliopsida; order Santalales; family Viscaceae; genus Viscum; species Viscum album. The sequence continues at coordinate 439,770,166 of OY728119.1, forward strand.
TTTAACTTGTTACTCTTGATTATATCACATAGACCATGATTTAAATAATTCCAAAATATAAAACATGATTTATATATCATATATATTTAGAATATAATTATTTATAATAGATATATATGTGAAATGGAAAACACAGTTTATGGACACGGTAGTCCGTTCGTATGCATAAATGCTATTTCCGTTTTCATAATGTATTGAACGAAACTAAGAGAATAAAATATTTGTAAGTAAATATATATATATATATATCTCTAGTTTCATTATTATGCCATATATTACAAACATTTTAGTAATATATATTTTTATAATCGTCGATAAATGGTGAATGTGGAAATGAATCTCATCGCGTCGTGGAGACGGTTATCCGTACGTACGCACGAGCGACAATATCATTTCCTTAAAGGTGTGGAATTGGATGGTATATTAATTTTATAGAGACATTATTATATTATTTTCATTATTTATATACATATTACTCATCATTATATCCATCCAAATAACGTAGTGTTAAATAAAAAATTACACCACGACATGGAGACGGTAAGCCGTACGTACGCACTCATGGTGACATTGTCATTATTAATATGGATAGAGTAATGAATATAGTTGTGATAAATTTATAATAACATCACAGTATATAGAAGATACTACATTTATTATCTTATAATGGAAATAACAAATAAAGAAAAAGTGGAAGAAGAAAGGAACTTGAAAGAGGGTGGTGAAATCATTACCACTTCTTCAGGTTCTTCCTTTTGATTTGATCAAAAGGGCTCCTTAGGTTGGCTTTATTATCTGAATAAGGCCTCTAGGATTAAGTTAGGGAAGTTGAGAGAATATTTGGGCAGGGGTTGGCCGAGCCAAAATGCCTTTAAGGTGTGAATTAGTTATAAGAGGGAGTTCTCTTTTATAAGAGGGGTGAGGGGCACCTTAGGAAAAGCTAGAAATAATATTTTATAATAAATTCATATTCAGTTTCTAATGGCTCAAAAGTAGATTATATAGAAGATAAGGTGGGTATGGGTTGAATAAAACTCAACCAATAGGTTTTAGATAGTTTTTTGTCACTTTATTAACCTTATCTTTTAGTTTTAACTCTTAGTTAATTAGTTTTACATTTACAACGTCTCGTTGTATTTTTATATTATATGGTTAATACACTTAATATAAACTTCCAAGAGACCCCCAAGTGGTCCATTAATGATACACCTATCAGGATATAAGTCCTTTGGCTGATGCTTATATTTTTAGGAATAATATATCAATTTATAATATAATATTTGTTTTAAATACCCCATTATGTCAATTTTCACACTATTTAATAATTGATTTTTTTAAGTCTTGAAAAATTTATTAATTCTAATAAAATTACTTTAAGGAATCCTAAAATTTCATATTAATCTCTAAAATTTGATTATGGCATCAAAACGTTCAAATTAAATTTATTTTATCATTTTTAATACCAATTATTTGATTCATTAATTAATAAAGAAAATACTGCATCATTATTGTGTCATAAATAAATTTAATTATTCAATGCCTAAAAATTATAAATAAAATACCATTATGTAGGAAATCTTTTTATATTTATAATGAAAATTTATAGTCAAAAATATAACATATATACCCCTATGTAAAAAAAATTTTTCTAGAAGATATATGCTTATTACATTTTTGTATTTAGTTTAACTTAATTAATATAAACTATCATTATCACTTACAATTTCCTCCATGGGGTCCCCAAATCGACCCAAAGATGATCATGGTCGGACATGTATCAACCAATAGGGTTAGTACACATTTTAGGGTAATTTAATATTATCATAATATTATTTTTTACCCTTATTTACCGGAGTTACCTTTTAACTATGGTAAATAAAATATTTACCAAAGTAATTATTCAAAATGTCTAAAAATAAAAGTTTCATATTTACAAAATTTGGACCTCCGGATTCCAAATATGGAATCCATTTTTCAAAATTCAAAACATAAAAGTGGAATAAGTTAATTTAAAATTAATTCCCGCTGACAAAACAAAAAGCGTGTTTTTAAGAAATAATAACTATCAAAAGATTGACACTTGTTTATGTCTGGTTTAAATGTGAAATTATGTCCAATGACCAAAATTGTATTAAATGATAAAAATATATTATAATTATACTTTCAAATCACTCAAATTCATAATTTATCACTAATAATTATTTATATTAAAAAAGTTGTTTTTATTTAAAATTTAGTAATTTTCACTATTCATCAAAATATGAAAGTTATCAGAAAAGTACAAATATTTCACCGTAAGCTAATTTCGATATTTAAAATCCAAAAATTAATCCCATTATGAAAGATAAAATGTATAAAATTTCAAAAAGTGGTTATTACTATTCATAATGGCTAGTTTGATTGGTCATGGTGTGTTAGAATATCGAAGTTGCGTACAATGCAGGATATTGCATTTTTCAAGGAGAAGCGTACCGTGAAATCTTGGGGTATTATATTCGCCCCTCATTCAATAAATTGAGTCCTCTCAATTTTATTTTTTTTCAAAAATAAAAAGTTGAAAACAGAAAATACCTTTGGGAAAACCCACATCAAAAATTAGGTTAATAAAATTTAGTCTTAATAAGAGGAAAAGAGAAATAAAAGGGTAACCACCAAATTATTATCTCGATTATAAGAACATTGGTGGAAATTAGAGACATATTATTAAAAGAAAAACGTAAATATTTATAGGTAGTGATTGAGGTCATCAATCACAAACAAGTGTAAAATTGAGGGCCTTAAATTCATCAATATATGATGCTTTAAAATACCATTGGTTCAACAAAACATATGGTATTAGGATAACACATTTTTGGTTTTAAGATCACTTAACTAAAGTATAAGAATTAATTTCTTCATAGAATAAGAGAAGAGGAAAAATATATGCTTGACAAGGAGAGTCCAATACTTTAACTAATTTCTACCACAAACTCATCTTTCACTCTAAAAGATAGTAGAACTTAAAAATAATATTCTATTTATCCTATTCATATAGGGTTAAAAAAATGAATTTATAATTCATCTACCAGATTTTTTTTAAAAAGACTACATTATTCAATCTAGGACATCACGTGAGCCAGTGGTAGGTGATACACCCTTGTCGCCCTTCGGTTTCTAGTTCAAGTCTCGCAGCCTTGCCGGATGTGAGGGGTTGCCGCCCGACCTCCGGGTTGTCCTTTTATGGAAATCCAAAAATAATCTCAAACTAGAACTATCAAAAATACATCTTTCCAAACTCACATTCCAAAATTTATAAGGAAGGTAAACACAATGAAGATCCTTTTTCCACTTAATAACATGTGAACCCCTTCATCATCTATTCTTTTAAAACACTGAAACATCCTGAATTACCATAAATATTTATTGATTACATTCATGATCCCTTATTCCTTATAGAATACTGGATATACTCCTTCTATCAAAAAATGTTTTAAACTCCAACAATGATGGAATACACAAATCATTATCCAGTTACAAGTTAGTCAAGAATATCCAATAAAATGTATCCAAATCAGTCATATATTATTCCAAAATCACTACCACAGTATCGGAACCATATTATGGTTTATATTTCTCTCAACCATATATTTTCCAAAAATTTAACCTACTATTTAGTCACCTTTATTGGTTCCACACAATCTCATGTCCTTAATGAAATAGTATTGTAGTATAATCCTTATATACTCCATAATTATTATAACCAGTACATTGTTGATACAACACTCAAATGACATGATTCTCTAATAACAACATAAGAACTCTAATCATTCCCCCTCATTTGTGGTAGTATCATAACATTATTATTATCTAATAGCATCATTTGGGGAATTCTTTGATGATTTGGACTTTGGATCACATAGTGTCCCAACTTGTTGCAGATGAAGCATTGTACATTTGAAACCTTTGTCTTACCCTTGTAGTCACGTACATGGGGTCTTTTTTCTACACACTTATAACAAACTCCCATTCCTTTCAGGCAAGTCTCAGGGTGTTTCTTCCCACAGTTATCACATATAAGAAAATTCTTCTTTTCCCTCTTCCCTTTATCCATCTTTCTCTCTTCCATCCTTTTCTTACCTTTCTTCTCATCAAACCCTTAGGACTCAGAGACTTCTTTACTTATCTAATTAACACATGATACTATTTCTTCATATGTTGAGAAAACATGAGAGACTCTTTCCATTATAAATTTTGGCTTAATATAGTGGAAGATATGACCCTTCTTTCAATTTGGATCATACGTATTGTTGGAGTTCACATTCCTTCTACTGGGCACCATTTCTATACAATGGCATAAACTAGGTCAGTTTATAAATTGAAATGAATAATTCAAAACATGTAAAATAACTAACATAAATTGTACATTTTATGGATATAATCCATAATCATAAAGATGTTTTCATTGAGGAATTATATACTCATAAACCCTTCATAATGATTTGTAAAGAAAATGAGAATTATCCTAAGCATATCCCCCGAGAGTGTCGTAACCAAGAGTGCAGCAAGGCCCATTGTAGTGCCCTAGTTCCCGTTCAAGTCTTTCTTAAAGAGGTGTTTTCAGGATTTACCGCTAGGTACATCTGTGTCAGAGCCACCTCTACCTGCTCGTATCCAGACAGGGACGTATTTTCGTGGAAAAATCACAAAATCTATACATTACCAAAGTTCTATGAATTTCTTCTATACTAATCCTCAAAGTCTGTCTTAGGATTATGTTCTCTAATCAGATTTTATCTAAATCTATCTTCCAAGGATATTTCTAAAATCTCTCTGATACGAACTGTAATGCCCTGACCCTAATTACCCAGAGTCAGTGCATTATTTAAATACATTGGCATGATTACAAGGAATCATGTCCTGAAGGACCGATCGGTTTAGAATTCATGGAAAATAGATTACATACATTAATGTTACATCACACTTAATAACATAGAAAAAAACATAAATAATCCTTCAGGAACACCATTATCCCCTTGGCTTAGCACTGCATATCAATCACAATACACTTCTTGGAATCCTGGGAAAAATAAAACATAGAAAGGGGTGAGCTTATATGCTCAGTAAGGATAACAATACACCGGAAACATTCATAAATAAGAATAAACATTTAAGGCAGTGTATAACTAAAACAAAATCCCTTTAAACATGAACTTCTATATAATATTGCAAATATAAAATGAAGTAATTCCATTTACTTATTCACATGGATATTCTACTAGTCGAATAATCACATGCAATATCACTAACCACTTTCATAATGATGGAATACATAATGCGAGACTATCATAACCACATAGTCAAGGACTTGTGCCAAGACTACAAATTAGATTTTGTCAAGGCCATGTGACAAGACAATAGTTTGTCTCATGAGACCTATCGATGCATCTAGGATCTATAGTGAGCTCCACCCATCAATTATTCTGTTCAATGCATTCCTCATATGAACAGGTTTAAACATAACATAAACATTCGTATTAAAACTTGCATACGAAATGTCAATGCTTTCTCCATAAACCATGAATGGTATTAAAATATCACATACAAAGTAAAAAATATCAAAAAAAACTTCAATAAAATATAGAATTATTGAATCATAATAAATCATCTTCAAATAAGCTTAAAATCCATCAAAGGATGTTGACATAGATGAAATCAAAACTATTTGAGAGAAATATATCTTTTTGTTAAATCATTTAAAAGTCACATAATTATATAAGAAAATATTTTCTTTTAAAATATTCTTATAAGAATGTATGGGAAGCTTCAATGATTTTATAATGGCAGAAAATAGCCGCACCCTCCGTAGAAGTTAAAGAAGACATTCTTACATTAATTTTGTCAAAAAGGTAAAAAAAGACCTTGTTTTGAAAAAGACAGAAAGATTCCTTTATAAATTTCTTATAAAAAGTCAAAGAAGGGTATAAATGTCTTTAACCCATATTCTATAAAATATTAAGAATTTTTTGAAATACTTTTTTAAAAACATGGATGTGGATGATAAAGAGGTCTCAGTAGATAATTACGTATAAACAACCCTGGATAATGAAGAGATTGCAAAATAAATCCTTACCAATTTGTTAACATACAAAACATACACCCCATGAAAGATGTATCATAAAATGAATATGTAAATACACAAAAATTAAAGTGTATTACCGAAATAATACAATTATGGGCAGTACATACACCACACAAAAGGTAATAGTGTAAATATGGCATGAATCTCACGGGAATAAGGTGATAGATGAAAACCCCTTACCTTGAAATTTCATTTAGTCAAGGGTACATTTAACCTCCTGTATGAAGATCGTAGTATGTTATTAAATTATACCAGAACCATATTAATATTTATGATATCATAAATTTTTCATTTATGACTTTTTACAACCCATTTAATAATAATTTCCATGTTAAATTAACATTTCGGGTAATAATCGCTTTCTTTATCGTACGTGTTATAACTTGTTACTCTTCATTGTATCACATAGATCATGATTTAAATACTTAAATAATATTAAACATGATTTATATATCATATATATTTATAATATAATTATTTTTAATAGATATATATGTGAAATGGAAAACACCGTTTATGGAGACGGTAGTCCGTACGTACGCATAAACGTTGTTTCTATTTTCATTACTTATTGAACGGAACTAAGTGAATAAAATATTTGTAAGTACATATATATATATATCTAGTAGAATTATTATTTCATCTATTACAAACATATTAGTAATGTATATTTTTATAATCGTCGATAAATGGTGAATGTGGAAATGAATCTCATCGCGTTGTGGAGACAGTAATCCGTACGTACTCATGAGCGACAATATCATTTCCTTAATGGTGTGGAATTGGATGGTATATTAATTTTATAGAGATATTATCATATTATTTTCATTATTTATATACATATTACTCATCATTATATCCATCCAAATAACATAGTGTTTAATAAAAAATTACACCACAGCGTGGAGACGGTAAGTCGTACGTACGCATGCATGGTGACACTATCATTTATAAGATGGATAGAGTAATGAATATAGTTGGTAAATATTTATAATAACATCATAGTATCTGTATGATACTGGAGTTATTATTTTAGAATGGAAATAAAAAATAAAGAAGAAGTGGAAGAAGAAAGGAACTTGAAAGATGGTGGTGAAATCATTACCTCTTCTTTGGGTTTATCCTTTTGATTTGATCAAAAGGGATCATTAGGTTGGCTTTCTGATCAAAATAAGGCCTCTAGGTTGAATTCAGGGAAGTTGAGAGAATATTTGGGTAGGGTTTGGGCGATCTAAAATGCTTTGAAGTTGTGAATTAGTGAGAAGGATTGCTGAAATAGCTTGATACGAAGATATATTCTTCATAGAGAGATACTCTTGGAATAACCATATGTTAATTTCCCTATAAGATGAGGGATATATTTATTTTAGATCCCCTAAAGGGATATTTTTCAATTGGGGACATGACCTTTGTTTTGTAATAATGCTGGTGCGACATATAAACATGCAATGCACCACATTTTCAAAACCTTGTTGGGAAAATTTATTGAATACCATGTGGATAATCTAGTAGTCATGTCCATACAATGTTCTATTCACTTGGATAATCTGGAGACCATATTTAGAAAGATTTGGCAACACAATTTAATGATGAACCCTCAAAAATGTGCTTTCAGGGTAACCTCAGGAAAATTTCTCTTTTTTTGTGTACACCATCGTGGTATCTAAATTTATCCCAAGAAGACTAAGTCCATCAGTGGTATGTCACCCCCTTGAAATGTGAAGTAATGAAGAGGTATTTAGGGACACTTGGTCTATATTTTGTGCTTCATATCCAATTTTAAAGGTAAGTATTTACCCTTCACCAAATTGATGAAGAAAGTGATCACATATCAGTGGACCAAGGAATTACAAGAATCATTTGATACCCTCCAGAAATATCTCTTAATCCCATCAATATTGATGCCTAAAATTGATGGAAATCCACTCATTCCTTTTTTGATGGCCTTAGAGTGATAACTAGGTGGCTTCCTTACCCAAAATAATGATGCTGGAAATGAAAATAGACTTTACAATCTCAATTGAACCATGCTCGATGCTGAGACTCAATATTCAAATATTGATAAAAGTTGCATACAACTAATTTCTATTATTTTGAAATTGAGGCACTATTTTTATCATCATGAGGTTCACTTGGTAAATAGAAATATCCCCCTCATATTCATCCTTAGTCATCCTATGCTCAAAAGATGTCTGGCATAATGGGCGGACATTTTGCAAAAATTTGATATACGATTTGGGCCCCCAAAAGCTGTGAAAGGACAATCTTTAGAATACATCCTTACCAAGAACCCATGTTAGGAAAATAGATCATTTAATGCTGAATTTACTGAGGAAGAAATATTCTATATTCAATTAAGTCCCTAAATGTGGGAAATGTACTTTGATGGTGCCTCTAGAAGTCCATCAGGGATGATAATGGAACACCCTAAACACAATGATGTTGGGCTCGGAATTGTTCTTATCTCCACAGAGAAGGTAGTGTTTCCATATTCCTTTCTGTTATCAAAATTTGGTACCAACAATGATGTATAATATCAAGCTCTCATTGCAGGCCTGGAATAAGCACTTCAAGTACCAGTAGAATACCTAGATGTTAGAGGTGATACAAAATTAGTAATCAAACAAATCAATAGGGATTACTCCATAAGAATAGAATAACTTATTACCCTGTATAATTATGTACCAGGGTTAATGGTGGAATTTCCCTCAAATAGAACATTTCATTATGTATCACGGTCACAAAATTCCCAAGATGATGCATTGTCAAATGCATCCAGAACCCTGGAAGATCCGAATCGGGATGAAACAGTCATTAGCATTCCTCATCGTTGAGTGGTTTCACATTTTATCATATCAGATCAAAGGAAGTCAATTAAATTAGTTCCATTTCTAAGCCATATGGTTATACCATGGGATGGATGACACCCATCATATAATATATCTAAAATGGGGTACTTCTATCGGACATGATTAAATGAGAACAGATCCAATGATGAGCAATTAATTTCAATCTTTATGATAGCCCAGATCATCCAAAGATCCTTTATATAAGAGGCTTCGATGAAATTCATTTCAGATTCAGTGATGGGGATAGAACCATGGCTATCATGAAATTAGTTCAAGACAAATCCTGTGGTACTTTGCAGTCTGGGTATAGGGTTTCTGATTAAATTTGAAGGCTTGGATACTTTTGGCCTTCAATGAAAAAATATTTTAGAGATTCCACTAAGATGTTTCATCCCTAACAGTTATATTCTAACTTCATTCATCAACCCCCAAAGTTTATAAATAATGATAACTACTCTTAATCATTTCATATATGGGAAATGGATATTATGGGACCTCATCCTCCATCTACAACTAAGTAGATCATGTATATTCTTACTACTACTGATTTCTTCTTCAAATGGGATGAGGAAAAAAATCTCAATGATGTCAGGACCAAAAGAATTCTTATCTTTTTCAAAGCTAATAGAATTAAAATATTTGGTGTCCCTAATTCCATATTGATGGAAAATGGCACCAATTTTTATTCTATTGAGGTGAAGAAGTTATATCAGGATCACAATATCAAATCCAACAATTCATCTCGCGGTCATGCAATGGCCAATTGAAAAATAAAGTATTTCAACAAGACCCTATGAAATATATTCCATAAAATGGTGTATAAAGATAATAAATCATGGATTGATAAAAGTTTTCATGCTTTATTGGATTATCGGACTACTACTCATACTTCCACACAGGAAACTCCGTACTAATTAGTATACAAAATAGAAGTAGTTTTGCCTATTGAAATTCAATTTCCATCACTCTGAGTTCCCATCTGTGACCATTTACCTATATATGAATAGTCATATAATTTATTTGATGGCCTAGAATGATTAGACAAAAATTGATTTCATGCCTTGTATCACATGGATGTCTTTCAGAATAGAAGATCACGGTCTGATAATAAAAAATTTTACTCCACTTATTTCTTTAATGAGAATTGGTATTAGTCTTTAGGACTCCAATGATACTAGTAATGAAACCTCCAAAGCTTGATTAAAATGGGGGAGGACCTTATTCCATGCATAAGTTATACTCTGATGGAGCTTATTCCCTAATATCAATGTATGGAGAAATTATTACAAATCTATGAAATTAATGATTATTAAATAAGTACTGTGTGTAATCATGTAGATTAATGTCCTAATTTCAAGACATTAAACTTCATAACAACCATATGTGTATATGTTTTATGATGTTAAAATGCATAACATTTTTTTCATTGTCACATTATGTTAAACTACATGACGTCATTTTTCCTGACTACGCGACATAAAAATATATGTTCAATGTCTCCTTTATTTGACGTTAAAAATCCCCCATGATACCACAAATTTGAAATCATTTTGGTTCTTTAAAAAAATGAGTAGCTTTCATGAGAAAGCATTACTCGCATTATTGATACTCTTTAATGGCACATGAGTCACATTTCAACCTATGTTTGAATCAAATCAGTATAGGTACCCCTTTTAAAGAACTACATGTGGAATTATTCTCATTCCAATGGTATATGTTGAGACACATGGATCTCTAATCTTGGGCCCATACTCAAAAAAATAAAATTTCCCCATTACTTGTGTTTATAAGTCAGGTATTCACAGGTAATATGATCATATTGAGAACTACATGTGGACTGATTCTCATTCCAATGGGATATTTAGAGACATCAGGATGTCCAATATTGGGCCCAGCCATAACCATAATGAACTTTATTCCCCATTTTCCACCTGTATATGAGCCATATCTATACATAGTACTCTTCTAGAATACTTAGATAGATCTTCATACCATCTTGTTTCTTAAGTTTAACAATTATTTTGGAATGTGTTAAAAGCCCTTGTCTCTCACATCAAACTTAATTGGTGTGGGTAACGATCTTATTGGGAACTACGTTTTTATTTATTGTCATTCCAACGGGATACATAGAGATGGATAGATCTCTAATCTTGGCCCCATTCATAAGAAAAAACCCTCTTTATTCCCTTTGTGGATAAATCATACATGCATAGGGAATGTTTCAAGAACTATGTATGGCTGGATTCTCATCCATACGAGATATGTAGTGGCACCCATATCTCCAATCATGGGCCCATCCAAAATTTTGTGAATGAATAATCTCTTTATTTTACTTATACACAAGTCAAACTATCATAGAAACTTTTTCCAAGATTGGTAAATTGATTATTGTTTTAATGAAATATGTGGTGATGCCTATAATTTATTATTTAGGCCCAAACATCAGCCTGGAAATTATTAAAATCTATCATTACCATGGTAAAATGTGATTGATATGGGGTAAAATCTCAAGAACTACTTGTGGTTTGATTCTTTCTTCAGCAAGATAGATAGTAACACCTAGGTACTATTCTCTAGTTTAGCCTCACTATTCCTTTTCACATCAAAATCAATTCACATCCTCACCACATAATGATAAACTGTATAGACCTATAAGAACTACACGTGGCTTGATTCTTATTATATTGAGATACGTATTGAAATCCAGACATTAAATCCTTACCCCAACAGCAACATACTGTGAAAAGGCCTCTTCTCTCCCATGTATGAGTATGATCTACTTGAGGAGATTCAAATTCTATTTATATCAAATACCCTAAGGTACATGACACATAATTTCAAACTACAAGGTAACCAAAATAAATTCCCATTATATATATGAGTCAAATCTATTTAAAGGACACAAAAATCATGGACAATATTGATCCAAATATTTCTCTTATGCATTGAACATCACCTTTTCTTATTTCACACTTTTAATACTGAATACTATCAGATATTCATAGTCATTATTCAGTTTCTACTGAAAGTGATTCTGACACATGAGAACTCTTTTTCCTATCTATGGAGTACATGCTGTTAGGTGGCCTTGAATAAGTAGCCTATATAACAAGTCTGTTAATCAAAATATGCCACTGTTTAACTATGCAGCACATGCCCCTTTTGGCCTTGAAAAATACATCCCACATAATGGGTTTTTTGAAATAGTAGTAACTTCATTCTTGGTAAATGCCTCCACTATTCCCTTCAAACATTGATGGATATATAAAGGAATCTGTATTTTAATGTGGTTATTCATTGTATATTTTTTCCATTTCATTTCTCTCAAACTCAAAGCCTCGAAGACAATGGTTTAAAAATTTTCAGCATCTATGTTCTCAAAGCATATTGAAATAACCTTGGATCATTTGACCACATATCACCCATTGTTTCCCTAATATTATTATCCTATTTTTATAACCTAAAACTACAGGAACCACAATCCTACATTTTAGGATATATTTTTGTAAAGAACCATTTCTTCCTTTTCTTTGGAAATAAAGATTGGAAATAATATTTCTATTTTCAGGGACTTTCCCCATAAAAAAAGCTATGTTCTTTAGTAAACATCAATCTCCATAAATTTCCTTCATCTTTTAGCAATATAATTTCTGATACCCCAGTGATATGTTTCCTAACTATGCAGTATGTTTCCCTAGGTGGCCTTGCAAAAGTATCCCACATAACAGGCATGCCATCCAAAATATTCCACTCTTTGGCTATGCAACACATGCCATAGTTGGCCCCTACATAATACAGCCCCTATAACAAGTTTTTCAAATAGTAGTAATTTTATTCATGGAAAAGACTTTATCCAATGACTTTATCCCTTTTCCCATGTCATTCTCTTGATCCCGAAATTCCCAAACCATAATTTAAAATACTTAATTTCCATAATATTATATAGTATTAAGTTTCTATATAAATTACAAAGAAATTGGAGATTCATAAAAATTAGGTCAAATCTAAAGACCATAAATTAATACCCCATGATGTCCTTGTTCCATGATTTAAAACTACATAGCATGATGTCCTTACTGCATGACTTAAAACATCATATCATGATGTTCTTGATTCATGACATAAAACTGAACAATATGATGTCTTTGATGTATGACTTAAAACTACACACCATAATTTCCTTACTGCATGACTTAAAATTTCACAGCATAATGTTCTTACGGCATGACTTTAAACTATATAGCAAAAAATCATAAATTTCCTTTTTGAAAAATATAACCTCTATCAAAAAATATATACTTGTAGGATTGATTCCTCATTCATAGCTAATATTGGCATATATGGACCCATTTATTCTCATACATCTTTCCAGGGAAAGGCCACCCATTGTGGTCTTAAGACATCGAAATTTTAAACACTTTTGTTTATCAGTAATAGAATGTCATAATTTTTAGAGCTCCTTTATCTAGAAATGTAATACATTCCCCAGTTGTCCTTTCATAAGTACCCACATAACATGTCTTTTAGCCTAAGGATTCCACTATATGGCTATGCAGCATATTACCAAGTTTTCCCACCATAATACAACCCCCATAATGTGTTTTTAAAATGGTGGTAACTTTGTTCTTGGAAAGGACCTCCTCTATTGTCATACTTAAAATGTTAGATTTGGTGAGCATAAAAATCATGACTCAAGAATCCCCTTGGGAGTGTCTAAAAATATATTGGGACCTTCCCATCCATTAAAGCCTTATTTGTATTTTTAATATGAAAATTCTTGGTCTAAGATATCCGACCTAAAACATTAGCCTTATTAGTCCAACATGCAAGACATTAGATTTCCCATTAAAAGAGACATCGTAATCACTGGATTGAAAACCGACAATGACAAATCTGGAAAAAATGTCGACTCTCAACTCGCTAAACCTATACTTTCTATGGTTTATACAGTATCGATTAGTAAAAATTTCAAAGATATAAAGTTTGTGGGATAGTCCATAAACCCTAGAAATAGTAAAATTGTGCTTTCTAGGCCTCTTATATTAGATAAAAGCTAAAGATACCCTATCCATATTAATTTAATTATTATTTTCTGACATAAAAAAGTCATGTTATGAAAATTATATTTGATTTTTCAATTATAGAATGAATTCGTGAATAAATACATATATAGGATTGAAGACAAAATAATTTTTATTTATGTGGAAAAATTGGAGGAACATCCATAGAAAGGAGTCTCTCTATAATCTATTTCAAAAATATTTCAGATTGATTCTTTATTTTTCGAACAGTCTTTAGGGACCTATCAACCACTTTCTGAAGCTCAGTTAGTTGAGCAGCTTCTGCCTCATTAGCATGATGAAGTGTGTCTTTATAAAATGAAATGGTAGTTACACATTCTAAGTGGACATATCCCAGTTGTTGGTTCAATTTCTAAATATTATTTTGAACAAAATTCATTTTCTGCAGAAGATACCCCATTTCATTCATGTCCTCCTTAATTTTCTGATTACTTTCCACCAAATTTCTGATATGGTTGGCTTCTGACTTGGATACTATTTCTTGAATGATCTCAACGTTGGTGAGCAGTTTTTCCTTTAAAATATCAGTCCATAGTTTGAGTTATAAATCCCACCGGTGAATGGTCCCTTTACCACATTATAAATTAGGTGATTATCGAATCCACAAAATCCCAGTAATCTAAATAGTGTTAAAAGTCAGCCAAAATATGAAGGTAGATCATCCAATGGTTTCTTAGAAATTATATCCCAAAATTTCACAATTTTTTCATCTACATAATATTGAGATAACACTACAGCTCTAAATCTGAATCAAACTCACTACCATGATGCAGAACATATTCTGGAACCATGTAACTCAAGTAGGTGCTTGGCTCTACTCCTTTCAAAGTAGAAGTTGATTCATCTTCCATTGTTTATTGTTCTAATTTAGAGGGATTACCTTTAGAACTAACCATGGGATCTAATAGCCCCAAATATTGAATTTTAATTATTTCTATCCTCAAAAGTGTAATAAGAACTAAACATGATCAATATAGTCAATGAAATTTACCCAATAATCCATTGGTTTATTGATTATATTCCTCACTAGTATTCCTAAAATCAGTAGTTTGAGAATGTACTTTTTCAGGAAGAGAATTCCATTGATCTTTCCCAATCATCATAACCAGAGGCTCTAGAGCATCTCCCAACATTGGGTTTTTAGTTGGTGTCCCTTTAAATGATGTAGGATAGAGTGGTATTACTTGTTCTTGAAGGGCCTCCATAATGTTCTCTGTAGATAATGCTTCATAAATTTAGTTTGAATATGAATTATAAGATAAAAGAACAATTATGAAGGACAAATGCAAGAATGCGAACTTATGTCATTTCAATTCCTATTGGAAGTCCCAAAACTCCATGATGGAACCTAGAATATCAATGTCTGGATTAAGGGTGTCTATTAATTAAGTGTATACATTTGTATATTATAGAATCCTCACCATTTATGTTGTCCAAAAAATGTTGTTCAGTGCCCAAATTTCCTCTGCTGACATTTTGTTACAAGGATTATTCATCCAATGCAATGTCATCGGGTCTTGATAAGTGAGGATCAGTACCAGTATCTACCTTAGATTTCTCAGGATCCACTTTCTTTTCTTCTATAGAAATATAAATATCATCATTGATTATCACGGGATCCATTGGCATGGGAAAATAATAAAAAATATTATGGAGAAAAGAATATTAGAAACAACATATGATACCTAGAAGAAATTGAATTGATATTACCATGACCCTTTCCGCCCTATAGAAATAGAAGAAGATGCATTCACATCCTTTGGTACATCGTCTGTTACGGAAAAAGATTCATTAAGAAGAATTTGTACTCCTCCTGGAGTTTCCTTCATAGTCCATAAAGGACTAGTTTTTAATCCTTTAAGAGAAGAAAGAGATGAATATCTTTTGAGAAGATGAATGTGGTCACCAAGGTGTGTCGTTAAATTCATAATACTAGATGAATGTACGAATACTTACTTTTTTTATGAGAACATTGGATAAATCTCAATGGTCACTTTCATTTTTTTTCATAAGACAGTGGATAGATTGAAATACTCCTCTTGAAAGTAGATAACTGAGGTAACGAATGAGTATTTTCTATGTCAATTACATCCATCATCATTATCCCCCTTGAAGAATATCTTTGAGACCCAGGGGTTTCATCCAGTGTGTCAATAGGGGTCTCATGGGCCCTTATTTTTGTGAAGCACGATTTATTCCTAAAGTTCCTTTCTTATTTTCATGTTGAAAAAATCAACCTCATCAAGATTAATAATGGTGAATGACGAAGCATAATTGAAACAAAAGAAAAGAGAAATGCATTCTTAGTATTAAAATAAATGTCTCATTACTCTTCAGGGTAAACAATTACCCCTTCACGTATCCCTCAATCCATCATGTGAGATACTCATATTGAAGTGAGGATTTTGTCATCGGTTGCATTGATAAAGGTCTGCAGCTCCGTGATATTCTCATGTACATTATCCGAATTTCTATCTAGATGAAAATCAGAGGGTACTCTAATATCACCCACATCGTGTATTCCATGGCCATATTGGATAAATTCCCATCCATCCTTGAGTTCATGGGTCAATCTCTCCCAATAATGGATAGATAAAGACCACATATAATTCATTTTTGATTCAGCTAGTTTTGGAGATAACACAACACCATCTCATTGGGAGACCTCTTAAAGCCTCCCTTTTCTTTGGTAGAATTAGCATATGGGATGGCAACCTATTTTTAATGATAGTGAATAGATCACCTCATTGATGGAGGCATTGTTTCCTTGGCCTTAGTCTTTATGGTGGATTTCCTACAAATATGTTTTGAAGGTTCTAAAGATTTTTAAACCCTTAAATCATCTTTGTCTTTATGACAATTAACATGGTTTTTAGAAACAACATTTATTGTTGCCACTACCTAATATAATCCTTTTATTAATCCCCCCTAAGGTTATGAAGAAGAGAATTATTTAGCATATCCAGCATCTAATACAATTTTTTTTGTTTGATGGAGGTAGTGTAATGGATATTTTTTATTTCTCTAAATCCATCACAATCAATAACGATTGTGCTACCAGTTTATGCTTGGAATGTTTAACGTATGTGGGAGTAAAAGTACTTGATTGTTGTGACATTTGTACAGGAGAGCAAACATATAAGGGACATCTACCTCATAGATGATTTCACCATTAATAATTGTTGATAACAAGCTATACCTTAGTGCCATCAATTAATACCTCATCTAGTAATTTTATTCCTTACCATTGTCAATAAATGTTTCAGTTGGTGGGTTACCAAAAGGAATGGAGTTCAATTCCCCTAATGCATTCTATGCTCTCAGTACTTCATCAGGATTCAACTTCAAAGGATGAATCCCGGAGACCTTCTGTAAAAATGTGGTAAATCACCTTTGGGGATTCTAAGTGACTTAAATACTAAATATGAACAAAATTGTTTTTTAATACATCCCCACAACACTTGAAATGTTACCACCAGTCTAAATGGACCCTTCCCATTGTGTAAATTCAATAGCGAGTGATATATTCTTTCTAATAATGTGGTTTCCCACCTAATATATTTTCCCTCTACCAACATGGCCAGAATAATAAAAGTCCCTGGACTTACACCGCCTCCAGACTCACGGATTGGAAGAATTTAAATTGTTAGCCACATGGAAAATAATCCATCTAAGCATACCTTTTCACCAATATCAGACATGGCATAACCCTGGTGCTTGTAGTCGCCTCTCTCCAATGTAGTCCATTATTCTCTAGAAATTCCATGATTTTATGCAGCTGTGGAAATGGTAGGAAGTCCATAGGTTCGACCATTCTCTTTTTTGGGTTCTAAAAAACCTTCTATCCACACTCTTTTGTGAATATCATCCCTATCATGAGAACATATCTTTTCTCTTGGAAATTTATTTTCTATTTTAAATAATTCATGACCTAATGGTGGAATCACCTGTACATCACCCCATTTTGTTCATGGTGGCATGAATTCATAATACGTCTCCCCGAGAATGGGAACCCCAGATATTTGGTAGATATCTCATAGACTGATGCCATTCTAACTATGCATCAAGTGGAAAGAATATTTTTGGGGACTCCAACAGCTAAGTAATTTTGGAATGAAGTCATTTTTGTAATATAAGTTTGGCCTATCTAGACAGCTTCATAAATGAGAACATCCTTCAGTTCATTCCAAAAAAATTGGCATGTCCAGCATACCAAATACTCCTACATCCATTCAGGTTTAAGTCCTCTAGAATAAAGGTCCATGTATTCCTTCCATCCATCAGACTGATCTAATTTTGAAGCATGAAATGATGAATCATAACAATGCTGCCTTGGCTCTACAACATGATCTTTCATATCAGGAGTACAAAAACTATGGTCTAGTTTTCCTCCAAATGGTATTGTTCCCTCCTGAACAGGCATACCCTTCATGGTAATATTAATGCAATGACATTAGATGTGTTGAACAAACCAAATATTTGGGAAATATCTATTCTAGATGGAATGTCGGCATCATGAAAATTCCTATGTCTGTACAAAGGCATATAGTGGATTTTTTTGAAATTTACATTAGTTTATAATGAAGCCTTTGAGAAACCCCGGGAGGGTACTCTCAACAATGTCGTAATAGTCTAGTCCAACAATTTTCATCATCTCATTTTGAAGAACATTAGCTTCCTTAGTTGTGGTGATAATATGATCCATTTCCTAAAAACATATTACCATATATTCCAAATTAAGTTGGAATTTTGACTTATGAAATTTCAACTTTTGACATAAAAGAATTTAAGAATTTGGAAAATGAAAAGATAAGTGTATCCCTTTCAATGAGGTCATCTGCATAGGTCCTTCGATTGGGATCCTAGCGCAAGTCCCTCGATGAATTACTTCTTCATAGCTCCATCACTAAAATGGTTTTACCTTGAGAAACTTTCAAATTACATGAATGATAGAACAATGTGATAAAAATGGATGAACAAGCTACATAATGAGATAGAAAAAAAATATGAGATTATGAGTGAAGAAAATCACAAAAGAATGGGGGTAATTATAGACACCACCAACCTAGACCTCCAACCTGCGCGACATCACTACACCACTAACCTGTGTGACATCTCTATGACAAGGAAATGCATTACAAATCTGCACCACTGACTTGTGTGGCATAGCTATGCCACATAGGTGCGTAGTTTAGAATTAACTCTCCATAATCATTTCCCAATAATCATACCTCAGGACTCAACCCTATTTTCAATCAGATCCAATCCTAAGGGGGGCGGGGGAGAATTTTATTTATTCTCTTTAGGAAAGAAAAAAAATATTATGAAGATGTAATTTGGATATTTCAATGTATCAAATAATAATCTAAAGGATGTAAACGACATAAAGTGAATGGAGCCTACATGGGAAACCTATGTCGGAGACCTACACAGAACAGCTACGCATCTAGAAGACCAGTTCACATTATTCTCATATAGCCTCATGTGTATCCCTTATATTATAGACCTACATTGTGGAGCGATGTAGAGGACCTACGTGGAGGACCTGTTTGACCATATAATTTTTTTACCCTTTGGCAGAGTAGCTATGATGAAAATCAATGTGTCCGACCTATGCTAGCAACCTTTTTTTGACTAGCCCCTTCCTTGACTATGAATAGGACCCTTGGGATCCCAATTTGATGACTGAAAAAAAAATTGGAACAATTCTTGATTCTATCATTCCAATATCTTTCACCTCAACCCCCCCC
Organism: Viscum album; assembly: GCA_963277665.1. Lineage (NCBI taxonomy): Eukaryota > Viridiplantae > Streptophyta > Magnoliopsida > Santalales > Viscaceae > Viscum > Viscum album. The sequence continues at coordinate 439,789,964 of OY728119.1, forward strand.
CCCCAATATTATCAAGTATCTCTCTAAAACATGATAGAAGAGAGAATTAGATGGGATAATAAATTTTGAAATCCTTTTATAGTTTGAAACACGAAGCATCTGATTAACGACTCTTATTTTTATATAAATAATAATCTACCTATAAAAGTAATATTCTTTAAGGACATACGCAGTGGTCTTCCAAAGACACAAAAGGAGACCTGAGTGGCTTATATTTAAATCTCACCCAACTGTTGTCTTTCTGGTAGTCCTTTTTTAATCTTGAATAGGCTTAGTTATCCTATGTTAATCATTTTCAATTCATTCTTAGGACCTGTTCGGAACACCTACATGACCCACCTAAACAGTTAAGCTACGCCCATGAGCTATGCATATCACCTTATAAACCCTCTTCAAATCCACTCATTGTTGTGTATATCCTTCCCTGGTTCCCTTATCTGAATGGGACTAAGTTGAAACCTCCATTAAAAACTCTTGACTTATCATGCATTTGTTAAAGGCACGTCCATGTTTCTCCCATTTTGGTTTTGTATATCTACATTCAGAGGCTTCCCACATTAATCTTATAAGGGTTTCATGATCCATGGAATGTCTATAGATTTGTATATCTACAGTTAGATGGACCCTAAATCAAGAGAAAGTGTTGGGATGTTCCCAAGCTTGGATTCCAGGGATAGGACTTTGTCCTCCCCTTTTTGTCTCTATGGTCTGGAGCCTCTAATTCCTAATAAAGAGATTGATGATAACACTTTCTTTTCCATTCAACAAAATAAAAGTCTCCATCCTCTCATGGGACCCATTCGAGGAGGTACCTCCTAGAGTATGCCCCTATTATTTCAGGATGAACCTAATAACTTTCAATTTCATTTCCAATTTATAGGTTCATTACTCCACACCATCGCCCACCATCGCCTTAACTTCTTTTGCTTTTGGCCTGACATCTTCCATCAGCATAAGAGATATTGTGTGGTTTGTTGATTCTTTTACGTCCTCTAGTTTCTCACACCGATCTTGAATCACATGTTCTTAGAGATTATTGATGAGTATAACAAACACCAAATATATTTTTATATCTTGAACTACGAGAAATATGATCCCCACCATAATTGGGATACATAGAAAACCTCGAACCAGTGCCTGAGCTCACTGGATATCGTCTCTAGGAATCCAACCCTAATTCCTATAATTTGGGCATCCTCCTTGTAATTAAGCTCCAAATTAAGTTTCCCTAAATCTCAATAAGTTAAGACATATCCCATGGACCTTATTATAAGGCAATCCTATTTAGGAGTATGACCAAACCTATTTCTATCAAAGGGTCATACACCCCTGCGAGACTTTCCAAACTATGTGGGCTTTGATTCCCATCCGAGTGGGATACGTATGAAGAATCCCTAAGGATTAAAACAAAAAATCGAAATCAACCATGTTCATTATAGGCCATATTCGCAATAAGGTTTACATCAAAATGGAAACTCATATCCTTTCCCAGTTTCTTGGGCTTCTTAGGCATAATCCCCACACAAAGCTTTGACTAGGAACCTTCCACCAATATGTCTTTACCAGATGTCACTAAATAGTATGTTTCGGTCCTCATCACACTACCATAACAGGTATTATGTGTCAAATTAAATGGTACTAAACTACTAGGGTTCTGATTCCTTTCAGAAGGATGTGTACATATCCTATTTATGTTTATGGTCCCAACATCATAACAATTTTTCTCTACCTGGATGACTATAAATTCTATAGTTCCCCACTGAGTGAATTAAATACCATCATCATCATAACAATGACTAATGGGATCTATTATTAGTATATGAGAGGATACCATTGATGGAGACCCTCAAATACATATGAGTGTCTCCATTAAGGAAAAACCTTAAATACATATAAATGATTCTAAATTCCACACATGATAATAATTAATTGAAAATGTCAAGGGAAACCTATGTTATACTTGGTAAATTAATAAGTAATCATGAAAATATCTTTAATATATAAATGAGTATCGAAGTAGGAAATTGTTCTCCCTAAAAGGGTTTGATGAGTTTGAACTCCCATCCTCTCGGTCAATGTTAGTTCTTAAGTATCATACGTACAAACCTAAAAAACGCGTACCTTTTGAAAGTAGGTCCCTTTGGATATATAAAAGTTGGATGTTTCCATTTCCATAAATAAATCTTATGGAAATCGTCTGTATTAAGTGATTCTAACCAGAACACATGTTTCGAGGGAAATAATCTTACTTCTTGATTAGGAAGTATTAGTGTTCCATAGATTAATATATTAATACATATGTTTGTTGATTACTAAGCCAATTTGATTTTGTATTTTTCTAAAATTCATGAATTTTATATGGTAAAGGTATTGTAGTTAATGAATTAATAGGTCGGTCCAAGAATTTTATATTCCCTTGATGTATTGGTTGGTCTTATCAGACAGAAGGTTTGGGTATTCGGTGTATACCTACCCAATTCAATATTTATTTAATGGTTATGTCCTTAAAAGAAATAAGGATTTATTTATTGTGAATTTTATAGAACATCTAATGTATTGGTTGAGGCCCTAAAGGTAAAAATAAAAAATAACCATCATTCTTCATTCCTTCACCATGAATTTATTTATTGGTATCCATGTGATTATTTTTATTTTTATCATATCCATGAAAACTTTTCTTTCTCATGATATTTTTTTATATGGAATGTTTATTAACAGACTATTCCATTATGTGTATGACCGTTATAATTGATTCAATTGTACTTCTTCCGTCAATAAGAATTTGATCTCACACTTTGTTTGTTTTCATTTCCACATGGTACTAAGATATGATATATAAATAAATTTAGTGATGAACTAGAAGGAATAATTAATATAAAATATGTTTTTATATTATATTTTAATGTTCAAATGTATCATAGAAATCATTTATGTATTTGGTATCCCAAGAATTATAAACTGTTATATCCTTCATTAAGAAATCCTTTTATTTTGAACCAATTTATTAAAGTAACCATTGAATACATGTTACTGGAGGCGGGGCATTACAATAAAAAATCATGATTATAGGATAAGTTTTCCTTAATTGACACAATTTAAATTAATAGTTTTTTAAGGATAGTATTTCTCTTGTCCCCTTGGTTTTAGAGGTTTTTTATGTTTATAATCCATGTTATCCCTTGGGTAAAGACATTAACTTAGACAATAATCAAGTTCCCCATATTAAAGATATTTAACTATTAGTGGTGTAATATGATGAATTTTTTTTACTCTATCGTGTTAAAAAATATTCACTTTTCCTCAATAATTAGTTTCTTTATGACCTTTTTTCACAAATAAAAGAACTTATAGTTCCATCAAGAAATTTCCTTGTGTTCTTTTTTACAAATCCATGAAATATAAAAAATTAAATGTTCTTCCATAATCATTGTTTTCACCTAAAAATCCATCAATTTCCATTATTCTATTAATTTTTTTTGGGAATTAAAATATACTCACATTTTTTATCATAATTTGTGATAGTTAATTTGAATTAATCATAGGATTTCTCACTCCATATCAAATATAATTATTTTCGGGATTGGGACGATCACCACATTGCCCATAAAATCCATTTTCAACATGGTTTCTCTATCCTCCTTCAATTACTCAAATAATGTAAAAATAAGGTATAATAAAATTAATAATTTGTTAAAAGGGAAACAAAAAACATAACTGTCATTATTTAAAAATGTAGTTCATAACCAAACTTATAGATCTCTATGTTGTAATCTTGGTTATCCAGGGGCATTACATATTATGTTCTATGACCTAAATACATCCAAACCCCACAGAAAGGTTTATAATTTTCACGGTGTAAACCAAATCATATACCCTAAGAGTGTAAAATGAATTGGATGTTATATCTCTTTTTCATCCACCAGGTAAGGACCAATGTTTTTTTAGAATGACTTTTTTGTTGAAATATATTTTTTCACTTTTAGAATCTTGTAAGGGGTAAAATATTCATTTTCCCTTATTTGATGATCTCTGATAATTTTTATGACGTATAATTTGGTCCCAAAATTGGGTTTTAAGATAGGATTGGTAATTGGTATAATTTTTGAGTCGTTCAATATTTAGTGGAATAATTAATAATTAATATTTAATTAAATAAATATTAATTAATTCAAGTAGTCCGTTCAGACATATATTTTGAATGGATCATCAGATTGAAATTTTATTTTCTGTATTGAGTCATGAGTGAATTTTTTTTCCTAGGTGGGGTATAAACTTGAGTTCGGATGGGCTCCCCCCCCCCACTCATTCTGTTTTTTTTTCTTTTCTTTTTCATTCTTTTAGATCATCTTTTATTTTCTTCTTTTCATTCTGGATTCATACATAAGTTGTTGGGTGGGTGGTTCCTCCTTTATGAAAGAGACGTAATGGCAGAGGTAGATAGATATAAGGAGTGGGAGACGGATAAGGATACCACCGTGGGGATCGAGACAATATCGATCATCGTGCAATAACCATGGACTATGGAAATGGGTGAAGCTTCTGCTGGTTCCACCCCAAGGTGTGACATTTTTAATGATAAACTCAAACCCTCGTAGTTTAATTGATTTCAAGTTCTAATACCATTTAATAATTTATTATGTCCCATTATGTCCCAATCTACTACTTTTGGGATGAAAATATGGGTTTCAGGTTGATTCCATGGATTTATATTCAAGAAAACTCATCTAAATTGTATGTGGTTCGGAGAACACATGTTGTGTGTTATTACTATTTGGGGAAGACAATGTTTAAGAAGTACACACCATTTACTTGGGTGTACATGTCATGTACTATTACTCAGACATGTAGCTGAGTAGCTATACAGGTTGCCAATGTAGGAGAACATTTTTGTGTAGAGAACATGGCCATACCCTATGTTGGATTCTCACCATGTTGATTTACACAGACACGTCAAATACAAGGCCAGACAGATTGATGAACATGGGATGGTACCCCATGTAGGGTACACGCTGTGTACCAATCTTACATGTTGTGTACTTGGAATTTTACATGCCATGTATAGGACAAACTACTTTCCCATGTGATGCCTTGAGGGTATAGTCATGTACATGAGTAACACTTTGTGTAATCATTCTATGATACCCTTTTTGGATATTTTCAAGTATTTTCACCAAGGATTAAAAAATAGACCCATGAGTTGTCCATTTTGAGTATCATTTCACATAAATCATGATGGTAAGACCTGTGGGGTTTTTTGAGAAATCTTAGGTTGTGTATCAGACATCTTCTTAATGTAGAGTTTATTCCTCTAGTAATTGTATCTAGTGAATCCTGAGAGTGAAACCTATTTTGAAATGATCCATGCACTATCTATCTTGATCGATGCATTATAAGTTTCCCCTTGAGGATGTCTCCCTTAAGAGAAGTTCCCTTATGACCCAATAGGCCATGAGATCAATTTTTATGAGTATTCACTATAGGATTCATCTATTTAGGTTTCATCTTATAGGATCCTATGTAGGATTCCTCATTTTTATTATTGGTTACTATGTATCCCTTGAGGGATTACGTTTATTTTGATCTAACCTTGGGAATCCCATGTAGGATCCCTTTACTATTGACCATTCGTAGGATTCATTATATAAAGCCTCTTACATTGTACCAAGTTCTACAGGTCTCATGTTAGACACCCCTTCCTAAGTGTTTTTCAATGGATAATGTGTATGATTCTTATATCATGCATACTAATTGGGGATCCCATACATGATTCCTTCATTACATTCTCTATTGGGGATACCATATATGATTCCTTCTTTACCTTCATTACTAAGGATCCATTATATTATTCCTTTGTATATGTGTAGACCTTGAGTATCCCAAGTAGGATGCCTCTCTTATGTATAACATGAGGGACCCTATAGGTGTCTCAATATTTGATAGACATTGAGCTAGTACATCGTGTTGGTTAAAGAAGGTATCAGGTGTGGGCTTGGAACCTGTGTTGAACATGTATGCCCTTGGGGTTGTGGTAGTGGTGTTGGGTTTAGGAATTCATTCACCTTCTCTATTATTTATACTTCACATGTTTATTACTGGTGCAATGATTTTTACCAAATGTACTTACTTTTTTGTGGTTATCGAGCCTGACCTGAAGTGAATTTCTTTATATTTGGAATACCTATATGTTCTTCCTAGGATCTTGCTTATGAGCCATTTAATCTTCATATCACCTTTTTATACTCGGAGGTATTACCGATGACTTGGATATTTAGCCTTCGTATTCATTTATAATTTTATTTGTATTTCCAGAGGTTCTTCCTAGAATTCGATTGTCGATTGTACTACTATGATGTATGAGGATAGAATCCCCAGTAATGATATGCATGAATTATTATGTTCTCCATAGAGATGAATATGATTATGCTCTCCTCAGGTCATTGGTTAGATGAGGATGATTACACTCTCCTTAACCTGGGGTTTTCTAAGGATTATTAAGCTCGACTCAACTTGTGGTCTATAGAAGATGATTTTTCTCTTGTTTTCCTTTTCCTTATAAAGGGTGACTATACATAACTCAATTTTTTCATAAGACGAGGATCTCTATACAAGCTCTCTAGATTCAGCCTTTTGAGGGTTACATTTATAGGATTATTGAGAATGGTGTCTCACACCTATGTTTGACTTTCAGATTTCGTTCTCAAGGGGTGGTCATAGAATTTCACCAGTGATATCTCATTATATATTTCGAAGGTTTTAGACCCTTTTGGTTCATTTGAGATTCAATGTCAGGACTGCCTACAGACCGAGACCCAATTCTTAGACATTTTTCTATATTTACAAGTCAAGATAAATATGATGACTAGGTAAGTTACCATTTATAGGATTTTAGGATATACATCCCTTGAATCCTTCTTTATAATGATTGGTGGTGAGTATGGGTAAACCTATGTTTAGGATGAATATCCATCAATCGTGACATAGCATTCTTAGAGACAGTTTCATCACTGGACAAATAGGGTATATATAAATTGGTATTAATTATATAGAGATTTAGTTAATGATAAACAACTTGGGTGGCATGATCTCTTACTCAATTCCCATTCATTGGATGTCTATGAAATCAATATTACAAACTAAATGATCGATGGTAGATTGGTTTTATGTTATTTCATTCACTTTACTCATTAATAGTCATATTTATGTATTTATTTATAGTTATGGGACTACACATGTATATGTATATAGATTTGGGAATCCATGGTGGTACTTTTCTGGTTTACTAGGATTACAGACTAGAGGTTCAAGTGTGGTTTCAAATTTATTGGATTTTCTTATCTTTATAGTTGTGTCTCCACTAGACTGGGATCCTTTTCTTTTTGGCATTCACTTATAGAAGTGTATTATAGGTTCCTCATCAGTGTGGGATACAGAGATTATTTCTCAAACCTACTTGTTAACCTCAGTGAATGTTTATATATTATGTCTAATATTCATATTGAGCATGATTTTCATAATGGATATGACTAACTCCCATAGTTGCAGGTTTGAGCAGAGCTATTAGAGTGGTTTCTGTAGATCAGTCAGGTGTAGTTCGAATTTTTTTGGAGACTGGATATGTTATCTGTCTCATTGTTAGAAGTAGAACCATGTACATTTATTTAAGTTTATTTTTTACTCCATTATCTATATTATCATCTAAGTGGGTGACCGATGTTGCATGTATGATATAGTTTTTTCGGGATTTTATTGATTATTAATTTATTATTTAATCACGGTCTATTTCCTCTTATTTTACACATATTAACTTTTTTATTTACAATTTTTTATGATACTTATATTCTTATGTAGTTTCTTTGCTCTAATATAAGGGAATAGTCTCCCCACTATCACACCTTTGGCCCTCACAACAATTAGATAACCTCTAGAAAATGGGGAGGTGACTTGAGGATCTATAACCTTTCGAATCGGGGAATCATTTTATTCACATCCGGGGCAATATATTACAAAGTGGTATCAATGGAGTTATTTTCATACTCTTTACTATTTAGAATATAGTAGATGTTAGTATTTCGAATGTGTCATAACCTATGATATATATCAAATAGGTGTGTTGAAAACACTTATTCCTTAAATAAATCATTGTCTCCAGGGGTATGGGATTTATATTCTAATATATAATGTTACATTTGTATATTATTTTTTCCTTGACCAATGGATAAGTTGTGAGGATGTTTTGATTTAATATGGATCTTTGGAACTTGTCCATTAATAAGAGTTCAGTGATGGTTTTTGACTCTTGGCCGACAGAGGCCAAAGGTTTCTCATGCATCATATTTGAATCATTGGATTCATATCATATAGGCCTACTAGTGTGTGATTATTACTGATAAAAAGGAAAACTGATCATTCTTTCATATATATATATATATATATTTATATATTTATATTGTTGGTAGGTTATGTTGATCTCGATTGAGTCATTGGTGTGAGGCTGATGACTCTGTCCTTATGCATGTGAGGTGCAGCAACCCTAGTAGGTCGATATGGAATGTGATGTCCATTGGTTGTAACTCTTGTAGGGTTTTGTTCTCAGTTCATGGTTATCTAGTTGGATCACCGAGCATGATTCTGATGGATACCAATACTTTTCATGTAATCTGGACCTCTATGGGTATTACGACATGCAGATGCCCAATGAGTTTTAGTGTAGTGTGTATTCTTCATTGGTATCATTACCTTCATGGAGCAGTTACTTATGAGGATGCTCGGTGAAGATTAGGAACTGTAGGATGTGATTCCAATTTTGACCCTAATAGGTCATTACGGTATTTATCATATTTATAGAGGATTGATCTTTTGGGATATGGAATTAGGAATTATGAACCAGTTGTGATACATGTTCTTTTGGATTAGGTGGGAGACCCAGAGGCCATTAGTTGACTCTAACCCTTGAAGTTCGATGTTTGGTTTGTTTAAGGGAAACCTTCCTGATAAGTTGATGTGGGGTTATGAATGCCTTTTTAGGTAGTGATCTTCATTTTATGCATATTTTTGGATTGATGCAAAGTATGTTATTTAGTTTTTTATTATAGTAATATTCATTCCTTCATCTTTTGATAATAACATTGGGTTATTGAGTTTTTCAAAGATGGATTCGACGAGTTTGACTCTTTGGGCTCCTCTGCTAGTCGACTAGTGTTTCCATTTTTCTTAATGCTTTCAGAGCAATAGTTGACTCTCGTGCAAGAATGAATATAGTTACCCTTTATTTTTTAATAAATTGAAATTACATTACTTTTTTAAATTTTTAATAAACTACACAAACCAATTCCCAAATACTGTATTAGACTAGTTCCTTTTGATTCATGGAAATATAAAAAATGGTAAATAATTGAGCTACATTATATCCCACTAGGTTCTTCATGACTAGCCCAATTATTAGAAACATAAAATATAATACATACATATATTCATAACCTGGATGAAGGGAAACACAAAAATGGGTAACCTCAGATGTTCCGTATGGGTAAATAAGGAAGATATATAAACATAATTGTGAGAATAATGTTATGAGGACTGGATCATAAAAATATAAGATCATACCATGCATATAAAATACCATATAAAAGATCTTGGAATAATTATTGGCAATTCATAAGACAAGAATCATAATGAAATAATGAACATGCGGCGGGAAAGAATAACATAGTAATAAAGCATGGAACTGCGGAAGACACATAAACATATAATAACGATTTCCATGGTAGTCAATGGATCACTACCAAATCTATCTTAATAGTATGGTTTCAATTCCCATACAATCTTGGTAGTCATGCTTCACTAACATGACCATCTTAGTGGGAAAATTCTTTTATGTATATCTCATGAGATATAAATCTTTACCCAATTCATTGGAAGGAGTTATATGTCTCAACCATATCATAATGAAATCAAACATAAATGTTCCATAAGTCCATAAAAAATCATATCATAGCCCATGAAATAAAATGGGTGTCATAAAATTTTAATCATATCATAACCTATGGAAACAAGATAGGTTTCATTCACATTCCATCAAAACATAACCCCCTCACAAGAAGCATGTTCTATAATCATATAACTCATGAAATAGAAACAGATTTCATACAAATCATGAAATAAAAAATAAAATATTTGGAGAAATAATATTAATAGATCCTTTGGATCATTTCATATAAATTAACGAGAGACACAAATGGATTTCATTTTAGATGGAAATAATTTTTCAGCATCTTTTAAAAACATTTCTTGAAACAAATATCATTTTTTTCATTGAATATGTTTTATTTTATTAAAATTTCATGAAAAATTAACAAAAAGCATTTTATTTGCAGATAAACATTTAATATTATAATTTAATAATTATTTTATTAATTAATCACAAAATAATAAAAAAATGCATTCTAGATAAATTAAAAAACATTCTTCTCTTACTTTTTTCAAAATATTCAAAAAGTAACTCGTTTGGGAAATGAAAAAAGATTCCTTTCAAAACATTTAATAAAAAATAATACATGGGTAAAAACGAATTAAAAAAATTATAGAAGAATTGTAAGAATATTTTGAAATAAATATTTATAAAACATGGACCATAATGGTAAATATATCCTAGCAGATACTTAGGTATAAACAATCTCGATAATAATGAGATTATGGAATTAAACCACACAACTTTATAATAATTATAATCTTGTTTCCCATGCAAGAAATAAAATTATATGGACAATAATATACCATAATCATATGTTTTATTCTAATAAATTACATTCATGGGTACTATATATATCATATAGAAGAAACAAGTAGTGTATGAAGCATGTGTCTCATATAAGTAAAGGTGAGAAAAAAATCTCTTACCTTAGATCTGATTCCTGTCATACTTGTATAAATATTATGTGTATTGGCATGAAAAATATTAATAACTTATAACATAATCATAATAATATTAATCATATCATATATTATTAATTTATGACTTTATATCACCCAAATATTTATAATTCTATGTTCAAACAACATTTCAGGTAATAATCACTTTGTTTGTCATGTGTATTTTGACATGTTCTTCTTAGTCGTATTACATAGAACATGATTTACATACTTCTACAATGTAAAAAAAATTTATATATCATGTATTTTTAGTATATAAATATATTTATACATATATATATATATATATTTATATTATAGATGTGTCAAATGAAATACACTACTCATAGAGACAGTAAGTCATACATACACATGAACATTGTTTCTGTTTTCTTATCATACTTAATTTAATAAGATAAATGAAATATATATTGTTAAATTAGAATTATTATTTCAGATATTATATATTTATTCATTATATACATTCTTATAATCATTCCTGAAATGGATAATATAGAAGTTGAATCTCAGCGAGATGTAGAGACAGTAGGTCGAACATATGCATGAGAGACGATATTATTCCCTTAATTGTGAAACTATAATGAAGTGGATGGTATCTATTTTGTTCCAAAATAGAAATAATTTTATAATTATCATGTATAAATATTATTTTTATCATTATAATCATCTATGTAATGTGGTGAGGAAAAACATATTACACCACAGTGTTGAGATGGTAAGTCATACGTACACACGCATGATACTTTTATTTTTTGTAGGATGAATAAAAGGTGAAATATTATTGTTCCATAATCATAATAACATATCATAATTTAGGTGATAGTGTAGTTATTAATATATAGGTTAATAAAAACATTAATATTAAGTATTATAGAAACAATTATGAAAGAGTCGGTCAGGAGACTACCTCTTCTTCAATGATCTCCCTCTACATATCCTCTTAGAGGCACAATAGTTGGTATTTTGAGAAGCCTAGAACCAATATAATGTTACTAAAGAAGTTTATAATGAGAATTTTTATGGTTTTGTTGATATATAATCTCAAGGTGGTGTTAGAAAGTTAGGGAGGAGGTTCCTTTTTATAAGAGAGGAGATGAGAACTTTCAAAAAATCTCAAAATATGTAATTAATATAAATATATTTTCAATTAAAAAAAGATCCAAAGTGAGTAATATCTAAAATATTAACATTATGGGTCAAAATAATCTCAACCAATTTTTTGACACATTTTTGGGCCACAATATTAACCCTATACCCTGTATTTCACCATTAGTAAAACACTTTAACTTTTACCATGACAATATAGAATTTTACACATTATGATTAATATAGTTACTATAAAATACCAAAAGAATCCCAAATGTATCATTGATAACAATTTTAACCTTATTATAGTTTTTTTCAGAATTATATATTTTTTTTTAATTTTTTATATTATAATAAAATATTATTTATTATAAATTATAAATTATGTCAATTTGATACAATTGAATATTTTCCTTATAAAAATAAGTATTAACATCATAACTTCGAACAAACACTTCTAATATATCAATAATATATCATGGTTATTTATAAAATTCATTGATGTCCTTAATTATGGTACATTATATTTATTTTCATAATTTTAATATCAATTAATTAACATTCAGGTTAATTAGAAATTTACTGCATCATCACTGTAAAACTGTTAAATTATATTATATTTTTTGTAAAAAATAAAAATAATAGTATCATCATGAATATAAATTTATTATATTTAAAATTAAAATTTATATTATAATTTAACTTCTGTATAACCCTATATTAGAAATGATTTATTTATAAAAATTTTGGGAATGAAAATTTTAATTATCTTTAAATAAAATATAGTGAAAGATGTATTCTTACCCAAGTGACATAAAAAGGTTATAATTTATTTCTAATATTTATTCTATTTGAAAAAAACTCAAAAAATGAAATTGGGAGAAGTGTTAGGGTAATTGAATAAAATTATAATATTATTTTTTCCTATAATTATCCAATTTACCCTTAACCAGGGTATGTAAAAAATTTCTAAATCTACTATTCGTAATATCCAAAATATTTAGTTTATAAAATTATAATTTAAATACCATAATTATTTCCTCCATGTTTCTATGTTTTCAAAAATTCAAATCATAGAAACATGAAAATTAGGTTTAATGCTAATCCTGTAAACGTGGTAGAAGGCGGGTAAAACAAGCATTCAAAAGTTCAATAATTTTGTATATCTAATTTCAATATAAAAAATGATTCCAATTACTTAAATTTGACATATACATTTTCAATTGAACTATTTTTACTTTAAAAAATGATTCAACTAATTATAACTATTTTCAAGAAAAAATATGCTTTTAACTACAATGTGGTGTATTCACAATTCAACAAAAAATGAAACTTCTCTAAACAATAAAAAAAATTCACTCTAAGTTAATTGTGACATTAAATATTCACAAAATGATGTTAATTTTTTGAAAATAATTTTCTAATAGTTTATAGATTTTTTTTATCGAATGAAATGAATGTAAATTTATTTGAGAAAATAGTATTTTAAAAAATATAATGGATTTACCAAAGAAATTATGTTTTCCATTATCTAAATTAATTTTTTATATAAAAATATTTTAAATAATATTTTAAAATTATTTATTACTATTCATATTACTAATTTTAAGGTATAGGTGATAAATATATTATTTAAATAATTACAATAATAAAATTGTGTTTCATGGAAGCCTGATGTTACGTGTATTGTACGCCAAATCGGTGTTGTGTTTAGTGCAATCTTAACACGAAGTCTCTTATAACATAAAGAAAATAAAAATATATTTTCAGTGCTATGTAAAATGTAAAATATCAAAAATGATGAACTAATACAAAAATATAAATTCACAAACTCTAGTGGTGTTACATTCTACCTACCTTAAAATGAATTTCACCCTTGAAATTGATCTTGTTTATCAAAGGTTTAATACATAAAAGTTCCATTCAAAGAAATAAAAATAATAAAAAAAATACTAAAACTTAATTATAAAAATGGAATGTAGAAAACATAACATTATCCCATAGTTACTCAAAACTGAGTTCCCACATAGGTGAACATAGGTGTAAAGTGAAATCATGGAAATGGAAGAGAAATCTATCTATCATTTTCTATTAGAGAATCATAGAGGACATGTATAGGAGATATTTAACAATCAGAAGGGCATAAATCTACGATAATCTAAGGGGCCGTTTGATTCATTGGAAAAGTAGGTAATAGGATAACCATTTTGGGTTCAATATCCCTTCCCTAGAGTTAAAGAATTTTTATGAGAAGATATACTTAAATGATTCAGTACAACCTCAACATTTTTGTGCCTTGATCAATTTCTACCTCACCTATTTCTCCTAAAAATGAAGGTGAATTTTTTATTCCTAAAGAACTAACAGATCATGAGATCCACGATAAGCCATACTATCTTTTATCAATTACCACAAATACAAATTTGTTAAAATAGGATACCTAATGTGAATAAATCATCCTGTAGTGAGATAACAATTTAATCTCACAAACATCATCATAAACATTGCATCAATTGTTAACCATATCACCATTCCAAAAGATGAAAAACCAAATTTTTTGAAATAAGGTCACTAAATTAGATTAAATTTTATCTCTCATAAATAATAAGGTATCTCTTCGTTGTCACATTCCAAACATGTGAATACATTTATCATGTATTCTATTGAATCATGTAAACAACATGAATTATCATACATACTTCTTTAAAGAATTCATGTTTCCTTTTTACAATGTTTATTGTATATATTCCTTAAGTCCGAAAATTTGTAAACTTCATTGGTGATAGTATGACCCACTTTTCAAAAAATCCATAATTAGTTCCAAGGAAACTAGTATTATCCAATTAATCATATCCCACATATCTTTATCCAAGCATCATTATAATAACATAAGGAAAATATTAAGGGTTATTGTTCCACTAATATTTTGATATCTAAAAATACCACCTTACCACCTCATTCCCTATTCATGGTTATGAGTTCCGTAGTATTTTAAATACATAAGAAAGAACTATATTAGAACAATGCATATATGTTTAATTACTCCATAATATTATGAAATTAATTCTACGATATTACTCATGAATCCCATTACATAAACACCCAATAATTCTACCACTTTGTTTTCATACTCTACATCACCAATAGTAATAACATTAGATTTTCCATTATCCATTACCTTAAGAGATTGTTGAAGTCAATCAACATCACTAGCCCTCGGGTTTGGGCACTGGTTATCATAATTATCATTCTCCTTACACTGTAGAACTAAAGTGTGTTAAGTGCACTCTATGCTAATCTCCCTCCATTCTCACCATTAGCTAATTTTTCCATCACTTTAGAAATCAAAATCTGGATGACCTTAATTTCCACACATAAAACATTTACTATACCCATTAAGACAATTTCTTATATGATTCTTACCACAATGAGAATATAGGAAAGATCTTATTTTTCTTGTCATGGTTATTATATTTACCTTTAAACCTTAGCTTCCTATTCTTGTCAAAACCACGATATTAGTACATGAATATAGCCTTTGTTTATTCCTTTATTTCACAAGTCACAATATATTTATAGCTATTAAAGTCACTTATTGGATAACAGCCTTCTAAAACTTGGCTTTAAGCCACTAAAGAACCTTATTGACTATACTTTTAGGTTGGATAATAATTCCTAAATCACACCTCACAATTATTGTGAAATTATCCTTATAGGTACCAATATATTCATCATCCCTTTTCATCAACTCATGTAACTCTTTCTTCATCAGGGTATGAAGAATATGACGAAAGTACATATTGAAAAATAAATTCTTGAACACTACCCAATCCATGTATTCAATTTTCATCTTGTTTCCTCATAAATATAATTTGAGTCCACCACTGGTCCTCTTTTCCTTATAACTAATAAACAACAAGAATAACTTTCTCATGCTTCGAACAATGGATATTTGAGAATATATTTTCATTAGTATTGATCCATTGTTCAACAACATGTAAATCAGAAGACCCACTAAAAAAATACGGTTGTTGTCTCATGAAAGAATCAATAGAATGTTGTTCCATCCATTTCTTATTTGAAAGTCCACTATGATTCATATCTTTAGAAATATGTTTGAGTATAAAAACAAGATTTTTCATTCCATCTCCCATGTCATTCAGCTTGTTAAGAGGGAAATTGTTGCATTTCTCACCACAATATCTATTAATGTGGTTCTTTCAGGTTCCAACCATTGACTAAAACCAAAAGCATAGCATAAGAAATGGTTATCATAATGAGGAACCACATAATCATGAGAAAATATCAATGTAGAAAAATATGGTAAAAGGGAATCTCATGTACTGAAATTTGATTCCTCAAGATACCACTAACCAATCCTACAAACCTTACCCAACACTGAAAACTACTCATCTCATCCTTTGGGAATTAAGCCAATGAATCTATATTTGTAATTATATTTCATTATAAAAACTCTCCATGGATTATATATCCCTCATATAACTATTTCGCATTCCCTAATATATTAAAATAGATTAAAAAATGGGGTGGGGGACCAACCAGTTCCTCCTCAGGAAGTAGGTGGTGGATAAACACTAAGGTTAAACCAAGGTTTCCTGAATATTTGTGTTGCAAAAGCCTTTTTAAAAATGTCGGTCATATGATGATAGTTCCAACATTCCCCATTTAAATCATACCTACTTCGATTTCTTCTTTAATGAAATGAAATATGATCTCAATATGTTTGTTATGAGAGTTTTAAATAGGATTTTTGATGATATTGGACATTCTCCTATTTTTATTGTGTATCACCATTGGTTATTTCACATCATCAGCAATATCAGTAAGTTATTTCGTCATTGAATGTAAATGATTATATTTATTTTTGATAGGGATATACTCTACTTCATCCATACTAAGATAAATTCATTTATATTTATTTCTCAACCAACCCAGACATTTTTTTTCCTAAGAATAATGAACCACCACATGTGGACATTTGATCTACCGCACCTCTATCCCATTCAGCATAAAAAATGATAATAATTCATTGTACCTTACTTATGAAAATAATAATCCAAAGTTGATTATACCTTGAATATACCTCAGGATTCTTTTAATGACTACTTTAAGATCTTCATTTGGATTACTTTGGATGAGATATGCTATGAATTTTTGAAATATAATATCTTTCCATGTTCCACTAAAGTATAACAGGATTCTAATGATCCTCATGTATAGGGTGGAATCTACATATGTCCCATCCTCAGGCTTTCCAAAAAAAAATTCCAACCATAATCAGATTTGATGTTTGTTTGGAGTCATATTAGGTGAATTTATTTTGAAGACATCTTGCATATTGTTTTC
Source organism: Viscum album (assembly GCA_963277665.1). Lineage (NCBI taxonomy): Eukaryota > Viridiplantae > Streptophyta > Magnoliopsida > Santalales > Viscaceae > Viscum > Viscum album. The sequence continues at coordinate 439,807,346 of OY728119.1, forward strand.
TGAGAAATGAATGTGTGACCTTTATTCTTAATCACATATATCCCTAAAAACAATGTTATTTCACCAATAATAAACATTTCAAAATTTTATTGCAAGTGAACATAACATTCTACATCCAATCCCTTCCTTATTCCACCAAAAATAATATCAACCACATAACAAGAACCTTAAATTGATCTTCCTGATAATTATTCATATATTGATTATGGTTAACACCTTCACTTTTAAATTAAATCTTATTTATATAATAATCCATTCGAGAATAACATTCCTATATTGATGGTTTTAGACCGTAGAGAGGATTCTTATATCAATAAACCATTGTTTCATCATTCCCATTTAGAAATACCACTGGTTTTTCAATGTAAACTTATTCTTATATAACAAAATTTAAGGATTTCGTTTTGATATCCATATGATAATATTTTTACACCATTTGAATTTACATGGAAAATAAGGTACTAATTGACTCCATTAAAGCTACCAAATAAATTTATTCTTTAATATCAATGCCTTGAATCTATTCATAGCCTTTACACACCAAGCGTTCCTTGTTTCTGGTCATATTTCCTTTCTCATTGAATTTATTTTTTAATAACTACTTTGTTCCAATCACATTATGATTTTCTAGTCTCTTAAAATATTCCCACGTCTGTTCCTTATCAATCTGATCCAATTCTCCATTCATATTCGTATCCACTGACTCATCATTTGCTACTTCTTCAAATGGGGTTGGATCCAAAATTGATAGTATGGAATAATATACTCTATTCCTCATTATTATTGTCACTTTAGGTGCATTCCAATCAATAATGATGTTTTATTGATCAACTCCTTCTCTTTAGTTTCTCTTGTTAGGTACTGGAAAACAATCTATAGTAATGGTTTTCCCTTGTGATTATTCTTCTAAATCACCATCATTTTGAGAACCCTAAATGATTTTCAATCCCTCCACTAATTTTGTATTTTTATTATCTCCCTATATACTTTCATCTTCATCTTCAATCTTATCTATATATTATATTATATTGGTATTTATGTTTTTTCATCAGTGATATTGACATAATTACTTTCCAATATATTTTTAAGAGGATACTTTAAAAAATGATTTACTCTTCATTGAATATGCAAGGAATATTCCCTCATCTACAAAATCACTATACTCCCCTTAATTGACGTCTTTATTTCAGATGTAAAAATGACTTAAAATAGTAAAATAGATTAGAAAGAGATTCCTTCAATTCTATATCTCATATGGTTTCCTGGTCTCTCCTATAAAGATCCAAGTTCAATTTTTAATGTGCACTGCTACTTGAATAGAATCTTTCCATTTACGACGTGAAATATCACTCTTAGCTAGAATAGTTTTATCCATATTACTATACAATTTATTTCTATGTTCAAAAACCCTATATTATTGTGGAATTTTCTCTAATTAAACCTCATTATTTTTCCCAAGTTTTTCATGTTATTTTTATAATTCAATGGATGTGAATTCTGTTCCATTTCTAAATAGAAAAATCATGATTGTACGACCAGTTTCGTTCTCATCACTTTGACCATTAAAATTCATGAAATTAAATAATTTATTTTTATTATATATATGCATGAAAAAATCATTCTACTATAATCATAAATAAAAATAATTAAGTACCTCTATCCATATGTGCCAACCATATTTATTAGACCACACACATCTCTATGCATGAGATCAAGTAGATTTGATGGCATTTTTTTCTTCAGACGACATGAACATTGAACCATATTTCCTCATATGAAAGAATCAAACATCTTTTCTAAATGACTCTTTATATAGGGAAAATTTAAAATAATCCTTATGATGGATATTTATTCAATGCTCTGTTGATTAATTTGTTCGAACCTTTAGTGAAAAAAGTTGTTTTATACATTAATAGTTATGAAGCAACTATTTTATTTCTATTAACCAGGTGTAAATTTATATTTTTTTCACATAATTACATTATATAATTACATTTCCTTACATTGATAGTGAACCCCTTCTGATTGAACTTCACTTATAGTTCTAATTCATAGAGTTAAGCCACACTCGGGAAATTATAACACAAACCATCCATGTAATGAAATTATATTTTTATTATCTCATCATTTTCATGTTTTATATTTCTATTATGTAACGCCCCGACCCTAATTACCTAGAGTCGGTGCATTATTACATAACATTGGCATGATTATGAGAAAGATCAAGTCTCGAAAGACCGATTAGTTTAGTAGCCTTGGAGTAACTAGATACATCCATAAATTTTTACATTACATCATAAAAAAAACATCTTGTCTTCATATCCCCTCATACTATCTCTGCAGGTCATTCATAAATTACTTCTTCATAATCCTGGGAAAAATAAAACATTGAAAGGGGTGAGCTCGGATGCTCAGTAAGGATAACATTATAGCAGAAGCTTTCATAAATAAGCATAAACACTTAAGGCAATTTATAACTAAAACAAAATCCTTTTAAATTTAAACTTTAGCATAAAATGGCGAAGGTAAATTGAAATAATGCCATTTACTTACTCACATGGATATTCTACTAGTCGAATGATCACATGCAATATCAATAACTACTTTCATAATGATGGAATGCATAATGCCAGACTATCATAACCACATAGCCAAGGCCTCGTGCCAAGACTACAAATAAGATTTTGACAAGGCCTTGTGCCAAGACACTAGTTTGTCTCATGAGACCTACCGATGCATCGAGGAGCTATAGCGGGCTCCACCCGTCACTTATTAAGTCCAATTCATACCTCATATGAACAAGTTTAAACATAACATAAACATTCGTATTGAAACTAGCATACGAAATGTCAATACTTTTACCACAAACCTTGAATGGTATAAAAATAGCACATCCACAGTCAAACATAACTCATTCGATACAATATGGAAGATTGTATTGTATCACATTAACCTCAATCAAGAATAATGAAGGATGTTGACATAGTTGAAAATAATCATCAAAACTATTTGAGAGAAATATCCCCCTTTTCTTGAAATCATTTAAAAGTCACACTATTTGTCAAAAAGCCATTTAAAAATAGATTTTTGAATCAAAGTGTCCCATACCACTTTGAAACTTTTTAAAAGGATTTTTAATTTTAAAACTTTAATGTCCATATAAATAAATCTTTAAAACCATTTTTAAAATATGGACATTAATGAGCATGATTTAGAAGAATAATTCTTTAAAACATTTTAAAATGGTATTTTAGTTAGAGTTTCTAACCAAAAGAGAGACACTTGAATACAAATAATTGAGGTAATCAAAACATTGTAATATCATGAGAATAAAGGAATTCATGATATACTATGTCAAAGTACATTATATACACCACATAAAAGTGATTTGGTGTATATCATCAAAGAAGTCTCAATGGAATGTAAATTGAGATGAAATCTCTCATAAAGGTTGTATCCTTTGGTTAAGGATAAATCAACGACATAATTATGTGTGACAAATATAAATACACTAAATATGATTGGATATTCAGTGTAAATCAATCAATGTATATTCACACATATTCTTGTAAAAACAATACCAACGAATTGGATGTTTAACTCAATAAATGGAGAATGAGTTAAAATTACTCTTATCAAATTCATATCAATGACTTGAGAATTATCAATGGAGTGATTATGTGTATCAAACTTATATCCACAGGAATGGGAGTGGAAATTATGACATAATCAAATGAATAGTGATTCCACACATAATCTTGGGGTAATATAATCAATGAAATATGCGTAAAGCCAAATGAGTGGAAATTGAAATCTCAAATTACCTTATTGATTAGGTAACTTAAGAAACATACACCCATGAAAGAATTATCATACCATGATGATGTAAATACCCATAAATAAAATTATATAACACAATGAATACAATCTTGGGCAGTACACATACACCACATGCAATAATTAAGTGGTGATCAATGGAATTCTCACGAAATTAAAAGTGAGATAAGAAAATCCCTTACTTTGTACTTTTTCCTTGGTCGATGGTAGGTTTACCTCCTGTATAATGGTGAAATAATTGTTATTGAATAATACAAGAATCATTTACTTTAATATGATATCATATATGATCTTTTAACATTGATTTGTTAATAATATCTTAGTATTAACGTCGTTTCGGGTGTTAACTTACTCATTTTCTTTTATATGTTTTGTTACATAAGTCATGTTTGTTGTATCTTATTCATATCCAGAATGATATCAAGTACTTAAACATCATTTTTAAATCATTAAATGATAATTATACTTGAATGGATACGATGGATAATGAATCTCATCGCGTTCGTGGAGACGGTAGTCCGTACGTACGCACGAACGCTACTTCCATTTAATTTTTTATTTTAAAAGAATCGAATCCAAATGATACATAGGTATATTACTATTCCAGTATAATATAATATTTTATATATGTTACTTAAGTTCATTAACACCATCCTTTATACGTTCCATGTGTGGTATGAACGAGTCATATCATTTTAAGGGGGCGGTAGTCCGCACTTCCTCAAATGAAATTATCGTATGTATATACGACATGAAACGAATAATGGTATGAAATAAAATGGAATTACAGAAGCTTATATATAAAATATATATCATTAATATCATATTTAATTACAGTTCCATCATAATGGCCACCATGAGAGGCGGTAAGATGTTTTTGAACAATCATCGTTTCGTGAGGCGTCAGTTTGCCATCCACAGAAACATTATGTTCATCATCCATTAGATGGAGTTGTGTGTATGTGTAGTTTGAATACTTCTTATAACAACATCCTAGTATATTGAGGATACTGGTGTTGTTACAAAAGAAGGGAAATAAAAAGAGTTTGGGGGTTGAAGAAGCAAAATAAATGAAAATAATTTAAGAGAAATTGTTACCTTTAATTTAGGTAACTCACTTTGGTTGGAACCAAAGGACTTGTTGAAATGCTTTCTGCCTAAGGGGAAGCTTCAAGGAGGAGGAGAGGGATGTGGGGAGCTTAGTTGGGAAGAGTTTGGACGAGCCAAGTGGCTTGAGTGGTGTGAGGAAATGAGAAGGAGGAGTGCCCTTTTATAAGAGGGGTGAGGGGCACCTTTGGAAAAGCTAGAAATATTAATTTATAATAAATTCATATTCGGTTTCCAATGGCTCCAAAGTTGACTATTCAAAGGTTGAGGTGGGGATAGGTCGAAAACAACTCATCCAATAGAATTTAGACAGGTTTGGGTACTTATATTAACCTTATCTTTAAGTATTAACTCTAAGTTAATTAGTTTCACTTTTACAATGTCTCTTTGTATTTTTATATAATATGGTTAATAAACATACTATATACATCCAAAAGACCCCCAAGTGGTCCATTAATGATTAACCTATCATAATATAAGTCTCTTGGCCGAACCTTAGATTTTTAGGAATTTAATATCAATTAATAATATAATATTTGTTTTAAGAACTCTTTTATGTCAATTTTGACACTATTCACTAGTTGATTTTTCTGAAACTCATAACAGATTGATTACTTCGAACAAAGTCAAATAAATCAATCCTAATATATCATAGTATCCTAGAAAATTTGTTTAATTCATTAAAAGTTTCATATTATAATTATTTGGGTATTTATAATATCAATTATGTTAATTTTTTACTATTTTAGTAATTACTGCATCATCATTGTGTCATAAATAAAATAAATTATTTAATGTAAAAAAATTATAAATAAACTCTAATTATGTAGTAAATCTTTTTATCTTTCTAATGAATATTTATAATCTAAAATCCAGCATATATAACCCTATGTAACAATTGTTTTGCTAAAAGATATATTCTTGTGTCATTTTTGTATTCATTTTAACTTAATTAATATAAAGTGTCATTATCACTTACAAGTGGATCCATGGGGTCCCAAAATTGACCCAAAGATGCCCATGGTCGACCATGTATCAACCAATAGGGTTAAGACTCATTTTAGGGTAATTTATTATTATTATAATATTATTTGTTTAACCCTTATTTACCGGATTTACCCTTAACCATGGTAAATAAAATATTTACCGCAGTAATTATTCAAAATGTCTAAAAATAAAAGTTACCTATTTACACAATTTGGACATCCTGATTCCAAATATGGAATCCATTTTTCTAAATTCAAAACACAGAAGTGGCAGAAATTAATTTAAAATTAATTCCCGCTGTCAAAACAAAAAGCGTGTTTTTAAGAGATAATAACTATCAAAAGATTGACACTTGTTTATGTTCGGTTTAATTGTAAAATTATGTCCAATGACCAACATTATATTAAATGGTAAAAATATATTCTAAATATACTTTAAAACCACTCAAATTCACAATTTATCACTATTAATTATTTTGATTAAAAAAGTTGTTTTTAATTAAAATTTAGTAATTTTCACTATTCATCAAAATATGAAAGTTATCCGAAAAGTACCAAAATTTCACCTTAGGATAAATTCGATATTCCGAATCTAAAAATGAAGTCCATTTTGAAATATAAAATATATATAATTTCAAAAAGTAGGTATTACTATTCATAACGGCTAGTTTGATTGGTTGTGGTGTGTTAAAATCTCGAAGTTGCGTACAATGCACGTCATTGCATTATTCGAAAGGAAACATACCGAGGAAGCTTGGGGTGTTACATTCTCCCCTCCTTCAATAAATTGCGTCCTCGCAATTTTTAAAATTTTGCTTGGGAATATAATGGAAATTCCCACATCGGAAAAAGATTCAATAAAACTATCACTTTAAAAGAAAGAAAGAGAGGTATAAGGGTCATCCAAGATAACCCATACTAGGATTCCATGTAAGAAAACATGGATATGGATGATAAACTAAGTGTCAAGTTCTGATGGAGAGGGATAGAAATCATGATCAGGAGAAAGTTAACAATGAGAAAACCACAAACTTGTGTTGGGACAAACGACCATTAGTCTCCTAGTAGGAAAGTAAACGGACAACATTTTTTTTTAAGTTATATTACATAAGGAAGAGTAATTAATTTATGATATTGACTAAGAACATTATGAGATATACTTACATTTTAAGTAGATTTTCATTCTTTAATAAATTTCCACCACTAACTCCTTTTTTTTAAACGATGAGTATTCAAGAAGACTTGGTCACACTGGAAGAGATAGAATAAACTTCTATAGAATCACATGATCCATGAAGGATAAACCATATATTTACATTGTCTTTGCAGATTAATCAAAACCAAAATGGTCAGTGAATGATCTAATGATCCCCCAAAAGGATATTCATTGAGATAAATATGCACTAATCTTAATTTCTAAAATTAAACCAACAATACCCCAAAGTTAAATAGATACCATTCAATAACCAATTGTCCTTAAAATCCTTTAATATAATCCAAACTAATATTGAAACCCAAAACATAGAAGAATTTGATTATGTAGTCTCCCATGTTAAATTGTATCTCCAAATGACATCAGATACTCTTAAAGTCACATACTCAAAAGTAATTAACCTAATCACATATTCTCTATTATAGGTTAATTATTTCCATAAATAACCCAAATCACTATAAATCCACAATAAAAACGTAGATAAAAATCTATCATTACTCCACAAATGAAACCCCATAGTATTCTATTTTCCTTGGGCATATAGTGTTCCCAACAAAGCGAACATCTTCCAAAATAACATTTATCACTTAATCACCAAATCATTTTCCTATACCAAGGGTATTCTTTTGATATGAAATAAGAACCCAAATCAACTTATTATTGATCAATAAAATCATTTAACTAAAAAAAAAGTCACACTAACCAGGGACTTCACGTAGTCCAGTGGTAGGCGATAAATCCCAATCGCACTTTGGTTGTGGGTTCGATTCCCATAGCTTTGTCCGACGCGACGGGTTGTCACACGGTCTACGTGTTGTCCTTTTTCAAAAACTATATTTTATAATATTGCCAAAATGAGATAAATTCCTCAAAATACTATATCATAAATTTAACCACAAATGTTATATCATACTTTGAATCTTCATCCCAAATTAGAATAACTTATAATTCTCTCAAACCCTAATTATCATATAAATCCAAATGGTTATTTATACCCATATCCACAAGAGAAGAGACAATTCTTCCTTAAATATCATTCTCACATGGCAAACTGCGGGGTTACAAATACAAGAGAAAATTATTCCATAGTAAACCCATCAACAAGGAGTGCTAATACTTTTTAAACATTTCTCCAACCATTTATTCCCACATAGCTTCTTCTTTGACCAAGAAAATATCCTATAGAATAGGACATTCACTCGGGTAATGGCCAGGTCCCCTACATTTATGGCAAATGACTGTAAATGGACTCTTGGGACCATTTTTATCTTCTTCCATAGTACTCTTCATTTTTCTTCGGCAATTCTTTACTTTATGTCCTTCCTTCCCGCACGTAAAACATTTCGTTGTCCCATTGAGACACTTTCCTGGGTGTCTCTTTCCACATTTCCTGCATGATGAAAATTGAGGGTTCTTTTCTCCATGGTCTCCATTGCTGGAGCTCTTATCATTTATCACCTTTCTCTTCCTTGTTGAGTCTGGGAGTTGGTTAATATATATGTTGTTGATCATATTTTTGGAAAACTGATTTGGCATAAAGACGATATCTTTTACGCCTATCAACATTCCATTTTGTTGCTCATTGCCACCACCGTTCCCATCTTGTACATCATTCTCAAAGTCACTATGACTTCCTTGGAATCCAGCCATTGACTAAAACCATAAAGCATTGTGTGAGTAATAGTAGTCGTAAAATCATTTAGAGATTAAAATGTCACCATATTCTCAATTTGAAACATATTAGGATTAACCAAGGTCATTTACTCTCATCTTATATATATATTACTTAAATTGGTTTGTAAAGAAAATGTAAATTATCCTAAGCATATCCCCCGGGAGTGTCGTAACCAAGAGTGCAGCAAGGCCCGTTGTCGTGCACTAGTTCCCGTTCGAGTCTAGCTCAAAGCGGTGTTTTCGGGTTTTACCCCTAGGTACATCTGTGCCAGAGCCGCCTCTACCTGCTCGTATCCAGACAGGGATGTATTGCTCGGAAAACTCACAAAATCTCTACAATACCAAAATTCTATGAAGTTCTTCTATACTAATCCTCAAAGTTCATCTTAGGTCTACGTGCTCTAATCAGAGTTTATCTAAATCTAGCTACCAAGGTTTGTACTAAACTTCCTCTGATACCAACTGTAACGCCCCGACCCTAATTACCTAGAGTCGGTGCATTGTTACATAACATTGGCATGATTATGAGAAAGATCAAGTCTCGAAAGACCGATTAGTTTAGTAGCCTTGGAGTAACTAGATACATCCATAAATTTTTACATTACATCATAAAAAAACATCTTGTCTTCATATCCCCTCATACTATCTCTGCAGGTCATTCATAAATTACTTCTTCACAATCCTGGGAAAAATAAAACATTGAAAGGGGTGAGCTCGGATGCTCAGTAAGGATAACATTATAGCAGAAGCTTTCATAAATAAGAATAAACACTTAAGGCAATTTATAACTAAAACAAAATCCTTTTAAATTTAAACTTCAGCATAAAATGGCGAAGGTAAAATGAAATAATGCCATTTACTTACTCACATGGATATTCTACTAGTCGAATGATCACATGCAATATCAATAACTACTTTCATAATGATGGAATGCATAATGCCAGACTATCATAACCACATAGCCAAGGCCTCGTGCCAAGACTACAAATAAGATTTTGCCAAGGCCTTGTGCCAAGACACTAGTTTGTCTCATGAGACCTACCGATGCATCGAGGAGCTATAGCGAGCTCCACCCGTCACTTATTAAGTCCAATGCATTCCTCATATGAACAAGTTTAAACATAACATAAACATTCGTATTGAAACTAGCATACGAAATGTCAATACTTGTACCACAAACCATGAATGGTATAAAAATAGCACATCCACAGTCAAACATAACTCATTCGATACAATATGGAAGATTGTATTGTATCACATTAACCTCAATCAAGAATAATGAAGGATGTTGACATAGATGAAAATAATCATCAAAACTATTTGAGAAAAATATCCCCCTTTTCTTGAAATCATTTAAAAGTCACACTATTTGTCAAAAAGCCATTTAAAAATAGATTTTTGAATCAAAGTGTCCCATACCACTTTGAAACTTTTTAAAAGGATTTTTAATTTTAAAACTTTAATGTCCATATAAATAAATCTTTAAAACCATTTTTAAAATATGGACATTAATGAGCATGATTTAGAAGAATAATTCTTTAAAACATTTTAAAATGGTATTTTAGTTAGAGTTTCTAACCAAAAGAGAGACACTTGAATAAAAATAATTGAGGTAATCAAAACATTGTAATATCATAAGAATAAAGGAATTCATGATATACTATGTCAAAGTACATTATATACACCACATAAAAGTGATTTGGTGTATATCATCAAAGAAGTCTCAATGGAATGTAAATTGAGATGAAATCTCTCATAAAGGTTGTATCCTTTGGTTAAGGATAAATCAACGACATAATTATGTGTGACAAATATAAATACACTAAATATGATTGGATATTCAGTGTAAATCAATCAAAGTATATTCACACATATTCTTGTAAAAACAATACCAACGAATTGGATGTTTAACTCAATAAATGGAGAATGAGTTAAAATTACTCTTATCAAATTCATATCAATGACTTGAGAATTATCAATGGAGTGATTATGTGTATCAAACTTATATCCACAGGAATGGGAGTGGAAATTATGACATAATCAAATGAATAGTGATTCCACACATAATCTTGGGGTAATATAATCAATGAAATATGCGTAAAGCCAAATGAGTGGAAATTGAAATCTCAAATTACCTTATTGATTAGGTAACTTAAGAAACATACACCCATGAAAGAATTATCATACCATGATGATGTAAATACCCATAAATAAAAGTATATAACATAATGAATACAATCATGGGCAGTACACATACACCACATGCAATAATTAAGTGGTGATCAATGGAATTCTCACGGAATTAAAAGTGAGATAAGAAAATCCCTTACTTTGTACTTTTTCCATGGTCGATGGTAGGTTTACCTCCTGTATAATGGTGAAATAATTGTTATTGAATAATACAAGAATCATTTACTTTAATATGATATCATATATGATCTTTTAACATTGATTTGTTAATAATATCTTAGTATTAACGCCGTTTCGGGTGTTAACATACTCATTTTCTTTTATATGTTTTGTTACATAAGTCATGTTTGTTGTATCTTATTCATATCCAGAATGATATCAAGTACTTAAACATCATTTTTAAATCATTAAATGATAATTATACTTGAATGGATACGATGGATAATGAATCTCATCGCGTTCGTGGAGACGGTAGTCCGTACGTACGCACGAACGCTACTTCCATTTAATTTTTTATTTTAAAAGAATCGAATCCAAATGATACATAGGTATATTACTATTACAGTATAATATAATATTTTATATATGTTACTTAAGTTCATTAACACCATCCTTTATACGTTCCATGTGTGGTATGAACGAGTCATATCATTTTAAGGGGGCGGTAGTCCGCACTTCCTCAAATGAAATTATCGTATGTATATACGACATGAAACGAATAATGGTATGAAATAAAATGGAATTACAGAAGCTTATATATAAAATATATATCATTAATATCATATTTAATTACAGTGCCATCATAATGGCCACCATGAGAGGCGGTAAGATGTTTTTGAACAATCATCGTTTCGTGAGGCGTTAGTTTGCCATCCACAGAAACATTATGTTCATCATCCATTAGATGGAGTTGTGTGTAGGTGTAGTTTGAATACTTCTTATAACAACATCCTAGTATATTGAGGATACTGGTGTTGTTACAAAAGAAGGGAAATAAAAAGAGTTTGGGGGTTGAAGAAGCAAAATAAATGAAAATAATTTAAGAGAAATCGTTACCTTTAATTTAGGTAACTCACTTTGGTTGGAACCAAAGGACTTGTTGAAATGCTTTCTGCCTAAGGGGAAGCTTCAAGGAGAAGGAGAGGGATGTGGGTAGCTTAGTTGGGCAGAGTTTGGACGAGCCAAGTGGCTTGAGTGGTGTGAGGAAATGAGAAGGAGGAGTGCCCTTTTATAAGAGGGGTGAGGGGCACCTTTGGAAAAGCTAGAAATATTAATTTATAATAAATTCATATTCGGTTTCCAATGGCTCCAAAGTTGACTATTCAAAGGTTGAGGTGGGGATAGGTCGAAAACAACTCATCCAATAGAATTTAGACAGGTTTGGGTACTTATATTAACCTTATCTTTAAGTATTAACTCTAAGTTAATTAGTTTCACTTTTACAATGTCTCTTTGTATTTTTATATAATATTGTTAATAAACTTACTATATACTTCCAAAAGACCCCCAAGTGGTCCATTAATGATTAACCTATCATAATATAAGTCTCTTGGCCGAACCTTAGATTTTTAGGAATTTAATATCAATTAATAATATAATATTTGTTTTAAGAACTCTTTTATGTCAATTTTGACACTATTCACTAGTTGATTTTTGTGAAACTCATAACAGATTGATTACTTCGAAAAAAGTCAAATAAATCAATCCTAATATATCATATTATCCTAGAAAATTTGTTTAATTAATTAAAAGTTTCATATTATAATTATTTGGGTATTTATAATATCAATTATGTTAATTTTTTACTATTTTAGTAATTAATGCATCATCATTGTGTCATAAATAAAATAAATTATTAAATGTCAAAAAATTATAAATAAAATATAATTATGTAGTAAATCTTTTTATCTTTCTAATGAATATTTATAATCTAAAATCCAGCATATATAACCCTATGTAACAATTGTTTTTCTAAAAGATATATGCTTGTCTCATTTTTGTATTCATTTTAACTTAATTAATATAAAGTGTCATTATCACTTACAAGTGGATCCATGGGGTCCCAAAATTGACCCAAAGATGCCCATGGTCGACCATGTATCAACCAATAGGGTTAAGACACATTTTAGGGTAATTTATTATTATTATAATATTATTTTGTTAACCCTTATTTACCGGATTTACCCTTAACCATGGTAAATAAAATATTTACCGCAGTAATTATTCAAAATGTCTAAAAATAAAAGTTACCTATTTACACAATTTGGACATCCTGATTCCAAATATGGAATCCATTTTTCTAAATTCAAAACACAGAAGTGGCAGAAATTAATTTAAAATTAATTCCCGCTGTCAAAACAAAAAGCGTATTTTTAAGAGATAATAACTATCAAAAGATTGACACTTGTTTATGTTCGGTTTAATTGTAAAATTATGTCCAATGACCAACAATATATTAAATGGTAAAAATATATTCTAAATATACTTTAAAACCACTCAAATTCACAATTTATCACTATTAATTATTTTGATTAAAAAAGTTGTTTTTAATTAAAATTTAGTAATTTTCACTATTCATCAAAATATGAAAGTTATCCGAAAAGTACCAAAATTTCACCTTAGGATAAATTCGATATTCCGAATCCAAAAATGAAGTCCATTTTGAAATATAAAATATATATAATTTCAAAAAGTAGGTATTACTATTCATAACGGCTAGTTTGATTGGTTGTGGTGTGTTAAAATCTCGAAGTTGCGTACAATGCACGTCATTGCATTATTCGAAAGGAAACATACCGAGGAAGCTTGGGGTGTTACATATTAACTTTGATCTCTAAGGAACCGTTGTTTCAAAATATCATTTTTCTATCATCTATTTTCATATCATTTTCCAAAATTCTAAATTTCAAGTATTTTTGTATGATCATCAACTGTCAAGAATTCTGGGTCTAATACTCTTTGTTTCTTTAAGAGAAATTTCTACATGGTTGGATTTCTCGGTCATCTCATTTTCCATCCACGAGATACCTGATTGATAGGAGTAAAAAGGTGGTATATCCAATCTAATTTCAATACGCATGGATTTTTAATGCTCTTATTCTTCTTATTCTAGAGAAAAATACATATTTTTAGGATAAATTCTTCTTGGCTGATGGGTATTGACATGTATTGAGGTTCTATAGGTGTTGTTCCCACCTTTTCTATAAATACAATGAATAGATTTGTGTTCATAGTTATAAGAGTGAAAATAATATCCATAGAAACTATTTATTCTATTTGATAAGGGATATGATCTCATTCTCCTTTGTTTACTTCAAGGAACATCCCCATTTGCATAGCTCTATTCATAATCATGGTAAGAGGTAGTATGGCCCTGAAATCTACAGAATTAACATTACCTAAGGTGTAATATCTTCTCAATTCCATTACTCCACATGTCCCATTCATTTGTAAAGGTATTTGACAAGAAATAATCACTATAAACTTTTGGATTATTTTCAAATCTATTTTCTTTTTTTTTTCAAAGATTTCTCAGTTAGAACATCATGGGACTTTGTGATATGTCCAAGTTTATTCTTCCCTTTACATTGCTTCATTTATTTTCCAAGCTTTAATGTTTATATATCACTTCCAATTACACATTTTCACATAAATGTGGATCTCTGATAATTCAGGGCCTTCTCTACTCCTTCATATTCATGTTTTCCTCATTGAAATAGCTTTACATATGAAAATATTATAAATTGAAATTTCTTATTTGTTTCCTTATATTTTGATTCAGATTCATGATTACCCATTAAATTAATAACTTCTTCTTCAATTCCATAAACTACACTTTCATTTTCATCTAGTCTTACTGTATGGTCATTGATGACTTTTTTCATTCTCTTCAATCAAAAGTTTAAACTCCACAAGCTATTATGAGCATTCATTTGTGGTTAATTTTTTTTACCTCTCCTTCCAGCCGATCAATTTTTACCTCAAGATAATCCAAAAAATTTTATTACTCTTTCAAAAGGGACTTATCATTTTGATATTCTTTGTTTTTATTTCAATGTCATCACAGGAACCCTCAAGTTCCACCTTGAGGTCAAAAACAACGATCAAAATATTATCTTCATATTTTTTAGGTTAAATGTTTTCAACTGTTTCCATCATGGATGATTTGGAATCAGGTTTAAACCTTAGTTAAACATCATCCAAATTTTCAATATCATCATGACCCACTTTTTAGATAAAAAAATTCTCCATAATTTCATTCCAGATTTTTAGTATCTCTTTTAATGGAACCTTTTCATAGGCATATTCATGATTTCAGCTTCAATTTTTTGAATCATCATATTTCTTTGAGATGGAGTAGAAATGTTTCCTACCTCACTAAAAACAATACATTGTATGTTTTCCTTGAAATATCCATTTTCTATCTTGAATTTATGGAAACAAGTGAAATAAATTCATTATCCAAATCATCTCAACAATAACTAACTTTGAAAATGTCATGTTTTTCATGAATTTGAATTTTATTTCCATTAATTATATAATTTTTATGTCTTATAGTTTGAAACTCATTTCATAATCCATTAGACCACTCATAAGATTATTAATAGAATGCATAGATAGATCCCTTTCCTCAAGGATTGGCACTTTTTGATTGAATAGAGGTATAATCTTTATCAATATTTTATTCCAAATTTCAATATCCATAGTTTACCCCAAGTCCTCTAACTTATTCAATAACTTCAGTAATTATATTTAAAGTACCAGTTGTATTTTCATCTGGATGCATTTTTAGACCATCAAACATATTTTGTTAAATGTGGGGTTTGGCCTCCTTCACTTTGTTATATCCTTCATATATATTTTCCAATTAATCCCACATGTACATCACTTTATTGAATGTTATCACCTTTACATATATTAGATCAAAATGAATTTTTGTAAGATAATTTTGTGCCTTAAAATATTCATCAATATTTTTTATATCAAATTCAGACATTGAATGACTTATCGCATCACTAACCAAAATCACTTGAAATATGACATAACATAATTCCATCCTAATTGATTTTAGATGAGATATAATTCTATTATTCCAAATATAACAGTTTATTTCATCATAGATGGGAACTACACAAGTATTTAATAAATTATCCATTAAGACAACAATATAGGATAGATTTAACATCCAAAACCTTCTCCCTATGATACGACATGTAGGGCCCCAGAACACCCTAGGAGGGGAGTGGTAAATCAGGGTGTCAAATATTTCCTAAAAATGAGTCATATCTTATCCCCACATTAGTAAGAACCTATTAAACATGACTAATGGAAAATTAAATGTATCAAACATATAGATGTATTATTAGAAACAAAACACCACAATTTTTCTTGGTTTACCACTAAAGGCTCGTCCAAGGATCATATGTCAACTACTCATCAGTCGTACCTGAATCCACTAATCATTATTAGTTGATGTGGATTACAATCACTCATATAGGGGCACATTGTGATAGTCCCACTTCCATTATAATAAATTTAGGAAAAGTGAACTGCCTTCAACATATAATATCTAATAACTCATTCTTACTTATTATCCTGGGATAATTCTTTCCTAGTTTATTGACTTGGATGCCTCTTCAATAAATTGGTAATATATTTCCTTGTCTATAATCATCAAAAGACTCTACATTCTCAATATCCCTAAATTAATGTAATTGGAAGCATTGTTCACTAAAAATAGATGTTCAACACTACTATTTTTGATGCTCCTAGCCTTTCTGAAACCCCCTTCTTATTTAAAATAAAAATTATCATTCAAAAAACTATACACTTTCATAAAGAACCCAGCCTTCGTGAAGCTCCCAGCCTTCACAAAACTCTATGTCTTCATAAAAAACTCATTCCTCATGAACCTCCATTTTCTAAAAATACATACCATTAGTTAAGTCTTAACAATATCATTAATGATTCTTATAATTGAGAAGAGTTCCTAATTAAAAAATATCTATATATTCATGAATTTAGAGATATTTACCCTTTTATTAAATTCTATCGGTGTATCAAATGAGGGGAGTTGGTCAAGTTATAGATTTAAACCTTCACTAATATCCCAATCTCTCAACACCCACTTTGTAAACCTCTTCAATTGTTGTTCGTAAATTTGTTTTATTCGTGAAGCTTTAGTGATGTTTATCCATTTGTGAATTTTATATTAGTCGCATAGAATTTTCATCTTCCCATCATGAATTCCTGAACCTTAAAACATTCTCGAAACTGGATGACTTCATGAAGCTTTTCATCGTTATGAATCTCTAATCTTCATAAAATCCATGCCTTTTCCATATTTATGATCAGTCAATCATAGAAAACCAAATTTGGTGATTCTTCTCCCTTCCACAAGATTTTGAGCACAAATGTTTTTTCAAACATTGGGAAATGACACCACCATCAATACTGAATCTAGTTACACCATAAGACAATGTGTGTTTCCAAGTCTATGATCAACCCTAGTGTTGATTGACAGTAAACAAATAACACACACCATTTCTAGCTACGAGAAACCCTGTTTTCAATGTAAGTGAATTGTGAAAAATGGATACCTTATTTGAAATTCAAATAATATTTAATATCTAATAATTTAGACTTAATTTCTGATCATTATGAATAGTAAATATTGTAAAAATATTTGTATTTTGGTTAATGTAAATATGATTTTAATAGTGGTTAAACTAAAAAGATAAGAGTTGAAAATTCCTAAAACAAGGAAAACATGCATTGTATTGAAATATTTTTTCGATGTCTCTTAAAGGCTCTATAATTTTCCATTTGGGATCATTTTTCATCTAAAAAATGTGGGTACACCTTTTTATTTTCAATACACGAAAGTGCATCACTCACATAACTTATAAAGGTACACCCACTATCCTTCACTCCTTATTATTTTAAAAAAATTTGGTTCTTCCAAAACATTCCCAAATATTATCTTTACTTCCCTCTTCTCTTCCTAGAATCATTAATTTGGTCATAAATTTATCCTAATATAGATTTTGGTGAAAACCAAAAAAAGTTTTCTAAATTAGAGGTAGTGCCCCTAACCAAGTGTATTATATTATTTATTTCTCCACCTCCTTCAATTATTATTCATGTGTGATTATATAATAACATCAACATATTCCATATAAATATATATTATTATTTTAATTTAATAACCTAAATCCTTCTCTTCTTCCCTAAAATGGGTTACAAAATTGTCATTCATGTGTACAGTGGACTACCACCTTATGAAACAATGTTATTTGTTTTCCATCACAACCTCTCAATGAGGGATACAATGATGGATTTTTTATTTTTTATTTATGATGTTATTATTATTTTTTAATAATGATATCACATTTTCCATCTTACCTTCCATTCCATGGGAATAGGATAATGTTGTTCATGTGTATGGTAGACTGCTACCTCCTGAAGTGAAGTGACTTGTTCAAGATTTACATAGAATGCAATAAGTATTTTTATTACAAAAATATTATATGTATATATTTCACATAAATTATTATGGTATTTTACTAAATTATATAGATTTGTTTCCTTCTTCCCATCATAAAAAATACAAAAAAAAGTTTATGTGTACGTATGACATACCATATCCATGAACGGTGTATTTAATTTTCTATATATAGATATTATAGATCACTATATATATAAATAGAATATATATGAAATTTATATCATCTTTAAAATTATTTATATTATGGACCAATGATCAAATTAAGGGGATAAAGAATAACAAATGAAACATTACATGAAAAACAATGCAGTTATTGCCCGAAACGTGACTTTAACATAAATTGTTAATAAAAAGGTAATAAAATATCAAATGTAAATAATATATAATAAAATATATATAATTATGGATAATTAATATATTTATAATAATAATTTATACATAATATAAGAGGATATAACAAGTGTTGTGGAATTTAATATTTATCGTAACACATTTTCATCTCACTTTTATTTTCTATGAGACACTTGTCATGTTCACTACATGGTTCTTTTAAGTGGTGTATATACTAACATAAATTAATTTTATTGTGATTCTTCTAAAAATTATTTGGATTTTCATATCTATTTTAGGATCTATATTTCACGTGGTTTATATAAAAAAATGTAGCAATATGTTAAAGGTTTTATAATACAATCTCATAATTTGCTGGGATTATTTTTGTTTATGCTTCTACTAATGAACTATTATGATACATATCTCAAGAAACTCATAAAATTTCTTATAATATAGTTCGATAAGGTTAATTCATGAATTCCCGTTATTTTACTCTATTTAAAGAATATTTAAGAAGATTGTTTTCTTTAAAAACTGGCATTACTTCCCTCATTGGCCAAAAAATCATTTTTATTCCAAAATATTATTTTATAAAAATGTTTTAAAATATTGTTTTTGTACCCTATAAATGATTTCATAAGAAATTTTTACATAGGTTTTGTAACACCCCAGGTAAATAAAGAATATGAAATTTTTATACTTATCCATTTTTGTGAATAAAATATTAATATTACTTTAAAGGGGATGCTATGCTCGATGGCGTACACAACACACAACAATGAGTTTCTTTGGAATCATACGTTGCACTCTAATAATAAAACAATATTATTTTAAATAGTAGTTAACGTGTAGCCATTGTAATGTTGGGAATGAATATAACTAACCACAAAATGATTATATATGTTTGTCAAATATTTTTATTTTTTACAATAAATGTTAGTGGATTAAAAATGCAAATGAATCCATTTTTAAGCGTAAACATTCTAATATTCTTTAAAAGGTCGATTAAACACCTTTTGATGGAGAACCTCTTTTAAATCCACTTTTTGACAATTTTATGTGTTATATTTGACAAAATTAAATTCTTCTTTAGAATCGGGACATCAAAATTTACTTTGTGTAAATTTTTGGTATATTTCCGAAAAAGATCTATTTTTAATGAATAGTGAAAAATGTTGTATTTTAATTCAAAACCTATTTTAATATAATTTATTTATATGATTATATTATCTTTTTAATTGGTTTTAAAGTGAAATTAAAATATATTTTTACCATTTAATCCAATATTGGTCATTGGAATTAATTTCACTTTGAAATCGGACTTAAACTAGTGTCAATCTTTTGATACATTTTGTTTCACAAAGACACGCTATTTGTTTTGACAGCGGGAATTAATTATTAAATTAATTAATGCAACTTATATGTTTTGAATTTTGTAAAATAGACATCATTTTTTAATTAGGAATATCAAATATAGCTTAGGGTGAATTTTGGTAATTTTCTGAAAAACTTCAATTTTTGATGAATAGTGATACCACTAAGTGGCACTTATAAAAACTGATATTCCGTTAAAATGAAATTTTGCCATCTTTGTGTTTTGAAATTCAAAAATATGACATACATGGTTGTCATTAAGAAGTAAAATATGGTTCAATGGGATTAAAATATTTTTTTTGTGAATAGTAACTTATTATGTTTTTAATCGCGATTAGAGGTAATTAATGTAATTTAAGGTAAGAATAATGTTTTAATAAACTTAAATGACATAGACACATGTCCTACCCTCATGGTATGTGTCATTTCCGACCAAGATAATCCATGGGTCAACTTGGGGACCCCATGGAGCCACTTTGGTTGGAAAATGACATAAATATCTTCTTATTCAATGTTAAAAGTAAAAATGACACAAACATTAGATGTTTAACTAAAACAATTTTTACATGGGGTTATTCAAGTCATATTTTTGACTATAAATAGTAATTGGAAAGATAAAAATATTTCCTACATCATAGTATTTGTTTTATAATTTTTAGACATTAAATAAATTAAATTATTTATGACATCATTATGATGCAATGATGACCTCATTATTTAACGATTTAAATAAAATTGAAAGATAATGTAAAATATAAGACATAAACTTGTCCAAAACCTATTGGATGGGTGGATTTAGAACCCTTATCACCTTATCGTCGAAACACATCAATGTGGGACCCTTAAAATCCGAAACTCATTCTAAAATAAAGTAACATTTCTTTGCTTTCCAAGAGTGCCCCTCCCCTCCTCTTATAAAAGGCCCCCACCTCTGCCTCCTTACCCACACTTCCAAAGCCTTTGTATTGGCCAAACCCTGCCCATTGTGTCTCACCAAATCCCTCTCTAACTCCTTGAAGCCTCACTTTGGGCATAAGTCTTCCCAAGGAAGCCTTTGAGCTCAAACCAAAGGGAGTTACCCGATTTTAAGGTAATGTCTTCACTTGTGTCCTTTTGTTTTATTTTGCTTCTACAACCCCCTAAACTCTTTTTATTCATATTTTTTGTAACAACTCCAGTATCTTAAATATACTAGGATGTTTTTATAATAAGGATTCGAGCTACACTTACACACACCTTTGTCTAATGGTTAAAGAACATACTGTTTCTGTGGTTGACGATTTTCTGCCTCACGAAACGATGATTGTTCAATATTTTTTTTAACACCTTTAAAAGTGGCCATTATGATGTCATTTTATTTTATATATGATATATATGGTATTTATATTTACTATATGCTTCTATATTTTATATTTAAACCATAACTTTATTCTTTTCATGTTGTGTAAATGCGATAATTTCATATGAGGAAGTGCGGAGTACCGCCCCCTCAAGTGATGTGACTCGTACATGCAATACATGGAATGTATAAAGAATGAAATTAATGAACATATGTGACATATATAACATATATATTATACTATAATTATAATATATATATATATATATATATATCATTTATTATTAATTCCATTAATATGACAAAGAAAAAATGAAAGTAGCGTTCATGTGTACGTACGGCCTACCATCTCCATGAACGGTGCTTTTCGTTTTTATCTCCAAATGATATGGAATAGTATAAAATGAATATGTACTGGATATATATGATATTTTAATCATTAATACTATTCTGTAAATTATTTACTTATAACTACATGGACAATCATTTTTAAAACAAGTTCATTTTTGATTCATGTACCAAACATCGGCAAAAACGTCTGATATGAACTAACATTATTAAACAATTATTATAACAATATAATATTTGATATGAACAGAATAATAATATTTATAGGAGTTCATTAAGAAATTATAAATTTACCAAAGTTTATTATTCAGGAATATAAAGAAACGAACAAGACAAGTTGGACTTGAGGTAAGGGATCCAACCTCTCTCTTTCTTTTTAAGTACACTCTTTTATGTAATTCATTTTAAAGCTCATATTTCTTGTTATTGGGATGTTATTTTATATTATTATTACTGTAATTTTTATTTTAATATGATGAGAGACCCTATTCACTCTCATCAATCCATTTTGGATGTTTTGAGTGGCACCGTTAGGCTGCCAAATTTTCGTAAGAGATCTAACCTCTCTCTTTCTTTTTAAGTACTCTCCTTTATGTCACTTCTTTTAAGCTCCTCTTTGTTATGTTGGGGGATGTTATTTTATATTAATATTTCTTTAAACTTTATGTTAATATTATGAGAGACCCTATTTTCTCTCGTCAATCCATTTTAGAAGTTTTAAGTGGCGTCGTTAGGCTACCGAGTTTTCATAAGGGATTTTTCATCCCACTTTTATTTCTGTGAGATCTATGCTACCTTTGCTACAATTTCCTTTGAGTGGTGTATGTACTGCCCATTATTTTACTCATTGTGTAATATAATTTCATTTATGAGTTTTTACATCAATTTTGTATTGTCCTTCTTTCACGGGGTGCATGTCTCGAAAGATACCCATGTGGGTAAGGGAACCTTTCACCCTCCTCTTTTTAAAAGACTTATTTTGTTATGTCTTTTAATTCACATAATATTATGTTGGGATATGTTCTTATATATCCTTATTGATGTAAATTTTATGTCCAAGTGATGATATACCCTTTTTATCTCTAATCAACTCATTTCCTGAATTTTAATGTGACACCGTTAGGCTGTCGAATTTTACCAAGGGAACTTTTTAACCCAATTTCGATTTCTTTGGGTTCAACATGTAGTTATTGAATATGTCATCCTTTGAATATTAGTGAATGATATTTTATTGTTTTACACTTAATATCCACTTATATTGGGTGTATTTATATTTGTCACACATAATTTTGAGATTGATTTATCCTTAATTTAAGGATACCTTCTTTATAAGGGATTTCATCACATTTTACATTTCTATTGAGACTTCATTGTTGTTATACACCAATTCACTCTTATATGGAGTATATACTGTCCTTTGGAATATTATATCATGAATCCATTTATTCTCATTAAATGTTATTCTTCAATTATTGTATTCAAGTGTCTCTAATTTTGGTAAAAAAACCCTTTAACCAAAATATCGCTTTAAATGTTTTAATGATTTGTTCTTATTAATATCCATGTTTTCAAAATGGTTTTAAGGATTTATTTATATGGATATTGACGGTTTAAAATTTTAAAAGCTTCAAGGTGGTATGGTACACTTTGATTCAAAAATCTCCTTATTACATGTTTTAAATGGTTTTGAAAATGGTTTTTTTTGAATAGATTCGTTATTTCAATATCAAAAAATGTTATATTGTGATTGAAATGTGGAAATGTTATGTTTCCTTTATGCATGTTTTATGTGATACTTTTATGTTATGGTTCTTGGGAATTGTTATGAAAACGGGTGGTTCCGTGATAAACTAATGGCGGGTGATCCCGATATAGCTCTCCAATGCATTGGGTAACGCGAAGGAGTGAAACGTTAAGGTTTCTCCAAAGAGATTTAGAGAATATACTGTGGTGGGTATTCCAAACGTAACCAAGAGGGTTACTCCCTATGTAAGAATGTTATGAATGCCTCAAGATACCATTATGTATTATGATTTCTATGATTTATTCATGATTTGATGAGGTATGTTAAAGTAATTATGTTTTATGAGTAAAGTATGATTTCATTGATTCTTATGTGTACATGTACTCATGTTTCCTTTCCATATATTTTTATATCCCTTACTGAGCTATTTATGCTCATCCCATGTTTTTGAAATGTTTTTCATAGGTCAAGGGAAAGGTACATGATATGATGATATTGTCAAAGAGGTGTCAAGAAAGAATCCATGTTATATTTTCAATATGTTTCCGTTTATGGAAAAAAATGAATACTATTTTTTATGTAACAACTTTCTTTAAATGTGGAATGTAATGAATGTTTATGATCTAATTCTCTAAAACTCTAAACCTGAAAAGATCCTCAATGTGTAATCTTGTATTAACTCAAGATTAAGTAAGGTTTAAGGACGGGGCCTTATAGTTGGTATCAAAGGTCGGTTTAGATAACTTTAGAGGTTAGGGTATTCTTTAAGCATAAGTGACAGTACCATAATGGATAGGATTTCAGAAAGAGTCCTAGTTTTATATAAAGTGAATGAGTAAGTATATCTTAGTGTTTACCTTCCTCATTAGTACATGATGGTTTTGTTGATATACTCACACTGACATTTCTGTTTTTAGTGAATGGAAGGATCTAGCAGGCACCAAAGAGACAACAGGTTTGAAGGAAACTATGGTGGTTCTCTGATTAGGATAATAGATAAAATGGGGGATTCAATTAGGAAACTTGTGGTTGTTCTAAACCAACTATCAAAGAGTCATGATCAACCACTTGAACCTTGGTATGTTCTGTAATGCATCATGTATGAGTTGACCAATCGATGTGGAAGTTCAGGTAATAATTATAAAGGTAACCATTAGAGTTTATATGATCCTTACTTTTGAGGTAATTATGGGTTATTATATGTTATGATGGAAAATGAAAGGCATGAGATAAACATGAGTTTAAAATATGTTATGATTATTTTTGATGATTTTATCTCATTTTGGGGAATGTTTTAATAATTATATAGTTTTGGAAAAAGGACAACACGCAGACCGTGTGACAACCCGTCGCGTTGGACAAAGCTATGGGAATCGAACCCACAACCAATGTGCGACTGGTATTTATCGCCTACCACTGGACAACGTGAAGTCCCTGGTTAGTTTGACTGATTCTTTTTAGTTATATGATTTTATGAATTAAGAGTAATTTGATTTTGGGTTATCTATGGAAATGATTAACCTATAATGGAGGATATGTGATTAGGTTAATTACTTTTCAATATGAAAATTTAGGAGCAACCGATGTTGTTTGGAGATAAATGTTACGATTTAACTTGGAAGACTATGTGACTAAAGACTTCAAATATTTGGGTTTCAATCTTATTTTGGTTTACTTTGAAGAATTTTATGGACAATTGTTTGTCAAATGGTCTTCGTTGAACTTTGGGTTTTTTTGGACAAATTTTGGAGATTAAGAATAGATTTTCTTTTTATAAAGGGTTATCCTTTTCTGGATTATCTAATCTTGTACTAACCTTTTGGGTTTTGGTTTTAGTTAAAGTCTGAAGACATGGGAAGTATATAGTTCTCTTTTTTTTTGGATTAGGTGATTCTCTAGAAGTTGATTATAGTACTCTTAATGTGAACAAGTCTTCCTAAATACTCGTCTTTTTGAGAAAATATGAGTTTGTGTAAGGAATCTAATAAAAGTTGAAAGTCAACATTATAAGTGATTATGTTTCCTTATGAATAAATTCCTCAATAAAAAGTAACTTAAAACAAAAATGTTGTCTATTAACGTTTCCTACTGGGGAATCGAATAACGTTTAACCCATCACAAGTTTGTGATTTTCATGTGGTTACCTTTCTCCTAAACATGTTTTCTATCACTCTCCATCAGAACATGACCCTATGTTTTCTCCTCCATGTCCATGTTTTCTTACAAGGAATCCTAGTATGGGTTAACTTGGGTGACCTCTGTACTTATCTTTCTTTATTTTAAAGTGATTGTTTTACCAACTCTTGTTATGATGTGGGACTTTCAAGGATGTTTCCAAGCTCAATTTTAAAATTGCGAGGACGCAATTCCCAAAAGGGGTGAAGGATGTAACACCCCAGGTAAATAAATAATATAACATTTTTATATTTATCCATATTTCTGAATAAAATATTCATATTACTTTAAAGGGGATGCTATTCTCGATGGCGTACCCAACACACAACAACGAGTTTCTTGGGAATCTTACGTTGCACTCTAATAATAAAATAATATTATTTTAAATAGTAGTTAACGCCTAACCATTGTAATGGCGGGAATGAATATAACTAACCACAAAAGGATTATATATGTTTGTCAAATATTTGTACTTTTTACAATAAATGTTAGTGGATTAAAAATGCAAATGAATCCAATTTTAAGCGTAAACATTCTAATATTCTTTAAAAGGTCGATTAACAGCCTTTTGATGGGGGACCTCTTTTAAATCCACTTTTTGAAAATTTTATTTTTTATATTTGACAAAATAAAATTCTTCTTTAGAATCGGGACATCAAAATTTACTTTGTGTAAATTTTTGGTATTTTTCCGAAAAAGTTCAATTTTTAATGAATAGTGAAAAATGTTGTATTTTAATTCACAACCTCTTTTAATCTAATTTATTTATATGATTAGATTATCTTTTGAATTGGTTTTAAAGTTAAATTAGAATACATTTTTACCATTTAATCCAATAGTGGTCATTGGAATTAATTTCACTTTGAAATCGGACTTAAACTAGTGTCAATCTTTTGATACATTTTGTTTCAAAAAAACACGCTATTTGTTTTGACAGCGGGAATTAATTATTAAATTAATTAATGAAACTTATATGTTTTGAATTTTGTAAAATAGACATCATTTTTGAATTAGGAATATCAAATATAGCTTAGGGTGAACTTTTGTTAATTTTCTGAAAAACTTCAATTTTTGATGAATAGTGAAACCACTAAGTGGCACTTATAAAAACTGATATTCCGTTTAAATAAAATTTTGCCATCTTTGTGTTTTGAAATTCAAAAATACGACATACATGGTTGTCATTAAGAATTAAAATATGGTTCAATGGGATTAAAATATTTTTTTGGTGAATAGTAACTTATTATGTTTTTAATCGCGATTAGAGGTAATTAATGTAATTTAAGGTAAGAATAATCTTTTAATAAAATTAAATGACCTAGACACATGTCCTACCCTCATGGGGTGTGTCATTTAAGACCAAGAAAATCCATGGATCAACTTTGGGACCCCATGGAGCCACTTTGGTTGGAAAATGACATAAATATCTTCTTATTCAATGTTAAAAGTAAAAATGACACAAACATGAGATGTTTAACTAAAACAATTTTTACATGGGGTTATACAAGTCAGATTTTTGACTATAAATAGTAATTGGAAACATAAAGATATTTCCTACATCATAGTATTTGTTTTATAATTTTTATACATTAAATAAACTAAATTATTTATGACATCATGATGATGCAATGATGACCTCATTATTTAACGATTTAAATAAAATGGAAAGATAATGTAAAATCTAAGACATAAACTTGTCCAAAACCTATTTGATGGGTTTATTTCGAACCCTTATCACCTTACCCTCGAAACATATCAATGTGGGACCATTAAAATCCGAAACCCATTCTAAAATAAAGTAACATTTCTTTGCTTTCCAAGAGTGCCTCTCCCCTCCTCTTATAAAAGGCCCACGCCTCTACCTCCTTACCCACACTTCCAAAGCCTTTGCCTCGGCCAACCCCTGCCCATTTTGTCTCTCAAAATCCCTCTATAACTCCTTGAAGCCTCACTTTGGGCAGAATTCTTCCCAAGGAAGCCTTTGAGCTCAAACTAATGGGAGTTACCCGATTTTAAGGTAATGTCTTCACTTGTGTCCTTTTGTTTTATTTTTCTTCTCCAACCCCCTAAACTCGTTTTATTCATCTCTTCTGTAAAAAATACAGTATCTTAAATATACTAGTATGTTGTTATAAGAATTATTAGATCTACACTTACACACACCTTCATCTAATGGTTAAAGAACATACTGTTTCTGTGGTTGGCGATTTTCTGCCTCACGAAACGATGATTGTTCAATATTTTTTTAACACCTTTAAAGGTGGTAATTATGATGTAACTGTATTTTATATATGATATATATGGTATTTATGTTTACTATATGCTTATGTATTTTATATTTAAACCATACCTTTATTCTTTTCAGGTTGTGTAAATGCGATAATTTCATATGAGGAAGTGCGGACTACCGCCCCCTCAAGTGATGTGGCTCGTACATACAATACATGGAATGTATAAAGAATGAAATTAATGAAAATATGTTACCTATATAACATATATATTATACTTTAATTATAATATATATATATATATCATTTATTTTTAATTCCATTAATATGACAATGAAAAAATGAAAGTAGCGTTCATGCGTACATACGGCCTACCGTCTCCATGAACGGTGCATTTCGTTTTTATCTCCAAATGATATGGAATAGTATAAAATGAATATGTACTGGATATATATGATATTTTAATCATTAATACTATTCTGGAAATTATTTACTTATAACTACATGGACAATTATTTTTCAAACAAGTTCATTTTTGACTCATTTACCAAACATCGGAAAAAACGTCTGATATGAACTAACATTATTAAACAATTATTATAACATTATAATATGTGATATGAAATAAATAATAATCTTTATAGGAGGTACTTAAGCAATTATAAATTGACCAATGTTTATTATTCATGAATATAAAGAAACGAACAAGACAAGTTGTACTTGAGGTAAGGGATCCAACCTCTCTCTTTCTTTTTAAGTACACTCTTTAATGTCATTCCTTTTAAAGCTCATATTTCTTGTTATTGGGATGTTATATTATATTAATCATACTGTAATGTTTATGTTAATATGATTAGAGACCCTATTCTCTCTCATCAATCCATTTTGGATGTTTTGAGTGGCGCCGTTAGGCTGCCGAATTTTCATAAGAGATCTAACCTCTCTCTTTCTTTTTAAGTACTCTCCTTTATGTCACTTCTTTTAAGCTACTCTTTGTTATGTTGGGGGAAATTATTTTATATTCCACTTTCTTTAATCTTTATGTTAATATTATGAGAGCCCCTATTTTCTCTCATCAATCCATTTTGGATGTTTTAAGTGGCGTCGTTAGGCTGCCGAGTTTTCGTAAGGGATTTTTCATCTCACTTTTATTTCTGTGAGATTTATGATAAATTTTCCACAATTTCCTTTGATTGGTGTGTGTACTTACCATTATTTTATTAATTGTGTAATATACATTCATTTACGAGTTTTTACATCAATGTTGTATTGTCCTTCTTTCACGGGGTGCATGTCTCGAAAGATTCCCATGTCGGTAAGGGAACCTTTCACCCTTCTTTTTTTAAAAGGCATCTTTTGTTATGTCTTTTAATTCACATAATATTATGTTGGGATATGTTATTATATATCCCTATTGATTTAAATTTTATGTCTAAGTGATGAGATACCCTTTTTATCTCTCATCAACTCATTTCCTGAATTTTAAAGTGACACCGTTAGGCTGTCGAAATTTACCAAGGGAACTTTTTAACCCAATTTCTATTTCTTTGGGTTCAACATGTAGTTATTGAATATGTCATCCTTTGAATATGTGTGAATGATATTTTATTGTTTTACACTTAATATCCACTTATATTGGGTGTATTTATATTTTTCACAAATTTTTTTGAGATTGATTTATCCTTAATTTAAGGATACCTTCTTTATAAGGGATTTCATCACATTTTACATTTATATTGAGACTTCATTATTGTTATACACCAATTCACTCTTATATGGTGTATATACTGTCCTTTGGAATATTATATCATGAATCCAATTATTCTCATTAAATGTTATTCCTCAATTATTGTATTCAAGTGTCTCTAATTTTGGTAAAAACCCTTTAACCAAAATATCGCTTTAAATTTTTTAATGATTTGTTCTTATTAATATCCATGTTTTCAAAATGTTTTTAAGGATTTATTTATATGGATATTAATGTTTTAAAATGTTAAAATCTTCAAGGTGGTATGGGACACTTTGATTCAAAAATCTCCTTATTAAATGTTTTAAATGGTTTTGAAAATGGTTTTTTTAATAGATTCATTATTTCAATATCCAAAAATCTTATATTGTTATTGAAATGTGGAAATGTTATGTTTACTTTATGCATGTTTTAGGTGATACTTTTATGTTATGGTTATTGGGCATTGTTATGAAAATGAGTGGTTCCGTGATAAACTAAGGGCGGGTGAGCCCGATATAGCACTCTAATGCATTGGGTAATGTGAATGAGTGAAACGTTAAGGTTTCTCCAAAGAGATTTAGGGAATATACTGTGGTGGGTATTCCAAACATAACCAAGAGGGTTACTACCTATGTAAGAATGTTATGAATGCCTCAAGATACCTTGATGTCTTATGATTTCTATGATTTATTCATGATTTGATGAGGTATGTTATAGTGATTTTGTTTTATGAGTAAAGTATGATTTCATTGATTCTTATGTGTACATGTACTCATGTTTCCTTTCCATATATTTTTATATCCCTTACTGAGATTTTTATGCTCATCCCAAGTTTTTGAAATGTTTTTCACAGGTCAAGGGAAAGGTAAATGATATGATGATATTGTCAAGGAGGTGTCACGAAAGAATCCATGTTTTATTTTAAATATGTTTCCGTTGATTGAAAAAAAATGAATACTAATTTTTATGTAACCACTTTGTTTAAATGTGGAATGTAATGAAAGTTTATGATCTAATTCTCTAAAACTCTAAACCTGAAAAGATCCTCAATGTGTAATCTTGTATTAACTCAAGATTAAGTAAGGTTTAAGGTTGGGGCCTTATAGTTGGTATCAAAGGTCGGTTTAGATAACTTTAGAGGTTAGGGTATTCTCTAAGCATAAATGACAGTACCATAATGGATAGGATTTCAGAAAGAGTCATAGTTTTAGATAAATTGAATGAGTAAGTATATATTAGTGTTTACCTTCCTCCTTAGTACATGATGGTTTTGTTGATATACTCATAATGAAATTTTTGTTTTTAGTGAATGGATGGATCCAGCAGGCACCAAAGAGACAACAGGTTTGAAGGAAACTGTGGTGGTTCTCTGATTAGGATACTAGATAAAATGGGGGATTCAATGAGGAAACTCATGGTTGTTCTAAACCAACTATCAAGGAGTCATGATCAACCACTTTGACCTTGGTATGTTCTATAATGCATCATGTACGAGATGACCAACTGATGTGGAAGTTCAGGTAATAATTATAAAGGTAACCATTAGAGTTTATATGATCCTTACTTTTGAGGTAATTATGGGTTATTATAAGTTATGATGGACAATGAAAGTCATGAGATAAACTTTAGTTTAAAATATATTATGATTATTTTTGATGATTTTATCTCATTTTGGGGAATGTTTTAAGAATTATATAGTTTTGTAAAAAGGACAACACACAGACCGTGTGACAACCCGTCGCGTTGGACAAAGCTACGGGAATCAAACCCACAACCAAAGTGCGACTGGTATTTATTTCCTACCACTAGACTACGTGAAGTCCCTAGTTAGTTTGACTGATTCTTTTTAGTTAGATGATTTTATGAATTAAGAGTAAGTTGATTTTGGGTTATCTATGGAAATGATTAACCTATCATGGAGGATATGTGATTAGGTTAATTACTTTTCAATATGAAAATTTAGGAGCAACTGATGTTGTTTGGAGATAAATGTTACGATTTAACTTGGAAGACTATGTGACTAAATCCTTCAAATATTTGGGTTTCAATCTTAGTTTGGTTTACTTTGATGAATTTTATGGACAATTGTTTATCAAATGGTCTTCATTGAACTTTGGGCTTTGTTGGACAAATTTTGGAGATTAAGAATAGATTTTCTTTATATAAAGGGTTATCCTTTTCTGGATTATCTGATCTTGTACTAACCTTTTGGGTTTTGGTTTTGGTTAAAGTCTAAATACATGGGAAGTATATAGTTCTCTTTTTTTGGATTAGGTTATTCTATAGAAGTTGATTATAGTACTCTCAATGCGAACAAGTCTCCCTAAATACTCTTCTTTTGGAGAAAATATAAGTTTGTGTAAGGAATCTAATAAAAGTTGAAAGTCAACATGATAAGTGATTATGTTTCCTTATGAATAAATTCCTCAATAAAAAGTAACTTAAAACAGAAAATTTTTCTATTAACTTTTCCTACTAGGGAATCAAATACCGTTTAACCCATCACAAGTTTGTGATTTTCTTGTGGTTACCTTTCTCTTAAACATGTTTTCTATCACTCTCCATCAGAACAAGACCATATGTTTTCTCCTCCATGTCCATGTTTTCCTACATGGAATCCTAGTATGTGTTAACTCGAGTGACCTCTGTACTTATCTTTCTTTATTTTAAAGTGATTGTTTTACTGACTCTTGTTCTGATGCGGGACATTCAAGGATGTTTCCATGCTCAATTTTAAAATTGTGAGGACGCAATTCCCAAAAGGGTGGAAGGATATAACACCCAAGGTAAATAAAGAATATGAAATTTTTATATTTATCCATATTTGTGAATAAAATATTAATATTACTTTAAAGGTTATCATATGCTCGATGGCGTACCCAACACACAACAATGAGTTTCTTGGGAATCTTATGTTGCACTCTAATAATAAAATAATATTATTTTAAATAGTATTTAACACCTAGCCATTATAATGGCGGGAATGAATAGAACTAACCACAAAATGATTATATATGTTTGTCAAATATTTTTTCTTTTTACAATAAATGTTAGTGGATTAAAAATGCAAATGAATCCAATTTTAAACGTAAACATTCTAATATTTTTTTAAAGGCCGATTAACCGCCTTTTGATGGAGAACCTCTTTTAAATCCACTTTTTGACAATTTTATATGTTATATTTGACAAAATAAAATTCTTCTTTAGAATTGGGACATCAAAATTTACTTTGTGTAAGTTTTTGGTATTTTTTCGAAAAAGTTCAATTTTTAATGAATAGTGAAAAATGTTGTATTTTAATTCAAAACCTCTTTTAATCTAATTTATTAATATAATTATATTATCTTTTGAATTTTTTTTAAAGTGAAATTAGAATATATTTTTACCATTTAATCCAATAGTGGTTGTTGGAATTAATTTCACTTTGAAATCGGACTAAAACTACTATCAATCTTTTGATACATTTTGTTTCCTAAAAACACGTTATTTGTTTTGATAGCGGGAATTAATTATTAAATTAATTAATGCAACTTATATGTTTTGAATATTGTAAAATAGACATCATTTTTGAATTCGGGATATCAAATATAGCTTAGGGTGAACTTTTGGTAATTTTCTGAAAAACTTCAATTTTTGATGAATAGTGAAACCACTAAGTGTCACTTATAAAAACTGATTTTCCGTTTAAATGAAATTTTTCCACCTTTGTGTTTTGAATTTCAAAAATCAGATATAAATGGTTTTCATTAATATTTAAAATATGGTTCAATGGGATTAAAATAATTTTTTGGTGAATAGTAACTTATTAAGTTTTTAATCGTGATTTGAGGTAATTAGTGTAGTTTAAGGTAAGAATAATGTTTTAATAAAATGAAATGACCTAGAAACATGTCCTACCCTCATTGTATGTGTCATTTATGACCAAGACAATCCATGGGTCAACTTGGGGACCACATGGAGCCACTTTGGTTGGAAAATTACATAAATATCTTTTTATTTAATGTTAAAAGTAAAAATGACACAAACATGAGATGTTTAACTAAAACAATTTTTACATTTGGTTATAAAAGTCAGATATTTGACTATAAATATTTATTGGAAAGATAAAAATATTTCCTACATCATAGTATTTTTTTATAATTTTTATACATTAAATAAATTAAATTATTTATGCCATCATGATGATGTAGTGATGACCTCATTATTTAACGATTTAAATAAAATGGAAAGATAATGTAAACTCTAAGACCTAAACATGTCCAAAACCTATTGTATGAGTTTATTTCGAACCCTTATAACCTTATACTCGTAACATATCAATTCGGGACCATTAAAATCCGAAACTCATTCTAAAATAAAGTAACATTTCTTTGCTTTCCAAGAGTGCCCTTCCCCTCCTCTTATAAAAGGCCCCCACCTCTACCTCCTTACCAACACTTCCAAAGCCTTTGGCTCGGCCATCCCCTGAAATTTCTGTCTCTAAAAATCCCTCTTTAACTCCTTGAAGCCTCACTTTGGGAAGAAGTCTTCCCAAGGAAGCCTTTGAGCTCAAACGAAAGGGAGTTACCCGATTTTAAGGTAATGTCTTCACTTGTGTCCTTTTGTTTTATTTTGCTTCCCCAACCCCCTAAACTCTTTTTATTCATCCATTTTGTAACACCTCCAGTATCTTCAATATACTGGGATGTTTTTATACGAATTATTAGAGCTACACTTACACACACCTTCGTCTAATGGTTAAAGAATATACCGTTTCTGTGGTTGGCGATTTTCTGCCTCACGAAACGATGATTGTTCAATATTTTTTTAACACCTTTAAAGGTGGCCATTATGATGTCACTGTATTTTATATATGATATATATGGTATTTATTTTTACTATATGCTTCTGTATTTTATATTTAAACCATACCTTTATTCTTTTCATGTTGTTTAAATGTGATAATTTCATATGAGGAAGTGCGGACTACCGCCCCCTCAAGTGATGTGACTCATACATGCAATACATGGAATGTATAAAGAATGAAATTAATGAACATATGTGACCTATATAACATATATATTATACTGGAATTATAATATATATATATATATCATTTATTTTTAATTCCATTAATATGACAAAGAAAAAATGAAATTAGCGTTCATGCGTACGTACGGCCTACCGTCTCCATGAATGGTGCTTTTCGTTTTTCATCTCCAAATGATATGGAATAGTATAAAATGAATATTTACTGGATATATATGATATTTTAATCATTAATACTATTCTGTAAATTATTTACTTATAACTACATGGACAATCATATTTCAAACAAGTTCATTTTTGACTCATGTACCAAACATCGGCAAAAACGTCTGATATGAACTAACATTATTAAAAAATTATTATAAAATTATAATATGTGATATGAACTGAATAATAATCTTTATAGGACTTCCTCAAACAATTATAAATTGACCAAAGTTTATTATTCAGAAATATAAAGAAACGAACAAGACAAGTTGGACTTGAGGTAAGGGATCCAACCTCTCTCTTTCTTTTTAAGTACACTCTTTTATGTAATTCCTTTTAAAGCACATATTTCTTGTTATTGGTATGTTCATTTATATTACTCTTACTGTAATTTTTATTTTAATATTATTAGAGACCCTATTCTCTCTCATCAATCCTTTTTGGAAGTTTTGAGTGGCACCGTTAGGCTGCCGAATTTTCGTAAGAGATCTAACCTCTCTCTTTCTTTTTAAGTACTCTCCTTTATGTCACTTCTTTTAAGCTCATCTTTTTTATGTTGGGGGATGGTCTTTTATATTAATATTTCTTTAAACTTTATGTTAATATGATGATAGACCCTATTTTCTCTCATCAGTCCATTTTGGAAGTTTTAAGTGGCGTCGTTAGGCTGCCGAGTTTTCGTAAGGGATTTTTCATCTCACTTTTATTTTCGTGAGATTTATGATACATTTCCCAAAATTTCCTTTGAGTGGTGTATGTACTGCCAATTATTTTACTCATTGTGTAATATAATTTCATTTATGAGTATTTACATCAATGTTGTATTGTCCTACTTTCACGGGGTGCATGTCTCGAAAGATACCCATGTCGGTAAGGGAACCTTTCACCCTACTCTTTTTAAAATACTTCTTTTGTTATGTCTTTTAATTCACATAATATTATGTTGGGATATGTTCTTATATATCCTTATTTAATTAAATTGTATGTCCAAGTGATGAGATACCCTTTTTATCTCTCATCAACTCATTTCCTGAATTTTAAAGTGACACCGTTAGGCTGTCGAATTTTACCAAGGGAACTTTTTAACCCAATTTCGATTTCTTTGGGTTCAACATGTAGTTATTGAATATTTAATTCTTTGAATATGTGTGAATGATATTTTATTGTTTTACACTGAATATCCACTTATATTTGGTGTATTTATATTTGTCACACATAATTTTGAGATTGATTTATCCTTAATTTAAGTATACCTTCTTTATAAGGTATTTCATCACATTTTACATTTATATTGAGACTTCTTTGTTGTTATACACCAATTCACTCTTATATGATGTATATACTATCCTTTGGAATATTATATCATGAATCCATTTATTCTCATTAAATTTTATTCCTCAATTATTGTATTCAAGTGTCTCTAATTTTTGTAAAAACCCTTTAAACAAAATATCGCTTTAAATGTTTTAATGCTTTGTTCTTATTAATATCCATGTTTTCAAAATGGTTTTAAGGATTTATTTATATGGATATTAATGGTTTAAAATGTTAAAATCTTCAAGGTGGTATGGGACACTTTGATTCAAAAATCTCTTTATTAAATGTTTTAAATGGTTTTGAAAATGGTTTTTTTAATAGATTCATTATTTCAATATCCAAATATGTTATATTGTGATTGAAATGTGGAAATGTTATGTTTCCTTAATGAATGTTTTTTGTGATACTTTTATGTTATTTTTCTTGGGCATTGTTATGAAAATGGGTGGTTCCGTGAAAAACTAAGGGCGGGTGAGCCCGATATAGCTCTCCAATATATTGGGTAACGCAGTGGAGTGAAACGTTAAGGATTCTCCGAAGAGATTTAGGGAATATACTGTGGTGGGTATTCCAAACGTAACCAATAGGGTTACTCCCTACATAAGAATGTTATGAATGCCTCAAGATACCTTTATGTCTTATGATTTCTATGATTAATTCATGATTTGATGAGGTATGTTAAAGTGATTATGTTTTATGAGTAAAGTATGATTTCATTGATTCTTATGTGTACATGTACTAATGTTTCCTTTAAATATATTTTTATGTCCCTTATTGAGATATTTTTGCTCATCCTAAGTTTTTGAAATGTTTTTCAAAGGTCAAGGGAAAGGTACATGATATGATGATAGTGTCAAGGTGGTGTCAAGAAATAATCCATGTTTTGTTTTAAATATGTTTCCGTTGATGGAAAAAAATGAGTACTATTTTTTATGTAACCACTTTGTTTAAATGTGGAATATAATGCAAGTTTATGATCTAATTCTCTAAAACTCTAAACCTGAAAAGATCCTCAATGTGTAATCTTGTATTAACTCAAGATTTAGTATGGTTTATGGTTGGGGCCTTATATGTTTTACCTTTTTCTAATTTTTTAAAAATAATCTTCATTCCTTGTTTTGAAAAATTTATGTTTTGATTTTACCAAAAATTTGAAAGGAATTGTTGTTTTAATGTAAATGGCAAGAGCGGTATTTTCTATCCTCATAAAAAAATAATTTTTTTATTGAATCCTTTATAAGTTTCAATTTTTTTATTAAATAAATGTATTTAAATTTTTTTATGAATTATTAGTTTTAAAAAGTTATTTTCAAAATAGAGATTATATTTTCTTTTAGAAATGTTATAAATGATATATAAAGATGCCTATATAAGTATCCACGGTATTTTAAAGGAAAAGGAAATTGAAAATGTTTTATATTATAAATGTTTTTCCCCAAACTATAAAGGCTATATTCCATAAGAAATTTTCTAATTGATCTTTCAGAATCATTTTCAATCTAAGATGACATACTTTAATGTTATATTTACTTTACTAGGGATAAGATTTAATGATTCCATAAATATTTTTTCTCTAGATGGTTAGTGTTTATGTTGATGAAATTTTTTTGAAACCCATTTATTTTTTATTGGTTACTATAAGGATAATTGATAAAAAAAATTATAAAAATCGTTTCCTTTACATGGGTTTTAATGTAGTGATATGATAAATTTTGAATGATATTGTGGCACACATAAGTAAGGTTTTTTTATGATATGGGAGGGGCCTATATCTCCCTCTACTTTATTAGGTAAGTCATTATATTTCATGATATAATAATGGAGAGCAAGTCTATGGGATTTATCTAATATGTGAAATAGGTATGCCCTAATCCACTATGGGAAATAGGTGTATCCTAATCCACTGTGGGAAAAAGGTGCATGTTGATCCACAATAGGAAACATCGGATATGTCCTAACAAACTATTTTGATGTTCTTGGTAATTAAACATGATATATGAATGTTGTTTTTATATTTATGGTGTTTCAAAACTTTTATTAAATGAAATTATGGTTAATGATTTATTTATAATGATTTATTACTCTTGTGGGCCATGTTTTCAAAAATGATAATGTTTTATGCCATGACTCGTTTTTATGATCTAGGATAGGTTTTATATGAACTTACTAACTTATTTTTATATTAAAATACCCTTTTTCTTATATTTTTATTTCATATGATCATAGATTGAAATATCCTATGTTTAACCTTGTGGAACATATCAACCCACTATTTCTTATGTTTACTTCCCCAGGTTATGAAGAAAGGTTTAGGTAGGGTATGATAATGAGGAGTAATATATGAGAAGAGATTTATAGGGGATATTTAAGATATTTTATGAAATAATAGTATTGGGTTTCTTGTATCCAGGGACAGAAAACTATTATAGTCCTTGAGACTGTTTTTAAGAAATATATTAATTGTTCATCTAAAATTTTGTGATACTTATTTGTACAATCCTAGGACACTATTGTTTGTATCTGGGGATAATATTTAGTAAATATTTAGATATTAGAATTATAAAAACATTAGTCAGATCCCTAGGGATATTCCCATGTATATTTCTAGGGATATCTCTAAGGGAAAGTCTATGGATATGTCTAATTATAGAAAATATATTGGAATTTTAGTGAAGGATAGAGGAAGGGGATTCTAAGAAATTTCACCACCTTATAGATACTGTAAGTGGATGTGGATATGAAACCCAAGTACGAAGGTGTAATTACTCAATAAAGAGTTCATTAAAATGGAATAAATTGTCACCCTTGTCATGAAAATGATACATTCTAAACACCTAGTATAAATATTCTGGGGGATATTATTTGGATATTAAAAAACTCTTTAAGAACAATCATAAGGGATTTGAATAGTGTCTATGAATGACCTAGTTTAAGAATAATGTTTCATTGATTCAAAAATAAGGTGTCATGTTTTAGAAATCTTAAAAAGTATTTTTAATAAATATATAGTTTTCTACTATGATGAGGATTTATCAAACTATGATTTTTGGTTTTAGTAAATGGATGAAACCTGAAGGAACCATGTTACGGATGAGTGTGACAGAAAATGAAATGATTTACCTCCTGGGAACCCAACAGTTATGGGAGATAGAATATAAAACATTATTTCTATTCTCACACAAATTTCTCAATCTATAAATCAAGATGAACATACAAATGAGGAAAGGATGTAGCAACAATCTATTGAGTAATTAGTGATGAAATTACTACCTTCTTGTAGTGGTTTTTTTGATCCACTGTTTGTTGAGTAATGGATAGGTACTAATGAAAATATATTTTCCTTTATTAAGTGTTCAATTCATGACAAATGTATTTTTTATATTTGTCATTTATAATTAGAAGGATATATTTTGTGGTATCCTATAAAGAACACAATGGAATAATAAGAAAATAAATATATGGAATCAAAAGAGTTTAAGGGGATATTTGTCAATAAGTACTTCCCTCATATTTTAAAAACCAGTGTGGGGAAAAAATTACATGAGCTAAGAAAAAGGATCATGAATCTATTTGTACCTAAGATGATAATTTTACATGACTTGGATGGTATGATTCTAGTGTAATCATCATTCTTGAATGAATAATTGATCAATTATTTTGTGGACTAAAATCAAGTATTCAAATAGCCATGTTTATGAGAGTATTTATTGTCTACAAAGATTTTTTTCAATGTACACTATAGGTACAAATAAAATTTCTATATCCCGACCATTACAATGGTTTTTAAAATAATAGGAAGAACTAGACTTATGAAAAATAAAATTGTGGAAAGAAAGTTATGCCTTCTACAATCAATAAATTTGGGAAAAAGCATAGATGTACTTACTTTAATGGAAATGGTATATTCATTAAATGTTTAAAGGAGTGTCATAAGGCCAATGAATATCAAAATACGATTAATCATCCAGTTGATGTAATGGAGGAGGAGATAACACCAATTAATTAACCACCCAAACTATATTATTTCTTGTGCAAGGAGTTTGAGTATTATGATAATAAATGAAACAATACAAGGGAAAATTTGGATGATAAGCCACAAAAAATCTTAAGCTAAAGGAAAAAAGAGAATTTCTATGAAATAATAATAGATGAAGTGAATCATGATAACTATGGTGCACTTATCATCCCCTCGTTAGTTGGGAATTTCATGTTTTATTTTGTATAACTAATCCCTATAATAATATTATTGTTTACCCTTTAGGGACATTTTATGTTACTATCTACCTCTACAAGGATTATAGAATAATGAAATAGCATGGGATATTCTATTTGTATATGGATGAACAAAATATTCCAATGAAAATTTTTTTGTATGAGAAAAGATCTTAAATAAGGAGTAAATGGGGATTAACTTTTGGAATTGTATATTTATCCATGTAAGGTTAACATTAGAGTTATGGATAACATTATGGGATTATGAGTTTAAGGTTGATTATAAGTTAAAATTAATTGAAATCTATTTTGATATTTTACATTATGGGATTTTATTAAGATTAATGATATTTTAAGATAAATTTATGGTAAAACAACCCTTTAGTACTGTATATGTTTTAGTGAAAAAATTATTTAAGGAGGGATTCATTTACTCATTATGGAAATATGATTAAAGGTATTGGTAACCTTTATGGTTTATGTTATCTTTCATGTTAAGGAAATTATGGGTTATATTCAATCACCTTGTGAATTTATCACACAAAGTTTCCATTAAATAGAATTTATCTCTATATCATCTTTCCAGAATATATATTAAGTAATTGGTAAGGTTGACTGGATTACCCCATAAAAGTATATCTGATTGTGATCTAAATTTTTCCTCAATGTTTTATCAATGTATTCATTAAACTCTTAATATAAATTTGAACTTTAGTACTATATATCATCCTTATATAATTTTTTAGTCTCATAGAAAAATTCAAACCCAATACTATATGATACGATCTACTTCTATGGATTTTAAATGAGGTCGGGATCAATAAATTCCTCCTATTGAGTCTTCTTGTAACAATAGTTTCCAATCGAGTATTTATATGGATCCATATGAATCCCATTATGGAAAGATATATTTAACTTCAATATACTAGAATGAAGTTATTGGAAGAATGTTATTGGGACCTAAGAAGGATGATGATATGGTAGATAAGATTAGGTCAATTCGTCAACATGTAAGGGAAGTACAAAATTGATATATCTGTTTTACAAATAATCATCTATTCAATCTATATTTGATGTTGGTGAGAATTTTTTTATAGGAATTTATCCATGGAGGGAAGAAGGGAAAACAAATCCCTATGTAATTAAGTTTCATTGAAATTC
This sequence comes from Viscum album, assembly GCA_963277665.1. Lineage (NCBI taxonomy): Eukaryota > Viridiplantae > Streptophyta > Magnoliopsida > Santalales > Viscaceae > Viscum > Viscum album. The sequence goes on from OY728119.1 coordinate 439,849,055, forward strand.
TTTTCCATATCGAAATCATAGATTATTACCTATATCTTCCACCAAACCTCTCTCAAGTTCATGATGTGTTCCATGTTTTTATCCTACAGAAGTACAAACTTTAACCATCACATACACTTCACTCAATGGTAGAACCACAAGAGCATGATATTTATTATGATAAATAATTGATGTAGATTCTAGATCATATATATAATGTTCTATAAAACAATACCTCTCAGCTGATAATTTTTTTTGTGGTGAAAGCCCCAGTATAAGGAAGCTACATGAGATCCTGAAGATGTAATGATGAATAAGTACCCTCAGTTGTTGGTACTAAAATAATGAATTTCTAGAAAGAAATTTATTTAGGGGGATATAATGTTACAACCTGAAAGTATGGGAAATATTGTTTTGAAAATAAATTTATTCTTTTCAATATTTTCTATTACACAAAATAATGAGTTTAGCTTTTATTACATGCTGCATCGAGTTTTATAGAAACACGACATACTATTAAAACATTATTATTTCATATTATATTAATCATCCAGTTTTTTATTGGCATTTATTAATAAGATTAAATAAAATTATGAATATATATATTTTTAAATATATGTAAAATGAATTCTTCAGTGACCAATTAATTATAAATTAAAATAAAACCTATTTTAATATGAAGGAGATATTTTTGTGAAAAAATAATTTTATGAACACAAATGTGTATTAAATCAACAAATATAACAAATATTTTTTTTGAATGATTTTAATTTAATGAATATATTATATATTCAATAAAATTATTAACATTTATTTGATTTTGTCTCTAGAATAGAGATAAAAGAAAATCAAATTTTACACTTAAAAACTGTATTTTTCTAAAATATAATTTCTCACTATTTTTACAATTATTTTATAATTAACTTTATAAGAATTTAAGAAATATATTTCTGAAAAATTAATTTTTTTTTCAAATCATCTTGTTAAAATTATATCAGGTTTAATTTATGATAATTTTATAAGATAAATATTTCGATGAATATTGAAAAATTCTAGTTTTAATTATGATTTATCATTTCATATAAATAATTTAAAAACATAAATATGGTTTAAATATCATATTAAAGGCAAATATAGTTCAATTATATATCTATTAATAACTTTTTCCCCATTATAATAAATTTATTATTGAATATGGATATTAAAACTTTTTAAACTTTTGAATATTTTCTCTTTGAAACTCACATTCTCGTCACATCTATGGGATTATTATTAAATTAAAATATTTCAATTATATGAGTGGAATTTATAAAAATGAATTAAATATTTTGAATAAACATAATATATATTTTATAATAATGTAAATTTATTTTTTAACCATAATTAAAATTAATAACGATAAATATTAATTATCATGCTTAAGGGAAAAATTGGTGTATCGGGGTGTTAAAATAACAAGTTATGGATGAAAAAAGACACAAAACATGCCTAAAAATAATTTTATGGATATAATTAGAGCATACCACTTACAGGATTGATAATTTACCCTCTTATATCATTCTCGTATGTGAACAATGTGTGTACAATTTTTTATTCAAAAAAATTACATGTTTCCCACTCACCTAACTTATTTATGGCCACCCCTATCATCTCCACTTCACAGATACAAAACAATTTTATTGGGAAATATCTACTCAAATTACATATTTACTTTTATACATTAATCCTATAAATCCTATTTTGGTCATAAAGAGAACCTACGAAACCATCTCATGAAAAACAAAAGAAGTTGTTACGTCCATAACAAGGAATTTAATATTATTTCATCATCTACATACTAAAATTATTAGTAAAAAATTATTACATAATAGTTTAAGTATCTTAAATATAATTATATTTTATTTTGTTAATGTAGTAACCTAAATCCTTTTACTCTTTCATCAAATGGTTTATGAATTCATAACTCCTGTGTATGGAAGACTGTCGCCCCACGAACCGATGTTATTTTCTCCATCATGGACACTCATGGATGGATATAATGATGTATTTATTTTTTATTTATGATATTAATGATATTATTTTTAATACTTATATATTATGTCACATTTTCCCTCTTTCCACCCATTCTATGGGAATATGATAACGTCATTCGTGTGTACGGATGACTATTGTCTCAAGAATCAATGTGATTTGTTCATGATATAGAGGGAAGGTAATAAGGGTAGGTTTATTTGAAAATATATTATTTATATATTAAATATCCATCATTAAATAATTTCAATATATTATTTACTTTTATTTCATTCCTTCTATCCGGAAATTGGAAACAATGTTTACACATATGTACGACCAACCATCTCAATTAATGGTGTATTTAATTTTCTATATCAATCATTTATGGATCACTATAAATATATATATAATGAATATATATTATATTTATATTATTTTTGAAATTATTGAGATGATTGAACCGTGATCAAAGTAATCAGAAAAAAATAAATAAATCAAAAGAGACACAAAAAACAAATCATGTATTGCTCGAAATGTGACATTAACATGGAATTGTTGAAAATAGTAATAAAAGTACATATGAAAATAATATATGGTATGATATATATAATTATGGTTCATAAATATAGGTATAATAAACATACATATAGGATTTTCTAATGTGTGTGAAAGAAGTTGATACCTAAGGTATGGGATTTTTTTTCACTTTTTTTTGTTTGACAAAAGTGATATTCACCACATGTTTAATTTATGTGGTGTATACACTGGAAAATAATTTATTTTATGAAGATTCTCCATAATACTAATTGGAATAAAATATCTATTTTAGGATCATAGTTTAATGGGAAATATGGTACAAAAGTTTCCAAAGTGTTAAGGGTTTTATGATACAATCTCATCGTTTGTCGAGATTGTTTTTGTTTATGCTTCTGATGATGAAATATTATGATCCATATCTTACAAAACAAATTAATTTTCTTATATAATAGTTATGTCATTTGAATAAAAATTTTCTCTTAATCTTACTCTCTTAATTTACTCATCGGTTTAAAGGAACGTTTTTTAAGGAAAACCGAGTTTATTTTTCTCTTCAACCAGAAATCGTTTTTCATCCATAATTGTTTTTTCTAAAAAGGTTTTCAGAAGTGTTTTTAAATCCACCAAATTATTTATTCAAACTATATTTAACAATGATTTACCTTTTTAAAAAATTATTTGAATGGAATCTTTATGTTGTTTTCCAAAAAATGATCATTTATATTTAACCAAAAATGTGAAATTACTTTTTTTTAATTTGAATGAAATAAAATCTATTATCCACCATCATGAAAAAATAATTGTATAGAAGCATAATTTTAAAATTATCAATGATTATTTTAATTTAATATTATTTAAAAAATATTATTTTAAAAAAAAGGATTTCCAAAATGGAAGGGATATTATCTTCAAAAAATGTATTAAATTACTTTTAATACTCCTTTATAAGATTATAATGTTATTTTTAAAGAAAAAGACATCTAAACTGTTTTAAGGTTTAAAAAGGGGGTTTTAAAGTGGAAAGGCTATATTCCTCAAGAGATGATATAAGTGATATTTCAAAATATTTTTCTATCTAAGAAGATATTTTTTGGATGTTACTTAGGATTTACATGAGACAATATTTAATTATACCATCCTTATTATTTATCTTGATTAATAATATTTATGTTGATTAAATTTACATTAAACCCATTTATTTTTCATGGGACATGGTATTGTGAATTGATGAAATCATTATAAAACTATTTTTCTTCAACTAAGTTATGATGTTATCACATGATGAATGTTTTAGGGTATTGTTGTACACATTAGTATTGTTTTAATTATGATATGAGTTAGAACTATATATCATTGCAATTAATTGGGTATGATTTATATATTATGATATTATAATGGAAAAAATTTCGATGGTCATTATCCACTATGGGAAACAAGTGAATCCCGGACCATAATGGGAAGTAGGTGCATCTTGATCCACTCTGGGAAATAGGTGAATCATGATCCACAATCGGAAACATGTGATAAGTACAAATATACTATGTTGATGTAAATTTTTGTAAACCATGACTTATTAAATTTTTTATCAATATTTATGATGGTTCAAAAAAATTATGAAATTATTTAATGGTAAATGATTGATTTATAACAATTTCTCACTCTTATGGGCCATGTTTTCTTAAATTATTATGTTTTATAACATTACTCATGTTCATGATCTATGTCATGTTGGCTATGAACTTCCTAAGTTATGTATATAATCTCATACTAATGGTATTATCTTATGGTTTCATGTGATCATTGATTGATATATCTTATGTTTAACATTACTAAACATCATAGCTCACCCTTTATTAGGATTCCTTCCCCAGGTTATATAGAAAGGGTTAGGTTGGGTATCCCTAATAAGAATACTATATGAGAATATATTTGTGGGTTATGTTGAATATATTTCGTGAAATTATAATATTTTTTTCTAGTCTCTAAATACAATAAACTATTACAATTCTCGGTAATGTGTTTACGAAATATACTAAATATTCAACTAAAAATATTTGATATTTATGTATAAATCTATAGGGTTCTATATTGACCCAAAATTAAAGGAAACCTATACTCCAAGTATTAAACCTAAATAGTTTCCCCAAACAACATAAAACCACATACTAATAAATGTATACCTATATCTTGTATAATCCTAATATATATTATTATTCCCCAAAAATAATTAGAATTTCATTGACATCAAGTTTATACCAGGATCATGAACTCTTCTTTACCGAAAAAATTATCTAATCCTTTTCTTTGAAAACAATTATGAAGCCCCATACTTTAGGTCCTATGATCTGGTGCTAAAAATACATACATTACATATCAACATTGATAACTAACAGAAGTGACCAAAATGAAGCCATTTATTATTACAATATCAATAATGAATGTTGAGTCACTTATTTTCCAATGGCCTTTTAGGATTATTGTTTTCAATATTTAATAAATCTATTTTATTTAATAAAGCCTACATATTTCTCATCAAATGAATATTTTTTCCACTTTATAAGAAAGTACTTAATTTAAAATAATTATTTAAAACCTCTCATTAATTCTTAACAAATGTTACTCTTTTAGACATATCTTGTGTGATACATTTCATTATAACCTAATGAAATTCATAAATAATAAAAAAGATATTTCATGATCAGTAAGGGATAACGTACAATGAAATCATTCAAAGAATATATGAGGCATGAATAATATAGAAGATACTAAAAATAATAAAATATTTTATATAACTAATTCCCTGAAATAGGAATGTATCCATGGATTACATAAAAATAAAAAATAATGGAAATGTTAGAAATTACTAGTTTCATAATGATAAAATTAATTATTTTGGACATCATAATCTTACCATAAAGGCCTCATCCCAATACATTATATATTTAAATTGGTAATTAATACTTCAAATACACAAACTTCCTTGTATCATCAGACCTATCGATATATCTAGGGACAATGTCGTTTTGGGACCCACCTATCACTAAATCATTGTAAAGATACAGTCAAGGCATCAAACAAGGAATTAAATATATGTAAATATTTACAAAAAATACCAAAATTTTATTTTTTATTATACATACTGATGTATCCTAGAGATATTGTGGGCCCCACCAAATACTTTCTAATTCCAATGCATTTACCATATAAAAAAATAATTTATAATACAATTCATTATCTACGTTACTTTATATCACCTTGAGTTTTTATGGACCTCTTTTTTGGAAAAAAATTAAGTTTTCATTTATATACTGAAATAATCTATTTCAAATATTCATTTTTCATGCAAAACTAACTTGGTGTATGATGCATGCATCATTGAGTCTCTAACAAACAACTTCTTTTATTGTTTTAATTATTTAAATAAGAAAACTATAACCTTGAAATTAAACATAGTTTTATGAATTCTTGTAAATACTTGTCAAATATTTTTTATAATCATTTTATATTAATAAAACATATTGATAATAAATGAAATGATTTTTGTTAAAGTGCTTCTATGTTTAAAAATACTATTTTCTCAAATAACCCGCTTTTAATTATCATCTAATAAAATTAATTTGAAACAAATTCAAAAATTTAATTTGATAAAATAAACATAATTTATGAATTCATATTGTCTAAATTATCCTAGGTTTAATTTTTGGTATTTTTCTGAGAAACTCCATTTTTGATGAATAGAGACATTTACTGATTTTTAGTTATAAACTTCATTTTTTATAATTAATTATTAATTATAAATGATACTATAAATATGTTATAAGGCCACATTAGATATATTACACATTTATTAACACAATTTATATCATTAGAATCAATTTCAAATAGAAACTGAGTATAAAATCTTAAAAAACTTTTGAATTTTTTCCTACTTTAAAACCATGCTATTTCGTCATGTATGTAGGATTAGCACTAATCATAATTTTTCTACTTATGTGAATTGAATATAAAAAATAAAAAATAAAAAATAAACTATTTAATTAATTCTAATATTTATATTCTAATAATACCATTTTAATTTTTTTTCCAAAATGATTAGTAAAAGTGATTAAACTTAATCGTAGTAGTTAAGGCCAAATTAAGCTTAATTAGGGACTAAAACTTCAAATTGAGGGCCCCAATGACCTAGAAACTTTTCCAACACCCATTTTATGTAAAAAATTATTCCACAGACCTTAAATTATTTATTTTGTTTTTTATTACTTTTTAGGTAATAACATGTGAACACCAAACTTGTTTCTAAAAAATCCAAGTTTGTCCTATTCCTTCCCTATAAAATTCCACCAACTCTACCCATTACTCACACCTATAAAACATTTTAAGTTAGCCCAATATCTTTAAATTTATCTTCCCAAAAATAATTTCTTCATCTTTGAAGCCTCCCTTTCGGCATAATGCTTCTCAAGCAAGCGTTTTGGCATAAACAAACATAAGTTACCCAATTAAGAGGTAATGTCTTCTCCCAAGATCTCTTCCATTATTTTCTTTATACACCCCATAAACAATATTTATTAAATTATTTTGTGATAAAAAAATTATAATACATATATTAAGATATTTTATACAAATATTTAAACCTAAACATACATACACCTCCATCTAATGGCTATTGTACATACTATTTTTATGTATGGTGAACTACTTCCTCACGAAACAATGATTGTTCATTTCTCCTTTACCACCAATCATGGTGACCATTAGAATATAAAATATTTTTATATATAAAATTTCGTATATTTATTATTTATTTAATATTATTTATTCCTTTAAAAACACACATATATTTACTTTACATTTGTTTTTAATATGATAATCTAGTTTGAGTAAGTGTGGACTACCACCCCCTCAAAGCGATGTGATTCGTTCACACACCACATTAAATTGAATTAAGGATGGGTTTAAGGAACTTATAAGATATATATGAAATATTAATGATACTATAATGATGATATATCTGTACATATACATAAATATATACATATTTTATTTACATAATTTCTTTCAATATGACAGTGAAAATGGAAACAACCTTTATGTGTACATACGACTTACTCTCTCCATGAACGGTGTGTTTTATTCCATAATACCATATTCAATATATATTATTATAATAAAAATATAATGTATAAACCAGATTTTTATATCATATTTTACATTCTTGAATCATGATATAAGTATAAGTACCAAAGATGTTACAAATTAAGACACCTGCGAATAACAAAGTGAATATTACCTGAAGTAAAACCTCGACATAGGATTGTTAACAACAAGGTAACATATGTTTATAATAAAACCATATATAGTAATATATAAAATAATATTATTCTATAAAATATATATAATAAACATATTTCTATTATATTGGAATCTTGTACAAGTATTGAGAGAGTCAAGACACAAGGTAAGGGGATTTCATCTCACATTTAATTATTGTCAGATACAAGCTATGTTCGCCACTCTTTACATTTTCATAATGTATCGAATTACCATGGTTTAATTTAATTTACATTGTACATAAATTTTTTGGTATTCACATATCCATTATATTATCCATCTTTCATGGGGTTTATCTTTCAAAAGTTAACAAATCTGTAAAACAATTTGTCTCAATTTTCCTTCTTTGAGACTCATGTTTTGTTATGCACCTAAACTCTTCTTAGAGGTGTATATAATAACATTTTACATGTAATATCAGGAATATAATTATTTTCATTATATTTTATTCTTCATTTAATTTTCGTTTCTTACATGGAGAGTGTGATTCCTATTTTCCATGTTATAAGAGTTTATTAAGAAAATATCCTCATTTGTTTGATATTTTTTTATATTTATGCTTCCTTTGATGAAATATTATGATCCATCGTTGGAGAATATTCAGGAGTTTCCATATATTTTTTAATGATATCCCCATTTTTTTAGTACCATTTTTTTACTATTTTTTTACATAAGAGTATATTTTAGCAAACTCTGACAACATCTCTCTTCATTTAGAAATCTATTATATTAAAAAACCATTTTTTTCAAAACAAAATTTCAAAAGATCCTTAAAGATAATTCACAAGGAAAATTGTTTTTAAATATGTTTTATTGTTTTAAAATATTACTTCATAATTTTTCGAAATTATTTTCAAATAAAAAGGTTTTCAAAAGGTGTTATGTAATAAAAAACATTTTTTTCAAAGAAGACATATTTCCCTCAAGACTTGTTTTTAATAGTTATTTCAAAATTTCATCCCATATAAGATAACATAAATTGGTGTTCATCATAACTTTATGGGTAATTATTCAATGTATAATTAATATTATTTCTTTGAATTGATTATGTTTTGATATCAAGATGTTTATGAATAATTTTTCTCTTTCACGAGATATATGCTTTTGAAACCTGCTTCTTTTTACAGGTTATGTTTATGATGAAATGATTAATAAACTTATATATATCCACAGGTTATGATAATTTTACATGTTTATGATACCCATTTCATTTCATTGGGTATGATATGTTCATTTATGTTCTTGTGTCACATGTTTGTAGGATTTAATTATGTGAAGGTTGGGACCGATATCTCCCTCTAATGAATTAGGTAATGATTTATATCTCATGAGATAAAACAAGGCTATATGGAGGTTTACTCGGTTATGTAATACATGTCTAGAATGAGTGTTACTCATTTCTAGAATGTAGGTCAACCTATTCAGTAATACAGGGTTGTAATGGGCGTTACCAAGTTAAGTAAAGAACATTTTCCATTAAGATGGTCTTTGCAGTAATTCCTTGGCTACAATAGAAATCAGTATATGCCTATGTGTTTCCAAAATTTCATGTGTTATTGCTCTATTATTCTTTCATGGCCTATTCTGTTTACTTCATTATGATTCATGTCTTATGAACATCCAATATTTATTCTATGATCTTTGATATGCATGGTATGATCTTCTATTTTCATGATAACATTTTCATACCATTATGCTCATGTTTCTGCTTGCATTCCTCCCTTGTTTACCCATACAGAGCATTTGAGCTCACCCCTTTTTATGTTTCCTTCCCTAGTTTTTTGACGATTTGTTTTATGCTTCAGGTTTCTAAGAAGGGTTCTAGTAAAGGAGAACCTATTAGGAGATAATATAGCTTGCTTATGTATTAGGTATTATGTATTCCATCTTTCTAAAGGAACTATAATAGTATGGTCTTCTTACATCTATTTGTATAATGTTTGATAATTCCAAAAGGTTATGTAATGTTATTGTTAGTAAATATAGGGTCACTATATACTTAGTAAATAATAAAAAACCATATAAAAATAAAATTATATATGATTAAAATACTTTCTCAAGTTAATAATCTGGATTACATAATCATAATTCATCCTGTGGAAGAAGGTGAATAGTATTAGTAAATCTTATCCCCTATGGTAAATAAATTGATTTCATGAAAACATACATAAAAATCATAATTATATTCATCTAGAGAATTAAGGTGGATGGTATCAGAATGAAATTTCACATAGGTAACAAAAGAACTTTGAAGGATGCATACATTGATTAAAACACATTAATATAAAGTATAAATAAAATTGTGTCATGCAAGAAGGGATCATGAATTATATTTTTTTATTCCATAATTTTAATATCCAAATTAAAATAGAATTAGAGGATTTAAGAGTTAATCCATGGAACATAACTCCCAAGGAGGTACAAATATTTTACCATAAAGAGTAAAATGGATGAAAAATTATGAACATTTTTTTATAATATATTTCTGACAATGCTGTAAAAATTAGATGTAAGGAGACATTAAAAATTCATTTTCATAGTCATAATATGAAAAAAAATTAAAATAACCTAAAACAGATCCAAATAAGATATCTGTAAAAATTATATAATGGTTTTACATAGGAAATATAGATTAGAACATAAAAATATAAAGGAGAATTAGAAATCCTTTTTATTATTTTAAATATAACTTTATAAACCTACATCATAAAAAGGATAATGAAACATAAGTTTGAAAATATATAATTATACATATTAATATCAAAGGATATAAAACATTATAGTGTTTCCAATGAAGAAAATATAATATTGGTGGGGAGAAAAAATATAGACAATTGAGAAAATGTCCATTGGAAGGGATGATAATTATTCCTTACAATGTTATATTTTAAGGATAATGAAATACACTAAAGAAAAATATTTTGGTAAAAATATGTTATTTCCCCAAAGGTAAATGGGTAATCCAATGTATGGTTGAAAAATTGTGTAATAAATTAAACATAAATTAGTATCTCTAAAGTAGATGGTTTGTGACCAAATGAAATGAAATAGGGTCAACAAAAAATTATTCGTTGTTTTTTAAATATTGTGTTAGAAAATATGAAGTGTGTCCATGATTCTGAATTTTAAATACCATAATATTATATTTATAAATGATTGGAAGATCTCTTATGTTAGTATATACAACATGTATATTAAAATTTGATATGTGATATGAAATACATCTGAAGAAGTAGAAATTGAGACAAACAATAAATAAATATATCACAATATTCAAGGTAAAAATCCATCAAAAATGATTTCTTAGGAAATAATTTTAATCCAATGAAATTTAATTTGAAATTAAAATATATAAAATCATATTATTGAGTAATTAAACTTAGACTAATTGTGTAACACCACAAAATTATGAATAAATAGATTTTTTTCAATAACGTGTATGACACGCAACCCAAAGAGTATAAGGGAATATAAAATCCTCATACATTTTGATATACTAAAAAATTAAATTTATTATATAGATTTACTTACATGTAACACCATGTTTATCTTGTATTGCACGCAAAAACAAGTTCCTTTGAAGGAGTCCCTAACACGCAAGACCATGTTTTTCCAAATACTATGAATATTGTTTTTATAAAATTTCTCATATAAGTTAAATTAGAGGATATAAATATCATTAAATAAATTCGAAATTCATATGTTTAAATTCCATTGATTCCAATTAATTTTAAATGAATATAAAAACAAATTTAATATAAAGTAAATGTTTCAATATAAACTATTTCTATACTCCCAAATGCATTTTTTTAATAAATTGAATTAATTTCTATTTTTGAATTATATTAACAAAATATATATAGTAAATACTAGATAAAATATTTTTTTCATTCATCCAATAGATACTATTGATATAATATAAAAAAACATATAATTTTACCCATAAAATGCTATATTTTTCTAAAGGCAATTTGTCTACCTTTTAATGGCACATCTATTTAAAAAATAAATTTTTACACTGTTATAAATTATATTTCATTAAATAAACATCAATTTTTAAATCTAAATACCAAAATTTACATAAGGAGAATATTCGGTATTTTTCTGAAATATTTCATTTTTTATTAATTATCAAAAATAATAAATTTTAATTGAAAACTAAATTTTCCTATAAATAATTTATACAGATAAGAAAATTATTAATTGGTTTAAAATTTTATTTAGATAAATTTTTCATATATTTATCTATTTTAAATAATTGGTATTCATTTTTTACATATTTCTTATATGAAAACATTTCAAATATTTGTGCATTTTCACATTAAAAACATTCTTTCTCATTGTGTTTATGGCACCAATTTTAAATTAATTTCATCGAATTATAGAAATATAATTTGGAAAAATGGATTTAATATTTTTAATCATAATAATTTATAATTTATAGTATGGTCAACATATTATTTGACCAAAAATATTAGGGAGAGAAATTATAATTAATTAAAGTGATTAATGTTAAAATGGGTTTTTTTAGTTGTTAAACATTAATATTAAGGGATCAAATGACCTATAACCTTGAAAATCCTATTCTATATCCATATTTCTACCATATAATAACTTTTTTGAATTTTATTCATTATTGGAAGCACATTATGTAAGTGATACCTCCCAATAATGTATACCTTTTTATATTTACAATAATACCACTCCTCTACCACTATAAATAGGTACTCACCTCCCTCAGCTATAAACACCTCTCTATCACTTGGTATCATTCAAAAAATTTACAAATAATCGCCCCAAATTTCATTCCTCATACTAAAAGAAACTCTTTAAGTATAAATCAAACCAAGGAAGTCATTTGGTATAAATGAAAAGAAATTACCCTAAGAAGAGGTAACATTATTCAATTAGCACTTTTGTTTTATTTCATTCTCCACTCCTTTATTTATTATTATTCAATGGATATATAGTAACTTGAGTATCTGAAATATACTAATTTTTTTTATGTTAATGTTATTACCAATACTCAAACACAATTCCATCAAATGTGATACGCAATCATTGTTTGTTTGTAAGGTGGAATACTGTCTCACGAACAAATGTCTTCTGTTCTTCCTTTACCAAATTTTAAGGTTGAGAATAATGATGGATTTATAGATTATATATTGTATATATTATATTTCAAATTTATCCATGATTATTTAATTACTATATCAACCATAACCTCAGGATTTCCATTTTTTGGGAATATGATAATATCGTTTGTGGACTTGTGGATAACCACCTCCTCAAAGTGATGTGATTCGTTCTCACGATACATGGAATATGTAAAGGATATTTTTAATAAAAATATGTAATTTATATGACATAAATATGATACTTAGATTATAATATTCAAATATATCATTTACTTTTAATTATTTTAATATGAAAAGAAAATGGAAGAAATGTTCATGCATACGTAACACCTACTATCTCCATGAATGGTGCATTTCATTTTTCTATCTCCAAATTTTAGGGATCAAAAAAATTACATATATAATGAATATATAATATATTTAAATAATGTTTTAAGTCTATAATAATATTAAATCAGGATCTATGTAACTGTAATGAAAAATAACAATTCAAGACATACTTGAAAAACACGGCAATTAACAAACAAATGATAAAAATATTGAAATATTATTAACAAAGGGTTATAATATGACATAATAGGATCATATATGATATAATAAATATTATTTTGGTTTTTATAAGATAATAACATGTTTAAAATCATTATACATGAGTTTAATGATATTTTTACCACAAGTAAGCATAAGGTAAGGGATTTTGTATCAATTTCATTTCATTGAGACATATTGTATTATTATACACATAATTTCTTTTTTATAGTGTATTTAATTACCTTTTACATGTAATATCATGAATAAATCACAATTAATTTTATTTTATGTTTTAATTTTAATTATTTCATTAGAGGGGTTTTTAAAAAAAGTTACAAAGTGGTAATCAATTTTATAACCTAAATCTTTTTTCGGGTTATATTACTTCCCCATTGTCATTGATATTCTATGATTATGTGTAAAATGAATTTTTACTATATATTTATTTATTTACACATGTTTTATGTGCATATACATTTTATTTACATAATAAATTCGTTGACTAATTCTCACTTCAACATTATGATCCTTTTAAGGGATTATTTAACAATCTCATTCTAATTGATATTGATTATTATTGAATTTTCTAAAGGAAATGATTTGATAAATGTTCAATAAAATATATTTCTTTTTCTATATTTGGTTATTCATTGTTTTTTGCATGTAATAGAACCATTTTTACCCTTTGGTACTCAAAATTCATCAGAAGATGTTTATATGAAAACCCGACATTAATTCACACTTCAGTCAGAAACCTATTTTCTCTCAAAAACATGTTTTATGAAAAGGTTTTGAGAAATTTTTTTTAATCATTTGAAAATTATTTATCAAATTCAATTTTACCACTTTTTTATTTACAAATTTTTTCAATGGAATATTCTTGTCTCTATCTGAATAAGGCATTTTTCTAACATTTTAAATTTCAAAAGGAATTTTATTTCTACCTCATATAGAATTACCCTTAATCACATCTCTAAGGTTTCTTATGAAATTTTAGAAAGATATTTTTTAAATTAAAAAGTTTTTAAAATTGAATTTAAAAAAATCAACATGAAGAGAATATTATCCTCAAGAATATTTTTAAATATCGTTTTATTTCATCAGTGAAAACAACCTTTATTCTTACTCTAATGTGTATATGTCATATTGATACCATCCTTATTCTTCCTCTATATGGATTATGATTAATTTGGACAAGGATACTACCAATATTAACTTCCATGAGTCATTATTGTAGTTATTAACTTCCCCTTGAGTAATTATCTTCCAATGACCATTGATTATTAAATTTTCTCTATAAATCCATATCATTTGTAATTGATATGTTTATTTCCTAAACTATATATTATTTTCACATATGGGGTTTATATTTAATGTTATTTGATTAAATAAGGAGATATTGATAAATCTGTATCCTTTACTCAATATGGATATTTGATAATGCATATTTTTTATGAATTAAATCACTTATTTGATATATTTGGAATGATTTGGACATGAAAAACATGGGTTGGAGACCGATTATTGAAATCCCCTCGATGCATCTATAGTCTCATGGGATAAATTAGTTAGCTAGCCATAGATAATGGGTTTTTAACCATTATTTTTTAAATTGTCATGAGGATGGATCATGATAGAAAAGGTATCATGTTCCTCGAAAACATGAAGTCTTATAATTTTTCTTTACTTAATTTTGATATAGTTATTATTATCCATGATGTTTTCACTACGAAAAATATATGGATTCATTTTATTCTCATTTTATTGATTAGATGACATGTTTTTTAGTAATTTATTTTTCTATATTGAATATGTCATATTCAATTATTTAAATAACATGAGTTTTCATTAGTTTACCGTTCCATATTATTTATGTAGTTTATTATCTATTTATTGATTATATAGCATGTTTGATCAATAATTTACCTTTGTTAATTGATTATTCTCATTAATTCATTATTGATTCCATTGCACATTACCCTTATTGAGCATTTGAGCTCACCCTGGGTTTTCCCCTTTCGTAGGATTAAAAAATATTTAAAAGGATATAATAGATGGAATGAAGATGTTATTATCAAAAAACATTATTTTTTAATTTTTATAATCATTTAAAATAAATTACCATGTATGTATCAAGTTTAACCATACTATTAAACAGTTCAGTCCCCTTGGATGAAATTTCCATGTATATTATTCCAATTCAAATTTATTACAACACTGGCTTTGAGATTATTGGGGTCAGGTTGATATAGTTGGTATCAAATAATGTTCAGTAGAAACCTTTGGAACCATATTTAAGAAAACATAGATTATTGAACATACCACTATGATAAAAATAGAGGATAAGTATATAATATTATCCTAATGTTTTGTTAAGAAATAGATTATGTTTTATTTATAATAAATTCATCCTTGAATGCATACTTCTAGTGGATGTGCTTAGAATTGATGTACCTAGGGGGAACATCTGTAAAAAGGATATATTGGGATTCACTCAAGAATAACCTAGTACAATAAAATGGTCTTTACTGCACACCAAGGTTGACACTCCGTTGGGATATGATTAGGATAATTTACATTTTATTTATAAATAATTATAAAGGATTTGAATAATTGATGAGAATGACTGAACTAGGATAAACATAATATATTTTAGATTGAAAATAATCTGACATGATTTTGACATCATATATATGATGATATGGTCTTCCCACTATGAAAATTGTTTCTCACATTTTTGTTTCTAGATTTTGTCAATTTCCAATGCCTTTAAGGATCATTTAAACATTGAACATGATAGAAATAGTGGTGATTCAAATGACAAACTAAATGGTATGTTAATAGGAGTTAATGACATTATGTTCAAGCATAACCATTTACCCCGACATATTACTAACAACATATACCAAAACCAACTCTCAGACTCACCTAATAAGTGAAGGATGGAGTTTTCTAAGAGACCATGCGTTGGGGACCATGGATAAAAGAAGGTTCGACTTCCATCACATAAGAAATGTGGAAGGAGACACGTAGGAAAGCATCTCAATGGAATGGGGAAATGATTTATGTTTTGGAAGGAGCACATCAAGTAAATAAATCATGGTGAAAAATGAATAGTGAGATGGATGGAATTAAATATCATCATGTGGGTCCATTTATATTCCATTCCCTAAAATGTGGGGAACCTGGTCATTACCCTAGTAAATTCCCTCTTACAAATATTAACCCCTAGATCATGTAAGGACCTAAGTGGAAATAAAATGGATGCAGTTATTATGTATTTTTATCCAAGATAAATATTTTTGAAGTTTTTTACTAATAGTATTTTAGTTACAAGAATCATGGAACATATATGGACTTTGTTAAATTCTAGAAGGGCATCTGTATTAATTATCTTAATAGTTATGGATACCATCACATGATTAAGATATTAAGGTTTATCGTAAGTTCTAAAACATAAAAATATATTTTAGGTTTTATGTAATGAGATTCTACCAAGATTAAAGACATTTTGGAGAAATTTATGGAAATTAAAAATTAGTGGAAATTTAATTTAAGGAATAATACCTTAACTTTTTATGGAGACATGTTTAAATTTAATGATAACCATTATGGTTGATATGATCTTCAATGAAATTATAGACATATATGATAATTAGAATTTGTACAAAAAATAGTTTTATTTTAAACCATATCAAAGAGTTATTTAATGATTAGCCTTATTTCAAGGATGTCCATACTATTACTTTTTAGAATCATATTAATAATGTTTATAAAAATGACAACCTATATGTCAGGTGAAAACCCATCAACTTTGGTAAGGTAGTGGGGCTTGAAACAATGACTGAAGGGTGATAAGGTTTTCACAACTAACATTGTCCTATGTGATGTCTTGGAAGATATGTAATTTTTAGTCAAAAAATTGTAAAATAAATATTAATTATGAACCAATAGTATAACCTTTGAGGATAGAAATTAATTTATTAATCATATTGTTTTTGGAAAATATGTAGAGGTATAGAGAAATTTTTTTCACTCTTTTATGGATCTTATAGTATTGTAAGAGTAAATATTAGTGCATCATGAATTAAGAAAAATCATATTTTGACATTAACTTCTTGAAATAATTGAAGAATTTAAAATTTATCGAAGCACATAGAAAGGATGTAATTTTGTATATTTTATTATATTATTATGTAGTTAAAAAATTACTCATGATAAAAATGATATGTTTTCCTTATATTGAACTGATGGAATTTTAAGTTATCATAGATTTATTATTTTCTGGCGCTTAAAATTTAAATTTTTTTTCACTTTTTTGTGATAAATGAACTCAATCACTACCTATAAATATTTACATTTTCCCTCCAACTCTATATCTTCACTTTCACTATTGTTCTCCTATATAAAAACATACTTATATTTTATTCCATGTGAAATTTATACATCCAATTCTATCTTGTGAAGAGGATATTTTATTAAAAAAAATATTTTATATTTTTAATAAATTATTGTTCAAATATAAAACCATATATTACCAAGATCATGTTTAAATTATCGGGACACAATTTATTTAAGGTGGGTAGCATGTAACACCTTGAAATTCTGAACAAATAATATTTTCTTTAACATCATGTGTGACAAGCAACCACAAGTGTATAATGGAATATAACATCTAGATTAATTAATATATACTAAATAAATTCAATATATGTTATTTATTTCTCCACATGGAACACTGAGTTTATCTTGCATTACATGCAAGAGTAACTTCCTTCGAAGGGATGTGTGACATGCAAGATAGAGTTTTACCAATTAAAATTAATATTATAGTTATAAATGTCATTATAGACAATAATTTAGAGATTAGGAATATTATTATCTAACTTGAAAAAATATATTCTTAAATTTAATTATTTCCAATTAATTCGAAATTAATATAAAATTTAAATGAATATAATGGAAATATTAATACTAAAACTATTTTTATTCTTCAATGTGATTTTTTAAAAAAAAAATTAAATTAATTACTAATATTTAATGATGTTATTTTTTTTATATTTTATAATTTCAATAAAATATTTTATAAATTTTTCCAATATATTTGGATTAAATAAAAACAAAGAAATATAATTTATCCATAAAAATTTTATTTTTCAAAATGAAATTTTACCACAATTTAATGGGTCACATAATTTAAAACATAATTTTGATAAATTTATATGTTATATTTTTTAAAATAAAATTCATTTTTTAATTGAAATATCAAAATTAAGTAAGGAAGAATTTTTTATATATTCTCAAAATATTTCAATTTTATGAATAGTGAAAAATACTGCATTTTAATTGAGAACTGATTTTTATAAAAGGAATTAATAGTGTTAAATTAATTTTTTAATTAGTTTTAATGTTTATTTAGATCTATTTTACATCATTTAATCCAATTTAGGTCATTGGGGTCAATTTTATATTGAATTTATATATAAAATCATTTCAAACATTTAAATATTTCTACATTAAAAACATGTTTTCCCATAGTATCTGTGGAATAAATTTTAAATTAATTTCTTCTACTTCTAGGATTTGAATTTTAAAAAATGGATTTCATATTAAAATTCATAATAATTTATAATTTCTAGTATGGTTAACATATTTTTTGACTTAAAATATTATTGAAATCATTTAAAATTAACTGTTTTGATTAAGGTGAAAATGAGTTTACTTAGTGATTAAAATTTAATCGTAAGGGAATAAAATGACCTATAAATTTATAAAAAAACCTATTTTAAAAATATATTTAGATCATATACTCCATTTTATAGAATTTGGTTCATAATGCGAAGCACATGATATAAGGTTTACCTCCAAATAGTGTTTACCTTTTTATATTTATAGAAATGTTACTCCTCCTCCACTATTAAAAGGCACTCACTCCCTAACTTGTACACACCTATAATTCCCTTTATGTCATTAAAATCCTAAATAAATAATCTCGAAAAATAAATATAATAATCCTTCAAGCCTCACCTTGTTCATAAATCCCGTCAAGGAAGTTCTTTGTTATAACCAAAAGGAATTACCTAAAGAAGAGGTTACGTTCTGCAAAGAAAACTATTGTATTATTTATTTCTCCACCACTTAAATTATTATTATTAATTAATAATATTATAAAATAATTATCCTAAATATAATAATATTTTTATGTTAGTTTTTTTACCTATACTCACACACAGATCCAACAATCAGGATACACAACCATCGTTCCTGTGTACAACGGAATACCGCCTAACGAACCAATGTTGTTCGTTCATCCATTACCACCGTTTATGGTTTGGAACAATGGTGTATTTATCGATATTTATTATATATATATGATATTTAAAATATATTTATTCATCTTTTTTTCTTATATAACTCATACCATGATGCTTTCTATTCTTTAGGAATATGATAACATCATTTGTGGATGTGTGGACTACCGCCTCCTCAAATCATTGTGATCCATTCACACATTACATAAAATATATTAAATAATATTTTTATAAAAATATTTTATTTATATTATATAATCATGATATTTTAATTATAATATAAAAAAGTACCGTTTTGTTTTCATTATTTTTATACGACAATAAAATGGAAGTAGTGTTCATACGTACGTACGGTCTTCTGTCTCAATCAACGGTGCATTTCATTTTCTATCCCCAAATATTATGGATTATAATAAATACATATATAATTTATACATATCATATATAAATAATTTTTACCTCTTTGAGATAATTAAATCATGATCTATTTAATAGGAATGAAAAATAACAAATCAAGACAAACTCGAAAAACAAGGTAATTAACAACCAAAATGATGAAAATAGTGAATTATTTTTAAAAAATGGGTAATAATATGTTATAACGGGATCCTATATGATATAATATATATTAATAGGGTTCTTTTATAAGTTAATAAAAATTTTAAAACCATTATAATGGAGTTTGAATATCATTCTACCAAAAAAAGCATAAGGTAAGGGATTTAGTCTCAATTTAATTTCATTAATGCCTATTGTATTATTATGCACCCAATTTATTTTATATGGTGTATATACATAACCGTGAAATGTAATATCTTGAATAATTCATTCTTTATCTAAATTGAATTTTCAATTTTAATTATTTCATTTAAGGGAATTTGAATAAAAATGTTACAATGTGGAAAACATTTGCATAACCCAATTCCTTTCATTAGGTTATATTACTTCCTCATTGCAACTAATATTATTTGATTATGTGTATAGATAATTTTTAATATATATTTCTTTATTTAATCTTATTTTATTTGGATTTAAATTTGATACATGTTATCAATTAATTTATTAATTCTGAATTCAACATTATGATCATGTTAATGGTTTATTTCACAATCTTATTTTAATTGAGATTGTTTATTATTGAATTTCCATTAAAAGAATTTATTTTTTCAATTTTCAATAAAAACTTTCAATTTAATCTTCTCTGGTCATTTATGAACATTTAATTTAAGAGTAATTTTTTCACACTATGGTTCTCAAAATATTTCAGAATTTTTTTTAATAAAACTTGATGACATTTCTCCCTTTGGTCGGAAACCTATTTTCTCTCAAAACCTTATCTTATAAAAAACATTTAAAAATTCTATTAACCATTTTAAAATTATTTATTATGGAAAATTTTACTATTTTTCCCTTTTAGAATTTTTTTCATATGAATCATGTTATCTCTTTTTACACATGGCACTTTTCTAACCATTTACAATGAAAAAAGAATGTTCTTTTTAACTCTTACAAACTTACCCATCGTTATTTCTTTGAATCTTCCCTTGAAATTTTAAAAACAATTTTTTAAAGAGAAATTATTTAAATAATCTTATTAAAGAAATGTATTATAAAAATTCAAAATAAAAAGGATATTTTCGACCAGCATGTTTTTGAAGATCATTTTATATCATCATCGAAAAAACCCTTGTTCTTAATCCAATGGGTATTTTTACTATTTATATCATCATCATTATTACATTGGATAGATTATGATAAATTTGACCATGTATAGTATAAATAGTCACTTTCATGAATCATTTTTATATTCATTAACTTCACCTTCAGTTATTCACTTTCAATGACCATTGATCATTAAATTACCCCTAAATATCCATATAATTTATCATTTGTATGATTATTGCCTAAATAGTATACATTTTTTACATATGGTGTTTAATTTGAATGTTATTCAATTGACATGGGAAATATTTATAAATATTTATCCTTCATATAATATAGATATTTTATATGTTACATTTATTATGAATTAAATCGATTATTTGATATATAAGGAATGCTTTGGACAAGAATGTCTATGGTTGGTATCCATTAATGAAATCTCATTAATGCATCGCTTATCACATAGGATGAATATTTTTGATATCCTCAACTAATGGATTTTTACCTGGTATTTTTTAAAATATCTTGATCATAGATCTTGATGGTAAAGGTATCATGTTACTGGGATACATGATGTCCAATAATTAATTATTTCTTTTATATAGATTCAGTTATTATTATCCCTGAGATATTTTCTATTAAAAAACTATAGATGAATTTTTTATTGTTTATTGATTAAAAGGAATGGTTTTCTTTTATTTATCTTTCTATATAGATTATTCTTTATCAATTTATCTAAATGGAATGTTTCTTTAGTCATTTACCATTCCATACTGTTTACACACTGCCTTACCAGTTTATTGATTAACTAGTATGTGTTTTCGGTCATTTACATTTCTATATTTGATTATTCTCATTGATTGATGATTTGCTTCACCACATTATACCCTTACTGAACATTTAATATCACCCATGTTTTTTGTTCCATTCCCTAGGATTCCAAAAACTGTATTGATAAATATTTTAAAGTATATACTATATTGAATGAAGTTATTCATTTCAAAAAAATATGTTGTTATTTTGGTAATCATTTATATTACAAGTGTCATTTATGTATCTATTTTACTAATACTACTAAACCGTTTGGTCTATTGAGGCATGATTTCCTTATATCATACCCCGACATAAATGTAGTATGACACAAGGTCATGGATTACTATGTTTTGTTCATACAAATGGGGTTCAAAAATAATCATTATAACACCAAGAAGTAAAAATTATTTATAAAAATAAACCCTTACCTCTTTAATAAAAATTAAATCAAAATCCATTAAAAATAAACTTATTATGAATTCATAAATCCTTTTAATATAATGAAATTTTGATTAAAAACACATAGTTAAATAAATACAAAAAATGTGTGGTGTATATTGAATAAGACTCCAAGAAACAAAGAGATGGGGAACTCGTTAAAAAATTTATAACATTTGATTCAAAATATGTTGGAAGAGAAAACTTGAAAATAAAAATTAAATACCATAAAAAATATATATATATATATTATATTATAGGGGGATAATATACATCATATAAACAAAATTAGTAGAATAATATAAAGCATTCCTTAAAATGGAATTTCTTATGAAAAACCCCTTACCCTGAATTCCTGCTTAGTCGAACTTTCTCTATCATCATAACACCTTGGAAGCATTGCATTTATAATTTGATTAAGGATATGGTAGGTTGTATTTTGAAATTATTATAACCTATATGGTGTGTCTATAATATTTTTGAGTTATTTGGTTTGATTTTAGACAAATCTAAGAGGCTTGGGGTGTGAGGAGAAGTGGGGTGATGATGGATCCTTTTATAACAAAATAGAGTCAAATTATATTGTAAAATAAAATGTAAATTCATTATCCAAATTTAAATTGAAATGGTTAATTTTTATTCATAAATATTAATTTTAAGATAAAATAATAAAAAATTAATATATATAAAAATAAGAGGTTTATTATTAAAAAATAAGAATCATTATTCTTTCAAAATAAATACAAAAGCAAATTCTACCTTTTGGAGACTTGGTTAAAAGAAACATATAAAAAATAGTTTTTGTCATAGTATAACATTTAAAATATTTTTGAAATGTTAAACTTGATTTTTCATGTAAAATTATATTTATTGATTATATTTTATTTCTTTTCAACAAATAATGGTCAGACTAGATTCTGATGCTTTTTAATATGTATTTAATTCCATAGATTTGTATCTTTTATGCTAAATGTGACACATTATTCTAAACATGTTAATGAAAAGTTCTAAATAAAATCCTAAAATATTTATATTATTGAATGTGTATATGTAATTATTATTCTTCTAATCATAAATGGAATACATTAAAAAAATTTGTGGATGAAGAAACCATGTATTCTTCTTGGTATTGGTTTTTAAATACCTTGGGATTGACCGAGAGGTATTTTGATAAGGCCCTAGATTATTTTGAGGAAAATTGGATAAACGTATAAGAGTAATCATCAATTTTTATAGGCTGCATAAAGGTGGGTCAAAGACTGTGTAAGGGTAAATTGTGGTTTTGTAAATCTAGTGAGAAATTAACTACCTATTCAATGGTACAATGATGATATGTAGGGGTAGCATTCCAATTGTTTAAATGTCTCTCTTTCACCATGTAAGGGTGTAATAATCTCATGTAAGGGTATCCAACACATTTTTATAGATTCTTATAGGTACATGAAAGATTCAATATGGGTAGAACCAAATTTTAAAGATTTTAATTGGTATATGGGTTATCATGTAATGTAGAAAATAACAATGTAATGGTACCTGGACAGTCCTGATGGTTGCATAAAGCTAAACAGGCTAGTGGAAGCTCACATAAGGGTAAATACCACCTTTTGTAATGGTAAAAAAGATAGTGGAATCCCACAAAAGGGTAATCTGATTGATTTTATGGGTAAACCTTAAGTTATAAAGGCTATTAAATTGTAGGTACTTTATTGTATAAGGGTATTTCCCTGATTTTGTAATGGTAATCCATGTAATGTTAATATTTGAGGGTTTTAAAATTGATACCAACTACATCGTAGGGGTGATCACCTTGCCAGATAAGTCCAATTGTTAATTATATGGCCATGCCATATCATTTTTATACATTGTGGAATTCCCTAAATCAACAATTGAATTGAATTTTAGGTATAATGGGGTTATTCCATAGTATATGATATTTAACTACGAAAATATTTTTTATGTTTTTTGGTTCTTCAAAAAAAGGTTTCATTTCATCATGGTGTAATTACATATTACAAAAAATCCAGTGAAGTTGATTATCATTGTACTTCCATTTGATATATGTTTACACTATAAAGAATAATTTATGTTCTAGTTGTGGGTGGTCCTAATGATTTAGAGATTGTTTCACTATTAAAGATGTACAATGTAACTAGGGTTTGTTGGATACACCATGGAGGTAATGAATACACTATAGATTCTATTCATGATAAAAAGTAAGTCTTAAATTTCTTTGAAGAAGTTATATCTAAGTAAATTAATGAGATCATAGGTATCTATATATGACGTGGGAAATCGAAGCTCGAGTGCGTTGATTATATTAATGAGATATTATTCTAAGATATTTAAACAAGTAATTGTTTACAAAATAAATAAGGAGATAACTTGGGAGTAAATTACCAAATTAAATTAATGAAATTTCATATTATCGTGATCATGGTGTATCCATTAATATTCATTATATTATTATTTTTAATATAAATGGAATATGAAGGTAATAAAGAAGTGTGTTGACACGTAAAACACTTGATCCATTTTCTAGAATTTGAAAATTAAAACAACAAGCCTGTTTTTGAAATTGTACCATTTGAATATGTGAAATATTAATTTAAAAATATATTTATATTTGATTTTGTGACATCATATAAATCTAGTATGGTATTATTCATTATCAAGATAAATGATAATATTTTGAATAACTGGTGATTCGAGTATAAATATAATGTCATTTATTTTTTACAATTTGTTGATGTTACTTATAGAAAACATTGTCTGAAAATTATTCATCACATGGGATCTCTACAATTAATATTTATACTAAAATATATGAAATAACCATGGGTTTATCATGAAAAAGAGTAGGTTCTCACATCTATCCTGAAGCTATAGAAAATTCCATAGTTTTTTAATCTTTATTTCCATGCATTTTTGAAAGGGATATTGATTATTGTGGGGACCACGAATTTAATCAGTCATATATGTTTTATTCAAAATGATGAATTTGTAAAAAGAAAACTGATAGGTACTACTAATTTACCCCCAACCCCTCTTAGTATTACCCATAATGATCTGGGCTATACTAGTAGTATCAGAGTGACATGATTCCTTTAGGTTTCAACTCATATGAATTCTTTTATGGAGACTGAAAAATTTTTGGATAGTAAAAGAGTTCTTTTTGCAATGGAATGAATTTTCATGGAAGGAATTATTGAATATTTCCATATGTGTTATCACAAGGGTTGGGATTATGTGATACTATAATGGTTGGTTACCTAGCAATTATAAGAGATGGTGTGTGACATATAAAGAAAATAACAATATTGATGTTAATTGTAAAACAATGTATTGTATACTATCATCATTATCTGAAACATTTTATAAAAAGTTGATGGGAATTAATTCATTAGAGGATATGTTGGATAAATAGGAAAATATGTATTAATGAAAAATCAAAATTAAAGAATAAATTTTGAAAATGTAGAGGGTAAAATTTGAATATATAATAATGCATAAGGATGAGAATACTGCTGAAAATTTCATAAGGGTAAATGATATTTTTATCCTTATCAAAGTATTTGGTAAAAAATAAGAAGATTCAACTGTAGATATGGAAATAATGATAATCTTTCTCAATAGATTTGACGCAATGATTTTAGCTTCGTATGAAATACAAGATATATCCCTTTATAAAATACCTAATTATATCCTAGATTTTGTGAAGAGAAAGTAACTAGTCTTTAAGGAAAGGACCAAAGAAGAAATAGCTTTTAAATATTTGAATAAGATATATATTATGGATGAATAATTGATCAAACCCCCACCCCATTTGATTTATATGAAAATGATGAGGATAATAAGAATCAGAAGAAAATTAGGGAACTAATATCTAAAAAACATTACATTGGAAAAGTTAAGAATAAAGGAAATATACCACTTAAATTTTTTAATTTCTGAGGTACTAGACATTTATTTATAGATTTTCTAAAGAATAATAAGGCTATGCAGTCAAATTAATAAGAATAAGAAGAAAAAATTGCATGTAAAACAGAAAATATTCTAAAAAATAATAAATTTCATGAGAAAAAAATTAGTCATTTGGAGGTAAAAAAGAGAAGCATGCTGAGAAAAAAAGTGAATATATGGGTCAAGGTTCCTAGATAACTATTAAGACAAGGGAGGAATAATTTCAATATAAGAATTTAATTTCCAATGATAGACTTAGCAGTGTTCTAGAAGATCCAACTTCAGGGGATACTGCTTGTGTTGCGGAATATATTGACATAAAACTTCTTTATATGGATATAACATGTATCTACCCATGAATAAAAGAAATATATAATATAGGGGGTCTTCTTAGATTATGTAAGTAGTATACTTGTGATAATATAATCAAAAAAATGAAAACTCATGTGTGATGTCTGGACAAAACATGTTTGAAGGACTTGAGGAATATGCTAGATAATGTGACCCGAAAGGTTATAATGTAGAATGGTGTCTAACCATTCTTCCAAATCAACAACAAAAATTCCTAAATATGAGATTATTCAACATAAACTAATCTCTGAAAATAATTTATTGTGGAATTATTTTTAAAAGATATCCTAAAGGGAAATCCTTTGATTCATGATAGTGGTTCCCTTTATATATGATAGAAATTATAGATATCATGAATAACATTAAGGAACATGATAAATATTTTATACAATAAAATAAAATGTGTATGGTTATACCCTTATAAAAGATTACATCTTGAGAGGTGGATAGAATCAGGGTATGGTGGTTAAAAATCATAATTTTTTGGGGACCATGAGGGATACTTCAATTTACCTCAATCTTTTTATCAATCAGTGATTTAAGTGGTAAATAACACAATAGATTTTAGATTTTTTACCCACACTGGGATAGTCTAAGGAGAGTTCATGAAAAATTTCCTATACACCAAATTAAATAAATCTCATTACTTTATGTGTACATTTTTAGAGTGGTGAAGTTGGCCATCCTATTTAAAATCCACAAACAATTAGATAAATTGGTGCTCTACTTCAACGAAAAATCATTACTCTATCTATTAAATATTTTATTCTTCACATGAATATAATGCAAATATACCACAATAAATGTGTTTATCTTCATCAAAAATTACTTCGACTAACATTGAAAATTTGGACTCTTAGAATAACACATTCTTTGTCCATCAACCTTCTTGAAAAGAACAAGAAAAACCTCATTGAATGCCTCATGCAATTCACATATATTTTTATCTCTTTCTATCTTCTTTATAGAGTGATATCTCAGGTTATGAAGATCTTATGATCTTATAATATGATTATCACAAGAAATGTAACATTCATTTTAATAGATATAAATGTATCTGAAAATTCTTCATGTATCTCAGGTTGTAACTTCATGCATATTTCTAAAATAAATAAATCCAAAATAATATCACCACCTGTATAACAAGAATTTCTATAAAATATTGAAACCCGAATCAACACTACACAACAATCATAGTTTTCTTCTTGAAAATTCTTTATGTCCCATGATCATAAAACCACCATTGAATGTAGTTTATCCTCCAGTTAAATATATTAGCATGATTCCATAAAAATAATTATTGTAGGGGATCTCAAAATTTCCCTACAAAATCATTCATGATCTATATATCCAATTTCACATAGCGATTATAATATGTAGAAGAATACACACAACCAATTTTTGATGTAGAAAAAAGTTGATAATGGTCACATATTGATTTTATCATATAGTTGGTATTACTATGTTGTTGATTCAGATTGCTGGTATGGAAAAATTGTTGAGTTACATAGTTGTTCGTTCAATGTAACTGATTTTCTCATGTATCCATTCTAGACACATAGCTAATTATTTCATGTATCTATTCTGGGGACATAGATGAGTTATATAGCTTTGAAAACATACTTGATTTGATCATGTATACAATTGGATAATCTATTCAATTGCTCCAAAATAATACCTTTATGCAATTCCATAATTCCGCCAAATTAAACTCATATTTTCAACAAATACACTTGATAGAAAATTCATTAGAAACTTTATTTGGGGCTCCACAATATCCCCCATCAATATAGTTTAAAATATCCAATTCCTAGCACTAAAAATATCACATTAACACCTCCATGTGCACTTCCTCCCTAATTTTCAACAAAATAAAATGGGGTTGTCTAGTAAGAAAATTCACTAATTATCATATGATATGTAAACTAATTATCGAAGCTTTCTGGTCATGGGATTGATGTAGGGAAAAGGAGACTTAACTAAAACCTACGAGGTTATTCATATAAATCACATCTCCCCTAATTTTCCATTGACATACTCTCCCCATTTAGAACAATTATTCCCCTAGAAACCACACTTGTACATTTCTCCCCCTTTTGAAATGAACCCAAAGGGATAACTTATCTGAAAAGTTAATAATAAGGGGTTAGAAAACCAAAAATATGAGGTTATAAAGCATACCTTTCTCATTAAATAAACTAAAGGGAGTGGGGTGTCCATCATGGAAATAGTCACGTGGATTCAGACTATTGGACTTCATGACCCAACTGATGCTTCTCAAGCACCTCTTTGGTTAGTGGATTTGGCAAGATATAAAAAACATGTTCTCACGTTTACACATACTCCAAAACAACAATTCCTCACTACACGTTCTCATTTATTAATTTCTATTTGATCTTAATGTTCTTGGTATGTGAATTTCGGATATTATTTTTTATAATATTGATTTCACTATAGTTGTCACATTTAATTTGAATAGGATATATCTCCTCAACACCCATATAATCATGTTTATATTTTATCCATTGAAATTTGGTGTATACTTGATCATAAGTAATGTACTCATCCTATGTGGTCTTAAATTATATGAAATCATGCTCTTTTAATTTTCCAAGATACACATGAACTCTAAAGGTAAAAGGAACCAGCTAAAGTTGATTTTCATTAAACTAATAAATCATACCAATCGGCATTATTAATTCCTAACAAATATTTTTGTGAATCATTTTGATATAAAACCCATATCTTATTGTGTAAAGGATAATTAAAAATAATCTTTTAACAAATTTCATTTTTCCTTCCTTGGGATCACTCTAAAAAATAACAGCTTGAAAAGTTGAAAAAATAATTTATGGCCAAGTAGTAGTCAAATATAGTTAACTCCCAATGAATTAATAATATATGACCACATTATCCTTTTTTCCTTTCTCATCAATTAGAAAATTTATCATTTTCACCACTATAGGTTCCATGTCCTTGAATACTCTATCTGAAAACATTTTAAAAAAAGTACTTAGTATATTTAGTTTCTGAGATAAATATATCATCCATTCTTGGAACATACATCAATCGAGGAAAAAAATTAATTATCACCCATTAGATACATCTCAAATTCAAACCTCATGAGTTCTATCAATATATTTTATTGTTTTTCAATAAATCCTTTAATAATTATTTCATCAACATAGATAAGCATCATTAATCACTTCTCATTCTCTTTCTTTATATCGAGATTGTGATAAAATCCTCCTCCATTTAAACAAATATTCATTATACAATGATATAACATGGAATACCATGCTCTCAGGTCCTGTTTGAGTCCATACAACTCCTTATTTAGTCCACATACTTTTCCTTAATCTTCATCAATGAGATACTCATCTAGATTCCCAATTTATAATTCTAATATAAGGAAACCACTCAAGAACTCATATTTTGTATCCATTTAATATACATTTATACCCTTTTGAATCACCATGGCTAGGAATAAATGCATAGTTTCATGTTATTTTATTTGTGTATACATCTCATCAAGGTCCATTCCTTTAATTTAGGAATACCCATTACAAACAAGTTGTGATTTGTTTGAAATAAACTTTTCCTATTTTCTAAGATTGTTTCGAAATACCCATATTGTTTTAAAGACATTATTGTTGCATGTCATTAGAAATACTTCTCAGTTTTTTTCCCCATTTCATTAATCGGTCCATCCATAGACATAACCCAACACATACTATTGGAATCTCCTTGGAATGATTTTTGTTCCACCAATGATAACTGGGATAGTTTCTATTGATCCTTCATTCTCCTTGTTTATACCAAGCCCATCCGGTCTTCAATAAAGTTTCATTCCGTGAGTTTAGACATGTTTGTTTATCTTATTAAGACTACTGAAATTTATATTACTTTTTCATAATTTGAGTCTTCATCATAATTCCCAGCAATCCTTGTATCTCCCGTAGAATGATTTTCTTCTTCATAACCTACAAATGCACAAATTAGTTGGTTTTATTAGGAAATTTTATCACATGATATTGTCATTTTCCCACTATCAACATCCACAACATCATTTCTATAAATCATTTTTAAAGTCTCTTTTAGTAACAACTATAATAATTACTATTTGATGAGTACATAATAAATATTTCTACATCCCTCCAATATTCAAATTTTATACTTTTCTTCTTATTGAGGAAAAAAACTTACTTACTAATTATCATAAGTACTTTAGTATAGGATTATTTTCATAACAAATTATATATGAATCTCACCCATTATTTTCAAACAACAAATATCTATTAGATACGTACAATAATGGATGAATATCTTCTTTACAACATATTTATGGAAGTGACTTCTCAATCAACATTGTTCAGGACTGGTTATGGATTATGTGATTTGTTCCTTCCACTACCCCATTTCATCGAGGTGTTCTAATAGAATAAAACTAATTTTTAATTCCATGTTTCTCATGATATTATTCAACTTCAAGATTTTTAAATTAATTCCAATTATTTGTTCATAATTTTCTAATTATTTTATCATGCACATTTTTTGAACATGTTTGATTTATAGTGACACATCTATACACCTTGGTATTATTTATGATAGGAATAACCCCTAAAATCTTTCCAAAGCCATCAATAAAAAACACATATTACATTACTGCATTCATCAATTTGGGTGATATTTCCACAAAAATATGTACATGAATAATCCCAAGCATCCTTTATTCCTTCAGCTTATTGGGATTGGAAGACTTATAGATAATTTTTCCCTTTTGACATGAATCACATATGTGTGTGTAATCATATGTGATATGGGGAATATAATGTGCTTCATTTCTCGTTACCAAACTCTCTAGATATATTTGGATCAAATTTACATGCCCTATATTCCATATCATTTTCTCCTCATATTTGGATATCATGTATAAATTTTCCTATCTAAAAATATATATATTCATATTGTTTCTTTTCCATTGTAGGATTAGTAAACCATATTTGGCCCTAACAGTACAAACCTTTTCATCAAAATGCACCACATGTTCATGGTCATATATTTGGCTACCACTGAGTATATAATAACTTATCCAATAAACCAAAATAATTGCAATCCACCAAAGATCTTTTCCACCAATCATGTCCTTTCTGAAACCAAATAATTATAATCCCATTATCATTTGTAAAACAAATTACACTATCTTTATTGTTCATTAAATTCACAATGAGTTAATTGATTTTAGTAATATGTGATGTGAATATAAAATCCAATATCTATGATCTTGACTTTTCTATTTCCATTAATTCAATCTACATAACAATAGCCTTCTCTGAACTACCTTTCATTACCCATGATAGTGATGAATGTGCCTCCTCAATAGTTATCTCTCAGAACTCTTCTTCTTCTCCTTATAGAATAAAAAATATGTTTTGAGTCTCTGTAATTTTGGATAAAGGTTGAAGACAGTTTTTTATTATATTCTGTTTTATTCTTCGTGGAATTTTTTAAATTATTGATTCCAATTTATTACCTTATTTCTGAATACTTCTCAGTAAAAAAAATTATTTATTAAAAGATAAATAATTATTAGATTTTATGATTTCCTATTTTGATTAGTGTTTCTCTTAGAAGGGCCTCATAGAAATATAGTGCACATAATAAGAGTATCTCCACTTTTTAAAATACATCTAACTCTTAAAGAATTTTCATTTTACTTTTTCAAATAGTTATTTTCCTTTCCAGTTTTGTAAAGATATATCTTTATCACGGGATTCAAGTCTGGTGGTTTTGAGACAACCATAGATCACGTATTTTCATCAAAATTCAACATCGATGATGGAAATTAATATTTTAACACCAACACTTGTATTATATATACAGTTTCCTCCTTTAAAATTACATTTTCATTACTTAATGATGATACCATGATTTTTTTCATCATCATTCTAGGTTTGGATAATCATTATTTATTTTCACATATTTCATTCATGTTCATAACTTATTCTTCTAAGTACCCAATTCTCTTCAATTTTTTGTTGATGGTTATATAAAAATAATAAATAATTCATATTTGTTCTTTAATTTTGAGTTTCAATTATACTTCTTTCCTCGGGTTTACTAAATTTTCAAATTCCAGTTTACCAATATATTATTTTAGCTCTAGCCTTTTGTCTTTTTTTATTTCATGAAGAATGTAGAATCAAATAACACAACATTGGCTTTCTTTTTTATTTTCCCTCGAAATATGGTGTTATTTAATGGATACCTTAATTTATTCTTATAGATATACCCTTAAAATAATACCTTCATTCTTATCATCACGAGCATTATTTAATTACATAAATTAAATATCAATAAACACAACTTAAACCTTGCAATTTTTATCTTCTTCAACATCAATTTCCATAAAACATTCTTCTTCTTTAGAAAGAAAATTTTCCTTTTTGAAATACCTCCACTGAGAATTTGTTAATCTTCCATTTTATTCATATTGGCCTATTTTTCTTCATCATCACTTTCCTAAACTTTTTTAGGACATTACGCATAAGATTTCACACTTTTCCACATGTTCAGAAAATAATAAAATGATTACCCTTAAATATTTATCCTATTCAATTAATATTAGAGCATATAAATGACATAACCTATTTAACTTTATCATTTTATATATTCTTTATGATTGAGATTTTTTCATGGAATTTAAGGTCACATCAGGAGTACCATCCATTATTCTGGACTCATTTCCTTTAATTATCTTCTTATAAGAAAAATGTGTACAATGAAATATACCGAGAGAAATATATTTTGAATCTCGTTCTCCTAGAACTAACACTTTTTCAATGAACCAGTACAGATGTCTTATCCTGATATTTTTAATGATCTTATCGTCTTTTAGATCTTCAGTAAGGCCTCACATATCTTCAATAAAAAATGATGGATGATCAAAAATGGCCTCGACCATATCATTTTAAGTATTTATAAAATAATTATATTTATACCATAAAACCCAAAATATTTCCTCCTAATACATTGTTTCTCTTTCATAAATATTCATAATATTTTCCAAAAAAACCTAATAGGTTTTAATAGAAATTACATTTTTAAAAACTTTGTTGCAAATAACAGTTTCCAATTTATTTATATATTTCCCCTTAGCATCTATTTCTTGTGATCTCTCCATTTTAGGTCCCTACATTTAATTTTAGTAGTGATTCCAAAAACTGACATTGTGTAATTTTCTATGCCTAGGGATTTGAAATAATGTTGCATCTGGATTTTCCAAAACTAGAAATTACTCCCTTCAAAGATAGGGATACCATTATGGTTGAAAGATATTTCTATTATTTGAATAGAGAAATAGAAACAACACTCCCAATGATACCTCTTTATAGACCTCTATAAAGGATCACACCATGATATGATAGTGAATCAAGGTATATAGGATTAAACAAATCTTCCTTTTGTGATGACCATATTTTTTGAGCAGCAGGAATATGTTAATTTCACTATATATTTCCTATCAATAATCAAAGAAAGTTATAAATAATGTGAGGAATCTTTTTTGGTTCACCCATACTTACCTAGTCCAAGGATCATGCACAATAATGTTCATGTGAACAAAATTCAATAAATATCACTCCATTATGTGTAAATTTTTTTTGTGGTCTCACTGACCCTCCTCGTTGACTACCATAAAGAATTATATAACTTTCTTCTCTCCTTCAATAAGGAACTAATGACCCTATCTATTAAATATTTCCTTCTTCACATGAATATGATGTAAACATACACTAATGCCAGTGTTTCTCTTCAACATAAATAACACTGACATCTAGTGGGAATTCAGACTCCTAGAAAACATATTCTTAGATCATTATTTTTCTTGAAAAGATCTGTAAAAACCTCATAGGATGCTCTTCATATTTTTCTCTCATCCTATCTTCTTCTTAGATAAATGTCTCATGTGATGTGTATATTATGATATTTTACAGTTAATATCACATGTAATGTGACTACCATTTCCATAGACATAAAGGAATCTTAAATTTCTACAAATATATCAGGTTGTAACTACATGGATAATTGTAAAATAAATAACACCATATGAATATCTCTACCTACACAACATGAATTTCCATCAAATAAATAAAACTAAATTTGTACCAAATCATAATCATGGTAATGATATTTAAAACTATTTACGTCCCTTTATCATAAAACTACCATGGAATTTGGTTGAACCTACAGTTATAGATAACTGGACACATTGAGACATCTTCTAGTAGTAAGGGATCCTATAATGTTTTCCTATAATCATGCATGTTCTACATATTCAATTTCAGATAGTGGTGATACTCTGTATCTGAATCCACAAACCCAATTTATCACTGTGAGAAATTTTGAGGAAGGTCACATACAGTTTTTTTCAAATGGTCAATATTCCTAGATAGTCATTTTAAATATTTTTTTTCTATACAGCCGAGTTATATAGATATTCAGTCTACAAACCTAATTTTTACACATTGATGTTCCGGGAACATAGCTAATTTATATAGGTGTTCTATCCACATACCTTATCCTTTCAAGATACCATTCTATCCATTTAGTTTGTCCATATAGTCGTTCTAGACACATAACTTATTTTACCACATATGTAATTAGCCCACATAGATGATTTATTTTATTATAATCCCTTTATGCAGTTTTGTAATTATAGAAAACAAAATTATTATTGTTAATAAATCCACTTTTCAAAAAATCCGTCATCAATTTTATTTTGGGTTCAACGTGGAATGGATGACTCTTTTGTATTAGTTGAATGGATTTCAGTACGAACTCTAAATAAAAAGTTGTATTGAATTTCCATGAATAAGATGAGCTTAAATCTTGTTTTTAGAAACTATTAGAAAGGGAAAATCGTTCAATGTTAGAGCAATGGAGTAGAGAGATAATTAATAATTCCTATAGAATTAATTTACTCAAATTTTTGTGGGACTATTATATATTACAATATAAAAGGTTTTTGGTATTTTATTAAATTTATTGATTATTTAATAAGAAGTGCTAGAGTTTTTTAATCAAAATTTATAGGTAGTCGATAAATTCAAGATATATAGGAGATAATTTCAAAGAAATCATGGTATTCACATAAAAAACAAAGATTTGAAGATAGGGTGAATATATTTCAAAATATATTTTTAATATAATCATGAAATATATGGGATAATTTCGTCAATACTGAAACCCTTAGACACTAAAACAAAATGGAGTTTGTAAAATAAGGAATATAAGTATTTTATAAATGGAGAGAACAATGATTTCTGGGTTTAGAATATCAAACTTCTTTTAGTAGGATTTAGTTTTTATTTTCATGCACATTCAAAACTAATTTTTTATTATGAGAAATTGAAACAATATGATCTTTGAAATGTGTTATGAAATTAATCAATTATTTAGATGCATTCAATCCCTTAAGAACCCTTGAAACAAGAAAATAAAAGAAACAAACCTAGGGAAATTGGTGATAATGTTGAGAAAGGTGACTTTTGGGGATATTTGTATAATAGGGCAGAATATAGATGCTAGAATAAGAGACATAAAAAAAATTAATTTTGATTAGGATTGCAAAAATATTATGAACTGACCATTAATTTATGATTCAGATGTAATTATTATTTATGAAGGTTTTATAGACAAAATTGTGGTTTTTAAAAAAGATAGTGAAAAATAACCTAATTTTGTTCAACGTGTATAAATTTTTTATTCATATTAGATAAGTGTTAAATAGAAAAAAATTAAAACAAAAATATAATTACTATGTATTAAAGAAACATGTGGAGATATATAATAAAATTGGTGAATATTATGTACCTCTTCTAGCCAGAAAAATGTTGAGATGTGAAGAGAATGCAGTATATCCAACTAGAAGAGGGTTGAGGTTTTAAAATCATAAATCACTTATCTCTCTTGTTGAGCATAAATTAGTAAGAGAATAATTTTAATATAAATTTTGTGTTGATGATATGAGGAAATAGTTATGTAAAATTGAAAATAATTTCAAATGGGATCTTTCTCTAAGTCATGATGATAAAAATGTTATTCGTTCCCAATGGGTATTTGGGAAAAAGCTAAATTACTAGGGAAATATTATCCTGAATAAATCTAGACATGTATGTAATGGATACTCTCATGTATAAGGTGTTAATTTTAAAGATTCTTCTTCTATAATAGAAATTCTATAAGCTATTATAATGTTCATTGATGTTATATCGTATAGAAAATATACCATTTATCAACTGGATGTAAGATATATATTTTTAAATGGTGAGCATGAAGAAGAGGTTTATATAGAGGAACCAAAGGTTTTTTAGGTTTTTTTCACTAAAAATTCGGAAAAAGTGTATGTTTATTGAATATGGATATTTACGGATTAAAATAGCGCATAAGGGTCTGGTATTCAAAGCTAGAAAACATCTTGAAGGAGTTAAAAGTTTTCAAAGGATAATTTGACAACATCCTGTATTTCAATGAAATGATGACATGTATTCTTACTGCAATTTTATACATTGATGATATAATTTTTGTAATTGATCATGAAAATTATTGCCATGATTTTACAAAACAAATGGAGCAACATTTTGAGATGTCTATGCATAGTGGGATAAGATACTTCTTAAAATTATAAACCTTGAAAAAAATGAAATTTTACTTCATTATCCAAATAAAATTAACCCTGATAATTATGGAAGATGTTTGAAATGGAAGAATCAAATCTAGTGTCTACACTCATTCAAGTGGATCTTATGTTTTCTAAGGTG
The DNA here is from genome assembly GCA_963277665.1 of Viscum album. Classification (NCBI taxonomy): domain Eukaryota; kingdom Viridiplantae; phylum Streptophyta; class Magnoliopsida; order Santalales; family Viscaceae; genus Viscum; species Viscum album. The sequence continues at coordinate 439,886,939 of OY728119.1, forward strand.
TTAATAGAGATAATCCTAATAAAATATTTTTTACAAGACTAATTTTTAGTCTACATTATCTCACAACTTCCAGACTAAATATTGTATGTACTATGAGTATTTCTGCTTCGTATTAGATAAATCTAGAGGATTCACATCTTATATAATAAAAAAGGTACTCAAGTATATCAAAGGGTATTTGTGTTAGGATATTATTTTAAATAATGTATATATATATTTAATCTATCTAGGTTTTCAAATAATGATTGGGAAGGATATTGTGATGATATAAGATCAACTTCAAGTGGAATTTCTTTCATAATAGACAATTATGTGAGTTGGAAGTGAAGAAAATCGAGTACTATCACACTGAGTAATACAGAGGCCAAATATTTCCCGAAAACATTTTCTTTCACTCAAATGATTTTAATAAAGGAAAAAATTGATTATTTAAGGGTAAAAAATAAAACCCCCTCTAATAATTCACTATGAGAGTCATTGTTTTATAGGTTCTTCTAAAAAACAAGTGTAAAATGCAAGATCTAATCATATTTATTTCTGATTTCACTTCATCAAGGTCAAAGTGGAAGATAAAAAAATATTTTTAAAATTTATTACAACTCAAGATCAATTGGTAGATATTTTCACCAAGGTTTTCCTTAAGGATATATTTGAGACACTAAAGAAGAATATGGGTTTTTAACCCTTCTTGAGTAATTAAAAACCATTATTTTATACCCACACAGTATATTGGTTTCATTTTCCAAAGGGGGTAGATATGTTTACTCTAATTTATCTAAGGTGAGGGTTTTGTGAGTCTAAAGTTATAGTTATTTTAAAAATAGGGTGAAATGTTTTTGATAATTGAGGGGGGAACCTAAGTAACTTGCCCGAAATATTCTTGCCACCAAGAGAATGAATTATCTCAAAAATAATACCATATCTTGTTCATTGATGTTATGATTTTATATTTGAGGAATTTTGTTATTTTATAATTCGTTATGAGTGTCTTTGATGGTTTAGTATTGGTTGAATCCAAATTAAAAGGGGTATTTGAAGAGTTGTAGTAATTTTTTTAATTATATTGTAATTTTTTAACCAATAATCGTGACACTTAATTATGATGATCATTGATCTGGTCCATAATTCTAAGGACATGTTTCATTTATTCTAAGGGAGACACACTATTCTCAATATATTGGGTAATTATTTTGAATAAAACCTTGAAATACTCCTATTATTTCCAGAGGATATGTGATGATTATTGTGATGATCATCAAGAGAATACATGACCTCTGTTTTTGGATGAAGGAGCATTTTATTATTCATGTAATTGATGTTTAAAGGCCATGGTATAGACCTTGAGGTATTTTTAGAATTCCCTAGATGATTTTGAGAAAAATTGGATAACTCTGTAAGGGATATCATTATATTCAACAGGCTATGTAAAGGTATATCATTACCTATATTACGGTACGTTGACACTATGTGAAGGTAGTGATAAATGAATTGCCTACTTAAGGGTATATTAAGTATATTTAAGGGTTCCATTCCCCATGTTTAATGGTATGCCTCCATCCAGATAAGGATATAAGCATCCCACATAAAGGTAACCAACACACGTGTACAACCATGTATAGGTAAATGTGATCTTGTGTAAGGGTATAAAACACATTTTTTTGTAGCTGAGTATAATTTCATGGGAGATCGCATAAGGGTATCCAATGGCCATGTTGTAGTGAATCTATTTTTTTTAATATAGTACAATATTTCTAAGAATATATATGACATCATGCACTAAGTCAATGTGAATTATATGGTCTAGAGAGACTCAGTGTAGTGATATTAAAATATTAAATATATTTTATAATGTTCCTAATTTTTTTTCTAAAATTTCATTTAACACCCACATGTATTCTAGGATTGAAAATTTAAGAATTTGGTTGATTTCAGAACATTGGGTTTAACTCTGGCGTGACATAATGTTTATAGGCATCGGGTGCTCGGTTGAGGATGTGTTTCTTGGTGTGTTAATGATATATTAGTTTATTTAAAAATAAATAATCTAGTATACACCCCTCCCTCATTGGGCTATCACAAATGGTAGACGTGTTGGAGGATCCCCTTTTCATGAGAGACAGCCTAAGGCCAAACTGAGCGAAGGAGGTTCCTCTAAACCCTGTTTTCAACGTCGATCATCACCAGATCAACGAACAATAACTTTTTCGAATCAATTTAGATTCTAATATGTTTCGTTCCACCACGAGGATGGAATATTTTTGATATTTACCTCCATATCCCCATTTATACATATTTCTAAAGTTTTAGATCCATTTTAAAACTATAATGATCTCATGGGGGTATATTATTGGGTTATAGGTGTAAATATGGGGGTTATACTATCTCTAACTAGATTCCTATTGTTAATTCCCAGTGACATAAGTTTTAGTATAGGATAAGACACTATATGTTCTTCTTATGTGAGGTAAAGGAACATTGTGGACTACACATCGTGTACCAAGGCTACCCGCCCTATAGTGATCCTTGGTGATGTGGCCAATGAAATGGATATTATTTTTGTGTCAAGTGACATAGTCATGTGTCAATACAAGCATAGAGGATATGGGAATGAGCTATGATACATGAGCATGGAGATAGAAACTTTCTATCTCTAGTCCAAGAGGAACACACCATGTGCCAATGGTAAATGTTGTATATGGGGACATTGCCAGCCATGACGTGTGTTGTAAGGAATATTCCTAGTGTTTTGAATAACTTCAAAAGTCGTTTGATGTGGATACACACCATTTTGTATCCTTTTACATATGGATTACCGAGAGCGGACATGTCTAGGGGTGATTTTTAGTGACATGTCGTGTACTATGGGTACAGAGCATGCACTCCCCTTAGAGGCTTCTCCCTTGGGCATATTCATCTACAATACTTAGATAAAGGCCCATGATTATCCTATCATCATTAGTTTTCTATGCATAACATGACGGTATCTTTGACATAGATATGATATGATATGTTTTGAGTATGATTCTTTTTTAGGAGATGGTCGATTATGGCTATGATTGGGAAGTTAATTTGATGAGTGTAGATAGAGATGGTACTCCGCTATCACAATAGGGTGCAGGTAATCTATACATTGATATGGTACTCCCTTATCAAGTAATGGTATGGGTACACCATAGTCATTTTCCGGATAGAGATGTTACCCCCCACTATTGTACCATGGCATTGATCATCTATTCATAGAGATGGTTCTCCCTTGTTGCACTAGGGTGTGGGTCCTCTATAATCATTATAGAGCTGGTACTCCCCTATCACACTATGTTTTGGGTCCTCTATCCATGGAGGTGGTACCCCCTATATATGGTACCCCCTACATATCACTATAGGGTGGGGGTCCTCTATAATCAATGCAATATAGAGATGGTACTCCCTTATCGCACCAAGGTGTGAGTCCTCTATCCATGGAGATGGAACTCTTCTATTGTACATAGGAGTGGGTCCTCCATAATCTTTCTGTAGATAGAGACTCTACTCCATTGTCACACTAGTGCATGGGTCCTCTATCCATGGAGATGATACATCACTTTTACACCAGGCCACAGGTCCCCCATACTCATTATTACAGACATAGAGATGGTACTCCCATAAATGGGCATGTATCCTCTATATATGGTGTTGGACTCCCCTATCGCAGTAGGTAATGTGTCTAAAATATTATACACATAGATATATATATGGTACTCCTTTACATGGGTATGGGTCCTCTATCTAATAATTATAACTCCCCTGTTGTACCAGGACATCAGTCCTCAATACTTTATAGATTGCGCTGCCTTGGGTTTTGGAGAAGTGGTGAGGTGCAGGAACTCCACAAGAAGTATTTAGACATCCAAGTGAGATGTTGGGAATCAAGGATGGTCCTATGGATCTACTATAAGACTCATCTTCCTGGGATAGACTGTGATATAGAGATACCCTATATGGGTATTGAGATCCATTGTGTTCCAATGTAACATTCTTCATTGATAAGACCCAAAAAAATGTTCTCTTAGGTGTTTCTCATCAGGGATGGAAGGGATGTTACATTATCTAAGTGATTCCCTATTAATGATATCTCTTGATTCAGTTCCATATTTTATTATTGGTCTTGTGGAGTTATTTCTCAAGGATGAGTGTTACCTTTGAGCCTATAGTAGAATCATGTATTAAGAACTGAAGTTGGGACCCCATGAGACTTGTAGTCATAGATGAGTATATCTGGGGTTTTTCGGGAATCCTTTTACTTATTTCACATACCTTATTTGATGTATTATTTGGATAGGAGGTTACTAGTCTTGTATTGTCAGGGAGCGGTTATGATGGAATTTCTTTTTCTCACTCACTTGGGTTTTCTCATCTAGCTTTGGGTCGAGAAGACCATTGCCTTTCATTTTCTCCAATTTATTGTGGGTATTTTGATAATTTAAGGAGTATATTTATAGTCATACCTACATGGGATCAACCCACACATGTCATATATTTTGTGGATGATAGGTCTTTCAGTGGAGTCCTAGGATGACCCAAAGTAGGAGTAGCATAGCGAGCTAGATAGACTGATGTGTATACCACTGGTTGAATTTGATTGCAATCCCATAAATCTTAGTAGGTTAGACAATTTTATAGTTTTTATGGGCTAGAAATTATTCCTTTTTAATTTTATTACTTTATATGTACTCTTATTGTGGGATATATGTATTCAATAAATTTTTTATTTTAGTTATATTATTATCTCTACAATAAGGCATTTATTTTTATATGTTTGAATAAGTGTAGGTTCCATAGGATAAGGTCTCCCATGTGTGAGATATACTAACATAGTGCTTGTTTCCTTCCCCTAACCTATTGGAGGTGGGGATGGGGTAGTGTAAGTTTTTCCATCCACCAGCCATGTGGGCCCTAGTGGGTTGGGTCCTTATAGAGTTGTATCAAAGAAGGTAATTACTCAGCAACATATTTAGTAGTATTCCATCTATGATCTTGGTCTGGGTATTGTGGTGATAGTGTATGAGTGTCTCGAGTATGGATTTTCAGATTGGGACTACAGTATTAGTGCATCATCCAAAGTAAGTAATAATCAAGTCTTTGATAACCTGTTTTTTGTCTTGGTGCACTTAGACATTTGTTACCTGGAAATTCTTGTACAATCATCATATAGGACTAGGATATGGGTTCCAGATTCATCATGAGATAGGTCCCTAATATATAATCTTTAACTATGGTTCATCTTGATTCTATTTTAGGATACCACCATGGTGACACTATCCAGTGTTCCACGGTGGGATTTTGATGACAATCCACCCAATGATGAGGCATTGGTTCGTGGGTCTTTAGAGAAAGAAATATCTAAATGGATTATGGTAGTCTATACACCACTCATTGAGTAGCTAGTTGTACTAATATTTTTTAAAGGATTTCTCATATAAGCTATATGTGTTTGAGGGGTTTTAGAGGCAGATACCTCACATGGATCATGGTGATCTAGACCCTGATGTACTTGATGAGCGGATTGAGGAAGTCATGTGTGTTTTGTACCTTGTGAAGACTCCACCTTATTATATAGTGATCCCTATAGTGATTCTTCTATAGGGCTTGTTCATATGATGGGGGATTCTAGTGACATAGACCCATGATGAGGTGACACTCATTTGGATGATGTTTGAGAAACTCTTTGTAGAAGAGTTTCATCAATCCATACTGTGATTGTTTCATATCTAGGATCTTTTGTAGATTTGGAGGGGTAGCATGAAAATGGAAAATTATTTGGAGAGTTTCACATACCTTTCATGATAATCTCTATATATCATCTAAGATCTAGGTTTCTGATAAGAGGCCTTCGATCATGGTTTACACTATGATATTAGGTATTTAGTGATATCAATATGTATTTGTGTTTATGTTGGAGTACTTGAGCGGGCCTGGGTATTGGAGAGATCCATGGATGAGATGACTCTAACTATCAGTGTTGGTAACACTTGATTTGAGACCTCAGTAGCTAGTAGCCGATGAAGACTCAGGTATCTAGGTGTGTGAGATGATTTCGGAGACAATCCTAGTATAGAGGTTCTATAGATTAGGTCTCCCAAGATAGATCTAGTTAGCTATGAGAGATGTGGTGTTTCAATTGTGATTGATGGGGACATATCATGAATGCTTTTCTAGACCTCTATATTGTTGATATCGATACAGTAGACGTACATGCCTAGCAGAGATGGTGACAGGATCAGGTAATTATGAATGACGTTGAAAGTGGTATAAGAGCAGTGACAAGAGAAGGATAAGGAAGAAACATTAATTTTTTTCAACACCACCCAATGTGGTCCACACCATGCATAGATAGATGGAGGATGAGGGAAAGAACAACAGTAGGTCGTAGAGTCCTATAACCTACAGTCTCTACCCATGATTATAGGTATGATTCTTATCCATTCTACTTTTTATAGTAGTATGATTAGATACATGTGTGAGATACCATTTTCTTTCAACTTCTTCTTCAAGGATTTTCCAGGTGATATAGGGTATCAGTGGAGCCATGTTATAGTTTTGTTTGACATATATTTAGTCTCATGTGAAAGAGGGATGCTTCCCCCGTAGAGATACATTCTTTTGATGTGATAAAAAGCTATGTGGGTGAGTCAGTTACACCAAAATTGGATAGTTTTGAGGCGTCAAAGATGATTTTATTTGACTTGTGTGATTATGTAAGTTAGTGTGTAGGTTTCAGGTTAAGCCCTGGTTGTGGTAGTTTGGTGGGAAATAGAAATAATGATCTTCAGAAAGAAGGGTCTTTAGATATAGAGGCTCAAGTGTGGTTAGAGGTACAGCATGTCATTTTTCTACCCCACCTACAGTTACCATATATTCATGATTCACTTTTCCATTGGAATTTAACTGTTCAATACATAGTGAAACCTATATAGCATATTTTTCTAAACCCGTATTCTTGTAGGTACCAGTGGACAGGGTCATAGGTCATGCATAGTTATCTTTAGTGTGACATGACTCTGATGGAGGTAGATCCTCACATAGAATCTTTTAATAGTGTATGATAGAGTCCCTATTGTGCTTCCATATTGTTTAATGGTTTCCTACCATCCTTTATCAAGTTGTTTTACTCCATTATATGTGATGGTTTTTTTTGAATTGTTGGATAGAGTGTTCCTCCTTTATAAGGGAGTGATCCCTTGCTGAGCAGGATGAGCTCATGTGTGGGAAGATACAATATGCTTTAATCAGTTTTCTTCTATGACTCTAGGAGTAGTAGTTATATGAGTTTTTTATTTCCCATTGTAGTGGTGGAGTTTATGATATCTACCTGAGGACATGTTTAGATTACCTTAACACTATGATTTTTCTTTTGTATATTTTATAACACTATGAATACCCTAGTATTTTCTTCAGAATATCATTTGACAAACATGGAGCTTCGAGTGATGTGGTGCAGTTGGTGGTTGTAAAAAGGTGGGTCTGGTAAGACCAAGTGTGTATATTTGGGAAACCATTATTTGTTCTACTGTGAGGTAGATGTGAGTCTCGAGAACCAGGTCCTTCCGTCGTTATTTAGGATTGTATCATAACAATGTTTGTTTTCTTGGTACCCTAATGTCCTTAGTGTCTAATATTCATTTGTAACACTATTGGATTGTTTAACATGTCTTTAGTTAATTATGACTATCCAACTTCTATTCTAGAAAGGTAGGGAGGAAAAACTAGGAGATTATATTCATGAGGACTCATGTTACTGGATACCCATTGGACATTTTATTTATTGGTTTTTTAATATGCGGAGTCTATTATCATTTCAAGGATTTATGATGAAAATATTAATGTTGGAAGATGAGGTACCGAGGAGGTTCATTTCCTTTAGAGGTACACCCAAGAGACTGGTGGTTGTCCCATATAGAGAGAATCAATTAGGATATCGAGAAAAATCTTTAGGTTTTCATATTGGTGTGGTATATTTTTCGCTCATCCATCAGCATAGCACCATTTCAGGCCACATTTAAGAGTCCTTATAGGTCACTATTGTACTGGCCAGAGCCAGTAAGAGGTAGTTATTTGATCTTGTATTGGTTCTAGTAATGGATTTTGAGGGTTATATTCATCCAAGGTTGGATGAAGGTTGTTGGGCTATGTCAGTTTCTACATCGAGTTAGTGAGGTGGTGTGTCACTAGACCCCGAGACCACATATGGACATGGTTCTTGGTGCATTCCACCGGTCACAAATGTGAAAAATGTGAAGGATTCATTTAATGATGTCAACCAATTTTGATATGGATAGTAAGTGTGGAGTATCCTTTTCAGGTACCCAATATTGGTTTCTTTCTTTCTATAAAGTACCCTTTTTGGGATTGTGGTTCCTCTGAGTTCATTTTTTATGACAACATAGGGTACCTCTAGTGAGAAAACTAGAATGGAAGACCCAATTTAGATCTCATTTTCCTACCTTATGTGCTATATTTTTCTTTTCAGTATGAAAATCATTGAAGGTGGTGAGAGTTTAGTGACTTTTTCTTCTATGTTAGCCATTATAATATTAATAGGAATATTTCTGAAGCTAGGTACTAGGTCAATGTAAAATTATGAGGCTCAGAGATACTTCTTTTATATTAAAAAAATAAAAAAAAATTATCAAGCATGATACGTTTTTACTAAATGTGGTTTAACTCTTGTTTGGAATCTTGTAATGATAATTTGAGATCGTGGTTGAGTTTATAACATGGTTTTATTAATATGGGTGAAATATAGTTTTTTGTCGAGATTTTAGTTGAGAATGTGTTATAGGGTGTTTTAATGACATATTAGTCTATTTAATAATAAATAAACTAATATACCCAAAGTGAGTGGAGGGGATCCTCCTTTATAAGATAGATGAATCAAAAATAAACTGAGGAGAGGTGGTGCCACCAAACCACATTTTTTATTTTGATCCTCCTCAGATCTAGGGGAAACAATTTTTGGGAATTGTTTTGGACGAAAATCATTAGAATTTAACCATGAGGTAAATAGATTTATGATCTTTACATCATAATTCCCATCTATTTTTTTTATTTTTTAGAGCCCCATTATGATTGCTAGAGATCCCCAATGGGTAGATCAATGGATTTTTGGTGGAAATATGGGGTTTGGAGTGGCTTATAGGGTATTCCTTTTTAGAATTATCTAACTCATGGTGTATAGTTTTTTTATCACATATTGTGTGTTCTTAAAGTTTTGGGAATATGAACTTTGGGGACTACACTCCATGTTCCAAGGTTATACACCATGTAGTGAGCCAAGGTCATGTGGTCAAGGACATGGCCAAACTCATTTTGTAATGGGAGATGTTCATGAATAAGTACACAACTAGAGTACATGGAAGGATTTTATGATACACAATCATATCCATGGACATGGTTTTGGGTCTACTCAAGAGAAACATGCCATGTTCCAAGGGTAAACATTGTATATGATGACATGTCCATCCAGGCCATGTGTGGGATAGGAAATTTCTAAAGGTACAGACAAGGTCAAACACCATGTGAAATGGATCCATATATTTTAATATCCTTTTACACACTCAGTATTGATAGGGGACATTTTTAGGTACCAGTTTCTAGATAATTTCTTCTACTGTGGGTACACATTGTGTACTCTCCTTAGAAGTTTCTACCTTACACATCTCCATCTATAGAACTCTAATGGAGGACATTGAGTTTCATATCCTGGGTAATTTACTTTTAAAATGAGATGGTTTCCTTCATACTGTCTATTTAAATAACATGACAGATGACCCAAGTATAACACTTCATTAGGCAACACTCGATGATAGAAAAGATCAGGCAGGGTCTTCAGAGAGTACAAATAGAGAGGGTACTCCCCTGTTGCACTAGAGCACAGATCCTCTATCAATAGAGATAGAACTACTATATAAACCATATTATTTTTTTAAGACTAAAATAAATCAAGGAATATTTTAGGATACAATTTCTAAGGTGAAGCTTGATTTTAGCGCCCGGTGTGCTCGTAATTAATTTTATGAAAAAATTAAAAATATTTTATTTTATGTGTGCATAGTTTTCAGGAAAACGAAAATAACTATTAAATGGATTCTAGGATCAGAAATATGAAACCACATTTCAATAAACAATATGAGGTTTACACAAGTTGTAACTTAATTTGGTCGATGTGGGATGTTTAGATAAAACATTGGAGGGTGTGTTCAGTGGATTAATTAATTGTTTATTTAATTAATTCCTTAAAAAACTAAAATTAATTGTATCTATATGTATGATTTTATGGATGATTTCTAGGGTGATCCCTATAAATATGGAATTTTTGAGAGGTGGTTCCACAAGTATCTATCATTGGAGAATTGATATCAGAAATTAGGGATTATGATCAATTATTTATCTTAGATCTGTGTTATTTTATGCCTTTATGAGCGCCCACATATTGGATTTAATTTATTTATTTGATTTACCCCCATTGTGTCATGTTTTCTCACCCTGGATATTCAAAATCTATTTATTTGTCCATGAATGCGTGGAAAATGATTTTTATACGTTTTTATGTGATTTTCCCCAATTGTTCTTTGTGATCTTTGCTGATTGGACAATGGGGTTTGGTTTGACATTGATGAACGACATCGATCATGATCAGACCCCCCGAATTCATGGTAGATTCGTGTGCAACATATAGATTGATAATCATTGTACATATTGTGATTCTTGGAAGCATGCATATGGTGAATCACATGGATCTCGGACCCATGAATGTTTGGCACAACATGGGAGGAGTGGTGGTGTTGTGCAGGCTTCATGTGGGATGATCATAACACCAATTTATGGCTATAAGAGGGATGAAATCATTAGAAGAACATGAATAACATCATAAAAGGAGGAAATTAGGCAGATCAAGAAGTGGAGGAAATTTATATGGAATTTTTAGTGGATTAATGATTCTATGAAAAACACAACTACACATTGTCTAGTCTGAAGAACACACAATGTGTATACCCCAAGTTGATGCGGCTCGGGCTTCAGGGTGACCTAAATATCACACGCCATATGGGAACCTGAAAATACATGTGAACTAATGATGTAGATCTAGAATGATCTATGGGAGTACATTGAAATGGGCACCACTGGGAAAATGGATAGTGTACATAGACACAGTCAAAGTACTTAGACAAGGTGCTAATACACAACTGAGGTACATGGACAAGGCTAGGAGTACATGATGGACATCGAGTAGTTGAGCCATGATGTGTAGTACCCTTACACACCATGTAGGGATACATGGGTAGTAATTCAAGTAACTTAAATTAACATTTCTAAAATGTAGAGTGGGAACACATGCCATGTGGGTCCCCATTTATGTCGGACACCCTCATTTTGAGGAAACTTCTACCTCTCACATATCCTCTGTTTAGAATAATATTTTTTCCCTTGAGAAGTATATCCTGAGTTTTATTCATATAGAGCATGATGGTAGAATTTAGAGTGTATTTTAAGATAGGATGAGATCTTTTTAGGGTGTGATGCTTCGTTAGGTGACACTCAATGATGTCAGTGATCAGGAATGATCATTAGAGAGATTGAATTGGCACCATCCTACAGAGATAGAGCATGGGTAATATATCTACTGTCAAAGTGGAACCCTCCTATGGAGTTAGGTCATGGTTCCCTAATCATCAAATTTTGAATTTCTTATAGAATTGGGGAAAGGGTCCTAAACAAATCGTGTGGCTCCCTCCTACTGGGAAAATTCATGGGTCATCTATATACTATTAGAGTAGTCCACTCCTACTATAATATAGAATGGGTCCTCTATTAACTATCTAATTTGAATCCTCTTATTGAACCAAGGTATGGGTATTCTATCTATAATTAGTTTGGAACCCTCCTGCGGTGTCAGGGCATGGGTCATATATCGACTATCCGATTGGTACCCTCCTACAGTGTGATGGTATGTGTCATATATATATAGAGTGGAACTCTTCTATTATTCTAGGGGATGGGTCATATACCAAGATATTATGTCCCCTCGACTATGTGGCATAGTGTAAATTTGTGGATTGTCATGAAATTTTCTACTGGACAAACATGCATGATTCCCGACAACATTAATGGAACCTTTGAAACTAATGGAAGACTCTTTTCCTGGTATTGGATTTGAGATGGGGATCCCCTTTCTCTCTTTTTTGGGTTTCTTTTATGAGAATATATATATATATATATTCATGTTGTTGTATTTTTTACTCTGTCTCTATGGGTTGATCTATCTATTATTATTTTGTCTCTTACATATCTCCCTTTATAATTCTGGGCATCTTACCAGGTATGTATATACTCACCCCTGTATGTGAATTTCCCAAACATTTCATACCATATGAAGAAGAATGATATTTTATAAATGATTAAAGAGGAGTTCAGGGATAACCTAGTGCATTTGACTATGTAAGGTGGCCAGAGCTTAGAGATTTGGAGCTGGGATATCTTAACAATCACTTTATAGTTATTTTCAGGTTGGGACCTCTTCCTATTTGGGTATGTATTTTCCCCTTTCTTCATTTTGGGTTATTTTTGTGTACACCTATACTCCCTAGAGGTTTAACATGCATGTAATACCCTCTATATGTTTCATATTTTATTATTATTACTCTTTAATTATATATGTATATTTTGGGTTTGGGAATATAGTTACACTAGGAAAAGGACTCCCATATGAGTTATGCCTTTTAGTTCTTGTTGTCATCCCCTAAACTATGAAGTTTGTCTTGGGATTGTTATGGCTCAATCCCCATTGGGTTAGGTAATGATATATTGGTATCATAGGATTTCATTACCTGGGATGGTGTTTGAATTTTCACCCTTATGAGGATTTTGTTGGGACATAGGAAAACAATTTAGAAGTGTTTTGAATGTGGATTTTAGGTTAGGAAATTGTTTGTTGGTGTAGTGGACAACGTATCCATTCACCATATCTCTTAATACCTGCAAGTCAACTCGGAAAACCAAAAAATTGGTAGCAGGGATCAATAGTAAATGAATAATATAGAATTTATTCTTTTGAATTTCCTTCTTCGTCCATCTCCTCATATATATATATACTCGTCTAACCATAGCGCATCCTGATTAAATTTTTAGAATGCCTATGTGAAGAAAACAATCCATGTCACTAATTCTTGATTGTTAAGATGTTTTTATGAGTGTTGAAGTCTCCATTTTAGGTTTATTGTGTAGGATCCTTCCTTCATAAGGACAAATAGAAGCACCTCCACATATCGAGTACTGTAGATTACCAGTAGAGCTGGTTGAGGATATGTGTAGTCTTAGAATACTCTATAAGTTCTAGTATGAGAGGCTATTGATATTCCTTTGTGAGACAAATCTCTTGGTGGTGGAGGATTGGAAAGAGTATCCAATTCTATTTTTTAGGATTATTTGGACATAGACTGATCATGTGGTTGTTCTGGATTCCATCCTTTTCCACAGTGCAATTGGGTGTAGGTGGATTCTAGTTACACAGATGCATGATGAGTTGAATGTCTCATGGGATGACATTAGAAGCTATTTCATGTGAAGTTCTACCCCTCATTATTTAACTTAGTTCTGATTCAGGATCATCTATATTTGTAATAGGGAGGGATGACTGATTCAAAGTATGATATGAGGAGTAAAAAACATACACAGTTCTCCCTAGACATGATTCAGGATGGCTTATTTTGAGTATGGAAATTCAAGCATGGTATCCTCAGAGAAATTTGTGCCAATGTGGTACCCTTATTCATTCCCACTTTTTTAGAGCGTCGGAGCAAGCATTAGTGATGAGATCTAGTTTTCATAGGGACTCCATAAAACTTGAGTAGGTAGTGGGTGTTATAGGTCAAAGTTTTCTATAGTATCTTGATGGTTCCATTTAGCAGGATGTCATATCAATAAACCTTCCCAAGATCTGACTCAAGCATGTGGTAAGGTGGCACAATGACAACGTAAGAGAGTAAGGAAGGTCGTACAGTATAGATGGTATATGTGTGATGGAATATGTCACATGGTATGTGATTACCAAACCTATAATGCTGGGGAGGGTGGGTAGATAGTCAATAAACCACCATGTACGAAAAAACATTATGATCAGGTATGTCCCATGTGAGGGTAGGGTAGCCCAAGGGAGGTGAAGCTAGCAGATGAGTAGGTGGGGCTTTAAGTGGAGGATCATTAGATGGGGGATGGTGTTATGAGTTCCATCCACCAACACCACTATGCAACCCATGTGAGGCATTTATAGATAACGGTTAGGGTCGTGGGTAGTTGTATGTAATGAATTTTTATAACCCAGTAGTACAAAATTTTATTATAGGTATGATCTATGTATATTCAAATCTATATTCAGTACTTGTAGACATAACTACAAGTTATTTTGACATCTCTTTACTCCTGGGGTGAGATCTAAATCTCTTGGTTTAGATGTTCTCCCAATATCTTTTTCTTATGGTTCATATGGTGAATGATTCTTATATATCTTTTATACAGTAATATTGTGGGCTATTGATTTGTGGATAGAGGTTCTCATGGGAAATTTTATTCGTCGTGATTGGTCCTGATGAATTTATATTAGGTATGGATTGGTTTTCTATATTTTGAACCCATATTGACTATCACTAAAGATTATTCATATGTCTTCGCACTTATGGGATGAGATTCTCATTATTGGGTGAGAGAGTTCTCATGGAAGGAAGAGTGGGTTTCGTGACTAGTAGGTTTCAACCCATCACACTTAGTTAGCAAATATAGACCTTGGAGTAAAAGGAACATTATGTATGTAGATTATTTTTTGTGGATGGTTTTATGATAATATTACCTAAAATTGTTCTAGGACTACCTCTGATGCATAAGATGTATTTTTACATCAACTTTCATTCTAATAATTCTTTGATATCTTCTTGTCCATATCGGACGGACCCTACCATGATCTAGGATTTGTGGTCGCAGTTGAAGATCCTTCAAGAGAAGGTTTTTACCAGACCCAGTGTGTCCCCCTTGGAATATATATTGTTCTTCATGGAATGTGTGGATGAGATCTTCTGGATTTTTGTAGATTATCATCTCCTAAACCAGTCCATGTTAATGAAAACATATCACTTTTCAGGGAATGCCAACCACTTTGATCATCTAGGATAAAGAAGATGGTTATCAATGATCATTCTTAGGTCTGGATACAACTAGTAGATATTTTGGGAGGCTTTCATTCTAAAGATATCATCCTGATGTTTCAAGAACCCTATTATTTCATAGGGGTTTATTTTGGTGTGAGGAATTCCACTTTCATGTTATCAACTTGATAAACCAGATTTTCGAGCCATACATGGATCGATTCTTTATTGTCTTCATGGATGACATACTCATATACTCTACATAATATGAGGATTATATAGAGAACTTGAGGATAGTATTATATTTTCTTCAGGAGAATTATATTTATAGTATGATCTTAATGTTCTAGTTCAAGATCCATGAAGTTCACTTTCTAGGGAATGTAATTTCAGAGCACATACTAGATGTGGACCTGGCAAAGAATGATGTGGTGTTTTCTTGGGATCCACCCACGAGCATGAAAGAGGTGTAAAATTTATATTACATGGAGGGGTACTAGTAAAGGACTGTGGAATAACATGATAGGATTTCATCCCCTTTTTCCACCTAGACATGGAAAGAACATCCTTTTACCTAGATTGAATAGTCCCAAAAATCCTGTGAGGATTTGAGGCTATGGATGAAGAGTGATCATATTTTGAGTCTACCATAGTAGGGTGTGGAGTATGTAGTATATTTTTATACCTATGGAGATGGACTAGGATGTATGTTGATGTAGATATAGGAAGTTATAACATATGAGTTAAGGAATTTGATACCCCATGATAAGAACTATGTGACTCATGACCTAGAGAGGACAATATTTTTCTTTGTTATGAGGTAATGGAGGCACTATCTTTTGGTAGAACACATTTCTGTTTACTCCAAAAATCAAATTCTCAGGTATGTCTTTACACATAGAGAATATAAACTATGATAGACTCATTAGTGGAGTTCTCGTAGGATAATGACTTCAAGATAGTTCATACTCCTAAGAATGGAAGTTTCTTTGTAGTTTCCCTTAGATTAAATTTATAGGCTCACTTGGTGGAGGAGGCATTTAATCAGTTGGCTTTCTTGAAGATGGACCTAGTTGAGGATTAGGGTGTATATTTTCATCAGTCAATGGTGTTAACTCTTATACTTCTTCAGCATGCAAGTGAGTCTCAATAAAGTCACATCTATTGTGAGTTCTTACGTGACCAGATATCCTTAGGAGAATCACCATGTGGATTTTAAGAATGATGGAATCAGATCATCCCTTTTCAATGATGGACGGTGCTTCTAGTCATGATGTGGGCGATTGTAAAAAGATATTTTCACACAAATCAATTGGTTGTACATCTGGATGTTCTGAAAGATGTATAGAGACCATTAATTGTAGTTTTCTGGTCGAGAATGATGTGAAACATGTCCATGTTAATATCTCGCGGCCCCATGTTTTGGAAAGTGAGGGTTGTGCACAATGTTATGATAGGTTTTTTACAGCCTCTTCAGATCTTGAAGTAGAAATGGGATGGAATATCCCTAGAATTTGTGATAGGGATACCATAGAAATTGAGAGACAATAACACCATCTGGGTGATATTTTTTCTTCTTATGAATTTGGACCACTTCCTTGTCATTAGGGAGAATTTCTTAGTGGAGAGTTGGGGGGTTGTTGTACGTTTAAGAGATCATTATCCATCATTATGTTCCCATGATTATTTTCAATAAATTTGATGTTCAATTCATGTTCCCATTGTGGAGAGTAATGCAGGAGTAATTCAAGACCTAGATTATGATAAGTACAACCTTTAACCCCCATAAATATTGGTAGACTGAGCACACTATCTAGGTTTTGGAGGATATTCTAATGTATTTTATGTTAGACTTAGACCAGAGCTAGAAGGATCACTTTACACTAATATATCTTGCATTTAATAATAGCCACCACTCTACTTATGACATGACACCTTTAATGTCCGCGTATGGGATACCATGCATGTCAACCTTATGTGGGACTATGATCGGTGAGGTATATCTTGTTGAGAAAAATATGGTCCAGGAAACGATGTATAAGGTTCAAGTAATCCGTGAGTGGATGGGGATATATTTGGGAAGGAATAAATCTTATGCATATTGAATTTATAGGCCCTTGGTGTTTTAATAGGGCGACTATGTTTTCTTGAGATTCTCACCATGATGTGAACTATAGAGATTCCACGATGGGGATAGGCTATCCTGATGGTCCATCGGGTGTTTGAGATATTGTAGAGGGTTGGAAATGTTTTTTATTTCCTCTCCCCCCCCCCACAGTTGGAGTAGGTGCACAAAGTCTTCCATGTGTCACTGATGAGGAGATACATGACCCACATATGACATTAACTAGGGAGATTAGGACATCAAGGATTAATCCACTTTTGTGGAGAACCAAGAATCTATCGAGGATTGGTTATAGTGTATCCTATGTGAAAAGACCATTCCCATGGTTTGTGACTTATGGCAAGATTGGAGCTCGCAGTAGAGATCCTAGGAGAGAGAGAGAGTTATATTTGTTCTTAGTATATTGAAATTATTCATTGTTTTTTCTTTAAGTAAGAAAATCATGATCAAAGGAATAATGTTGTGACCCTCTGTCCTTTTTAGTCATTTTAAATATATCATGGATTAATTTTGGATCGAGTCGCAGAGATGGATCAAGATTCAAAGTCATGGTGTTTTGTGAATAAATATTATAGAAATATTAAATTTATTTTATATTTTGCATGTAAATTTTTCAATAAGAATGGGATAACTCTTAAAAATAGTCTAGGGTAAAAAATTTGAGACCATGGATAAATTGGGAACAAGCGGTTTACCCAAGGTGCAACAAAAAGTTTTTTAGCACAAGAAGTTTGGATAAAATATCCATTAGGGGGTGCTTTGAGTGAATTAATTATTAATTTATTTAATTAATTCATTAAACAAACATAAACAAATTTCCTCTACAAATATGCTATTATGGAAGTTTGTGGGGGTCATCCACATAACATTGGGGTTTTTGAGAGGATGTCTCACCGCTCTCCATCATTAGTGAACCAAGATTATATGTTGACAAGCCTCTAAATCATGGTGAATCGAGACACATTGAACATAGTGGATCATCCCGCATCATTATTTTTAGTGTTATTCATCATTAAATGATCCAATATTGAGGTATCATCTTCATATGTGGATATTATTCCCTTTCGATTAAATCATTGAGCATGATAAATTATTTCTCATTGATTTGCATTAATTTGAGCCTTTCTAAGTGCCAATGTTTCAAATTCAATTTATTTTTTTTATTTTCCCTTTTGATACATTTTATCTCACCCTAACAATTCCCAATGTAATTATATGGACAATAAAGCTTTCCCAATTATTTTTTTCACCTTTGGTTTATATGGTTTCTCCCCATTGTTCTGTATGATCTTTGATTAGCCAATGGGTTCTTGTTTCGACATTTCTAGGTAGTATCATGCACGATCAAACCCCCAAATTCATTGAATATTCATGTGTGATGTATATAACAATGATCATATGATGGATTGGAATGATTTTTTTGATATAAGTGATGATTTTCATGGATTTGGGATCTGGGAATGATCATTATGGTATGTGGGGAGAGATAGAGGTGCACATTCTTCATGTACAAGGATCAAAACAACCATTTCTGGAAACTAGAGGATTGAAATCATTGGTCAGAGACAAATAACTTCATAAATGGTTAGTTTTTCTAGTGAAACAAGAGTCAGAGTAGCTAAATCTAATATGAATATTGTAATTGAGATTATGTGAAAAAACTCAATTATAGGATCTAAAGAACACATGCCATATAAGACCCTAGATGTTTCAACTAGGTTTTATGGGTGATAATAAATATCACACACCAAGTGGGAACCCCACATGTCATGTGACCCTTTACAGGAGAATCAAAATGTACTCTGGGAGTACAAAATCATGAGCACAGACAAGTACACATCCTATGTACACATGCATGGCCAAAGTACATGACTAGTGTACACAACCAACATGAACAGACATGGATAAGGTATAAGGACATGGACTATAGTATGTTATGGACCCCAAATGGTTTAAGCACAACATGTATTACCCTTAAATTCCTTATAGGGATACATGGGAAGTCATCCATGTAATATAAAAGGACACGTCTAGGCAGTATATAGGGACCACAAGTCTTGTGGTTCCCCTTACATAATGTATACCTTCCTTTTGAGAAAACTATTACCTCTCCTATCTCCTTCATTTGGACTCAAATTATGGACCACGAGTATCATGTCCTATTTTATTACATGTATAATGTGATGGTGCACATTATAGTTTCTTTTGAGACATGATGTGATATATTCTATGCATGATGATTCTTTAGGAGACGCTCTATGATAGTAGTGACCAGGTTGGATCATTCAAGAGATTAAAGTGGCACTCTCTTTATTGGATAGGTCATGGGACATCAATCTACCATAAGAGTGGCCCCCACCTATGGAGTTTGGAATGGTTCCTCAATCATCGGAGTGCCACCATCTCGTGGATTTTGGGAATCAATCCTTAACCACTAGACTTCTAATAACCCAAGCATCATGTACATGAATATTGCATTAGTTTTGTGGAATATTTAATACATTATAAAAAAATATTCCCAAAGACCATATTAGTTTATTACCTTTGGAAACATGGAACACATTATTCTAATTTGGCGAATGATCTTTAACATCTCCCAAAATGATCTTCCCCTTTAGTCCCCTACCTCAAAACATTCATTATAACTTGAGGAAAAGAAAACAAATAAAGGGGTTATCTCAGATGATCAGTAATGGTATAAAAGGGAAATATGCAGGAATATCCTTAGAATAATGGAATGACAACATGATCGCAGAAATAATAGATCATATGTTTCATATCAAAAATCATGGAATAAACTTTTGAATGTTCCTAACACATGAGTCATAATAGAATCAGTTATCATATTCCATGAGATCATAACATTAAAAAAAGACATGGAATTATGGAACACCCATAAAACTGTAACTTTATGAACATGTATAAAAAGTAATAGGTTCTGTCATTAAATTTAGGACATGAAATAAGGACCTTGACTAATCATATGGACCTGAAAAACCAGGTCCACGAATAAAATTATAGACATGAAATCCAAGTCCACAAATAAAACATTGAATATTAAATAAGGTTTAGACATAACACATATAACTCATGAGTTATACTTATTTACACAATGCATTTAAGGGACTTATATGTCCCACCCATCTCATTATGAAACCATTTTTATGTGTTCTACAAAAACATAAATCATTCACCACATTATAACCCAAGGAATAAAATGGGTTTCCTTAAATATCATTACATCATAAAATAATGATTATAAAATTAATCGATTTCATAAATAGCATAAACCTAATCCAAATATATGAGGGACAGTATACTTGAAATATAACCCTATTAAATAAGGCAATGTTTGATGGAAAATAGTTTTAATAGAACACTTGAAATTAATTCTTAAGGAAAATAGGCTTTCTTTTTTGAAAATTCTTTCTTTTCACCAAATAACATGAAATTTTAAAATATTGTTCAATTTTAAAGGAAGATAATTACTTTAAAGATAACCATCAATTCTTTGAAAAGGAAGCTTAATAGAGATGCGGATTTATAAAAATAAAAAAATCTATTCATGTCGTATATGATAAAAGAAAAAATTATTCGCATATGTTTTTTGGATAAGTCAAAAGTACATCATATCAAAAATAAAAAAAAATTCCCTTCAAAATATTTAATAAAATTTTTGGAAAGGGTGAAATTAAATTTAAAAAAATTAAGAAGAATATAAATAGAACTTTCGAATAAATATTTAGAGGAACATTCAAAATTTTATTCCATGATTGGTAGAGGATATTACCACTATATAAGAAGTATAAGAATAAATATGTTTGAAACATATGATCTAATATTATTACATGTTTATTAAAAGTTATAATAGATACAACTCATGAATAAGAAGTATAAGAAGAAATACATTTGAAATAATTGGTAGAGGATATTACCTCTTCTTCAACGAGCTTCTAATAGATCTCCTCTTAATGGAACTAGTGTTAGACTTTTGAGAAGACCAGATACCCTAAAATGTAACTAAGATATTTAAGAATATAAATATTCGTTTTATGTTTGATCTTCAAGGCTTTATGAGAATCGAATTTGTGAGGGATGATGTACTCTTTTATAATTGATGTGAAAGGCATATTTGGGATCTTCAAAAATATTAATTTATAATAAAATAAAAACCACCAAAAGAACCTCCAAAATTTCCTAGTTTAAAAGATTATAAGAGATAAGGTTGAAATATCAACATCCAATAATTTTTTTGATAGGTTATTCTATCAATTTAAACCTTATCCTTTTAATTAACACTTAGTTTTTCTATTTACTTTTTAACTTAGGTGACATATATTTCAGTATTAAAAGGCTGAAATATTTACTTATTTGATGTCAATTAGACCATAAATGAATACATAGAAAATTTTACACAATATAATAATTATTATATATTTTAAAATAAAATTTTTATTTTTAAATAATTTTATAATACATTATTTTGATAATCTATCAATTGTGTCAATTGTGACATTATTCAATTTATTTATTTTAAACGTATCAATATTAGATGTTATTGTGGAACCAAATATTTTATTAATCATTGGGGGTAAATTTTATCTATAAAATTAGTTGGATATATTAATTATCCCAAATTATATTTATTTTAATATTTTCAATGACATTAATTTTATATTTTTCATTAATAAAATAATTACTACATCAATATTGTGTAATAATTTAATATAAATATTTTTTGGGTAAGACTTTTAAATAAAATAAAATAATGAATTTAATTATTATATCTTTTATAATAATACTTGTAGTTGGATATTTCTTCTAAAAATACTACATTAAAAATGTTATATGTATTAAAACATGAATGTGACAACTTTAACACCACTTTAAATAAATTATTATATGTGTCATAGACATTTCCATATGGATCCAAATGGTCAATAACATGACCCATGGATGATTATTTTCAAGAGATAATCAACCAATAAGATTTTTTATAGTGTTTTAGACTTTTAATGGTGATTATAATTTTCATAAAAATTAATTTATTGATTTTTAATCAATTAAATATTTTTTGCTTCATCAAATTATGAGCCTTTAATTTAATAATTTTTTCATAAAAATTAAAAATAAATTTCCATGAAAATATAAAACATTTTTAATTTTAAATGAGTATTTATAGTAGAATTTACATTTTGTGTATCCTTAAATTAAAAATGATATAATTATTAAAATTTGAGTAAGACATATTACACTTTTCTTTAAATTTAATAAATTAAATGTCTTAATCTCATCCAAGTGGCTTACAAAGGATTCTATTTCAACACAATGATGATTTAGGTTTAAAAAAAATAATCCAATAATATTATTCAAATTTTTAGGGTAATTTTATTATATTATTGTTACCCTTAATTACCAGATCAACCCTTTCACTTTATTAATAAAAATTACTAAAGTTACTATTCATAATGCCCAAAAATAAAAGAAATCCACTTAATAAATTTGCACATTCTGATTCCAAATATTTAGTCCATTTTTCCAAATTCAAAATAGACAAGTTTCTGTAATTAATTAAAATTAAATCTTGTTTTTGGAATGAGAAAATAGGTTTTAAAAGTTAAAGCATTGTAAAAGATTGAAATGTTTTTACATATTATATTAATGTAAATTAAATTACAATGACATTCATGATTTTGACATATAGAAAATAATCTATTCATACTTTAAAAAAAGTAAATAATATAACTTAACCATATAAATTATTTCAATGAAAAATCAGTTTTCAATTATAATTTAGTGTATTTTTATTATTCATCATAATAATAAAATTATCAAAAAAATACCAAAAAATCATCCAAATTAAATTTTTTTACCCTGATTACAAAAAATAATTTTATTTTCTAAAATATAAATTACAAATATGTTAAAAAATTATTTAAAATGGTTGTCAATTAAAATAAGGAAGAACGTCATTTTTTGAAAAAAAATATCTTTTATCCGAAAAATTGAATTTGTTCTCATATATTGTCTGGAAAACATATAAGATGAATTTGAAAAATTATATTTAATATTATATATATATATCATTAATAAAATCTATTTTGAGTGATTTTATTTTTTTATAATTCACTTGATTGAATTTAAATTGTCTTTTAGGAAAATATTTCTATTTATTTAAAAAGGGACTTACATTCAGTTATAACTAATTGGTTACCAAGGAATTAATTATATAATAATTTCTAAATCATATTTTAATAATTTAGTTAATATTGTTCATACCAACCATTATAATGGCTAGTCTAGAAGGTAACATAAAAAAATGTAGTTGTTCGCTTAAACTCGCTCTTGTGTGAAATAAACTCTATCAAAAGAACTTGATATGTTGTATAATACAACACAAGAATAGTGTTGCATATAATAATATCTATGTCGGTGTTTCATATTGTTCAATGTTATCTTGGTGTATTGTAAAACAGAAGACATCAAATATTATTTTAAAAAACATAAATAAATAAATAATAATAAATAAATAAAATAAAATAAAATAAATATTTCATAAAAATATTGGGGTCTTATATTCTACCCACTCCCCCACCCTAAAATGAATTTTTCCCTCAAAATTCATCTGGGCTATAAAAATATTAATAAAAGAAATTTTATTTGATATAAACCCACATCATAATAATAGATAATAAAACATCTTTTAATAAAGGAATGTGAGAAACATAACGGTTACCCAAAGTCACTCATAACAGGGTTTCCACAAAGGAGAACATGGGTGGAAAGTGAAAACTCGAATATAGATGAGATATCAAACTATCAAGTTCTGATGGAGAGTGATAAAAAACATCATTTGGAGAATGTTAACAATTAAAATCCATAAATACATGATGATCTAACATCCCATCTAATTAACCATTAAATAATTTACATGGATAACATTTTTGGTTTCAAGATTCTTTCCATATAGTTGAATAATGAGAATAAATAATTGCTTGATTAATAATAATCACATCCTTTCACTTTTCCTTGATCAATTTAAACTTCATCCCTTATTCCCAAAAATAAAGGTTAAATTATAATTCTATACGCATTAGCAGATCATTAGATTCATAAATAGAATGACAGGTAATTACATTTATCTTTAACATAGAAAAAAGGATATAGCATGTTATCAAATATGAATAAGTACACCGATAGTGAGACAATACTTTATTCTAAAAAACAACATCAAAAGTTTAACGTAAACATTCCATAATTTTATAACCTTATAATTTTTTTGAAAATTGAAAATCTAAAAATTTATAAAGGGGTGAACTAAATAGTCTTAACATTTATCTTCCATATCTCATATGGTTTCTCTTTTTGGTCACATTCCAAACATTTGAATGACTTTATCGTGTATTTTCATTCCTTATACCATAAATCTGAAAATTATAACTCATTCATTTATGTCATTATCTTAGTCCCAAAGTCATTAATAATATTAAATATCTATTTATTTCCTTATCCAAAAAATATGCATGTATTAAGTCTTTTATATTCATTGATAATGTGTTTTCCAAAAACATGAGAATCTGTTTTCATGGTTACCTTTACTATTCAACATATATACTAAAATACATATGGAAAAACCACAGTGAAACAATTATTCCATATCACTATAAAATTAATTCTACAACCTTATTCTGGTATCCCATTACATAAAAACTCAATCATTCCACCACATCATTATCATACAATACATCTCCAAGAGTGATCTCATGCAATTTTCAATTATCTTTGTCTTTAAGAGGTTTCTAACATCGATCATCATTGAAAACCCTTGGGGTAGGGCATTGGTTAGCAAAATCCCTCATTTCCTTGCATATGTATCATTGATGCGTGGTTCGTGCATCTTCTAGATCATTCACTCCATTGATTGGACTCTTTACATCACTCTGAAACTCTATTTCTCAGTGGTCGGGCTTTCCACACTTGAAGTATCTTCTTGTTCTATTTAGGTATTCCCCCGAGTGCTACTTTACAGATTTTTGGAAAGTAGGATGTTGGGGCCTTTTCTTATCTATATGTTGAAAACCACTATAGTTTCCATTAACATCTAAATTCTTTTTCTTATATCCAAAAATATGAGAGTTACCAACTTCCATTTCCACTTTTAGTGCACAACGAACGACCTATTCAATGCTTCTATATTCCATTATGTCCATGTACTTTTAGAGACATGGTTTTATGACACCAACTAGTCAGTAAATGTTTCTTTCAGGTTTGATGATTAACCCAGAAGGATACCATGAAAGTCATATAAAATTTTCCCAATATGTTTCAACCGGTTCATCATCATTTTTAAAAAGCTCAAGGAATTCCTTCTTCATCCTTGTTCGTAGAATACGAGGGAAATATTTATTGAAAAATATTCCTATAAACTTTTCCCATTTCATAGATTCAATTTATTGTTGATCCCTCATGTTCTTAATAAGATTCCACCACTAATCATCTTCACCTTCCAGACAATAAAAAACCAACATGACTTTTTCAAGTTCATAACACTGCATAACGGAAAATATCTTTTCAGTGGTATTGATCAATTGTTTAAAAATAAGTGGATCAAAAGACCTGCTAAAATAATGTGGGTGTTGAATCATTAAGGGATCAATATAAATATGTTCCATCCTATACTCATTGAGAAGTCTAAAATTATTTATATCTTGTGTAAGTATAGTGAAAATATTTTTCATAGTAGCTCCCATAAAATTTGGTTTCATAGAAGGAAAATAATTTCATTACCCTATTAATTCATCATTAATAGGGTTCTTTGGGGTTCCATCAATTGACTTAAACTGGAAAAAATGTTGTGAACAACACTAATCAAACTGGAAAACCACATAATCAAAGGGAAACATCTTAGGTTTAATACTAATAGATCCATGATTAATAATAAATTATAGTTTTTTGCCTATAAATAGAGATATACTTAGGTAAATCGATATTAATATCCTTATAAATATCTCTAGAGATCTCAATAATGTTTTTTGATCCTAGTTTCCAAAGGTTAACTTGAACTTCACTTTGATACCAACTATAATGACCAATACTAACATACGAGAATAGTAAATTACTTTTTTAATACTTACTAATGTATATAAAAAAGTTCCCAAATAACATATTAGTTTAGTTCCTTTAGAAACATGGAACACATTCTTCTAATTTGGTGAAAGATCTTAAACATCTCTAATAGTGATCTTCCCCTTTAGTACCACTACCAAAAACCTTTCTTCATAACCTGAGGAAAATAAAACCAATAAATAGGTGAGCTCAGATGCTCGGTAAGGGTATAAAAAGGAAATATCTGGTAATATCATGATAATTAGTGTATGATAACACGAGCATAAAAATAAAATTTCATACATGACATATCAAAAATCAAGAAATAAATTTTTGAAATTCCATATGACATGATTCATAAAGGAATCAAAGAACATAATCCATGAGATCCAAACTTTAACAAAAGACTTTAAATTTTAGAATAAACATAAACTAGTAACTTTTTAAAAATGTATAAATAGTAATAGGTTAACTCATTAAATTTAGGACATAAAATATGACCCATTATTAAACATATGGACATGAAAAACCAGGTCCACACATACAATTATGGACATAGAAGCCAAGTCTATGCATCAAATTTTGATCATGAAATCAGGTTCACACATAACATATATACGTAATGAGTTATCCATATTTACCCAATGAATTAGATGAAGATATAGGTCCCACCTATCTCATAATAAAATCAATATTATGTGTTCCACAAAAAAAATCATTCATCACATTATAACCCATGGAAAAAAATGGGTTTACTAAATTATCATTTTATCATTACATTATCCATGAAAAAAATGGATTTCATAAATAGCATAAATATAATCAAACCATAATAGGGATAGTATACATGAAATATATACCTATTAAATAAAATGATCTTAGATGGAATATAATTTTGATAGAACACTTGAAATTAATTCTTAATTTAAAATAAAATTTCCAGTTCAAAATTGTGTCTTTTTTTTAAATACATTGAAATTTTAAAATTCCATGAAATTTCAAAGGAAAATAATTTCATTGAATATAAACATGAAATATTGTAAATTAATATTCATGTAAATGAGGCATTATGAAAATGTAAATATTCATTCATGTCGTGTAAGTTAAAATAAAACATTCTTCTCGTGATTTTTTTAGATAAGTTAAAAGTACATCGTATAGAAAATGAAAAAAGATTAGTCTCATACCATTTAATAAAAATTAAAAAACGGTTAAAATTTACTTTAACAAATTATTTAAAAATGAAAATAATATTTTTGGATACATTTCTATGTAACATGGACATGTATGATAAATATACCCCAGTAAATACTTACGTACAAACAATCTTATATAATGCTGAAATTCTGAAATTATCCACTAACCTAGGACTGGGATACTTTGTACATATCCAAACCCCGTGTATAAGGGTTAAAATAATTTCATTAATTTTTTATATAATTATATTCATTTTTATGATATCATAAGTGAAAACATTATTACTTTTTTATTAATAACATTATTACTCGTCCTTTGGGTATTAACTTTTATATTTTCCTATGCATGTTTTGTCAGATAAGTTCATGTTCCTCTTCTTTGATTATAGTTATATAATTTAGAAATGATACTAATATAATATATATCATATTTATTCATTATAAACAATTATATAATCATTCATTGATGATGATCATGTATAATGAATCGCATCGCATCGTGGAGATAGTAGGTCGTACGTACGCACGAGAAATGATGACAGTCCCTTAACTGTGGAATGGTATGGAAGTGGATGGTATATATATTGTTAAAAAAAATAAAACTATTGTTATAATAATCATATATAGTTATTATTTCCATCATTATACCCATCCATGTAAGGTGGTGGTGAAAAACAGATTACACTATGGTATGAAGATGGTAAGTCACATGTTTGCATTCATGGTGATTTCATTTTTCATGGGATAGATATAAGGTGGAATATGGTTGTTACATAATCATACTAACTTCTCATAAAATATTTCATACTATATTTATAGCTTAATAATTGATAAAACAATGAATAGGAAGTAGAAGAAGAAATAAGTTTGAAAGAATCAGAGAGGAGATTACCTCTTCTCCGATGAGCTTCCTATAAATCTCTTCTTAATGGCACTAGAGTTTGTCTTTTAAGAAGACCAAAACCCCTATAATTTAACTAAGGAAGCTTATAATTGAAATTTTCATGGGGTTTCTGAGATTGAAGGATCAATGTGATGTGAGGTTGTGAGGGAGAATGTTCCCTTTTATAATTGAGGTGAGGAGAATATTTGGGATCGTCAAAAATATTAATTTATAATAAAATAAAAACCCATAAAAATCCATAAAATGTCTTAGTTTCGAATATTAGATGAGATAATGTTGAGATATAATCAACTGATAAATTTTTAGATATGTTTTTTCTCAATTTAAACATTATGATTTTAATTAACACTATGTTATTCTATTTAATTGTTTTCTTAGGTAACAAGTATTTCAATTTTAAAAGGTTACAATATTTACTCATTTTATGTCAATTAGACAATAAATGAATACTTTAGAAACTTTTACACTATATAATAATTATTTTTTATTTTTATAAACATTTAAATATTTTTAAATAATTTAATAATGTATTATTTTGACAAAAACTCAATAGTGTCAATTTTGACACTATTAAATTTATTTATGTTTATAAGTATTAAGATAAGCTTTTATCCTTGAACAAAATATTTTATTATATCCTAAGGGTTAATAGAATTTTATAAAATTAATTTTATATATTTATTATACCCAATTTTATTTATTTTAATATTTTTAATATCATTAATTTGATATTTTCATTAATAAAATAATTACTACACCAGTATTGTGTAGTTATTTAATATAATTATTTTTTTTGGTATAAATTAAAAATAAAATACCATAATGAATATAATTTTTCTATATTTCATAAGAATACTTATATTTGAATATTTATTCTGACAAATCATACATTAAAAAAATTATATATATTATAACATGAATGTTACCACATTAACACCACTTTAAAAAAAATATTATAAGTGTCATGATCTTTTACATATGGTTCCAAATGGTCACTAACTATACCCTCATATGATTTGGGTAAAGATATAATTGATAAATAAGATTGTATCATGTTTTTTAGACTTTTAATGGTTATTATCATTTTAATAAAAATTATTTTATTTATTTTTCATCAATAAAATAATTTGTGCATCATCAATGAATAAGTATTTAAAGTAATTAATTATTTTCTAAAAATTAAAAATAAATTACCTTGAAAAATAAAAACATATTTTATTTAAAATTAGTATTTATAGTTGAAATTTAGATTATGTATAACCTTATATTAAAATGATATAATTATGAAAATTTGAGTAAGACATGTTTAACTATTCATGAAATATAATAAATTAAATGTCCTAATCACATCCAAGTGGCATCCAAAGGATTAAATTTAGACCCAAGGATAATATAGGTCAACAAACACTCATCCAATTATAGTTGTAAATGTGTTAGGGTAATTTTATCACAAAATATTTACCCTTAATTACTTGATTTACCCTTTTATCATATTAATACAAATTATCAAATTCACTATTCATAATGCTAAAAAAAGAAATATCTATAAAAAATTATGAACTAGTGATTCTATATATTAAATAAACTTATCAAAATTCAAAATATAGAATTTTTAGTAAATAATTCAAAATAAATCTCATTGTCTGAATGAGAAAATAGGGTTTAAAAGATAAAATATTGTGAAATATTGAAATGTTTTTACATCTATGTTCAATGTAAAATTAATTCCAATTAACTATATGATATTAAATGATATAATATAATATATGTATACTTTAAAACCATCCAATAATATAACATATCAATATAAATTAGTTTGATGAAAAAAATCAATTAAAATTTAGCATATTTTTACTGTTCATCAAAAAATGAAACTTATTAGAAAAATATCAAAAAATCATACAAAGTAAATTTTTATAACATTTTTTCAAATAAGAAGTTAATTTTCTCCAATATAATATAGAAATATGTTAAAAACCTGATTTAAAATGGGTTCTCCATTTAAAGGCGGCAAAATTATAGTTTTTTAAATACATCTTTTATCCAAAAAAATGAATGTGTTCTTATATAATATCTAGAAAACTTATGAGATGAATTTTAAAAATTATAATTAATATATATATATAATATTTTTTATTTATAAAATTCATCAAGAGTGATTTTATTATTTTATTAACCCACTTATTTTAATTTCAGTTGTCTTTCAAAAAAACATTTCCATTTATTTAAAAAGTTTTTCATTTTCGTTTATTATTAATTTCTCACCAAATAATTAATTATACAATCATGTGTAAATAATATTTTAAAAATTTAGTTACTATTGTTCATACCCACCATTATAATGGATAGGATATAAGGTAACATAATAATATTTAGTTTTTCTCTAAAACATGGTCTTGAGTGAAATGGACTCTATCAAAATAACATGAAATTATATTTTGCATAAGATAAGAATAGTGTTTCATATACCACATGTTATTCCATTATTGCATGTAGAAGAAGGTTATCTTGGTGTATTGTACAACATAAGACATCCTAGAATTAAAAAACATAAATAAATAAATTAAAATAAAATAAATCTACATCACAAAAATATCGGGGTGATACAATACTGGAAACCTTCTACTAGGATGGGGCATGTGTCCTCTATCTATTACAGAGTGGAATCATCCTACTGGTATAGGTAATGGTTCATTTATCTACTATCAAAGTGGAAACCTCCTACTAAGATTAGTCATGGGTCATGTATCTATTATCAAAGTGGAACCCTCCTATAGTGTTAGGACATGGGTCCGGTATTCATTGTTAGATTGACACCCTCTTATAGAGTTACGGTATGGGTACTCAATCTAATTCATATTACCCTATTTTATACCATGTAATGAGTAATATACCAAGATATTATGTCCCCTCAATTATGTGTCATAGTGTAGAAGTGTGTTCTTCCATGGATGGTTCTATTGGAAAGATGTGAGACATGTTAGGAAACATTAATATACCCTTTGTAACTTATGGAAGACTATTTTTCTGAGACGGTTTGTGAGATATAGGTCCTATTTCCCATTCATTTAGGATTCTTTTATGAGTAAAAATATATATATATATATATATATATTTATTGTTTTATTTTTTACTCTTTTTATATGGGTTTAGCTATCTATTTTTTCATGTCTCATACTTATCCAACTTCTTCATTGGGGGAATCCTACTAGGTATGTATATACTCACCACTTCACGATGTTTTCATACATGTTTTATGTCTTATACAGATGATGGACTTGTTGAAAAAGATTATAGAGGAGTATTGGGATGCCCATATTCCATTGAACATGTACAGTTTTTGTTTCATAGAGATTTGGATATGGTCTCTCTCAGTGTTTACTTTCTTGTTATTGTTAACTTGAGACATATTTCTGGTTGGGCATGTATTTTCCCCCTTTTCACTTTAAAATTATGTATTCATGCTCTTTTACTCTCTATATATTTTACATGCATGGTTTATTCTCTATATGATTCCTGGTTTATTATTATTCTTCTATATTTTGTCATGGATACGGTTGGGAGTGTGTGTGAAGACACACTAGGCAAAGTCCTCCAATATTAGTTATTCCTTACAACACTTATTTCCATCCCATAGCCTTTGGAGGAGGGATTGGGGTAGTCCTAGATGAACACCCATTAGGTTGGGTTATGAAAAATATCTTATCTATCTAGGGAATGGTTCCTCCATACATATTGTTTAGATAGAGATTGTACTCCACTATCCCACTAGGGATAAGGTCCTCTATCCATGAACATGATACTCCACTTTCGCACTAGGGAGACGTTCCTCCATACACATTGTTCAAATATATATGGTACTCCAATATCACATAATGGAATTGTTCATCTATCCTTATAAATGGTACTTACCTATCACATGAGGTAATGAGTCCTCTATAATCATTGTATAAATAGATACAGTACTCCAATATCACAGTATGGTGTAGGTGCTCTATCAATAAGCTGAGAACTACCCTATTTCACCAGGGTGTCTGATATCTATAATCATTTTGTAGATTGATACAGTGATCCCCTATCAAATCAGGGCATGGGTCCAATATACATGGAGACATTACTCCAATATCCCACTAGGTTATAGGCCCTTCATACTTGTTATTACATATATAAACATGACATTCCCCTAAAAAAGTTTGAGGCAACAATCTATGGGGATGGTACTCCCCATGTTGCACTAGGGTGGGGGTCCCCTATATTATATACATAGATGTAGAGATTGTACTCACCTACATGTGAATGGGTCATCAATATACTATGTGGTATTCCCCTTTTTTACTATGGCATGGGTCTACTATCTTTTAGAGGTTTTACTCCCCCGGGCTAAGGAGCAGTGGAAAGCTGTGAAACTTAGCATGAATTATTCAGACAGACACATGAGATAAAGGGAATTAATTATAGACTGTTAGGGTGGCATGAAGACTCATCATTCTGGACTAGTATTTGATATAGAGATCCCATATCCGAGTATTAAGATTTGATTGGTTCCATCGTGACTTTATTCGTGGAGAGATTTTAAGAGTGTGTATGATCAGGAGAATTCCATTAGGGATAGCAGGGATAAGACATTAACTTAGTTATACCCAATGAGTTAGATCTCTCAAATGAGTTCTATATGGGATGTTAGGGCTCATGGAGTGAGTTATCCATGATTATAATTACCTTTAATACTTGAGTAGAATCATGTGGAAGGATGTAAGGTCAGAACATTATAATATTTTGAGTCTAAGGAGAGTATATTCTAGGATTCCTTGTGGTGATGCCACATACCACTAGTACAAAAACCATTTATACTATCATCTTTTTCAAGATAGTTATTATAAAACCAACATGAAAATTAAATTTTAATGAATTTTTAAATTGGTTATTAGTGAACTGATGTTATATAGCTTTTAAAATTTTATAAATCATTAGTTGGATTCATTTCAGTGTTGTTCATTCTAGAAAAAGCTTTCATGTTTTTCTCATATGGAAGACCTAACCCTCATTTCAAAAATTTGGTGGACCCAAATATCACATTATGATCATTAAAAACCATCATTTTTTATCAATATCACTATTTCACATCTAGAGTCTATCTTATCATCTCTCATGTAATCCTCACTCATTTTTGTTTCTCTATTTCAGTCGTTCCATGGTGCAGAATATGTAAGCCTTGTTTGTTTAATCCAGTGGTCTCTAATCTCACATTACGATATTAATACACCCTCAGGTTTTATTATCCTCATCATTTCATGTTAAAAAATAGATATACTCATCACTTAGTTAATCTTCAAAAAACATTATCCTCTATTTTAGTCACCCCATAGAAGATTCCTTATTAAATTGATTCTATACAATGACATTTATGGTTTTAGTGTTTCAGTTTGATTGTGATATTTTTTTTCATGTTATGAGAACCCTAATTTTAGGAAATTTGATGTTTATTTACCTCTATCATTACAATATATTTTGAATAATTACTCTTTCATAATCTATGGCTCTTTAGGAAAGTGAAAAATGAGTTTTGATGCCAACATAAATTTTATTCTTGATTGGTTTATTAAATTCTAATTTTTATATATCACCTTACCATTTATCACCCCCTTGTTTAATAACACCTATTAATTTTTTCATGTGAGTTGACCCATTATAATCTCATTTTTTTAAATGAGAATAATTTTCCTCCATATTTAGGTTTCATACATTATTTTATGGATATCAATGTATATATTTTCATAATTTCATGTGGTTATATTCTTTCTATTTTTACGTAATAAATATCTAAAAAGAATCGATTTTTTAATTCTTTCTGCATGAATGAATTTTCTCATAAAACTTTTGTATTTTACTTAAAATGTTTCCCCATTTCTATATATTTCTCAATTTTATTTATATTCTCGATATTTTAGATATAATTTTCTTTATATTAAGGGTTAACAATAAATTCAAATATAATATCTTCTTATTTTTCAATTTAATTTTATAATGATATTGTATCTTATTATTAATATACATAAACACCCTTTAATATTTCTGATACTCCACTTTATATATAATATAATGACATCACACAATATATTTTTTTAGTATGGATTATGATTAAATGTTTGGGAAAACCATTTTTAATAAAATATATTTTCCATGTTTTCAATTTGATCTCTTAGGATTACGATTATTTTCACATATACTTTATACAAATATGTTAATTATTTTATTATTTGATTGGTGGATGTATTATATCCCACCAAATTATTGGAAATATATTTTAGTATTTAACACCCAATTTTCTTTACTGTGGTTAGATAGAATATTTTACCTTTTATTACATTACAAAATTGATCCTTTTTAAAGAAATATTTATTTTTCATTAGATGAAGAATATAATAACAAAATATAAGAGTGATATTTCATGGAAATAAGATCATTAAAATTTACTATTTTCATCCAAAACGTGTTATTATTCTCCAATATTTGTGTCAGATATTTTGTAAGAGTTACTATTAATATATGCAATTTTTTCGCAGTGACTGTCTTAACTTCAACCTCTAACTTATTTTGCTGGAAATTACTACTTATTACAATACTAATATACTAAGTCTCTTATCTCATAAGAAATCATTCTAGTCTATAATGATCCAATATTATTGTTCAATATTTTATACTTTAAATTATATGAAATCATTACAAGATAATTTTATATTTTTAGTTCCTCTTCTAAAGCTTTAATTTATTTTTTCCTTTTCTTGTAAGAATTACTTTTACAATATAGTGATAGAAATGTATTTCCTTTGTTTTCTATTTGATTATATAAACAATAAAATTAACATTAAATTATTTCTACAATGTTTTTTAAATTTCAAACAATATATCTAGTATCATTGAAGATCATAGATTCATTTTACTGATTAATAATACCATAATTATGTATTATTAATTATTATTAAAATAATCTACCATTTCTCACTCTAACTCACTTTTATCACTACTATATTTTTTGGATTGAATTTTTTATATATTTTTGTTAGATAATAATGAGTAAAAGTTGGATTACTTCTCTTTTAATAAGTGATGAATATGAGGAAGGTGTGGATGCTTTTTTTAATATTCTTAAAAAACTTTTCCAAATGAGAATATATTTTTTTATCCTAGACTAAAATATCCAAATATAAAGAATTTGAAAATCATAGATATCAAATATCATTTAATTTTTCATGATTTTTATCTAAGTTACTTATCTTGGATTAAGAATGGGAAAACTGGGAAGAATTTCAAATATATCAATGACGATTCTTTGCAAGAAGATAAGTCAAATAAGATTAAAGAAATGATTCATGATATTGAAGTATATGTATTTGAGAAATAATTGACAATTGATCATCTATATGGTGATGCTAAAAAATAATTTTACCTTATTTTTATATAATTTATTGTTTTATGAAATGTTTTATGATTAATTAACTTCAAGGAGAAATATGGATGGACTGATAAGAGTTCTATAGAGTTTTTATAATTGATGGAATACATTCTTCCTAATGAAGAAGATCTTCTATATTAAAATTATTATGCGAATAAAATAATATGCCTGATGGGATTAGGGTATAAGAAAATACGTGCCTAGCCGAATGATTTTATTCATTAAAGGACCCAATATGAATTTTTTTCATGGTTTCCTAAATATGGGACATCATGATATAAGTTAAAATAAAATTCATAGGATGATTTAGAGGTTATAGAGACCCCTACCATATAATTTTGGTTTCTTCCTATAATTCATCATTTGAAACTTTTATTTTCTAATTATATTTTTGAAAAATGTTGTGTTGACATACAGATGAGCAGATATGTAATTTTAAATTATGGAATCCAACTAATTGTCTATAATGGAAGAAAATTGATCACCAGTTTCCTCCAATTAGAAATGATATTAGAAATCTTGGACTTAGACTGTGCAAAGATGGAATGAATCCATATTAATGCCTTAGTATCACACAGATTTCATGGCCTATTATATTTTTAATTTCGATCATATCTCCTACATTTTGTATGAAGTGGAAATATTTCATGTTGATTTTAATGATCAGTTGACCAAAACAGCATGTAAATGATATTAATTTTTTCTTTTTACCATTAATTCATAGTATCATCCTTTTATGGGTGAAATTTATTAGGGTGTATGGTTCTCAGAAAATTTAAATATTTTCAACTGCATGAGATGACTATGTTTACTATAAATAAGTTCTCATCATTTAATAATTTTTCTGGATGCAATGTTAAGAGGAATTAAGCTAGTCCAATTTTTTAGTAATGTTATTCATATTATCAATTGAATCATAGGAGAAAACAATATACATGGGACATAGAAATGTTTTGTCTGTGAATCACTCTTATAGAATATTAAAAAATGAATTAAATAGCTCATAGGAATTTTATATTTCTATAAAATATTTTTTTATAGATCATTGTTTTTTAGTGTGAAAAAATTGATGTCACATTAATAAAGGCATAAAAAATAAGATTGATATAAATAGTTAGAAGAAATGGTAAATACTTTTTCATCTACTATGTTGGATATATAATGAGGATAAAATGAAAATTTGTGTTATAAATATGGATAAAAATATTTGTGACATCTTGATTTGAATATTGTTAGATATTAAAGGGAATAATAAATATGGGTGGAATACAATATTGGACATACTCTCAATGGGAATATGTTAAGAGATAACTCCCTCTCTTAATGGAAGGTTAACATTCTAACCCCCCATCTTGTAATTAATTATCAAAGAGAGGGAAAATTATGTTCTGATAGAGTCTTGATGATATCAAATTCCTATAGGGTTATTCTTAAAATGTAAAAAAATTACATCATTAAAGAATTTGAAGTTGACAGGTATGAAATCTCATGGTTGTCACAACATGATACAATAGATTTTACCAGTTTTATTGTATCGAATATTTCCCATAAATTTTAGAATGCATATCATAAAGGTGTCTCATTTTACCAGTTCAATTTGTAATAATGTGCTAGATCTTAATGATTTGAACAATTTCAATAAATAATCTATTTCTATAATTTTTCAATTGGAAATGAATTTTTCTCCATCCTTTTTTGATATCATGGAATATTTAATGGTTCCTTTGGTGAAATATATAAATCTATGTACACTTTCTTATCAAGGTTGTACATATACATTTGATTGGTATATGAAGATATTGAAGGGGTTTGTTAAGAATCCATATCGATCTTAAGCCACCGTTGTTGAGAAGTATAATTCTGTTGAGGTTGCAGAGTTTTTTACAAGATACGTTTCTACAGTGGAGCATATTTTTATTCCTATATCTCTCTATGAAGAAGTCAATTATAGAGGAAAGGTGATCTGGGGATTGAAAATAAAGTCATTTATAGGTTAATAGATAAAGAAGTAAAATTTATACATCTTGAATAAAATAGACGATTCTCATCTACATATAACATTTCATATTAATTTTCTAAAATATTATTATCCAAAGAAAAAAGATATATTGATTTTGAATGAGAAAAAAACTTTTATCCGTGTTTTAAATATGTTATTCTTGGTATATTAGTTGAATTGGAAACACTGTGATGGTTAGTGGGTAGTACAAGATTATAATTGATTACATTGTATGGGTATGAAAATAATGTATATACATGTCATTCTAAATGTCATGACAACATATGTAATGTAAATAATAGTAGTGTATTAGTGTTTTTAGGATAAATGTATTTTCTGAGTACAAAATAAAAAAACCTAGTCTATGCATTTTGTTTATATTATAGAGTCACTGAAGAAATTTCGGAGGTTTATTACATTAAATTAAATATTCTAGTTATTAACTACAAAGGGTTAATCGATAACAATATTTGAATATGTGATGAATTTGGAATGACACTAATTAATATAAATATATTGGAATACACAACTAATATATTTATCATGGAGATGCAGGTTAAAGTAATTTAGTATTATTGATCAATTCAATATATAGTGGTCTATTTGTTTATAAGAAAAAACTAGTATATTGGTGGTGATAAATTTGATGAAGTTACTGATTTATGTGAGATCCCTACAGCCATAGAAGGATTAATATATAATTTTGATGAAGACATTATAGACATGGTTTGTTTCATATGGAATGATCATGAATAATGGAATTTGGGAAAAAATACTTTAGAACAGTCATATTATTATAGGTAACACATGTTTATTTCTACTTTAATTTTTATGATTTCATAAATGTTTTTACATTTTAATTGGATTATGTTAATTATAATATGTATTTTAACTAATAAGTTAATGTTTTTTATATTATGTTAATTTTTTTATTTTATAATGTTTATCCTTATGTAACTTATCAATTAATTGATTTCGGTAAGAAACACAATTATTTTAAATCTAATATGTTAAATAAAAAAATATCATATAGGAGTATATTTAAAAAATATTATTTTTGTGTAGAAAATGATTTATTAGGTTTGAGGATACTTACTATTCACACACTAATTTTCCATTTGTTTTCAATCATTTATATCATGCCATATATTATTAATGTTCTTATCCTTTTTGTTAATTATAAAAAAATATGAATAATAAATAATTTTGTATACCTTATTTCTTGTTTGATATTTATTAGTTTTTTTTTAAAATTTATATGTAGTAATTAGATTTGTATATTTGTGTACTAATTGTTTATTGATTTCATTTATATGATAATGATATATAAAATTATCTAATCCACCACATACTTTTGGTGATGATCATACTCATACATTTGTGGAAGAACGTACACTTGAAAATGTGTATGAGCCTCCTCATCCTTCATTTCAAGAGACATATACATCCATAAGGAAAAGGTATTCAAGTGTTGGTAAACATAGAAGTACATGTTTACCAAAATTATCAGTTTCCTTTAGTAAGGACCAGAGCATACTAGTAGAGTTTGATGATATTGATATTATAAGAGATATAAAATAAAAAAAAATCATGAATTTTATGTAATTACAAGTAAAAGGAAAATATAGTATTATGATTGATGAATAGAGAAGTGTTTAAAAATTGAGAAAAGTCACTTATGGTAGAACTTTTTGGTAGGATTGTTAGTTATTATTTTACTTATCTTCAAATTTTTGTAGTAACATGTTTTCCCCTTCTTATCAAATGATGTATGATATACCTAATACTGGAGGATTCAGTAGGGAATGTTTATCATAGGTTTTTATGAGAAGGAGGGATTTTAAATCAACCCCCACATCAGATTTTATTTTTGGGAATAGAAAATTTCATAATCCTTGTGATATATATACATTTATAGATGAAGATATAGGGAATAAATTTTTAAAATTTTGTGATGGGAAAAAAAATTTGTATGTGAGATGTTTCCGTTCAAACAAATTTTATATTAATGACTTGTTTATTCTGAATTTATAGTAATTGACGAGATCTCATCATGAAATTCAATATAGAAATGAATACTCTCATACATTATCTCATGGAGGGTATACATTATTGGAAGAACAAATAATAGCTAAAATATATATCATTTGTAAGAGTCGTGTAACACCCCAATATTTCGTAGTAAACTATTTTCTTTAAAGTAATTCAATAGCATGCACTACAAGAAACACCGAGTTTGAGTGCACAACAACTTACCAAACTAGTTGTTCAAAAGTGGTTATGAATAGTATTAACTGATTTCTGAATTTTATATATGCCATATAATCTTAGAATCCATATTATGTGTTTCTTAGATATAATATAAGAACAAATTCATTTTTTAAGATAAAAGAAGTATTTTTCAAAAAAATGAAATTTTACCACCTTCTAATGGAAAACACTTTTTCAAACCAACATATGACACTTTTATATATTCAATTTAATGAAAATAAATTCTTCTTTAGAGTCAGGACATAAAAATTATTTTGAATAAATTATTGGTACTTTTCTGATAACTTTCATATTTTGATAAATACTGAAAAATACTAAATTTTAATTGAAAACAACTTTTTAAATAGAAATAATTTATATGGTTAAATTATGCATTTGAATGGTTTTGAAGTATAATTATATTATATTCTTTTCATTTAATACAATATTGGTCATTATAAGAAATTTCACATTTAAATTTGACATAAACACATGTTAATCTTTTGAATGTTTTTACTTTTTAAAAATCCACTTTTCGGTTTCGACAATGCGAATTAATTTTTAATTAATTAATGAAACTTCTATGATTTTAATTTGGTAAAATAGATATCATTTTTGAATTCGGAATTTCAAAATTATCTTAGGGTCAAGTTTTTGTATTTTTCTGAAAACATTTTATTTTTATGAATAGTGAAAAACACTGCGTTATAGTTTAAAACAAACTTTTTATTTAAATTGTTATTTATTTTAATTAAATTTATTTTAAGACAAAATATATATATATATATAATACCTATATAAGTTCAATTTTATTCATTAGTGTCATTTTATAATAAAATTTGATGTTTAAAATTTTATTGAACTTTTTACCGTCTTTTACCCACCTTCTAAGAGCATTTGCGAATTGTCATAAAACATAATTTTACTGCTTCTGTGAGTTTCATTTCAAAAATCCAAGAGAAACGATTTAAATTATTTTGTAAAATTTGGTTCAACAATATGAAAGTAATTTTTGGTGAATAGTAACTGTTGACTTTTATTTACCACGGTTAAAAGTAAATGGGGTAATTAAGGGTAAAAATGATATTATATTTACCCTAATACATGTACTACTGTTTTTGTATAAGTTTAATTAGACCAAAAACTTCCTTAGTAATAAAATATTATCCGCTTTGGTCCACATGGATTAGATTATGACATTTATTATTATTTTACTTCAAGAAGAGTTAAAAGAGTTAAATTCAAAGTTGAATAACTAAACCATTTTTAATATAGAGTTATTCGTAAGATAAATTTGACCGAAAGTATTTATTAGAAATATAAAATTATTTCCAACATAATGGTATTTTATTTATAATTTTTAGAAATTAAATAATTAAATTTATATATGACGCAATGATGATGTAGTAATTACCTTATTAATAAAAGATTAAAATAATTGACAATATAAATATCCAAATAAATGTAATTTGAGACATTTTATGGTTTACACTAACATTATTGGTTAATATGACATGTTAGGGTTGATTAAAAAAAATTTGTAAGTAATCATACTGTTATGATTTTTAAATAAACCAAATACTAAATAATGTCAAAATTGACATAAATGAGTTTTTAAAAAAAATACTATATTATTGGTTGATATAATATTACAAAAAATATAAGGTTCATACAAAGGGATTAAATGATGTTATATATGTGATTAATGAACCAATTTATGTTCTCTTGGAAGTTTTTAGTAAGTTTATTAAACATATAGTGTAATAATACAAGAAGACACGGTAAAAGTTAAACTATTTAACTAAGAGTTAAATCCAAAAGATAAGGCTAAAATTGTACCCTAAACTTGCCTAAAACCTATTGGAACACATGTTTTAGACCTTTCTCCACCTTATCCTCCAAATAAATCATTTTTTCCATTATAAAACGTAAATGATTTCATTATAAAATAATATTTCAATGTTTTCCTAAAGTGACCCCCACCTCTCTTATAAAAGGGTACTTCCCCTTCTCTTAATTTTACACTGCCAAATCCATTTGTCTCAGAAAAACCCTACCCAAATATCCTAAAATATTTCCCCACATCAACGTAGAGTCCTTAATTTAATCAGAAATTCAAAATAAGGATCCCTTTTTGTCAACTCAAAAAAATACCCGAGGAAGAGGTAATAATTTCACCACCCTCATTCAAGTTCTTTTCTTCTTCCACTTCCTCTTTATTTTTTTTATTTTCATACCAAAATAATAACTCAAGTAACTTTTACATACTGTGATTTTATTATAAATATGTTACAACCATATTTGTTATACTATTCATCTTATAAATGACAAAGTCAGCATACGTGCG
The DNA here is from genome assembly GCA_963277665.1 of Viscum album. Taxonomy (NCBI): domain Eukaryota; kingdom Viridiplantae; phylum Streptophyta; class Magnoliopsida; order Santalales; family Viscaceae; genus Viscum; species Viscum album. The sequence continues at coordinate 439,929,488 of OY728119.1, forward strand.
TACGTACGGCTTATCGTCTCCACGTCATGGTGTAGTTTGTTATTCAACAACATCATTTTTTGGATGGGTATGATAAGGATTATAACTAATTTAAATAATAAATATAACATTATAATGATTCATTATATATTATATATCATCCAATTTCATATGATTTCACCATCAATATAATGATATTGTCGCTCATGCGTACGTACGGATTACCGTCTCTACGAACGCGATGAGATTCATTCTCCATCAAAATAATTCAAAGATAATTTTCATTTTATGATTAAAAATAATGTTTATGTACATAATATATTTCTATATATTAGTCAAATACATAATATCCATAACAAACATGGATTACATAAGAAATCATATAAAAGAAAACGAATCAGTTAACACCCAAAACGATGATACTACTGAAATATTATTAACGAAGAAATATTAGAAGATCATATATGATATCATATTTATATATTTGGTTCTATTATAATTTAATAACAATTATTTCACCATTATAAATGAGGTTAACCTACCCTATACTAAGTAAATGTACATGGTAAGAGGTTTCTTATCTCACTTTTCATTCTGTGAGATTTCCATTGTTCGCCGCTTATTTATTGTGTGTGGTGTATTGGCTAATTCCAATTGACAAATATTATCATGATTCTATTTATATTCAGGGTATTATGTGATTCATTTGGTTTTTATTAACTTTTGGTCATACGACTCGATTTATTACAACATGGTAAGGGGTTTTCATCTCATTTCTTATTTCCGTGAGATTCATTCTATATTGCCACTATTTCATTTTGTGTGGTATATGTACTAACCATTATTGTATTTCTTATGTAATATATTTTAATTTATGGGTGTTTAAATCTTAATTGTATCATTATTCTTCCATGGGGTGTGTGTTTCATAAGTCACCAAATCGGTAAGGGAATTTCTAATTTTGATTTCCACTCATTGGGTTTTACACAAACATCATTGATTATTTTACTCCAAGATTATGTGTGAAATAACTGAATATTTATTTATGTAGTAATTTCCTCTCCCCTCTGTGTGGATATTCTTTTGATACACATAATCAATATATTGATAAATACTCAAGTCATCTTTATGAACATGATAAGAGTAATCTTAACTCAATTTTCATTCATTGACTTAAACATCCAAGCCATTGGTGTTGTGGATACAAGAATATGTGTGAATGTCCTATGATTGTTTTACACTGATTTTCCAATAATATTTAGTGTATTTATATTTTTCACACATAATTATTTCATTTATTTATCCTTAACCTAAAGATACGGTCTTTATAAGGGATTTCATGTCAACTTATATTCCATTGAGACTTCATTATTGTTATCTACCAATTCACATTTATTTAGTGTATATACTATACTTTAAAATAATATATCATGAATACCTTTATTCTCATGATATTATAAAGTTTTATTACCTCAAGTATTTGTATCCAAGCATGTATCATTTGGTTACAATTCTAACTAAAATATCATTTTAAATGTTTTAAAAATTTATACTTATAAATCATTCTCATTAATGTCCATGTTTTAAAAATGGTTTTTAAGGATTTATTTATATGTAAATTAATGTTTTAAAATTAAAATTCCTTTTAAAAGTTTCATATTAGTATGGGACACATTGATTCAAAAATATATTTTAAACAGATTCTTGATAAATAGTGATACTTTTAAATGTTTTTAAGGAAAAGGGGGATATTTCCCTCAAATAGTTTTGATGATTATTTTCATCTATGTCAATTTCCTTCATTATTCTCAATTTTGGATTATTTATTATAATAAAATCTTTCATATTGTATTGAATGAGTTATGTTTGACTATGGATGTGCTATTTTTATAACATTCATGGTTTGTGGATTAAGTATTGACATTTTATATGATAGTTTAATACGAATGTTTATGTTGTGTTTCATCATTTTCATATGAGGAATGAATTGGACTTAGTAATTGACAGGTGGAGCCTGATATATCTCATCGATGCATCGGTAGGTCTCATGAGACAAACTAGTGTCTTGGCACATGGCCTTCACAAAATCTTATTTGTAGTCTTGGCACAAGGCCTTAACTATATGGTTATGAAGTCTGGCATTATGCATTCCTTCAATATAAAACTTGATATTGATATTACATGTGATTATTCGACTAGTAGAATATCTAGGTGAATAAGTAAATGGAATTATTTGATTTATCTTTACCATATTATATTGAATTTTATGTTTAAAATGCTTCTGTTCTAGTCTTATACATTGCCTTAAATGTTTGTTCTTATTTATGATAGTTTCCACTATATTTTTATCTTTACTAAGAATCTAACATCATCACTTTCTTATGTTTTATTTTTCCCAGGATGAAAAGAATTATATTATGATTAACCTGTAGGAATATGATAAGAGATATAAGAGTGTTCCAAGAGGAAACAATTTTTTTTTATTTCATGATGTAATGTAAAACTTATGTATGTACCTAGTACATCCAAGGATACTAAACTGATCATTATTTTTGGGAAATAATTCCTTGTATCATGCCAATGTATTAAAATAATGCACCGACTCTGGGCTTCTAGGGTCAGGGCATCACATTGGATATCAGAGGAAATTTAGTACAAACCTTGTAATCTAGATTTCGAGATTAAAACTTTGATTTGGAAACACTACCCTAAGATATACATTGAGGTTAGTATAGAGGAACATCCAAAAAATTTGGTAATGTAAATATTATGTGGATTTTCGAAAAAATACATCCCTGTATGAATACGAGAAGGTAGAGGAGGCTCTCGCACAAATGTACCTAGAAGTTAAAACTCCGAAAATTTGTTTCGGGCTTGACCTCGGGTATCATGGTACATGAAAAGGGGCCTTGCTGGACTCTTGGTTACGACACTCTCAAAGTATATTCATAGAATAATTCACATTTTCATTACAAATAGATTTGAAATATTTTAATATAATATGGGAATAAATAAACTCGGGTAATCAAAAGGTGTTTTAAATTGAAAACAATAAGTTATTATATATTATAAATGATTTTATGACTCACATTATGCTTTATTGTGTTAGTCGATGGCAGGATTCCACAGATTTCATAGTAATATTGAACATGATGTACAAGGAGGGAACTATGGTGGAAATGAGAAACGAAATGGATTTTTAATATGTGTAAAAGATATCATGTTCATGTTGAATCTTTTTTCCCAAAATATTATCAACAATATATATATTAAACAACTCCCAGACTCAACAAAGAAGAGAAAGGTGGTGAATGATAAGAGCTCCAGTAGTGGAGACCATAGAGAAAAGAAAGTTCAATTTATATCATGCAGGAAATGTTGAAAGAGACACCTAGGAAATCATCTCAATGGAAAAAAATGGTTTATTTGTGGGAAAGAAGGATATAAAGTAATGTATTGTTGTGGAAAAATGAAGTGTACTATGGAAGAAATAAAAAAACAATCCCAAGAATCCATTTATAGTAATTTTCCATAAATGTAGTGGACCTTGGAATTACCCGAGTGAATACCCAATTCTTTATGATAAACTCTTGGTCAAGGAAGAACTTATATGGAAATAAAAGGATGGAAAAATGTTTAAAATTATTATTGCTTATTGTTGATGGGATTACATTAGAAGACATTTCTCTTGTATGTGTAACCCTGCAGTTATTATGTGAATGTGATATTTTAGGAATAATAATCTTTTCTATTATAGTAATTAATAACCAATTGGGTTTATATGATCCTTGAATTTGAGAAAATTACAAGTTATTAAATTTTGGGATGAAAATGCGATGTACGATATAACATTTGTGGTGAAATAATGTTTTCGTTATTTTGAAGAATTTTTCTCATTTTGGGAATGTTATAAAATATTGTTTTTCAAAAAGGACAATACGCAGACTGTGTGACAACCCATCATGTTGGACAAAGCTCCGGGAATCAAACCCACAACCAGAGTGAAAATGGGATTTATTGCCTACCACTAGACTACATGAAGTCCCTAGTTAGTGTGACTAATTATTTTTAGTTAAATGATTTTATTGATCAATAATAAGTGGATTTGGGATAATATGTATTGTCAAATGGATATCCTTAGTATGGGAAAATGATTTGATGATTAAGTGATAAATGTTATTTTAGAAGACATTCACTCTGTTGGTAACATTATATGCCTAAGGAAAATAGAATACTATGAGATTTAATTTGAGGAGTAATGGTGGATTTTTATCTATGTTTTTTGTGGATTTATAGAGATTTCGGTTATTTATGGAAATGATTAACCGATCATAGAGAATATGTGATTAGGTTAATTATTTTATGTATGTGACATTAAGAGTGGTAGATGTTATTTAGAGATACAATTTAACTTGGTAGAATACATAATCAAATTACTCTATGTATTGGGTTTTAATATTAGTTTAGATTATATTTAATGATTTTAAAGACAATTATTTATTGAATGGAATTTATTGAACTTTGGGTATTGTTGGTTTAATTTTAGAAATTAAGATTAATATTTCTTTTTCTAAAAGATTATCCTTTTTGGTGATCATCTGATCTTGTAATAACAATTTTTTTTGGTTAATCTTTAATGAAAATGTAATTATATAGTTTACCCATTGTGGATCATGTGATTCTCTAGAAGTTTATTCTAGTGATTCAGGTGTGACCGAGTCATCTTGAATACACATCGTTTGAAAAAAAAAAGTTAGTGGTAGAAATTTATTAATGGAAAAAACCCAAAATAAAAATTAAATATATCTCTTTATGTTCATAGTCAATATCATAAATAAATTCCTGAAATTTATGAAATGGAACTTAAAACAAAAAAAACCTTTTTTGTTTACATTTCGTACTGGGAAACTAATGACTGTTTATCCAATCACAAGTTTGTGGTTTTCTTTTTGTTAACTTTCTCCGGATCATTTTTTCTATCACTCTACATTAGAATATGACACTTACCTTTTCTTCCATATCCATTTTTTCCTACATGGAATCATATTATCGGTTATCTCGGGTGACCTTTGTACTTCTCTTTCTTTCTTTTAAAGTAATAGTTTTATTTACTCTTTTTCCGATGTGGGAATTTCAATGAAGTTCCAAAGCGCAATTTTAAAATTGAGAGGATGAAATTTACAAAAGGGGGGAAGAATGTAACACCCCAAGATTTCATAGTAAGTAATTTTCTGTAAAGTAATTCAGTAGCTAGTGCTACACGCAACGCCTAGTTTGGGCGCACCACGGATTACCAAACTAGTCGTTCAAATGTTTTTATGAATAGTATTTACTGAATTTTTAATTTTATATACTCCATATAATTTTAGAATCCATATCATGTGTTTCTTAGACATAATATAAGAACAAATTAATTTTTTAAGATAAAATAATTATTTTTCAAAAAAATGCATTTTTACCACCTTATAATGAAAACCCCTTTTTAAAACCAATATTTGACACTTTTATATATTCAATTTAATGAAATTAAATTCTTCTTTTTAATTGGTACATAAATATTTATTTTGAATAAATTTTTGGTACTTTTCTTATAACTTTCATATTTTAATGAATAGTGAAAAATACTAAATTTTAATTGAAAACAACTTTTTTAATCGAAATAATTTATAGGGTTAAATTATGAATTTAATGGTTTGGAACTATAATTATATTATATTTATATCATTTAATACAATTAAGGTCATTATATGTAATTTTAAATTTATATTTGACATAAACGCATGTTAATCGTTTGAGAGTTTTTACTTTTTAAAAACACGCTTTTCGGTTTCGACGACAGGAATTAAATTTAAATTAATTAATTCAACTTATGTATTTTCAATTTGGTAAAATAGTATTCATTTTTGAATTTGGAATATCAAAATTAACTTAAGTGGAATTTTTGGTATTTTTCTGAAAACATTCAATATTTTTATGAATAGTGAATAACATTGCGTTATAGTTTAAAACCGACTTTTATTTAAATAATTATTCATTTTATTTAAATTTATTTTAAGTAAAAATAGATATATAATTCCTATATAAGGTCAATGTAATTCATTGGATTCATTTTATAATAAAATTAAATGAATAAATGTTTATTGAACTTTTTACCGTCTTTTACCCATCTTCTAGGAGCATTTGCAAATTTGCATAAAAATTAAATTTACTGCTTATATGAGTTTAATTTCAAAAATCTGAGAGACATTGTAGACATCAGTACGTAAAATGTGGTTCAATAAAATGAAAATAATTTTTGGGGAATTGTAACTTTTGACTTCTATTTACCACGGTTACAAGTAAATAGGGTAGGTAAGGGTAAAAATGATATTATAATTACCCTAACACATGTAATAATTCTATTGGATAAGTGTAATTCGACCAAAAAAACCTTAGGAATAAAATATTAACCTCTTTTTTACACTTGGATTAGATTAGGACATTTATTATTATTTTATTTAAATAAGAGTTAAAAGAGTTTAATTCAATGTTCAATAACTAAATCATTTTTAATATAGGGTTATACGTTGGATAAATTCGACTATAAATATTAATTAGAAAGATAAAAGTATTTCCTACAAAATATTTTTATATTTATAATTTTTAGACATTAAATAATGAAATTTATATATTACACAATGATGATGCAGTAATTACCTTATTAATGAAAGATTAAAATAATTGATATTACATATATCCAAATAAACATAATTTGAGACTTTTGATAAATTTATCTAATTTCATAGGTTAATATGACATGTTATAGTTGATTAAATAATTTTTTTCAAATTAATCATGCTGTTATGATTATCAAAAAAACCAAATACTAAATAATGTCAAAATTTTCATAAATGATTTTTTAAAACAAATACTATATTATTGGTTGATATTGAATTTATAAAACTCTAAGGTTCAGAAAAAGGGAATAAATAATATTATATATTTAATAAATGAACCTCTTGAGGTTCTTGTGGAAGTTTATAGTAATCTTATTAGACATATAGTGTAAGGATACAAGAAGACATGGTAAATGATTAACAATTTAACTAACAGTTATATCTAAAAGATAAGGTTAAAATGGTAACCTAAACATGTATAAAACCTATTTGTTGAGCGTTTTTTGACCCATCCCCACCTTATCTTCTAAATAAATCATTTTGGAGCCATTAGAAACCGAAAATGTTTTTATTATAAAATAATATTTCCAGGTTTTCCTAAAGTGACCCTCACCTCTCTTATAAAAAAAGTACTTCCCATTCTCTTAATTTGACACCTCTAGGTCCATTTGTATCATCCAGAAACTACCCGAATATCCTCCCAACTTCCCTCACCTAAACCTAGAGTCCTTACTTTGATCATAAAGCTAACCTATGGATCCCTTTTGATCTACCCAAAAGGAAACACCCGAGGAAGAGGAAATAATTTCACCACCCTCTTTCAAGTTCTTTTCTTCTTCCACTTCCTCTTTCTTTTTTTTGTTTCCATACAAAAATAACAACACCATTAACTTATACACAATTTTTTGTTATTATAAATATGGTACAACCATATTTTTTATTCTATCCAACCTATAAATAACAAAGTCACAATATGTGCGTACGTACGGCTTACCGTCTCCACGTCGTGGTGTAGTTTGTTATTCAACAACTTCATTATTTGGATGGGTATAATAATGATTATAACTGATGTAAATAATAAATATAAAATGATAATGATTCTGTATATATGATATAACATTCAATTACATATGAGTTCACCATCAATATAATGATAGTGTCGCTTGTGCGTACGTACGGATTACCGTCTCCATGAATGCGATGAGATTCATTCCCCATCATAATCATTCAAGAATAATTTTAATTTTATGGTTAAAAATAATATTTATAAACATAATATAATTAATTATATTAATCAAATAAATAATATCCATAACAAACATGGCTTACATAACCAATCATATAATGGAAAATGAATCAGTTAACACCTGAAATGATGATACTACTGAAATATTATTAACAAAGAAATATTAAAAGATCATATATGATATAATATTTATGTATTTTGTTCTTTTATAATATAATAACAATTATTTAACCATTATAAAGGTGTTTAACCTACCCTATACTAATGAAAAGTACAATTTAATGGGTTTCTTATCTTACTGTTAATTCTGTGATATTTCTATTGTTCGCCACTTATTTATTTCATGTTGTGTATTGTGTCCTAACAATTGAAATATATTATCATTATTCTCTTTATATTCATCGGATTATATGATTCATTTGGTGTTTATTAGCTTTTGGTCATACGAATCAATTGATTATAACATGATAAGGGGTTTTTATATCACTTCTTATTCCCATGAGATTCATGAAATATTGTCACTATTTCCTTTTGTGTGGTGTGTGTTGTGCCCATGATTGTATTAATTATGTAATATAAATTAATTTATGGGTATTTAAATATTCATTTTATGACCATTCTTTCATGGTGTGTATGTTTCTTAAGTCATTAAATCAGTAATGGGATTTCTAATTTCGATTTCCACTCATTGGGTTTTACACAAACTTCATTGATTAATTTACTCCAAGATTATGCTTGAAATCACTATTCATTTATTTATGTATTAATTTCCACTACCCTATGTGTGGATATTATTTGTCTACACATAATCACTCCGTTGTTAAATTCTCAAGTCATCGATATGAACATGATAAGAGTAATCTTAACTCAATTTTCATTCATTGAGTTGAATATCAAAGTCATTAGTGTTGTTGTTACAAGAATATGTGTGAATGTCCTATGATTGTTTTACAATTAATATCCAATCATATTTAGTGTATTTATATTTTTCACACTTAATTATGTCATTGATTTATCCTTAACTTAAGGATACGGTCTTTATAAGGGATTTCATCTCAACTTACATTATATTGAGAGTTCTTTGTTGTTATGCACCAATTCACTTTTATTGGGTGTATATATTATACATGGACATAAAATATCATGAATACCTATATTAGCATGATATTATTATGTTTTTATTACCTCAATTATTTGTATTCAAGCATCTCTCATTTGGTTAGGAACTCTAACTAAAATATCATTTTAAATGTTTTAAAAGTTTATTTTTCTAAATCCTTCTCATTAATGTCCATGTTTTAAAAATGGTTTTAATGATTTATTTATATGGACATTAATTTTTTAAAATTAAAATTCCTATTAAAAGTTTCAATGTGGTATATGAAACTTTGATTCAAAAATATATTTTAAACAGCTTCTTGACAAATAGTAATACTTTTAAATGTTTTCAAGAAGAATGGGGATATTTCTCTCAATTAGTTTTGATGATTATTTTAATCTATGTTAATATTATTCATTATTCTCTATTGAGGTTAATTTATTATAATACAATCTTCCATATTGTATTGAATGAGTTATGTTTGACTGTGGATGTGCTATTGTTATACCATTCATGGTTTGTGGTTAAAGTATTGACATTTCATATGCTAGTTTAATATGAATGTTTTTTTATGTTTCAAAATTTTCATATGAGGAATGCATTGGACATAGTAATTGATGGGTGGAGCCTGCTATAGCTTCTCGATGCATCGGTAAGTCTCATGAGACAAACCAGTGTCTTGGCACAAGACCGTGAAAAAATATTATTTGTAGTCTTGGCACAAGGCGTTGATTATATGGTTATGAAGTCTCGCATTATGCATTCCGTCATTATTAAATTGGATATTGATATTACATGTGATTATTGGACTGGTAGAATATCCATGGGAATAATTAAATGGAATTATTTGATTTGTCTTTGCCATATTATGTTGAATTTTATGTTTAAAAGGAATGTGTTATAGTCTTATACATTGCTTTAAATGTTTGTTCTTATTTATGATAGTTTCAGCTATACTGTTATCCATACTAAGCATCTGAGCTCACCCCTTTCTTATGTTTTATTTTTCCCAGGATGAAAAGAAGTATGTTACGATTAACCTATAGGAACAGGCTAAGGGATATAAGAGTGTTCAAATTGGACACAATGTTGTTTTTTATTTCATGATATAATATAAAACTTATGTATTTATCTAGTACTTACAAGGCTGTTAAATTTAACGTTATTTCGGGACATGATTACTTGTGTCATGCAAATGTATTAAAATAATGCACCGATTATGGGCTTCTATGCATGGGGTGTCTCAAGTTGAGGGTTATAGTTGACAGGATTGTGATATGTTTACTTTATTTATTTATTTATATTAAATCATTTATTTATACATTGTGATTAATTATATATTTTTTAAAATATTATATATAAGATTCTCTTAAGGAGATAAGCACATAGGGGGTATTTATAAGTAAGGGTAATAAGGATATTTTAGCTACAGTATTGGGAAATCCTAAATAGTTTGGTCATATATGACGATACCTGGAAGGTGTATCGGTAAAAAAACATTACCACACTCTGAAGCTTCTTCAATGGAAAATTTTTATAAAAAATATAATATTTGGAAGCTAAATTTTATGATATTCATGTTATTATGGATGACAAGATCAGATCATTTGTACATCCAATGTTTGTAGACATGCAATGAAAGTTTTAGAGTGATAATCATATCCGTCCACCTCTAGCAGTAGATCCCACTCCTTTTACTATCATACTCATAGACCTCTATTGGTATACCCCACTCCTTAAACCACTCTTACACCCCCTCATCAATATCATTCCAGTTATTGTGATTTATATGCTGATGATCCCTAACATCATATTGATACACATGGGGTGATATTTTATATTGTAAATAACAATCATTATCAACCGATAGAGAAAGAGAATCATAGGATCACTGTACAGGATATTATATATAGTTCAGTAGGAATACCATTTCCTAGAGATGATGTGGGTACAATAGTACAATGTATCAACCATTTTTTACTTTGTACATCTATACATATTTGAAAAATTACCATAGAGTTATGATTATATGTTATAATCTATTTCATTTTTCTATTAGATTTTGTTTCATTTAAATTTTTATATATTTAACTATTTTTTTATGTTAATACAATAAATGTAATGATGTAGATTATAGACAGCAACAAATATAATTGTTTATGACTAAAAATAAAATTTCAACTAGTCTTCATGGATTTTTAACATATTCAAATATTTTGTAGATGTTTTGAGATTCCAATGGAAGAGGGTGTTTGTGGGTGTGAAATTACTGTAGTGATTTTGAAAAAATATATCATAGAGCTTGTAACTAGGGATCGGTTGAGAATCAACATGATTCATGTTTTTTCAATGTAAGTTGATTGAAAAAATTCCATTCATTTAATTAATTAAAAATATATATTTATTTTTGTTTTGTATTAGGTATATTTATAAAATTTGAACTCAACATGGAATGATAGAATTATATGAATTTAGGGATCAACATTTTGTGTTACCTATAGAGATGATGATGAAATATGCATAAAGAATAGTTTATATTAATGAAATATTTCAAAATAATGTAATAATTAAATGTTGTATTTTTCTTTATCTTCAAGATTATAAAACATATATACCGAAAAAATATTGTATATCTCTAACAATGATAAAAAATCACATTAAATTTTCTTATCTATCTATATCCATTGGATATTGGGTTTTTGTTCCAATAGGGAATACACTTTACTAGATGTTCTATATCCATAGTAAAGTATAAGAAAATTTTATGTACATATTGAACACATAAGTTTGAATATTTTAATGCCAGATTATATTATTAATACTTTTTTATACTATTTTAAAATAGCGAATGTAATTTCTTTAGAGAAACTATAATAAGGAAGAGCGCCAAGATCTGATTTGTAAAAGAAAATGTGAATTTTCATTTATAGTTATAATATTTTACATATATTAATTAAAACATTATTTTGAATTGAATTATTATATTAAAAATAATATTCCCTAACAATATTGTGTAATGTAATATGGATACTATTTCTTATGATTTATGTTTGAAATAATGTCAACTGGGATAGTTCTGATGTTTCAAAAGGTTATATTTTTTATAAAATTTCCCTTAATATTGTATACATTTTATTCAGAATATATATTCAATGATCTTATTTAAATTTGTATCTTTTTTGACTGTTATCCATATAGTGTAAAGGAGCTAAGACACTTGAAAAAAGTAATGGGATAATTATTTCACATGTTTGATCGGATTTTAGTTTATTTGTGATATATATTATAAATATGAAAGTTAAAATTGTAAGTGTATGTTCTACTATTTTTTTATGGTGTGTTGATGCTCCATTCATTAACAGAGTTTAATGACTGAAAGAGGGAAATACCTTAGTCCAAAGTGATTCATCCTTTGAAGAAACATCAAAAATCGACAAAGGCATGAAGAAGAATTTATTCCCACTTGGGTCGCGCAAGTTTCATCATGGTCGTGAAAGTATAATTGTGCGCTGCATAGTGGTCATACAGGTGACTTTCATGCCCTATTTGATTTTTTCCCAAGGTCTTCCCTGGCCTATAAATACCCCTGGTGGGCCCCCTATTTCAGGGACGGAAAAATTCCAAAAATCAGATTTAAGATTTGGTCACCCTAGTCTCTGCTTGAAGCCTTCCGGTCATTTCTATGGTGATTTCATACCTAGAATGGAAGATCTAAACAGTGGAAACAAGGCATAAGTGTTGAAACTCATCAACACTTGTGTGCCTAAGTGGCCAGCCCTTAAGGGAAATGGCCACACTTGCGTGTCACCCTATCCTTTCAATAAAACATGTGTGCCACTCTTTTGGAAGCCTTTAAGGATAAAACTAAGGGATTGAACCAAGCCTCTCCCACGTTTTACGCAAAGGGTTGATAGTCGTGCAAGTACCCATGTGTCATGTAAGTTTACTTGCACGACCATGACTTGCGCGCCCACGCAGGGCTTGCGCACCTCACTCTTTTTGGGTTCCCCTACGTCTTATTCACCTCTCTTATTAAAATCTACCTCTCCTATTCAAGATTTAGTCATCAAGACACTCTTCAAAGCCATTTTATGGAATGTTTCCTTGATTGGATTCCTTATGTGAAAAGAAATATGTGGAACATTTCTCAAAACATAGTGATGTACATATCGTTATATCACTAAAGTAAGAGATTTGATTCATTCAACCTCATTCTTTAAGATGAGTGGATCTATAACCTTGGATTTCTTCTCAAAAGTAAGTCCCAATCTCAAATGCCCAAATAAGGGAATCTTCCTTAGGAGTAAGCCCCAAATCTCCTAACCTGGGCCTCCTTTTTAGGAGTAATCCCCAGTCTTCAAGTTCCCTTAATTTTGGGAATCCTCCTCAGGAGTAAGCCCCAAGTTCCTAAAGTTCTCAAATTCCCAAATATGGGCATCCTCCTCAAGAGTAATCCCCAATCATAATTCCCTTAACATGGGCCTCCTATTTAAGATTAATCCCCAGTTCTCAAGTCCCTTTAACCTGGGCCTCCTTATCAAGAATAAGCCCCAGTCATAATTTCCCATAAACAGTCTTAAGTTACTTTTGATTTGGGCTTTATTATTATGAGTAAAACCCAATCATAAGTCCCTTCTAATTTGGGAATCCTTCTCAGGAGTAAGCCCTAAGTTATGTATCCAAATCTCCATAAAGCACATATACCTTTATGGACCTTGTTCCCAGGTTTCATCCCTGAAGTAAATCCTAATCTTCATCTATTATTGGGCAGTCATACATACATAATCCCCACATCATTTATTATGATGGAATAATTGTTAGGTTTTACCAATACCTCTTGTTTCTCACACCGAGCATGAATCATGTGAGCTTAGAGTGTAAAAGAAATCATGACATCTTTCTTTGAGCCATCAATCATGCATAAACCTCATACTTCTCTACTCGAACAATGTGGGTTCTGATTCCTTTTCCAAATCAAAGGATACGTAGGTAGCCCATCTGCGGGTATGATCCCAACTTTGAAATAAATCTATGTCCTTATGAATGACAATAAACTTCAAGTGCCCCACTTAGTGGCTTTAAAACATGTATGGTTATCATAATGACCAAGAGATTTATATATAATGTGTCGAAGGATACCATTGACTAAGAATCTCTAAACAAATACAGTTGATTCTCTATCGATGAAGAACCTCGAATACATATAAAAGATTTTCTAAATCACCTACATATTAATCATTGATTTTCAGATTTAAAGGATGGCACATTTTCGTACTTGGTAATTTAATAAGTATTCATGAATATAACTTAAATCTATATAGAGAGTCCCGAAGTAGATAATAATTCCCCATAAAAAGGTGTGATTATTCTGACCTCCCATCCTCTCGACCAATGTAAATTCTTAAGCCTCGTCAGTTTATGACTAATGAGAACCTACCTTTGGAATGTAGGTCCAAATGGATATGGAATCATTGGATGTTTCTAGTTCTATGAACAAACCCATTAGAAACCTCTTGGAATGTTTGATCCTTAAATCAATGAGGTCATCCCCAATTCCATAGGAAACAAAAAATGGTGAACCCGACGTGAATCCTTAACCCAGTTAAAATGATGTTTTACTTATTTATTAGGTCCCTATTTAAACTCAATGAGAGGGCCAATAAACCAATAAATAAAACATGTGCTCATCCAAAAGATGTAGTGGTTGGACTTATCTTGATTACGTCTATTATATCAAACAGGCACTCTTTTCCAAGATCTTCTGTGTTACAGAAATGGATTCTCTTAAATTCACACATGTGAATGCCTCTGCTGTGAATACCTATACTGCTACTCCTACTGGATTTTCGTCTGCTCTGAGGACGACATCACCTACTCAGCGTCTCAACGCTAGGTATCAAATGTGCTGGTTAAGTAATATTGTCAAAAAGGTACTATTCCGACCCTAGAGGCCGCTCGACAAGCCCTTCAAGTCAATAATTCTCCCTGGTCGTCCGGACAGCGAAGATTAGTGATCAAGAAGCAGGTGGTGCCAACCACCATTTCCAACAGTTTCATGTCATTATCCCTGGAACGCAATCACCTGTCCCTCCCATATTCTGTGGAGGTGAATGAGCAGGTCCCTTAGGGCCTTAAGTCAAGGAGACAGGAGTCCTTCTAAAGTGCTACCATCAACAATCACCACCAAACTCATGTGGAAGTGCGCCCTCAACATGATGAGGGTATCATATCCAGGCGTTTAGATCAGGTTCCTCAGACCCTCGAAGGCTAGACAAACCACCAGAGGCAAAATCCGTTCAACAGTGAGCATGTTCTTATATCTTCAATTTCGAGAGAAGTCAACCAACCTAACTTGGTGGCAGGCAACGAGTGGGCACACACACCCATCCGTTTTAATTTCGCTATCCAACAGACTCGTCTGGCATCAGCACGCCAATCCTGCCAGGCAATTTTGGAGGAGTACTATAGATTGGAACATACACCAGTTTATAAATCATCAGCTAGTCAGTTGTAACACCCCAAGCTTCCTCGGTATGTTTCCTTTCGAATAATGCAATGACGTACATTGTACGCAACTTCGAGATTTTAACACACCACAACCAATCAAACTAGCCGTTATGAATAGTAATACCCACTTTTTGAAATTATATATATTTTATATTTCAAAATGGACTTCATTTTTGGATTCGGAATATCGAATTTATCCTAAGGTGAAATTTTGGTACTTTTCGGATAACTTTCATATTTTGATGAATAGTGAAAATTACTAAATTTTAATTAAAAACAACTTTTTTAATCAAAATAATTAATAGTGATAAATTGTGAATTTGAGTGGTTTTAAAGTATATTTAGAATATATTTTTACCATTTAATATAATGTTGGTCATTGGACATAATTTTACAATTAAACCGAACATAAACAAGTGTCAATCTTTTGATAGTTATTATCTCTTAAAAACACGCTTTTTGTTTTGACAGCGGGAATTAATTTTAAATTAATTTCTGCCACTTCTGTGTTTTGAATTTAGAAAAATGGATTCCATATTTGGAATCAGTATGTACAAATTGTGTAAATAGGTAACTTTTATTTTTAGACATTTTGAATAATTACTGCGGTAAATATTTTATTTACCATGGTTAAGGGTAAATCCGGTAAATAAGGGTTAAAAAAATAATATTATAATAATAATAAATTACCCTAAAATGTGTCTTAACCCTATTGGTTGATACATGGTCGACCATGGGCATCTTTGGGTCAATTTTGGGACCCCATGGATCCACTTGTAAGTGATAATGACACTTTATATTAATTAAGTTAAAATGAATACAAAAATGACACAAGCATATATCTTTTAGCAAAACAATTGTTACATAGGGTTATATATGCTGGCTTTTAGATTATAAATATTCATTAGAAAGATAAAAAGATTTAATACATAATTATATTTTATTTATAATTTTTTGACATTAAATAATTTATTTTATTTATGACACAATGATGATGCAGTAATTACTAAAATAGTAAAAAATTAACATAATTGATATTATAAATACCCAAATAATTATAATATGAACCTTTTAATGAATTAAACAAATTTTATAGGATAATATGATATATTAGGATTGATTTATTTGACTTTGTTCGAAGTAATCAATCTGTTATGAGTTTCACAAAAATCAACTAGTGAATAGTGTCAAAATTGACATAAAAGAGTTCTTAAAACAAATATTATATTATTAATTGATATTAAATTCCTAAAAATCTAAGGTTCGGCCAAGAGACTTATATTATGATAGGTTAATCATTAATGGACCACTTGGGGGTCTTTTGGATCTATATAGTATGTTTATTAACCATATTATATAAAAATACAAAGAGACATTGTAAAAGTGAAACTAATTAACTTAGAGTTAATACTTAAAGATAAGGTTAATATAAGTACCCAAACCTGTCTAAATTCTATTGGATGAGTTGTTTTCGACCTATCCCCACCTCAAACTTTGAATAGTCAACTTTGGAGCCATTGGAAACCGAATATGAATTTATTATAAATTAATATTTCTAGCTTTTCCAAAGGTGCCCCTCACCCCTCTTATAAAAGGGCACTCCTCCTTCTCATTTCCTCACACCACTCAAGCCACTTGGCTCGTCCAAACTCTGCCCAACTAATCTCCCCACATCCCTCTCCTCCTCCTTGAAGCTTCCCCTTAGGCAGAAAGCATTTCAACAAGTCCTTTGGTTCCAACCAAAGTGAGTTACCTAAATTAAAGGTAACGATTTCTCTTAAATTATTTTCATTTATTTTGCTTCTTCAACCCCCAAACTCTTTTTATTTCCCTTCTTTTGTAACAACACCAGTATCCTCAATATACTAGGATGTTGTTATAAGAAGTATTCAAACTACACATACACACAACTCCATCTAATGGATGATGAACATAATGTTTCTGTGGATGGCAAACTAACGCCTCACGAAACGATGATTGTTCAAAAACATCTTACCGCCTCTCATGGTGGCCATTATGATGGAACTGTAATTAAATATGATATTAATGATATATATTTTATATATAAGCTTCTGTAATTCCATTTTATTTCATACCATTATTCGTTTCATGTCGTATATACATACGATAATTTCATTTGAGGAAGTGCGGACTACCGCCCCCTTAAAATGATACGACTCGTTCATACCACACATGGAACGTATAAAGGATGGTGTTAATGAACTTAAGTAACATATATAAAATATTATATTATACTGGAATAGTAATATACCTATGTATCATTTGGATTCGATTCTTTTAAAATAAAAAATTAAATGGAAGTAGCGTTCGTGCGTACGTACGGACTACCGTCTCCACGAACGCGATGAGATTCATTATCCATCGTATCCATTCAAGTATAATTATCATTTAATGATTTAAAAATGATGTTTAAGTACTTGATATTATTCTGGATATGAATAAGATACAACAAACATGACTTATGTAACAAAACATATAAAAGAAAATGAGTAAGTTAACACCCGAAACGGCGTTAATACTAAGATATTATTACCAAATCAATGTTAAAAGATCATATATGATATCATATTAAAGTAAATGATTCTTGTATTATTCAATAACAATTATTTCACCATTATACAGGAGGTAAACCTACCATCGACCAAGGAAAAAGTACAAAGTAAGGGATTTTCTTATCTCACTTTTAATTCCGTGAGAATTCCATTGATCACCACTTAATTATTGCATGTGGTGTATGTGTACTGCCCATGATTGTATTCATTGTGTTATATACTTTTATTTATGGGTATTTACATCATCATGGTATGATAATTCTTTCATGGGTGTATGTTTCTTAAGTTACCTAATCAATAAGGTAATTTGAGATTTCAATTTCCACTCATTTGGCTTTACGCATTTTTCATTGATTATATTACCCCAAGATTATGTGTGGAATCACTATTCATTTGATTATGTCATAATTTCCACTCCCATTCCTGTGGATATAAGTTTGATACACATAATCACTCCATTGATAATTCTCAAGTCATTGATATGAATTTGATAAGAGTAATTTTAACTCATTCTCCATTTATTGAGTTAAACATCCAATTCGTTGGTATTGTTTTTACAAGAATATGTGTGAATATACTTTGATTGATTTACACTGAATATCCAATCATATTTAGTGTATTTATATTTGTCACACATAATTATGTCGTTGATTTATCCTTAACCAAAGGATACAACCTTTATGAGAGATTTCATCTCAATTTACATTCCATTGAGACTTCTTTGATGATATACACCAAATCACTTTTATGTGGTGTATATAATGTACTTTGACATAGTATATCATGAATTCCTTTATTCTCATGATATTACAATGTTTTGATTACCTCAATTATTTGTATTCAAGTGTCTCTCTTTTGGTTAGAAACTCTAACTAAAATACCATTTTAAAATGTTTTAAAGAATTATTCTTCTAAATCATGCTCATTAATGTCCATATTTTAAAAATGGTTTTAATGATTTATTTATATGGACATTAAAGTTTTAAAATTAAAAATCCTTTTAAAAAGTTTCAAAGTGGTATGGGACACTTTGATTCAAAAATCTATTTTTAAATGGCTTTTTGACAAATAGTGTGACTTTTAAATGATTTCAAGAAAAGGGGGATATTTCTCTCAAATAGTTTTGATGATTATTTTCATCTATGTCAATATCCTTCATTATTCTTGATTGAGGTTAATGTGATACAATACAATCTTCCATATTGTATCGAATGAGTTATGTTTGACTGTGGATGTGCTATTTTTATACCATTCAAGGTTTGTGGTAAAAGTATTGACATTTCATATGCTAGTTTCAATACGAATGTTTATGTTATGTTTAAACTTGTTCATATGAGGAATGCATTGGACTTAATAAGTGACGGGTGGAGCCCGCTATAGCTCCTCGATGCATCGGTAGGTCTCATGAGACAAACTAGTGTCTTGGCACAAGGCCTTGGCAAAATCTTATTTGTAGTCTTGGCACGAGGCCTTGGCTATGTGGTTATGATAGTCTGGCATTATGCATTCCATCATTATGAAAGTAGTTATTGATATTGTATGTGATCATTCGACTAGTAGAATATCCATGTGAGTAAGTAAATGGCATTATTTCATTTTACCTTCGCCATTTTATGCTGAAGTTTAAATTTAAAAGGATTTTGTTTTAGTTATAAATTGCCTTAAGTGTTTATGCTTATTTATGAAAGCTTCTGCTATAATGTTATCCTTACTGAGCATCCGAGCTCACCCCTTTCAATGTTTTATTTTTCCCAGGATTATGAAGAAGTAATTTATGAATGACCTGCAGAGATAGTATGAGGGGATATGAAGACAAGATGTTTTTTTTATGATGTAATGTAAAAATTTATGGATGTATCTAGTTACTCCAAGGATACTAAACTAATCGGTCTTTCGAGACTTGATCTTTCTCATAATCATGCCAATGTTATGTAATAATGCACCGACTCTAGGTAATTAGGGTCGGGGCGTTACAGTTGGTATCAGAGGAAGTTTAGTACAAACCTTGGTAGCTAGATTTAGATAAACTCTGATTAGAGCACGTAGACCTAAGATGAACTTTGAGGATTAGTATAGAAGAACTTCCTAGAATTTTGGTATTGTAGAGATTTTGTGAGTTTTCCGAGCAATACATCCCTGTCTGGATACGATCAGGTAGAGGCGGCTCTGGCACAGATGTACCTAGGGGTAAAACCCGAAAACACCGCTTTGAGCTAGACTCGAACGGGAACTGGTGCACGACAACGGGCCTTGCTGCACTCTTGGTTACGACACTCCCGGGGGGTATGCTTAGGATAATTTACATTTTCTTTACAAACCAATTTAAGTAATATATATATAAGATGAGAGTAAATGACCTTGGTTAATCCTAATATGTTTCAAATTGAGAATATGGTGACATTTTAATCTCTAAATGATTTTACGACTACTATTACTCACACAATGCTTTATGGTTTTAGTCAATGGCTGGATTCCAAGGAAGTCATAGTGACTTTGAGAATGATGTACAAGATGGGAACGGTGGTGGCAATGAGCAACAAAATGGAATGTTGATAGGCGTAAAAGATATCGTCTTTATGCCAAATCAGTTTTCCAAAAATATGATCAACAACATATATATTAACCAACTCCCAGACTCAACAAGGAAGAGAAAGGTGATAAATGATAAGAGCTCCAGCAATGGAGACCATGGAGAAAAGAACCCTCAATTTTCATCATGCAGGAAATGTGGAAAGAGACACCCAGGAAAGTGTCTCAATGGGACAACGAAATGTTTTACGTGCGGGAAGGAAGGACATAAAGTAAAGAATTGCCGAAGAAAAATGAAGAGTACTATGGAAGAAGATAAAAATGGTCCCAAGAGTCCATTTACAGTCATTTGCCGTAAATGTAGGGGACCTGGCCATTACCCGAGTGAATGTCCTATTCTATAGGATATTTTCTTGGTCAAAGAAGAAGCTATGTGGGAATAAATGGTTGGAGAAATGTTTAAAAAGTATTACCACTCCTTGTTGATGGGTTTACTATGGAATAATTTTCTCTTGTATTTGTAACCCCGCAGTTTGCCATGTGAGAATGATATTTAAGGAAGAATTGTCTCTTCTCTTGTGGATATGGGTATAAATAACCATTTGGATTTATATGATAATTAGGGTTTGAGAGAATTATAAGTTATTCTAATTTGGGATGAAGATTCAAAGTATGATATAACATTTGTGGTTAAATTTATGATATAGTATTTTGAGGAATTTATCTCATTTTGGCAATATTATAAAATATAGTTTTTGAAAAAGGACAACACGTAGACCGTGTGACAACCCGTCGCGTCGGACAAAGCTATGGGAATCGAACCCACAACCAAAGTGCGATTGGGATTTATCGCCTACCACTGGACTACGTGAAGTCCCTGGTTAGTGTGACTTTTTTTTTAGTTAAATGATTTTATTGATCAATAATAAGTTGATTTGGGTTCTTATTTCATATCAAAAGAATACCCTTGGTATAGGAAAATGATTTGGTGATTAAGTGATAAATGTTATTTTGGAAGATGTTCGCTTTGTTGGGAACACTATATGCCCAAGGAAAATAGAATACTATGGGGTTTCATTTGTGGAGTAATGATAGATTTTTATCTACGTTTTTATTGTGGATTTATAGTGATTTGGGTTATTTATGGAAATGATTAACCTATAATAGAGAATATGTGATTAGGTTAATTACTTTTGAGTATGTGACTTTAAGAGTATCTGATGTCATTTGGAGATACAATTTAACATGGGAGACTACATAATCAAATTCTTCTATGTTTTGGGTTTCAATATTAGTTTGGATTATATTAAAGGATTTTAAGGACAATTGGTTATTGAATGGTATCTATTTAACTTTGGGGTATTTGTTGGTTTAATTTTAGAAATTAAGATTAGTGCATATTTATCTCAATGAATATCCTTTTGGGGGATCATTAGATCATTCACTGACCATTTTGGTTTTGATTAATCTGCAAAGACAATGTAAATATATGGTTTATCCTTCATGGATCATGTGATTCTATAGAAGTTTATTCTATCTCTTCCAGTGTGACCAAGTCTTCTTGAATACTCATCGTTTAAAAAAAATGAGTTAGTGGTGGAAATTTATTAAAGAATGAAAATCTACTTAAAATGTAAGTATATCTCATAATGTTCTTAGTCAATATCATAAATTAATTACTCTTCCTTATGTAATATAACTTAAAAAAAATGTTGTCCGTTTACTTTCCTACTAGGAGACTAATGGTCGTTTGTCCCAACACAAGTTTGTGGTTTTCTCATTGTTAACTTTCTCCTGATCATGATTTCTATCCCTCTCCATCAGAACTTGACACTTATTTTATCATCCATATCCATGTTTTCTTACATGGAATCCTAGTATGGGTTATCTTGGATGACCCTTATACCTCTCTTTCTTTCTTTTAAAGTGATAGTTTTATTGACTCTTTTTCCGATGTGGGACTTTCCATTATATTCCCAAGCAAAATTTTAAAAATTACGAGGACGCAATTTATTGAAGGAGGGGAGAATGTAACACCCCAATCTTCCTCGGTATGTTTCGTTTCAAATAATGCAATGACGTGCATTGTACGTAACTTCGAGATTTTAACACACCACAACCAATCAAACTAGCCGTTATGAATAGTAATACCTACTTTTTGAAATTATATATATTTTATATTTCAAAATGGACTTCATTTTTGGATTCGAAATATCGAATTTATCCTAAGGTGAAATTTTGGTACTTTTCGGATAACTTTCATATTTTGATGAATAGTGAAAATTACTAAATTTTAATTAAAAACAACTTTTTTAATCAAAATAATTAATAGTGATAAATTGTGAATTTGAGTGGTTTTAAAGTATATTTAGAATATATTTTTACCATTTAATATAATGTTGGTCATTGGACATAATTTTACAATTAAACCGAACATAAACAAGTGTCAATCTTTTGATAGTTATTATCTCTTAAAAACACGCTTTTTGTTTTGACAGCGGGAATTAATTTTAAATTAATTTCTGCCACTTCTGTGTTTTGAATTTAGAAAAATGGATTCCATATTTGGAATCAGGATGTCCAAATTGTGTAAATAGGTAACTTTTATTTTTAGACATTTTGAATAATTACTGCGGTAAATATTTTATTTACCATGGTTAAGGGTAAATCCGGTAAATAAGGGTTAAAAAAATAATATTATAATAATAATAAATTACCCTAAAATGTGTCTTAACCCTATTGGTTGATACATGGTCGACCATGGGCATCTTTGGGTCAATTTTGGGACCCCATGGATCCACTTGTAAGTGATAATGACACTTTATATTAATTAAGTTAAAATGAATACAAAAATGACACAAGCATATATCTTTTAGCAAAACAATTGTTACATAGGGTTATATATGCTGGATTTTAGATTATAAATATTAATTAGAAATATAAAAAGATTTACTACATAATTATATTTTATTTATAATTTTTTGACATTAAATAATTTATTTTATTTATGACACAATGATGATGCAGTAATTACTAAAATAGTAAAAAATTAACATAATTGATATTATAAATACCCAAATAATTATAATATGAAACTTTTCATGAATTAAACAAATTTTCTAGGATAATATGATATATTAGGATTGATTTATTTGACTTTGTTCGAAGTAATCAATCTGTTATGAGTTTCACAAAAATCAACTAGTGAATATTGTCAAAATTGACATAAAAGAGTTCTTAAAACAAATATTATATTATTAATTGATATTAAATTCCTAAAAATCTAAGGTTCGGCCAAGAGACTTATATTATGATAGGTTAATCATTAATGGACCACTTGGGGGTCTTTTGGATGTATATAGTAAGTTTATTAACCATATTATATAAAAATACAAAGAGACATTGTAAAAGTGAAACTAATTAACTTAGAGTTAATACTTAAAGATAAGGTTAATATAAGTACCCAAACCTGTCTAAATTCTATTGGATGAGTTGTTTTCGACCTATCCCCACCTCAACCTTTGAATAGTCAACATTGGAGCCATTGGAAACCGAATATGAATTTATTATAAATTAATATTTC
Organism: Viscum album; assembly: GCA_963277665.1. NCBI lineage: Eukaryota > Viridiplantae > Streptophyta > Magnoliopsida > Santalales > Viscaceae > Viscum > Viscum album. Next base: position 439,953,660 of record OY728119.1, read on the forward strand.
TAGCTTTTCCAAAGGTGCCCCTCACCCCTCTTATAAAAGGGCACTCCTCCTTCTCATTTCCTCACACCACTCAAGCCACTTGTCTCGTCCAAAATCTGCCCAACTAAGCTCCCCACATCCCTCTCCTCCTCCTTGAAGCTTCCCCTTAGGCAGAAAGCATTTCAACAAGTCCTTTGGTTCCAACCAAAGTGAGTTACCTAAATTAAAGGTAACGATTTCTCTTAAATTATTTTCATTTATTTTGCTTCTTCAACCCCCAAACTCTTTTTATTTCCCTTCTTTTGTAACAACACCAGTATCCTCAATATACTAGGATGTTGTTATAAGAAGTATTCAAACTACACATACACACAACTCCATCTAATGGATGATGAACATAATGTTTCTGTGGATGGCAAACTAACGCCTCGCGAAACGATGATTGTTCAAAAACATCTTACCGCCTCTCATGGTGGCCATTATGATGGAACTGTAATTAAATATGATATTAATGATATATATTTTATATATAAGCTTCTGTAATTCCATTTTATTTCATACCATTATTCGTTTCATGTCGTATATACATACGATAATTTCATTTGAGGAAGTGCGGACTACCGCCCCCTTAAAATGATATGACTCGTTCATACCACACATGGAACGTATAAAGGATGGTGTTAATGAACTTAAGTAACATATATAAAATATTATATTATACTGGAATAGTAATATACCTATGTATCATTTGGATTCGATTCTTTTAAAATAAAAAATTAAATGGAAGTAGCTTTCGTGCGTACGTACGGACTACCGTCTCCACGAACGCGATGAGATTCATTATCCATCGTATCCATTCAAGTATAATTATCATTTAATGATTTAAAAATGATGTTTAAGTACTTGATATCATTCTGGATATGAATAAGATACAACAAACATGACTTATGTAACAAAACATATAAAAGAAAATGAGTAAGTTAACACCCGAAACGGCGTTAATACTAAGATATTATTAACAAATCAATGTTAAAAGATCATATATGATATCATATTAAAGTAAATGATTCTTGTATTATTCAATAACAATTATTTCACCATTATACAGGAGGTAAACCTACCATCGACCAAGGAAAAAGTACAAAGTAAGGGATTTTCTTATCTCACTTTTAATTCCGTGAGAATTCCATTGATCACCACTTAATTATTGCATGTGGTGTATGTGTACTGCCCATGATTGTATTCATTGTGTTATATACTTTTATTTATGGGTATTTACATCATCATGGTATGATAATTCTTTCATGGGTGTATGTTTCTTAAGTTACCTAATCAATAAGGTAATTTGAGATTTCAATTTCCACTCATTTGGCTTTACGCATATTTCATTGATTATATTACCCCAAGATTATGTGTGGAATCACTATTCATTTGATTATGTCATAATTTCCACTCCCATTCCTGTGGATATAAGTTTGATACACATAATCACTCCATTGATAATTCTCAAGTCATTGATATGAATTTGATAAGAGTAATTTTAACTCATTCTCCATTTATTGAGTTAAACATCCAATTCGTTGGTATTGTTTTTACAAGAATATGTGTGAATATACTTTGATTGATTTACACTGAATATCCAATCATATTTAGTGTATTTATATTTGTCACACATAATTATGTCGTTGATTTATCCTTAACCAAAGGATACAACCTTTATGAGAGATTTCATCTCAATTTACATTCCATTGAGACTTCTTTGATGATATACACCAAATCACTTTTATGTGGTGTATATAATGTACTTTGACATAGTATATCATGAATTCCTTTATTCTCATGATATTACAATGTTTTGATTACCTCAATTATTTGTATTCAAGTGTCTCTCTTTTGGTTAGAAACTCTAACTAAAATACCATTTTAAAATGTTTTAAAGAATTATTCTTCTAAATCATGCTCATTAATGTCCATATTTTAAAAATGGTTTTAAAGATTTATTTATATGGACATTAATGTTTTAAAATTAAAAATCCTTTTAAAAAGTTTCAAAGTGGTATGGGACACTTTGATTCAAAAATCTATTTTTAAATGGCTTTTTGACAAATAGTGTGACTTTTAAATGATTTCAAGAAAAGGGGGATATTTCTCTCAAATAGTTTTGATGATTATTTTCATCTATGTAAACATCCTTCATTATTCTTGATTGAGGTTAATGTGATACAATACAATCTTCCATATTGTATCGAATGAGTTATGTTTGACTGTGGATGTGCTATTTTTATACCATTCAAGGTTTGTGGTAAAAGTATTGACATTTCGTATGCTAGTTTCAATACGAATGTTTATGTTATGTTTAAACTTGTTCATATGAGGAATGAATTGGACTTAATAAGTGACGGGTGGAGCCCGCTATAGCTCCTCGATGCATCGGTAGGTCTCATGAGACAAACTAGTGTCTTGGCACAAGGCCTTGGCAAAATCTTATTTGTAGTCTTGGCACGAGGCCTTGGCTATGTGGTTATGATAGTCTGGCATTATGCATTCCATCATTATGAAAGTAGTTATTGATATTGCATGTGATCATTCGACTAGTAGAATATCCATGTGAGTAAGTAAACGGCATTATTTCATTTTACCTTCGCCATTTTATGCTGAAGTTTAAATTTAAAAGGATTTTGTTTTAGTTATAAATTGCCTTAAGTGTTTATGCTTATTTATGAAAGCTTCTGCTATAATGTTATCCTTACTGAGCATCCGAGCTCACCCCTTTCAATGTTTTATTTTTCCCAGGATTATGAAGAAGTAATTTATGAATGACCTGCAGAGATAGTATGAGGGGATATGAAGACAAGATGTTTTTTTTATGATGTAATGTAAAAATTTATGGATGTATCTAGTTACTCCAAGGCTACTAACCTAATCGGTCTTTCGAGACTTGATCTTTCTCATAATCATGCCAATGTTATGTAATAATGCACCGACTCTAGGTAATTAGGGCCAGGGCGTTACATCAGCAGGCTCGTCTGACTACATACGATGTAGCCCGCCAACCCAATGTGTTGACAACTGGTAAACAGGCGCATACACCTGCTTAAACTCACAATCCTTCCAGAAAACTCATCTGTCATTATTGAAGTAATCTTTTCAACCATGTTTGGAGGAGTGCAATTAGCAGGCACATACACCTTCCAGTATTGGTCAAGCCTACCAATAGTCTCTTTTTGTAGCACCCAGAGAAGTCAGTTAGAAAGCTCTGGTGACAAACAGGAGGAAGACTCAACTCTCTTCCCCCACACTTGAGTACTGTCAGAATTCACTGACAGGAAAAGGAGGATAGGAGTAGGCACATACACCTACTCCATAAATGGAATGGACGTATATCCCCATTTCAGCAGCTAATGTCACCAAGCACATTCTATCAATGGTGAAAGAGCAGAAGCAAATCCCTGCTCATATTCTTGATGACTACCAAGATATTATAACAACTTCAGTAGCATCTCAGGGAAAAACATATAAATCTATCCCTACCAGTGGAGTGACACATCAATAGTTCACTCTGGAACAAACACACTCCTCTATTCCAGTCCAAGAGGGTTTTGGGGCATAACCAAGTCTGGCACATAAACCTGATTTGAGTGGAGATAATCATCCTAACCTGATCACTTCTCCTGGGCAGGCACATACACCTGCCCATAATTACCACTTTCGTCAAAAAATGGTTCCTAAATTGAGTAAGAAGGCGTATAAGAAAATGACCCTCCTACCACAGTCAAGAAATCAAGAGCTAATATGTAATAAGGCCTTGCTCTATACTGCAGTTCTTGAAGCCCTCAGACTAATATCAATTGGAATTTAAGAATTTTCTCCCTCATTTCCCAACAGTGAGAACATTAATTCTGAAGGTCTTCATTAGACACTTCCTCATGAAGGCTTGCTTCATGACAATTCTGTCGATCTCAAGGAGTCATCTTCAGATGAAAGCCACAGGAACCCTCTGTGTGGCTAGAAGACCAAGGAGAAAAATGGTTCATATTTTGTTGTAACCCACCATAGTGGTCCTCCCCATGATAATGAATTTAGCTATAAAAGTCCTCTCCGCAGTAGTAATTCACATTGCCTGGGAAATGCTCCAATTGATAATGTAGTGATGAGAAAGACCTCTTATCTTGTGGCACTTGAAAAAGTGGGGCCAGTCATGTCTGATTCTTTACCACTAGCAGGTGAAATTAATTCTCAGTTAGAAGATAGCCCAGGGTGTAGTTCATTTTCCAAACCACCCTTGGATTGTTCATCATCTAGTTTGATCAGTGAATTCTCTACCAATCTTGTTGAATCTGATGAAGCAACAAGGAAGCACCATCTCTGTTCTAATCATGTAGAAGAATCTTCCTCAGCTGATAAATAGGAAATGTTGAATATGAGAAAACAACTAGCGAAAGGTGAAGTTCCAGTTATGTTTTGGCCTTTGGCTGACTCTTAGTATGACATTCCAGAGATGTTGATGGAAGATGGAATTCATGATATTCGTCTCAACATATGGAAAACTCTTTGTCATTTGAAAAAAAAAATTATCTTATGATGAGTATGAAAATAATATCAATATAATATAAGGGTTACAACGCCAAATTGACTTGGCATCTCTCTTAGTTTCTCGATATCCGAAGGCTGAAAAGCAGCAGAGAGCCCTTCAGCATTCAAGCCTTGGCACACTAAGAAGATTGCACCAGTTAATTGCCAATGCCCCATCTAGTATTCATATTAGGTGATGGGGTTTTCATGGAGCACTACATTTCATTGTACTCTCCAGTCATAAAATCTCGATGAAAATGGTCTCATGCAATGTTATTGCCCATGGCCAGCCACAACCAATTGGATTTGATTGTAATCAAAGGCTCGCTCAAGAACAGGCCTCAACTAGTTCTTCTCAAAATCAATCATACAGAGAAAAATTTGTTGAATTACTCCTGCATCAAGCAAACAAGAATATTGAACATGCCTCTCATTTGGATCAAGCACATCATCAAGTGACAGAAGTGTCAGAACTCATCCAACAGTCTTTTGAGCCGAGTGATAAAAGTGGACGTAGTTTGACGCATCCAGTCAATTTTCGGACTAAAATCCAAAAGATCAAGAGTGATTTTAAGAAAGTCTCATATATAGCCTATCATGAACCACCCTAGCTCGCCAGACTAGGGACTCTTTTAACCGAACCCTCAGAATCAACAAATTGGATTTGAGGAGTTGATCAAGAACATCCCCAGTCCAATGGACTGGGGACTTTTTCAAATCATCAATCTCTTCCTTAGAGAAAGTTACTCTTCTCTCGATTAGGGAAGAATCCCCAAGAGTAACGAAGAACCAAATTTTCAGGAGATTCCCTACAAATAACGGTTCTTCAAGAAGTTCCTAAGGGATCAAATCGACGAAAGTAAATATCTCATCAGGGACATGTAAGAAGACAATATTACAAAAATGCTGATAGAAGGGATGCAATGCATTATGAATCAATTAATGTCATCAATTCCATTGTTGGTGATCCACCAGATGAGGCTCAATCAAAGGGATGAGATGAAGAGGTACCTGCTCAAGAAGTTGTATGCACAGACACAAATGAAGAAGGTGTGCGTACATGAAATCAAAGTCTTACCCAGAATCTAGGTGTACATTCAAATAACCCACTTCCCCCTCTCCGAATGGGATCCAAGATGGGGAAAGGAAAGAATTAGGTTATGTACCCTTCCTCTGGAGAAGCCCAATCACTCTCACTAGAGCAAAGATTTGCACAACAAGAAGAAGAAATGAAGTAATTGATGAGGTTGAATGCAGAACTACTTCATGGTAGTCTTCCTCCTAAGCGTGCTAGAGTCAGTCAGCCAAGGGAATTTGTTGTGGCTATTGATATGGATCAGGAATATCCTCCGTTATCATTACACCCTCATAGTTCTAATCTTACGAGTCATGTTCAACAACAACTAGTGGTGTTATCATCATTTGCACTACCAGCCACCACATCTGTCCAAGATCTTGTTATTGAACCTGCTCAAGTCCAAGCTCATCTAGATATTTCTCCAAAGTTAATAACTATTATTGAGTCATTAAAAGCTCATTTGGAATCTATGGAGGGAAAGCGTGCTCAAATTCATCTGGAAAAGAGATCTTATCCCGAATGGGTTGATGCGATTCTTCCCCCATCAAATTTTTCATGTACCACATTTCCAATATTTAATGGTTCGGGAGATCCAGAGCAACACTTAACACATTTTGTTTCTCGTTGTGATCCTACGATGGGAACCTCTCAGTAGTAGGAAGCAGTTACGCTCAGGTGTTTTGTACAGTCATTACAAGGTCCTGCTTTTTTCTAGTACACTAGCTCGCAATCCCGTTCAATTACTAGGTGGGAGGATCTTCGTCAATGATTCCTTCTTCAATTCATCTCAACTTTTCCAAAGAAAACTGTTTTTGATCTTAAAAATTGTAATAAAATGGAGAATTAAAGGGTTTCTTATTTTATTGATCGCTGGAAGGGATTAACATATTCCCTAAGCATAGCACTCCCAAAAGAGGAATTGTTGCCAATCTGTGTGGAAAATCTGCGTTATGAGTTACGCACACTATTGGTCCCTGTGAAATACACAGGAGGGTTTCGAGACCGTACTTCGATCTCTCAACATATTGAAGATTCTCTTATGAAGACTAAGGATAAAACTCATGTGATTCCATCAGCTCCAGGAAGGAGAATGGGTAAATTAGAGACTACTACAGTTATGATTAAACAAGCACTTGTACTTTCATTCACCTCAAAACCTTCATCTTCCCGAATGGTTCCACCTCCTGGGCATCAACAACAGAGGTTGTTTCATTAAGATGATCAAAGAGATCAAAGACAAAATCAATTTGAGGATTTGAAGAGCAAAGTTTACTCTTTCTGAAATGAACAAGTTCCTGGTTATTTCATTTCAGCTTTGGAAAATAATTTGGTTCAATTGCCAAGGCCCAAAAGGCCGATCAAGGAAGGAGATGAAGACTATCCCAATTACTTCCCATTTCATAAGATGTTGGGGCATCCCATTCAAGAGTGTTTTTTCTTCAAAGACCTCTAGAAAAAAATGGTCAACTCAGGACAAGTCAAATTTAAAGGTTCTTCAGCTTAGGTATCATGTGTTACTACTACAAATCCAGTGGAAGAAGGTGAATGGCAGGAATTCAAAAACAAAAATGGGCAGAAATATGACGATTGGATGGTCAGAAAAACGACCACCTAAACTCATGCCATTTTGCGAAGGCAATTGAAGAAACAAATTGTGTCTTCTTCTATGAATGCCACAACAAAACCCTCTTCATCAGAGGGAAAATACTCAAAGAAACGGCATAATTCAATGAAAGAGGAATAATCAGAAGAAGTTGAAATCGTGTCAAAGCCCAAGTTGTCGTTGACTCTAGAAAATTTTATGCCATCTACTTCGAAGCCATGGGCACCGTCCCACCAAATGGCACATCCTAAACTGGCTAATCTGGCAGAGTCTTCATCAGATGAGGAGTTGATCATTGGTTCTGTTAACATGATTCACTTAACAGATCCTTATGCTAGTTTCAGTTTTGATTTTGATGAGCCGGAGTTCCCTGTATCAAGCAGAGGAATCAGAGGGAGTTCCAGAGGTCTGGGATATAGTGGAAGGCGTGGATATCCCAGAACCCACTATTCCAATTCTACCACTACCAGAACTGTATATGCAGTAGAAACTCGTGGAAGAGCCCTTTAGAGAGCTCAACAAGAACAAGAAACATCTTCCAACAATAGAGGATTCAGTCCTGGCATAGTTAATTTGGATGATTCGTTAGAGATTCCATATTCTTCCTCTTAAAAAGTAAATATACCTAATCGGTTTAATCTTCCAAAGCCGGGAGTATTTTCAATTCCTACCCTGATACAGGAAGGATACACATCCAATGAATCAAATTCTAAGGCACCTGTGAAAGCACATGTTCCTGTTGGGAAACGCGGACCTTTGGATCAAAAATATGATGTATTCAAACACCTGGCCCAAGTACCGGCCAAGTAATCAATTATGGATTCCGTGAATTTATCAAAGGATCTTTGAGAGGCACTCATTGAGGCTTTGTCAAGTCCTCAGGAGTTTGAAACTGAAATTGTTGTAGCTGAAGTCTACCATGTAGAGAATAATACTGCAGAATGCCATGCAGTGATATCTTTCATAGATGAAGATGAAGATGATTTCATGCATGGAAATATTAGACCTTTGTACTTATCTGAAAAGTTCAATGGTTTATACATCCGATGAGTTTTCATTGATAATGGTTCTGGAGTCAACCTCATACCCATTCATACACTTCATCAATTGGGCCTCACAGAATCTGATTTATCTCCTTCTACATTGATGTTACAAGGATATGATAAAAATCAACAAGAAACACTAGGCGAGATTACACTCAGAACTCAGTTTGGAGACCTTGTATCCAATTTAGATTTCATAGTTGTTGATCATGATACAACCTTCAACATATTTCTTGTAATACCTTGGCTACATCAACATGTGGATATCCCTTTAACATACCATCAATGTCTCAAATATTGTTTCGATGGTAAAATTGGGACATTTTATGGTGATAAATCCCCATTCAAGACATGTGAATCTCAATACATTGAGGGTGAATTATATAACATGAAGGGAAAGGAGAAATCCACAGCAAGGGAGGTTACCATGGTTAATGCTTCATTTGGTTTGGAAAAGATTCCAGTAAATCCATTTACACATGTGAGTACATATTATGTGTTTCCTATCAGTCAAATTGATAGGATAGACCCAAATCAAAATACTCTTATGGAAGCTTCCATTATGTAAATCACGACAATCATGCCAGACTGCATGGGAGAAATTGGTGATTCACCAAACAATGATGAAATCTAAAATGGGGATGTCTTCATTTCATCTGCTGAAATCCAGCAAGTATATACTTCACCAACTAGGATAGAAGACGTTATAGCAATGTCATATGTAAAGGATGATGTTGATTCTCAATCCATCATCTCCTCTTAATTACCCAAGGAAGACCATTCATCATCAATAGGGTCAGAAATTTAAGCCTCTTCTTCAAGATGTTCAAATGTTAATATCTCTCCTGATCATGGAAATTCTGCTTCATCATCTACTATGCAAGTAGAAACAGAAGAAATAACACATGTTTTAGAAGAAGAGGAAGATATCAGGGATGCTCCACTAGCTTCTGAAGAGGGTATCTCTACTACTGTGGATGAACTCAGAGAAATAAATATGGGTACAAAAGAAGATCCATTCCCCACTTTAATTGGTGCGGCCATGAATCTTGAAGAGCAGGAAATGTATATTTCATTTTTTAAATAAAAATCGAGATATATTTGCTTGGAACTATAAATAGATTCCAGTGATTGATCCTGATGTTGCTACTCATCGTTTGGGTTTTCCAGAAGAACATTGCGGATTTAAGCAAGCCTCGAGAAGAACACACCCAACTTATGCTTCCGAAATTGAAGCTGAAGTGGATAATATTATCAAATCTAACTTCATCAGAGAGGTTCAATATCCCAAATGGTTAGCTAATATTGTCCCTGTGAAGATGTAGAAGGGACAAATTAGAGTTTTCATTGATTTTAGAGTTCTTAAAAGGCATTGTCCTAAGGATGATTTTCTAGTTCTGATTACAGAACACATAATTGATGCAACAACTGACTATGAAGAACTTTCCTTCATGGATGGATATTTCGGGTATAATCAAATCTGAATGGCTCCAGAAGATGATGAATCTATAGCCTTCAGAGCCCCTCAAGCTGTGTTTTGCTATCCGGTAATGCCCTTTGGCCTTAAGAATGTAGGCGCAACATATCAGCATGCCATGAATCGTATCTTCAAAACCTTTTTAGGGAAGTTTGTTGAATGTTATGTGGAATATTTGGTGGTTAAATCCGGGAAACGTTCTAATCAATTGGATGATTTTGAAGTCATATTCCACAATCTTTGACAACAAAATTTGAAGATGAACCCCTTAAAATGTTCTTTTGGGGTAACCGCAGGATAATTTATCAGCTTTTTTGTACGCCATCATGGTATCGAAGTCGATCTTGATAAGACAATGTCAATACTTGGTATGTAACCTCCTCAAAATTTGAAAGAATTGTGAGGAATTCAAGGACACTTAGCCTATATTCGGTTTTTCATCACCTATTGGGCAGGAAAAAGATTACCATTCTCCAAATTGATGAAGAAAGGAGTCACTTACCAGTGGACTGAAGAATGTCAAGAAGCATTCGATATCATCAAGAAATATCTATTGAGTCCACTGGTATTAATGCCACGTGTTGAAGGAAGGCCACTTATCCTTTATGTGACAGCTTAAGAGCGATCATTGGGTGCCTTTCTTACTCAGAAGAATGATGCTGGGAATGAAAACAGCCTCTAATATCTCAGTCGGGTGATGCTTGAAGCAGAAACCCAATATTCAAATATTGAAAAGTGCTTCCTAGCATTGATCTTTGCAGTTAAGAAGTTGAGACATTACCTAAAACATCACGAGGTCCAATTGGTATCTCACAATAACCCGCTCAAATTCATCCTTGGTCGTCCAATGCTTACAGGAAGTCTGGAAAGGTGGGTAGTTATTTGGCAGTAATTTGATATTCAGTATGTGTCTCAAAAGGAAATAATGGTCCAAGCTCTGGCTGATTTTGTAGAGACACTAAGCTTAACGTACATTGACATTACATTACTTTTTCAGAATACGTAGTTGTTTCGCACGGGATTCGGGGATGACCTCCTGGACGGGAGATTCAAACGTTCTGATCGGTTTCTAACGGGTTTGTTCGTAGAACCGGAAACATCCAATGATTCCACATCTATTTGGACCTACTTTCCAAAGGTAGGCGCTCATTAGTTTGTGGACTAATGAGGCTTAGGAATTTTCATTGGTCGAGAGGATGGGAGGTCGGACTCATCACACCTTTTTTAGGGGAATTATTGTCTACTCCGGTACTCTCTTTATAGATTTAAGTTATGTTCGTGAATCCTTATTACATTACCAAGTATAAAATGAGATTTCCTTAAGTTTTAACAATCAATGATTAAATATGCAAGAAATTTAGAGAATCTTTTATATGTATTCGAGGTTCTTCATCAATAGAGAATCATCTATATCTGTTTAGAGATTCTTGGTCAATGGTATCCTTCAAAACATTTATATAAAAGTCTCTTGGTCATTATGACGACCAGGCTGGTTTTAAAGCCACTCAGTGGGGCACTTGAAGTTTATCGTCATTCAGAAGGACAAGGATTATTTCAAAGTTGGGATCGAACCCATAAATGGGCTACCTACGTATCCTTTGTTTTGGAAAAGGAATCAGAACCCACGTAGTTCGAGTAAGGGTATGATGTTTATGATTGATGGCTCAAAGCAGGATTTCACAATTACTTTTACACTCTAAGCTCACGTGAGTCATGCTCGGTGTGAGAAACAAGAGGTATTAGTAAAATTTAGACAATTGTGCCATGAAAGATGCAATCATAAGAATTTGTTTGGGGCTTTTATGTATGTATGACTGCCCAGATAGATGAAGGTTTAGGATTTAATTTTAGGGAGAAAATCCATGAACATGGTCCATAAAGTTATATGTGCTTCATGGATATTTGAATACTCTAATCTTGGGGCCTACTCTTAAGGAGGATGCCCAAGTTAGGAGGGGACTTATGACTGGGTTTTACTCCTGAAAAGGAAACCCAAATCAAGGGTAAATTAGGACTGGTTAAGAGAAATTTAAGAGGATTTGGGGCTTACTCCTGAAAAGGAAGCCCAAGATTATGACTGGGACTTACTCCTAAAAAGGAGGCCCAGGTTAGGGGAATTGGGGCTTACTCCTGAAAAGGAAGCCCAAGATTATGACTGGGACTTACTCCTAAAAAGGAGGCCCAGGTTAGGGGACTTGGGGCTTACTCCTGAAAAGGAAGCCCAAGATTATGACTGGGACTTACTCTTAAAAAGAAGGCCCAGGTTAGGGGACTTGGGGCTTACTCCTGAAAAGGAAGCCCAAGATTATGACTGGGACTTACTCCTAAAAAGGAGGCCCAGGTTAGGGATTAAGGTTTGGGGCTTACTCTTGAGGAGGATGCCCAAGTTTGGGAACTTTAAGAATTTGGGGCTTACTCCTGAGGAAGATGCCCAAGATTATGACTGGGACTTACTCCTAAAAAGGAGGCCCTGGTTAGGATTCTCTCATCTTAAAGGATGAGGTTTAATGAATGAACTCTCCATATTTAGTGACATAAGGATATTTAAATCACTAGACTTTGAGAGATATTCCACATAATTCCTTTCAGATAAGGAAGTCAAATCAAGAAATCATGCCATAAATAGCTTTGAAGAGTGTCTTGAAGACTGAATCTTGAAAAGGAAAGGTGTGATGGCTTAAGAGGGGTAAAATGGGCAAGATAGGCACCCAAAAAGGTAGGGGAGCGCAAGTCTTGAAAGGCGCGCAAGTATTGCGGCGGCGCGCAAATATTGGTCGCGCAAGTATACTTGCGCGACATGAGGGGAACTTACGCGATTCTCCAACATCATTTATAATGTTTGAGCGACTCTTTATAAATCCCTTTAGAATCCTCTTGAGGTTCTTCCAGAAAAGGTACGCGCAAGTTATATTGAAGGAAATAAGTCGGCGCGCAAGTGTTTGATAAGCTTCAACACTTAGGCCTTCCTTCTTCTCTTTAGATCTTCCGTTCTAGGTAAGAAATTACCATAGAAGTGTTCTGGAAGCTTTGAGAAGAGACTTGGGCGTCGGGAGCTTTAATCCGAGTTTCTGGAAAAAGATCCTCTCGAATGGGGGGCCCGCAGGGTCTATTTATAGACAGGAGAAGACCCCGGGTGGTTACCGAGCGGTTACCACTTAAGTCGCGCAAGTCACTTACACGACCATGAGGCGGTGCAAGTATACATGCACGACCAATAGGCAGCGCGCAAGTACTTGCACGACCACTATGTGGCGCGCAAGTGTACTTGCGCGACCATGAGGGAACTTGCGCGACCTATGGGTAATGTTCTCCTTCTTCATCCCTTTGTCGATTTTTGATGTTTTCATCAAAGGTTGAATCACTTTGAGCTCAGATATTCCCTTTTCCGATCTTTAGATTCTGTGAAGAAAGGAGCGTCAACAAAAGTCCCCCCTCAAAGTTGGATCCGAAGAGAAATGAGGATTTGACTCTGAGGAAATCGAATCCCTCCAAAGGAAAAGGGTGGCGCGAAAGTCTTCAGTGCGCAGAAGTCAGCGCGCAAGTGTGCTGGAACTTGACTTTTATTCAAAGTTCCTTTGTCTTTTGTGGGCAGTTTAAAGTCATGCATGCCGGACATAAAGGGGATAATGTTTAAGGTCGAAATAGCTTTAACCGAAATGGATTAGAATTGACACAATTCCTTGAAATTTCATCTGAAAACATACTACCATACTCAAGTATGAGGGAAAAAATGTAAACTATGGCTTAAGAATATTTGAATCTGAGGAATGATATGAAAAAAGAGCTAAAAGGCATTAGAAGAAGTAGTTTCCAAGAATGAAGTTACCATTATTTAACAAACTCGTTAGGGGGTTGAAATATGCAGGGCCACCTATGGGCATTGGCTTCATGGTCAAATAAATAGCATCTTTCGGCTGACAAGTCTGTTATGTGGACTGTTTATGCAAGGCCACCTATGGGCATGTGCTGCATAGTCAGGGGAAAGAACTCTTAGAATTTTACTTTCCTAGTACTAAAAGCCAGTGAAAGTTTATGGAGATTCAAATTTTCTAATGTATAGAGTTTGTAGTATGGAAAGAGGTACTTGAATATGGAGATGATATTTCTGAACAAGAACATCGAAGGAACTAGATGAATATCACTCCTACGAAGGTCTGACCCAAACGTAGGGAAGAAGAATAAACCATAGACTTGAATACTTTCAGATCATGAAAAAGGATATGGGAAAAATATGTTAAGGATGGCTATTTTTTTGTGCGGATCCCTACATACTGTCGTTTAAGACAAATAAGAACAAAAGAGGCATTCTTACCAAGAATGAAGTTACCATTATTTAACAAACCCGTTAGGGGGTTGAAATATGCAGGGCCACCTATGGGCATTGGCTGCATGGTCAAATAAATAGCATCTTTCAGTTGACAAGTCTGTTATGTGGACTGTTTATGCAAGGCCACCTATGGGCACGTGCTGCATAGTCAGGAAAAAGAATTCTCAGAAGTTTGACATTTTTGTGATTAGAAGTCATGAAAAGGGTTATAAAGATCTGAAAATATTTAAGGTTAGGATTATAACACATAAATATGGGTATTGTCCAATGTATATAGAGATACATAGGTCAATGAAAACCATAATCATGTTGTGGCTGGGTCCTGAATTGAAAATTGGACTTCACTACGTATCTCATAAGAATGAGAATCAAGCCATACGTAGTTCTTGAAATTCAGTTTAACGTCGTGCAGGACGAAATTATGAGAAATCTTAGTTTAGGGTAATAGAATTCGGACCATAATAATGAATACACAGTGTGTGTTTTCATGAGGACTTTTCAGCCAAGGAACTGAAAGTGAAATTTGGGGTTAGGCCCAAAAGACTTGGGGCTGGATTCGAGGGATACTCGAACGTTCCTACGTATCCCATAAAGATGGGAATCAAGCCCACGTATTTCTTGAACTACCCTTTGTACAAATTTGGTTCGTACATGTGAAGGGTGAAAGGGGACTTTAGTGAAATGATGGTTTTAACCTATGATAAAAAGTTTAGGCATTACCATGTATGCACGTAGTCTTTTGAAAATGAAAACCATGATTGAAAAAATCAATGTCAATAATAGTTCTCTCTCAAATGAGGAAATCAAAGAATATTGTAGTTTATTGTCGTACCGGACAAAAGTGTGGTATAGTTTAACGTCGTATAACAAGGAAAAAAATGAATCAATGTAAAGATATTGATTCCAGGGGCGGTTTCATGAATCAACATTATATGAGATGGTGGTGAACCGATATGAAGAGATTGTTTTTGGGCTTGAACCCTGGGAGGTTTCCTACATACCCAGCCTGGAGGGCAAGGATCAAAGTCCGTGTAGTTCGATTAAAGAATGAATTAATGATCAAGTTGTTCTTGGGGACAATGATCTAATAAAAAAATTGTTGGGACTTACACATGGTTAGGGGCCCAAAGAGAGTGTTATGTTTGAGGTTTTCTCTAAGCTCACGTGAGTCATACTCGGTGTGAGAAACAAGAGGTAATAACAACCTTAACGATGCACAGTTTAATGTCATGTAGGACATAAAAAAGGAACTATGTAGTTTAAAGTCTTGCTGTCAGGACTATTGGTACTGCACAGTTTAGTGTCATGTAGCAGGGACAAAATAAAAGTTTAATGTCATGTAGGACATATCAAGGACTTTCTGTACAGTTTAGCGTCATGTTGTTAGGACGATGGGGACAATACAGTTTCACGTCATATTGGACAAAAGGGGGATTGTGCAGTTTAATGTCATGCAGTAAGGACAAAATAACACACTATTTATGTCATGTTGGACGAAAGTGAGAAACGTTTAAGGTCATATTCATGGACCGTGGATGGTGTAGTTTAATGTCATGCTGGACCTTTGATGATTATATAGTTTAACGTCTTTCCGGACGTGAGGTACTTTTATAAAGTTTAGCATCATGTAGTTAGGACGTCATAGTTTAACGTCTTGCTGGACATAAATAGTTTATGGTCATATACATGGACCAGGGATGATGCAGTTTAAGGTCATGCTGGACGGTTTTAGGGAACTTTTTCACAGTTTAATGTCGTGTGGGATGAAGTTGCAGTTTAAAGTCATACTGGACCATTGTTGTATAGTTTAACGTCATATAGCAAGGAAAAACTGGTGCTGTACAGTTTAAAGTCATATAGCTAGGACTAAGGTGAACCAATATGAGGATATCAGTTCTGGGGACTTTTTTACAGTTTAACGTCATGCTGGACTTTGGAAGTGCCACACAGTTTAATGTCATGTTGCTAGGACACAATATAGTTTAATGTCATCTCGGACAAACAAGGAACTTCTGTACAGTTTAATGTCATGTAGATAGGACATAATACAGTTTAGTGTTGTGTAGGACAAAGTTGCAGTTTAAGGTCATAGTGGACCATTGCTGTATAGTTTAACGTCATATAGCAAGGACGAACTGGTGCCGCACAGTTTAGTGTCATGTTGCGGGGACATTGAAGGTGACACAGTTTAACGTCATGTTGGACGAAATTGTAGTTTAAGGTCATACTGGACCATTGCTGTACAGTTTAACGTCATATAGCAAGGACGAACTGGTGAACCAATATGAGGATATCAGTTCTGGGGACTTTTTACAGTTTATCGTCATGCGGGACACTGGAAATGCCACACAGTTTAATGTCATGTTGCTAGGACATAATATAGTTTAATGTCATCTCGGACAAAATATAGTTTAATGTCATCTCGGACACATAAGGAACTTCTGTACAGTTTAATGTCATGTAGATAGGACATGATACAGTTTAGTGTCATGCAGGACATAATTGTTGCCGCACAGTTTAATGTCATGTTGCGAGGAAAAGTTCTTTTCTATAGTTTAACGTCATGTTGGACGAAATTTGCAGTTTAAGGTCATACTGGACCATTGCTGTATAGTTTAACGTCATATAGCAAGGACGAACTGGTGAACCAATATAAGGATATCAGTTCTGGGGACTTTTTACAGTTTATCGTCATGCTGGACGCTGGAAGTGCCACACAGTTTAATGTCATGTTGCTAGGACATAATATAGTTTAATGTCATATCGGACAAAATATAGTTTAATGTCATCTCGGACACATAAGGAACTTCTGTACAGTTTAATGTCATGTAGATAGGACATGATACAGTTTAGTGTCATGCATGACATAATTTTTGCCGCACAGTTTAATGTCATGTTGCGGGGACAAGTTATTTTCTACAGTTTAACGTCATGTTGGACGAAAGTGCAGTTTAAGATCATACTGGACCATTGCTGTATAGTTTAACGTCATATAGCAAGGATGAACTGGTGCTGTACAGTTTAGTTTCATGTTGCGGGGACATTGAAGGTGA
Organism: Viscum album; assembly: GCA_963277665.1. Taxonomy (NCBI): domain Eukaryota; kingdom Viridiplantae; phylum Streptophyta; class Magnoliopsida; order Santalales; family Viscaceae; genus Viscum; species Viscum album. Next base: position 439,970,792 of record OY728119.1, read on the forward strand.
CACAGTTTAACGTCATGTTGGACGAAATTGTAGTTTAAGGTCATACTGGACCATTGCTGTATGAACCAATTATAAGGGTCTTGGTTCTGGGGACTATATTTTGTGTTTATACAAAATATTTCTTCAGAAATCTGGCATTGGTTGGAGTCATGATGTGTTCTCCATCCATTGAGATTATAGAATACGCTCCATTGGAGTAGACCTTATGTATTGAATAAGGTCCTTCCCATTTTGGTTCAAGCATGGGAGGCTTCTTTCCTGGTATCATTGGTGCTCTGAGAACCAATACCAATTCTCCCTGAATGAATTAACGAAGATGAACTTTTTTGTTAAAAGCTCGTGCTATTCGATTTTGATAGATTTCCAAGTGGTGCAAAGTGCGCAATCTTTTCTCATCTAACTGTTCCAATTCATTCAACCGCTTTTGGGATTTCTCATCTGTAGATAACTGATCACAAATGGCTATTCTGAGTGAGGGAAATTGAACTTCAATTGGCAAGACTGCTTCTGTTCCATATACCAATGAATATGGAGTTGACCGCGTTGCATTGTGAGTGGTAGTTCGATAAGCCCATAAAGCATGAAAGAGTTTATCAGGCCATGACCTCTTATCTTTATCCACCATCTTTTGCAGTATATTTGAAAGAGTCTTGTTGAAGGATTCTATCTGGCCATTAGCCACTGCATGATATCGAGATGAATGGTTGGACTTAATGTTGTATTCTTGATACAATTTCTTTACCTCAGAAGAACAGAAGTTGGTGTCGTTGTCCGTCAATATGGTATGAGGGACACCAAATCTAGTAATGATGTTAGACTTGATGAAGCTAACAATGCATTTAGAACTGACTTCTTTGAGAGGTACTGCCTCTGCCCATTTGGAAAAGAAATCAGTAGCAGTAAAAATGTACTTAAACTGGTTGGTCGTAGCTGAAGGGTAAGGTCCCACCACATCCATTCCCCATGTGGAAAATGGCCATGAGTATTTAGCTGTATGAAGCAACTCTGGAGGTTTATGAATGAAGATGGCATATACATGGCATGAATGACACTTCTTTGTGAAATTAACACAATCTTGTATAATTGAAGGCCAAAAGTATCCAAGCCTTCGAATTTGATCAGATAGTCTATGTCCAGACTGGTGGGCACCACAGACTCCTGCATGCACTTCTTTTATGATAGCCATTGTCTCTTCACCATCAATACATCTGAAGAGAACTCCATCAAAACCACGTTTTTAGAGAATTTTCCCGAGGTGGTTTGGGCTATCATAAAGAGTAAAATTGACCACACGTCGCCAGATTTGTTCTCTCTCGGCTCTATCAGGTGGAAGTGTTCCATTTTGATGGTATTCCCTGATAGGTGACATCCATCCTGTAGTATGACCATACGGTTCAGGTATGGGACTAATTTCATTAATTTCCTCTATTCTGACTTGAACATAAGGCGAAATTGCACGACGGTGGGCAATACAAATGGTTGTCTCATCCCGATTTGGATCTGCTAAAGTTGTGGCTATATTGGCCAGTGCATCAGCTTGAGCATTTTGTGATCTTGGGACATAAGAAAATGTCGGTTCTGAAGGTAATTCCGACATTAACTCTCTGACGTAATCATAAAAAGGGATTAATTCTTCTTTTCTGATGGCACAATCCCCATTGACTTGTTTGATTACCAGGTCTGAATCACCTTTCACCTTTACGTGATTCACTTGTGCTTGAAGCGCTAACTCCAAGCCTGTAATGAGAGCTTGGTATTTCAGCTTCATTATTGGTACCACCTTCCCACAACAAAAAGGAATAAGGTAACAATGCCTTATCTGGAGAAATGAGCACAATTCCTAAACCAACTTTGTTGAATTTAGTATTTTCCATTTTCTTCCATGTTGGACTTCTAGAAGCACCATCAAAATACATTCCCCATGTTTGAGGACTCTCTTGAATAGAGAAAACTTCCTCATCAGGGAGTTCGATATCTGAAAACGTGTCTTCCACTGAAGGATGTTCATCCAGGAAATCAGCCAGATCTTGGCCCTTAATTGCCTTTTGAGACACATACTGAATGTCGAACTGCTGTAGAATAACCGCCCACCTTGCCATACGTCCTGTAAGCATTGGATGACTAAGGATGAATTTGAGCAGATTATTACGAGATACCAATTGGACCTCATGATGTTGCAGGTAGTGTCTCAGTTTCTGAACTGCAAAGATTAATGCTAGGCAGCACTTTTCAATACTTGAATACCAGGTTTCTGCTTCAAGCATAGTTCTACTGAGATAGTAGAGACTATTTTCATTCCCAGCATCATTCTTTTGAGCAAGAAAGGCACCCAATGATCGCTCTAAAGCTGTCACATAGAGGATAAGAGGTCTACCCTCAACAGGTGGCATGAGTACTGGTGGACTCAAGAGGTATTTCTTGAGAACATCAAATGCTTCTTGACATTCTTCAGTCCACTGGTAAGTGACTCCTTTCTTCAATAATTTGGTAAAGGGTAAACTTTTGCCTGCCAAATTGGCGATGAAACGCCGAATATAGGCTAAGTGTCCTTGAAGTCCTCTTAATTATTTCAAATTCTGAGGAGGTAACATACCAAGGATTGATTTGGTCTTGTCAGGATCGACTTCAATACCACGATGGCGTACAACAAAGCCGAGGAATTTTCCTGAGGTTACCCCAATAGCACATTTTAAGGGGTTCATCTTCAAATTATGTTGTCGAAGCTTGTGGAATATTACTTCCAAATCATCCAAGTGATCAAAACGTTGTTTGGATTTAACCACAAAATCATCTACATAGCATTCAACAAACTTCCCTAAAAAAGGTTTGAAGATACAATGCATGGCGCGTTGATATGTTGCACCTGCATTCTTTAAACCAAAGGGCATCACCCGATAACAAAACACACCTTGAGGAGCTCTGAAGGCTGTATATTCCTCATCTTCTGGGGCCATTCGGATCTGATTATATCCAGAATATCCATCCATGAAAGAAAGTACTTCATAGCCAGCCGTCGTATCAATTAAGAGTTCTGTAATCGAAACTGGGAAATCATCTTTAGGACAATGCCGATTAAGATCTCTGAAATCGATGCAAACCCTAATTTGTCCGTTATTCTTCTTTACAGGGACAATATTAGCCAACCACTTGGGATATTGAACTTCTCTGACGAAGTTGGCTTTGATCAGCTTATCCACTTCAGCTTCAATTTTGGAAGAATAGGTTGGGTGTGTTCTTCTCGCAGCTTGCTTAAAACCCCGATGTTCTTTTGGTAAACCCAAATGATGAGTAGAAACATCAGGATCAAGCCCAGGCATTTCTGTATAATTCCAAGCAAAAATATATTTATTTTTCTTTAGAAAAGAAATATACATCTCTTGCTCTTCAAGGGTCATGGCCGCACTAATTAAAGTGGGGCGTGGATCTTTCTCTGTATTCATATTTACTTCTCTGAGTTCATCCACAGGGGTAGAGATACCCTCTTCAAATGCTGGAGGAGCATCTCTAAGATCTTCCTCTTCCTCTTCATGATGTGTTATTTCTTCCATTTCTACTTGCAAAGTAGATGAAAAAACGAAATTCTCATGATCATAAGAGATGTCAAATTTTTCACATTTTGAAGAAGAAGCTTACATTTCCGACCCTATTGATGATAAAGGGTCTTCTTTGGGAAATAAAGAGGAGATGATGGATTGAGAATCGACATCATTATTCACCTCTGGTGTTGCTATAACTTCTTCTGGCCTGATTAGCGAAGTATAGACTTGTTGGACTTTAGCAGATGAAATGAAAACGTCACCACTTATGCTTTCATCACTGCTTGGTAGGTTACCAATTTCTCCCATGTTTTCTGGCTCGATTGCCGTAATTGACATTATGGATCTTTCCATAAGAGTATTTTGATTTGGGCCTATTTTGTCAATTTTACTGATAGGTAACACATAATCTTTACTCACATGTGTAAATGGATTTATTGTAATTTTCTCCAAACCATATGGAGCATTAACTTTGGTAATTTCCTTCATTGTAGATTTTTCTCTTCCCTTCATGTGATAAAATTCTGCCTCAATGTATTGAGACTCACATGTCTTGAATGGGGCCTTATCACCATACAATCTTCCAACTTGACCATCAAAACAGTATTTGAGACATTGATGGTATGATGACGGAATAGCTGCATGCTGATGTAGCCAGGGTCTTCCAAGCAAGATATTGAAAGATGAGTCTTGATCAACAATCATGAAATCCGAATTGGATACAAGATCTCCAAACTGAGTACTGAGTGTAACTTCTCCCAGTGGTTCTTGTTCATTTTTATCATATCCTTGTAACATCATGGTAGAAGGAGATAAATCAGATTCTGTGAGGCCCAATCAACGAAGTGTACAAATGGTCATGAGGTTGACTCCTGAACCATTGTCAATGAAATCTCTTCGAATATCTACACCATTAACTTTTCCAGATAAGTACAAAGGTTTTATGTGCCCATGCACAACATCATCTTCATCTTTATCAGTAAAAGATATCACTGCATGGCATTCTGCAAGATTATTCTCTATGTGATTGATTTCAGCTGCAGCAATTTCAGCTTCAAACTCCTGAGGACTTGACAAAGCTTCGATAAGTGCTTCCCGAAGATCTTCTGATAGATTAAAAGCATCTAAAATTGATAACTTGGCTGGTACTTTGGCCAAGTGTTTCAATATATCATACTTTTGATCTAGAGGTCTGCGTTTCCCAATAGGAATATTCGGTTTAGCAGGTACCTTGGAAGCAGAAGCTTTGGAAGCTGATGCATCTTGTATTGAAGTTGGAAACATCCTTGGTTTTAGAAAATTAGATTGATTAGATCCATTTACTCGCTGAGATAAAGAAGATGGAACCTTTAATCGGTCTTCCAAAATAACTGTTCCAAAACTGAGTTGGCCATTGGCAGAAGAACTTGCTTGTTCTTTTTGAGCTCACTAAAGAGCTCTACCACGAGTTTCTACTGCATACACAGTGCTAGCAGGGGTAGAATTGGAGTAGTGGCTTCGGAAAGATCCACGTCTTCCCCTATATCCTGAACCTCTAGAACATCCTCGGATTCCCTTATTTGATACAGGGAATTAAAGCTTATCAAGACTGGAATATGGATCTGTTAGTTGAATCATATTAACAGAACCAAAGATTAACTCTTCGTCTGATAAAGACTCTGCCTGGTTAGCTTGTTTAGGCTGTGCCGTTTGATGGGGCGGTGCCCGTTGCTTTGAAGTAGATGGCATGAAATCTGCCAGAGTCAAAGACAATTTAGGCTTTGATACATACTCATCTTCTTCTGATTCCTCTTTCTTCTTTGAATTGCGCTTCCCTTTTGAGGATTTGTCTTTTGATGGAGGCTTTACTGCAGCTTTTGTAGGAGACACAATTGGATTCTTCAATTGTGTTCGCAGAATGGAATGAGTCCGATTGATTGTCTTTCTGACCATCCAATCATCATATTTTTTCGCAGTTTTGCTTTTGACTTCCTGCCACTCGCCTCCTTCCTCTGGATCTGTAGCGGTAATACACGCTACATGAGCTGAAGAACCCTTCAATTTGACTTGTCCCAAGTCGACCATCTTTTGCAGGAGGTCTTTAAAGACAAAACACTCCTGGATGGGATGCCCCAACATTTGATGAAAGGGACAATAATTGGGACGGTCTTCATCTCCTTCCTTGTTTGGCCTCTTGGGTACTGGTAATTGAACCAAATTATTTTCCAGAGCTGAAATGAAGTAACCAGGAACTTGCTCACTTCGGAAAGAGTATGTTTTACTCTTCATATCCTCAAATTGTTTTTGTCGTTGATCTTTTTGATCATTTGGACGAAACGGCCTTTGTTGTTGGCGTTCAGGAAGTGGAGTCCTTCGAGAAGATGAAGGTTTTGAAGTAGATATAGGTACAGGTGCTTGTTTAAGCATAACTGTAGCAGTTTCTGCTTTACCCATTCTTCTTCCTGGAGCTGATGGAATTACACGAGATTTAACCTTAGCCTGTATAAGGGAATCTTCAATCTGCTGAGCGATTGAAGTAAGGTCTCGAAACCCTCCTGTGTATTTCACAGGGATCAATGGCGTGCGTAATTCGTCACGCAAATTTTCCACACAGATTGGCAACAGCTCTTCCTGACGGAGTGCTAAACTCAGGGAATACGTTAATCCCTTCCAACGAGAAATGATATCAGAGACTATTTCTGTAACACCCCAAGCTTCCTCGGTATGTTTCCTTTCGAATAATGCAATGACGTGCATTGTACACAACTTCGAGATTTTAACACACTACAACCAATCAAACTAGCCGTTATGAATAGTAATACCTACTTTTTGAAATTATATATATTTTATATTTCAAAATGGACTTCATTTTTGGATTCGGAATATCGAATTTATCCTAAGGTGAAATTTTGGTACTTTTCGGATAACTTTCATATTTTGATGAATAGTGAAAATTACTAAATTTTAATTTAAAATAACTTTTTTAATCAAAATAATTAATAGTGATAAATTGTGAATTTGAGTGGTTTTAAAGTATATTTAGAATATATTTTTACCATTTAATATAATGTTGGTCATTGGACATAATTTTACAATTAAACCGAACATAAACAAGTGTCAATCTTTTGATAGTTATTATCTCTTAAAAACACGCTTTTTGTTTTGACAGCGGGAATTAATTTTAAATTAATTTCTGCCACTTCTGTGTTTTGAATTTAGAAAAATGGATTCCATATTTGGAATCAGGATGTCCAAATTGTGTAAATAGGTAACTTTTATTTTTAGACATTTTGAATAATTACTGCGGTAAATATTTTATTTACCATGGTTAAGGGTAAATCCGGTAATAAGGGTTAAAAAAATAATATTATAATAATAATAAATTACCCTAAAATGTGTCTTAACCCTATTGGTTGATACATGGTCGACCATGGGCATATTTGGGTCAATTTTGGGACCCCATGGATCCACTTGTAAGTGATAATGACACTTTATATTAATTAAGTTAAAATGAATACAAAAATGACACAAGCATATATCTTTTAGCAAAACAATTGTTACATAGGGTTATATATTCTGGATTTTAGATTATAAATATTAATTAGAAAGATAAAACGATTTACTACATAATTATATTTTATTTATAATTTTTTGACATTAAATAATTTATTTTATTTATGACACAATGATGATGCAGTAATTACTAAAATAGTAAAAAATTAACATAATTGATATTATAAATACCCAAATAATTATAATATGAAACTTTTAATGAATTAAACAAATTTTCTAGGATAATATGATATATTAGGATTGATTTATTTGACTTTGTTCGAAGTAATCAATCTATTATGAGTTTCACAAAAATCAACTAGTGAATAGTGTCAAAATTGACATAAAAGAGTTCTTAAAACAAATATTATATTATTAATTGATATTAAATTCCTAAAAATCTAAGGATCGGCCAAGAGACTTATATTATGATAGGTTAATCATTAATGGACCACTTGGGGGTCTTTGGGATGTATATAGTAAGTTTATTAACCATATTATATAAAAATACAAAGAGACATTGTAAAAGTGAAACTAATTAACTTAGAGTTAATACTTAAAGATAAGGTTAATATAAGTACCCAAACCTGTCTAAATTCTATTGGATGAGTTGTTTTCGACCTATCCCCACCTCAACCTTTGAATAGTCAACTTTGGAGCCATTGGAAACCGAATATGAATTTATTATAAATTAATATTTCTAGCTTTTCCAAAGGTGCCCCTCACCCCTCTTATAAAAGGGCACTCCTCCTTCTCATTTCCTCACACCACTCAAGCCACTTGGCTCGTCCAAACTCTGCCCAACTAAGCTCCCCACATCCCTCTCCTCCTCCTTGAAGCTTCCCCTTAGGCAGAAAGCATTTCAACAAGTCCTTTGGTTCCAACCAAAGTGAGTTACCTAAATTAAAGGTAACGATTTCTCTTAAATTATTTTCATTTATTTTGCTTCTTCAACCCCCAAACTCTTTTTATTTCCCTTCTTTTGTAACAACACCAGTATCCTCAATATACTAGGATGTTGTTATAAGAAGTATTCAAACTACACATACACACAACTCCATCTAATGGATGATGAACATAATGTTTCTGTGGATGGCAAACTAACGCCTCACGAAACGATGATTGTTCAAAAACATCTTACCGCCTCTCATGGTGGCCATTATGATGGCACTGTAATTAAATATTATATTAATGATATATATTTTATATATAAGCTTCTGTAATTCCATTTTATTTCATACCATTATTCGTTTCATGTCGTATATACATACGATAATTTCATTTGAGGAAGTGCGGACTACCGCCCCCTTAAAATGACATGACTCGTTCATACCACACATGGAACGTATAAAGGATGGTGTTAATGAACTTAAGTAACATATATAAAATATTATATTATACTGGAATAGTAATATACCTATGTATCATTTGGATTCGATTCTTTTAAAATAAAAAATTAAATGGAAGTAGCGTTCGTGCGTACGTACGGACTACCGTCTCCACGAACGCGATGAGATTCATTATCCATCGTATCCATTCAAGTATAATTATCATTTAATGATTTAAAATTATTTTTAAGTACTTGATATCATTCTGGATATGAATAAGATACAACAAACATGACTTATGTAACAAAACATATAAAAGAAAATGAGTAAGTTAACACCTGAAACGGCGTTAATACTAAGATATTATTAACAAATCAATGTTAAAAGATCATATATGATATCATATTAAAGTAAATGATTCTTGTATTATTCAATAACAATTATTTCACCATTATACAGGAGGTAAACCTACCATCGACCAAGGAAAATGTACAAAGTAAGGGATTTTCTTATCTCACTTTTAATTCCGTGAGAATTCCATTGATCACCACTTAATTATTGCATGTGGTGTATGTGTACTGCCCATGATTGTATTCATTGTGTTATATACTTTTATTTATGGGTATTTACATCATCATGGTATGATAATTCTTTCATGGGTGTATGTTTCTTAAGTTACCTAATAAATAAGGTAATTTGAGATTTCAATTTCCACTCATTTGGCTTTACGCATATTTCATTGATTATATTACCCCAAGATTATGTGTGGAATCACTATTCATTTGATTATGTCATAATTTCCACTCCCATTCCTGTGGATATAAGTTTGATACACATAATCACTCCATTGATAATTCTCAAGTCATTGATATGAATTTGATAAGAGTAATTTTAACTCATTCTCCATTTATTGAGTTAAACATCCAATTCGTTGGTATTGTTTTTACAAGAATATGTGTGAATATACTTTGATTGATTTACACTGAATATCCAATCATATTTAGTGTATTTATATTTGTCACACATAATTATGTCGTTGATTTATCCTTAACCAAAGGATACAACCTTTATGAGAGATTTCATCTCAATTTACATTCCATTGAGACTTCTTTGATGATATACACCAAATCACTTTTATGTGGTGTATATAATGTACTTTGACATAGTATATCATGAATTCCTTTATTCTCATGATATTACAATGTTTTGATTACCTCAATTATTTGTATTCAAGTGTCTCTCTTTTGGTTAGAAACTCTAACTAAAATACCATTTTAAAATGTTTTAAAGAATTATTCTTCTAAATCATGCTCATTAATGTCCATATTTTAAAAATGGTTTTAAAGATTTATTTATATGGACATTAAAGTTTTAAAATTAAAAATCCTTTTAAAAAGTTTCAAAGTGGTATGGGACACTTTGATTCAAAAATCTATTTTTAAATGGCTTTTTGACAAATAGTGTGACTTTTAAATGATTTCAAGAAAAGGGGGATATTTCTCTCAAATAGTTTTGATGATTATTTTAATCTATGTCAACATCCTTCATTATTCTTGATTGAGGTTAATGTGATAAAATACAATCTTCCATATTGTATCGAATGAGTTATGTTTGACTGTGGATGTGCTATTTTTATACCATTCAAGGTTTGTGGTAAAAGTATTGACATTTCGTATGCTAGTTTCAATACGAATGTTTATGTTATGTTTAAACTTGTTCATATGAGGAATGCATTGGACTTAATAAGTGAAGGGTGGAGCCCGCTATAGCTCCTCGATGCATCGGTAGGTCTCATGAGACAAACTAGTGTCTTGGCACAAGGCCTTGGCAAAATCTTATTTGTAGTCTTGGCACGAGGCCTTGGCTATGTGGTTATGATAGTCTGGCATTATGCATTCCATCATTATGAAAGTAGTTATTGATATTGCATGTGATCATTCTACTAGTAGAATATCCATGTGAGTAAGTAAATGGCATTATTTCATTTTACCTTCGCCATTTTATGCTGAAGTTTAAATTTAAAAGGATTTTGTTTTAGTTATAAATTGCCTTAAATGTTTATGCTTATTTATGAAAGCTTCTGCTATAATGTTATCCTTACTGAGCATCCGAGCTCACCCCTTTCAATGTTTTATTTTTCCCAGGATTATGAAGAAGTAATTTATGAATGACCTGCAGAGATAGTATGAGGGGATATGAAGACAAGATGTTTTTTTTATGATGTAATGTAAAAATTTATGGATGTATCTAGTTACTCCAAGGCTACTAAACTAATCGGTCTTTCGAGACTTGATCTTTCTCATAATCATGCCAATGTTATGTAATAATGCACCGACTCTAGGTAATTAGGGTCGGGGCGTTACAGTTGGTATCAGAGAAGTTTAGTACAAACCTTGGTAGCTAGATTTAGATAAACTCTGATTAGAGCACGTAGACCTAAGATGAACTTTGAGGATTAGTATAGAAGAACTTCCTAGAATTTTGGTATTGTAGAGATTTTGTGAGTTTTCCGAGCAATACATCCCTGTCTGGATACGAGTAGGTAGAGGCGGCTCTGGCACAGATGTACCTAGGGGTAAAACTCGAAAACACCGCTTTGAGCTAGACTCGAAGGGGAACTGGTGCACGACAACGGGCCTTGCTGCACTCTTGGTTACGACACTCCCGGGGGATATGCTTAGGATAATTTACATTTTCTTTACAAACCAATTTACGTAATATATATATAAGATGAGAGTAAATGACCTTGGTTAATCCTAATATGTTTCAAATTGAGAATATGGTGACATTTTAATCTCTAAATGATTTTACGACTACTATTACTCACACAATGCTTTATGGTTTTAGTCAATGGCTGGATTCCAAGGAAGTCATAGTGACTTTGAGAATGATGTACAAGATGGGAACGGTGGTGGCAATGAGCAACAAAATGGAATGTTGATAGGCGTAAAAGATATCGTCTTTATGCCAAATCAGTTATCCAAAAATATGATCAACAACATATATATTAACCAACTCCCAGACTCAACAAGGAAGAGAAAGGTGATAAATGATAAGAGCTCCAGCAATGGAGACCATGGAGAAAAGAACCCTCAATTTTCATCATGCAGGAAATGTGGAAAGAGACACCCAGGAAAGTGTCTCAATGGGACAACGAAATGTTTTACGTGCGGGAAGGAAGGACATAAAGTAAAGAATTGCCGAAGAAAAATGAAGAGTACTATGGAAGAAGATAAAAATGGTCCCAAGAGTCCATTTACAGTCATTTGCCGTAAATGTAGGGGACCTGGCCATTACCCGAGTGAATGTCCTATTCTATAGGATATTTTCTTGGTCAAAGAAGAAGCTATGTGGGAATAAATGGTTGGAGAAATGTTTAAAAAGTATTAGCACTCCTTGTTGATGGGTTTACTATGGAATAATTTTCTCTTGTATTTGTAACCCCGCAGTTTGCCATGTGAGAATGATATTTAAGGAAGAATTGTCTCTTCTCTTGTGGATATGGGTATAAATAACCATTTGGATTTATATGATAATTAGGGTTTGAGAGAATTATAAGTTATTCTAATTTGGGATGAAGATTCAAAGTATGATATAACATTTGTGGTTAAATTTATGATATAGTATTTTGAGGAATTTATCTCATTTTGGCAATATTATAAAATATAGTTTTTGAAAAAGGACAACACGTAGACCGTGTGACAACCCGTCGCGTCAGACAAAGCTATGGGAATCGAACCCACAACCAAAGTGCGATTGGGATTTATCGCCTACCACTGGACTACGTGAAGTCCCTGGTTAGTGTGACTTTTTTTTAGTTAAATGATTTTATTGATCAATAATAAGTTTATATGGGTTCTTATTTCATATCAAAAGAATACCCTTGGTATAGGAAAATGATTTGGTGATTAAGTGATAAATGTTATTTTGGAAGATGTTCGCTTTGTTGGGAACACTATATGCCCAAGGAAAATAGAATACTATGGGGTTTCATTTGTGGAGTAATGATAGATTTTTATCTACGTTTTTATTGTGGATTTATATTGATTTGGGTTATTTATGGAAATGATTAACCTATAATAGAGAATATGTGATTAGGTTAATTACTTTTGAGTATGTGACTTTAAGAGTATCTGATGTCATTTGGAGATACAATTTAACATGGGAGACTACATAATCAAATTCTTCTATGTTTTGGGTTTCAATATTAGTTTGGATTATATTAAAGGATTTTAAGGACAATTGGTTATTGAATGGTATCTATTTAACTTTGGGGTATTGTTGGTTTAATTTTAGAAATTAAGATTAGTGCATATTTATCTCAATGAATATCCTTTTGGGGGATCATTAGATCATTCACTGACCATTTTGGTTTTGATTAATCTGCAAAGACAATGTAAATATATGGTTTATCCTTCATGGATCATGTGATTCTATAGAAGTTTATTCTATCTCTTCCAGTGTGACCAAGTCTTCTTGAATACTCATCGTTTAAAAAAAATGAGTTAGTGGTGGAAATTTATTAAAGAATGAAAATCTACTTAAAATGTAAGTATATCTCATAATGTTCTTAGTCAATATCATAAATTAATTACTCTTCCTTATGTAATATAACTTTAAAAAAAATGTTGTCCGTTTACTTTCCTACTAGGAGACTAATGGTCGTTTGTCCCAACACAAGTTTGTGGTTTTCTCATTGTTAACTTTCTCCTGATCATGATTTCTATCCCTCTCCATCAGAACTTGACACTTAGTTTATCATCCATATCCATGTTTTCTTACATGGAATCCTAGTATGGGTTATCATGGATGACCCTTATACCTCTCTTTCTTTCTTTTAAAGTGATAGTTTTATTGACTCTTTTTCCGATGTGGGACTTTCCATTGTATTCCCAAGAAAAATTTTAAAAATTGCGAGGACGAAATTTATTGAAGGAGGGGAGAATGTAACACCCCAAGCTTCCTCGGTATGTTTCCTTTCGAATAATGCAATGACGTGCATTGTACGCAACTTCGAGATTTTAACACACCACAACCAATCAAACTAGCCGTTATGAATAGTAATACCTACTTTTTGAAATTATATATATTTTATATTTCAAAATGGACTTTATTTTTGGATTCGGAATATCGAATTTATCCTAAGGTGAAATTTTGGTACTTTTCGGATAACTTTCATATTTTGATGAATAGTGAAAATTACTAAATTTTAATTAAAAACAACTTTTTTAATCAAAATAATTAATAGTGATAAATTGTGAATTTGAGTGGTTTTAAAGTATATTTAGAATATATTTTTACCATTTAATATAATGTTGGTCATTGGACATAATTTTACAATTAAACCGAACATAAACAAGTGTCAATCTTTTGATAGTTATTATCTCTTAAAAACACGCTTTTTGTTTTGACAGCAGGAATTAATTTTAAATTAATTTCTGCCACTTCTGTGTTTTGAATTTAGAAAAATGGATTCCATATTTGGAATCAGGATGTCCAAATTGTGTAAATAGGTAACTTTTATTTTTAGACATTTTGAATAATTACTGCGGTAAATATTTTATTTACCATGGTTAAGGGTAAATCCGGTAAATAAGGGTTAAAAAAATAATATTATAATAATAATAAATTACCCTAAAATGTGTCTTAACCCTATTGGTTGATACATGGTCGACCATGGGCATCTTTGGGTCAATTTGGGGACCCCATGGATCCACTTGTAAGTGATAATGACACTTTATATTAATTAAGTTAAAATGAATACAAAAATGACACAAGCATATATCTTTTAGAAAAACAATTGTTACATAGGGTTATATATGCTGGATTTTAGATTATAAATATTAATTAGAAAGATAAAAAGATTTACTACATAATTATATTTTATTTATAATTTTTTGACATTAAATAATTTATTTTATTTATGACACAATGATGATGCAGTAATTACTAAAATAGTAAAAAATTAACATAATTGTTATTATAAATACCCAAATAATTATAATATGAAACTTTTAATGAATTAAACAAATTTTATAGGATAATATGATATATTAGGATTGATTTATTTGACTTTGTTCGAAGTAATCAATCTGTTATGAGTTTCACAAAAATCAACTAGTGAATAGTGTCAAAATTGACATAAAAGAGTTCTTAAAACAAATATTATATTATTAATTGATATTAAATTCCTAAAAATCTAAGGTTCGGCCAAGAGACTTATATTATGATAGGTTAATCATTAATGGACCACTTGGGGGTCTTTTGGATGTATATAGTAAGTTTATTAACCATATTATATAAAAATACAAAGAGACATTGTAAAAGTGAAACTAATTAACTTAGAGTTAATACTTAAAGATAAGGTTAATATAAGTACCCAAACCTATATAAATTCTATTGGATGAGTTGTTTTCGACCTATACCCACCTCAACCTTTGAATAGTCAACTTTGGAGCCATTGGAAACCGAATATGAATTTATTATAAATTAATATTTCTAGCTTTTCCAAAGGTGCCCCTCACCCCTCTTATAAAATGGCACTCCTCCTTCTCATTTCCTCACACCACTCAAGCCACTTGGCTCGTCCAAACTCTGCCCACCTAAGCTCCCCACATCCCTCTCCTCCTCCTTGAAGCTTCCCCTTAGGCAGAAAGCATTTCAACAAGTCCTTTGGTTCCAACCAAAGTGAGTTACCTAAATTAAAGGTAACGATTGCTCTTAAATTATTTTCATTTATTTTGCTTCTTCAACCCCCAAACTCTTTTTATTTCCCTTCTTCTGTAACAACACCAGTATCCTCAATATACTAGGATGTTGTTATAAGAAGTATTCAAACTACACATACACACAACTCCATCTAATGGATGATGAACATAATGTTTCTGTGGATGGCAAACTAACGCCTCACGAAACGATGATTGTTCAAAAACATCTTACCGCCTCTCATGGTGGCCATTATGATGGCACTGTAATTAAATATGATATTAATGATATATATTTTATATATAAGCTTCTGTAATTCCATTTTATTTCATACCATTATTCGTTTCATGTCGTATATACATACGATAATTTCATTTGAGGAAGTGCGGACTACCGCCCCCTTAAAATGATATGACTCGTTCATACCACACATGGAACGTATAAAGGATGGTGTTAATGAACTTAAGTAACATATATAAAATATTATATTATACTGGAATAGTAATATACCTATGTATCATTTGGATTCGATTCTTTTAAAATAAAAAATTAAATGGAAGTAGCGTTCGTGCGTACGTACGGACTACCGTCTCCACGAACGCGATGAGATTCATTATCCATCGTATCCATTCAAGTATAATTATCATTTAATGATTTAAAATTATGTTTAAGTACTTGATATCATTCTGGATATGAATAAGATACAACAAACATGACTTATGTAACAAAACATATAAAAGAAAATGAGTAAGTTAACACCCGAAACGGCGTTAATACTAAGATATTATTAACAAATCAATGTTAAAAGATCATATATGATATCATATTAAAGTAAATGATTCTTGTATTATTCAATAACAATTATTTCACCATTATACAGGAGGTAAACCTACCATCGACCAAGGAAAATGTACAAAGTAAGGGATTTTCTTATCTCACTTTTAATTCCGTGAGAATTCCATTGATCACCACTTAATTATTGCATGTGGTGTATGTGTACTGCCCATGATTGTATTCATTGTGTTATATACTTTTATTTATGGGTATTTACATCATCATGGTATGATAATTCTTTCATGGGTGTATGTTTCTTAAGTTACCTAATCAATAAGGTAATTTGAGATTTCAATTTCCACTCATTTGGCTTTACGCATATTTCATTGATTATATTACCCCAAGATTATGTGTGGAATCACTATTCATTTGATTATGTCATAATTTCCACTCCCATTCCTGTGGATATAAGTTTTATACACATAATCACTCCATTGATAATTCTCAAGTCATTGATATGAATTTGATAAGAGTAATTTTAACTCATTCTCCATTTATTGAGTTAAACATCCAATTCGTTGGTATTGTTTTTACAAGAATATGTGTGAATATACTTTGATTGATTTACACTGAATATCCAATCATATTTAGTGTATTTATATTTGTCACACATAATTATGTCGTTGATTTATCCTTAACCAAAGGATACAACCTTTATGAGAGATTTCATCTCAATTTACATTCCATTGAGACTTCTTTGATGATATACACCAAATCACTTTTATGTGGTGTATATAATGTACTTTGACATAGTATATCATGAATTCCTTTATTCTCATGATATTACAATGTTTTGATTACCTCAATTATTTGTATTCAAGTGTCTCTCTTTTGGTTAGAAACTCTAACTAAAATACCATTTTAAAATGTTTTAAAGAATTATTCTTCTAAATCATGCTCATTAATGTCCATATTTTAAAAATGGTTTTAAAGATTTATTTATATGGACATTAAAGTTTTAAAATTAAAAATCCTTTTAAAAAGTTTCAAAGTGGTATGGGACACTTTGATTCAAAAATCTATTTTTAAATGGCTTTTTGACAAATAGTGTGACTTTTAAATGATTTCAAGAAAAGGGGGATATTTCTCTCAAATAGTTTTGATGATTATTTTCATCTATGTCAACATCCTTCATTATTCTTGATTGAGGTTAATGTGATACAATACAATCTTCCATATTGTATCGAATGAGTTATGTTTGACTGTGGATGTGCTATTTTTATACCATTCAAGGTTTGTGGTAAAAGTATTGACATTTCGTATGCTAGTTTCAATACGAATGTTTATGTTATGTTTAAACTTGTTCATATGAGGAATGCATTGGACTTAATAAGTGACGGGTGGAGCCCGCTATAGCTCCTCGATGCATCGGTAGGTCTCATGAGACAAACTAGTGTCTTGGCACAAGGCCTTGGCAAAATCTTATTTGTAGTCTTGGCACGAGGCCTTGGCTATGTGGTTATGATAGTCTGGCATTATGCATTCCATCATTAAGAAAGTAGTTATTGATATTGCATGTGATCATTCGACTAGTAGAATATCCATGTGAGTAAGTAAATGGCATTATTTCATTTTACCTTCGCCATTTTATGCTGAAGTTTAAATTTAAAAGGATTTTGTTTTAGTTATAAATTGCCTTAAGTGTTTATGCTTATTTATGAAAGCTTCTGCTATAATGTTATCCTTACTGAGCATCCGAGCTCACCCCTTTCAATGTTTTATTTTTCCCAGGATTATGAAGAAGTAATTTATGAATGACCTGCAGAGATAGTATGAGGGGATATGAAGACAAGATGTTTTTTTTATGATGTAATGTAAAAATTTATGGATGTATCTAGTTACTCCAAGGCTACTAAACTAATCGGTCTTTCGAGACTTGATCTTTCTCATAATCATGCCAATGTTATGTAATAATGCACCGACTCTAGGTAATTAGGGTCGGGGCGTTACAGTTGGTATCAGAGAAGTTTAGTACAAACCTTGGTAGCTAGATTTAGATAAACTCTGATTAGAGCACGTAGACCTAAGATGAACTTTGAGGATTAGTATAGAAGAACTTCCTAGAATTTTGGTATTGTAGAGATTTTGTGAGTTTTCCGAGCAATACATCCCTGTCTGGATACGAGCAGGTAGAGGCGGCTCTGGCACAGATGTACCTAGGGGTAAAACTCGAAAACACCGCTTTGAGCTAGACTCGAAGGGGAACTGGTGCACGACAACGGGCCTTGCTGCACTCTTGGTTACGACACTCCCGAGGGATATGCTTAGGATAATTTACATTTTCTTTACAAACCAATTTAAGTAATATATATATAAGATGAGAGTAAATGACCTTGGTTAATCCTAATATGTTTCAAATTGAGAATATGGTGACATTTTAATCTCTAAATGATTTTACGACTACTATTACTCACACAATGCTTTATGGTTTTAGTCAATGGCTGGATTCCAAGGAAGTCATAGTGACTTTGAGAATGATGTACAAGATGGGAATGGTGGTGGCAATGAGCAACAAAATGGAATGTTGATAGGCGTAAAAGATATCGTCTTTATGCCAAATCAGTTTTCCAAAAATATGATCAACAACATATATATTAACCAACTCCCAGACTCAACAAGGAAGAGAAAGGTGATAAATGATAAGAGCTCCAGCAATGGAGACCATGGAGAAAAGAACCCTCAATTTTCATCATGCAGGAAATGTGGAAAGAGACACCCAGGAAAGTGTCTCAATGGGACAACGAAATGTTTTACGTGCGGGAAGGAAGGACATAAAGTAAAGAATTGCCGAAGAAAAATGAAGAGTACTATGGAAGAAGATAAAAATGGTCCCAAGAGTCCATTTACAGTCATTTGCCGTAAATGTAGGGGACCTGGCCATTACCCGAGTGAATGTCCTATTCTATAGGATATTTTCTTGGTCAAAGAAGAAGCTATGTGGGAATAAATGGTTGGAGAAATGTTTAAAAAGTATTAGCACTCCTTGTTGATGGGTTTACTATGGAATAATTTTCTCTTGTATTTGTAACCCCGCAGTTTGCCATGTGAGAATGATATTTAAGGAAGAATTGTCTCTTCTCTTGTGGATATGGGTATAAATAACCATTTGGATTTATATGATAATTAGGGTTTGAGAGAATTATAAGTTATTCTAATTTGGGATGAAGATTCAAAGTATGATATAACATTTGTGGTTAAATTTATGATATAGTATTTTGAGGAATTTATCTCATTTTGGCAATATTATAAAATATAGTTTTTGAAAAAGGACAACACGTAGACCGTGTGACAACCCGTCGCGTCATACAAAGCTATGGGAATCGAACCCACAACCAAAGTGCGATTGGGATTTATCGCCTACCACTGGACTACGTGAAGTCCCTGGTTAGTGTGACTTTTTTTTTAGTTAAATGATTTTATTGATCAATAATAAGTTTATTTGTGTTCTTATTTCATATCAAAAGAATACCCTTGGTATAGGAAAATGATTTGGTGATTAAGTGATAAATGTTATTTTGGAAGATGTTCGCTTTTTTGGGAACACTATATGCCCAAGGAAAATAGAATACTATGGGATTTCATTTGTGGAGTAATGATAGATTTTTATCTACGTTTTTATTGTGGATTTATAGTGATTTGGGTTATTTATGGAAATGATTAACCTATAATAGAGAATATGTGATTAGGTTAATTACTTTTGAGTATGTGACTTTAAGAGTATCTGATGTCATTTGGAGATACAATTTAACATGGGAGACTACATAATCAAATTCTTCTATGTTTTGGGTTTCAATATTAGTTTGGATTATATTAAAGGATTTTAAGGACAATTGGTTATTGAATGGTATCTATTTAACTTTGGGGTATTGTTGGTTTAATTTTAGAAATTAAGATTAGTGCATATTTATCTCAATGAATATCCTTTTGGGGGATCATTAGATCATTCACTGACCATTTTGGTTTTGATTAATCTGCAAAGACAATGTAAATATATGGTTTATCCTTCATGGATCATGTGATTCTATAGAAGTTTATTCTATCTCTTCCAGTGTGACCAAGTCTTCTTGAATACTCATCGTTTAAAAAAAATGAGTTAGTGGTGGAAATTTATTAAAGAATGAAAATCTACTTAAAATGTAAGTATATCTCATAATGTTCTTAGTCAATATCATAAATTAATTACTCTTCCTTATGTAATATAACTTAAAAAAAAATGTTGTTCGTTTACTTTCCTACTAGGAGACTAATGGTCGTTTGTCCCAACACAAGTTTGTGGTTTTCTCATTGTTAACTTTCTCCTGATCATGATTTCTATCCCTCTCCATCAGAACTTGACACTTAGTTTATCATCCATATCCATGTTTTCTTACATGGAATCCTAGTATGGGTTATCTTGGATGACCCTTATACCTCTCTTTCTTTCTTTTAAAGTGATAGTTTTATTGACTCTATTTCCGATGTGGGACTTTCCATTATATTCCCAAGCAAAATTTTAAAAATTGCGAGGACTCAATTTATTGAAGGAGGGGAGAATGTAACACCCCAAGCTTCCTCGGTATGTTTCCTTTCAAATAATGCAATGACGTGCATTGTACGCAACTTCGAGATTTTAACACACCACAACCAATCAAACTAGCCGTTATGAATAGTAATACCTACTTTTTGAAATTATATATATTTTATATTTCAAAATGGACTTCATTTTTGGATTCGGAATATCGAATTTATCCTAAGGTGAAATTTTGGTACTTTTCGGATAACTTTCATATTTTGATGAATAGTGAAAATTACTAAATTTTAATTAAAAACAACTTTTTTAATCAAAATAATTAATAGTGATAAATTGTGAATTTGAGTGGTTTTAAAGTATATTTAGAATATATTTTTACCATTTAATATAATGTTGGTCATTGGACATAATTTTACAATTAAACCGAACATAAACAAGTGTCAATCTTTTGATAGTTATTATCTCTTAAAAACACGCTTTTTGTTTTGACAGCAGGAATTAATTTTAAATTAATTTCTGCCACTTCTGTGTTTTGAATTTAGAAAAATGGATTCCATATTTGGAATCAGGATGTCCAAATTGTGTAAATAGGTAACTTTTATTTTTAGACATTTTGAATAATTACTGCGGTAAATATTTTATTTACCATGGTTAAGGGTAAATCCGGTAAATAAGGGTTAAAAAAATAATATTATAATAATAATAAATTACCCTAAAATGTGTCTTAACCCTATTGGTTGATACATGGTCGACCATGGGCATCTTTGGGTCAATTTTGGGACCCCATGGATCCACTTGTAAGTGATAATGACACTTTATATTAATTAAGTTAAAATGAATACAAAAATGACACAAGCATATATCTTTTAGAAAAACAATTGTTACATAGGGTTATATATGCTGGATTTTAGATTATAAATATTAATTAGAAAGCTAAAACGATTTACTACATAATTATATTTTATTTATAATTTTTTGACATTAAATAATTTATTTTATTTATGACACAATGATGATGCAGTAATTACTAAAATAGTAAACAATTAACATAATTGTTATTATAAATACCCAAATAATTACAATATGAAACTTTTAATGAATTAAACAAATTTTCTAGGATAATATGATATATTAGGATTGATTTATTTGACTTTGTTCGAAGTAATCAATCTGTTATGAGTTTCACAAAAATCAACTAGTGAATAGTGTCAAAATTGACATAAAAGAGTTCTTAAAACAAATATTATATTATTAATTGATATTAAATTCCTAAAAATCTAAGGTTCGGCCAAGAGACTTATATTATGATAGTTTAATCATTAATGGACCACTTGGGGGTCTTTTGGATGTATATAGTAAGTTTATTAACCATATTATATAAAAATACAAAGAGACATTGTAAAAGTGAAACTAATTAACTTAGAGTTAATACTTAAAGATAAGGTTAATATAAGTACCCAAACCTGTATAAATTCTATTGGATGAGTTGTTTTCGACCTATCCCCACCTCAACCTTTGAATAGTCAACTTTGGAGCCATTGGAAACCGAATATGAATTTATTATAAATTAATATTTCTAGCTTTTCCAAAGGTGCCCCTCACCCCTCTTATAAAAGGGCACTCCTCCTTCTCATTTCCTCACACCACTCAAGCCACTTGGCTCGTCCAAACTCTGCCCAACTAAGCTCCCCACATCCCTCTCCTCCTCCTTGAAGCTTCCCCTTAGGCAGAAAGCATTTCAACAAGTCCTTTGGTTCCAACCAAAGTGAGTTACCTAAATTAAAGGTAACGATTGCTCTTAAATTATTTTCATTTATTTTGCTTCTTCAACCCCCAAACTCTTTTTATTTCCCTTCTTCTGTAACAACACCAGTATCCTCAATATACTAGGATGTTGTTATAAGAAGTATTCAAACTACACATACACACAACTCCATCTAATGGATGATGAACATAATGTTTCTGTGGATGGCAAACTAACGCCTCACGAAACGATGATTGTTCAAAAACATCTTACCGCCTCTCATGGTGGCCATTATGATGGCACTGTAATTAAATATGATATTAATGATATATATTTTATATATAAGCTTCTGTAATTCCATTTTATTTCATACCATTATTCGTTTCATGTCGTATATACATACGATAATTTCATTTGAGGAAGTGCGGACTACCGCCCCCTTAAAATGATATGACTCGTTCATACCACACATGGAACGTATAAAGGATGGTGTTAATGAACTTAAGTAACATATATAAAATATTATATTATACTGGAATAGTAATATACCTATGTATCATTTGGATTCGATTCTTTTAAAATAAAAAATTAAATGGAAGTAGCGTTCGTGCGTACGTACGGACTACCGTCTCCACGAACGCGATGAGATTCATTATCCATCGTATCCATTCAAGTATAATTATCATTTAATGATTTAAAAATGATGTTTAAGTACTTGATATCATTCTGGATATGAATAAGATACAACAAACATGACTTATGTAACAAAACATATAAAAGAAAATGAGTAAGTTAACACCCGAAACGGCGTTAATACTAAGATATTATTAACAAATCAATGTTAAAAGATCATATATGATATCATATTAAAGTAAATGATTCTTGTATTATTCAATAAAAATTATTTCACCATTATACAGGAGGTAAACCTACCATCGACCAAGGAAAAATTACAAAGTAAGGGATTTTCTTATCTCACTTTTAATTCCGTGAGAATTCCATTGATCACCACTTAATTATTGCATGTGGTGTATGTGTACTGCCCATGATTGTATTCATTGTGTTATATACTTTTATTTATGGGTATTTACATCATAATGGTATGATAATTCTTTCATGGGTGTATGTTTCTTAAGTTACCTAATCAATAAGGTAATTTGAGATTTCAATTTCCACTCATTTGGCTTTACGCATATTTCATTGATTATATTACCCCAAGATTATGTGTGGAATCACTATTCATTTGATTATGTCATAATTTCCACTCCCATTCCTGTGGATATAAGTTTGATACACATAATCACTCCATTTATAATTCTCAAGTCATTGATATGAATTTGATAAGAGTAATTTTAACTCATTCTCCATTTATTGAGTTAAACATCCAATTCGTTGGTATTGTTTTTACAAGAATATGTGTGAATATACTTTGATTGATTTACACTGAATATACAATCATATTTAGTGTATTTATATTTGTCACACATAATTATGTCGTTGATTTATCCTTAACCAAAGGATACAACCTTTATGAGAGATTTCATCTCAATTTACATTCCATTGAGACTTCTTTGATGATATACACCAAATCACTTTTATGTGGTGTATATAATGTACTTTGACATAGTATATCATGAATTCCTTTATTCTCATGATATTACAATGTTTTGATTACCTCAATTATTTGTATTCAAGTGTCTCTCTTTTGGTTAGAAACTCTAACTAAAATTCCATTTTAAAATGTTTTAAAGAATTATTCTTCTAAATCATGCTCATTAATGTCCATATTTTAAAAATGGTTTTAAAGATTTATTTATATGGACATTAAAGTTTTAAAATTAAAAATCCTTTTAAAAAGTTTCAAAGTGGTATGGGACACTTTGATTCAAAAATCTATTTTTAAATGGCTTTTTGACAAATAGTGTGACTTTTAAATGATTTCAAGAAAAGGGGGATATTTCTCTCAAATAGTTTTGATGATTATTTTCATCTATGTCAACATCCTTCATTATTCTTGATTGAGGTTAATGTGATACAATACAATCTTCCATATTGTATCGAATGAGTTATGTTTGACTGTGGATGTACTATTTTTATACCATTCAAGGTTTGTGGTAAAAGTATTGACATTTCGTATGCTAGTTTCAATACGAATGTTTATGTTATGTTTAAACTTGTTCATATGAGGAATGCATTGGACTTAATAAGTGACGGGTGGAGCCCGCTATAGCTCCTCGATGCATCGGTAGGTCTCATGAGACAAACTAGTGTCTTGGCACAAGGCCTTGGAAAAATCTTATTTGTAGTCTTGGCACGAGGCCTTGGCTATGTGGTTATGATAGTCTGGCATTATGCATTCCATCATTATGAAAGTAGTTATTGATATTGCATGTGATCATTCGACTAGTAGAATATCCATGTGAGTAAGTAAATGGCATTATTTCATTTTACCTTCGCCATTTTATGCTGAAGTTTAAATTTAAAAGGATTTTGTTTTAGTTATAAATTGCCTTAAGTGTTTATGCTTATTTATGAAAGATTCTGCTATAATGTTATCCTTACTGAGCATCCGAGCTCACCCCTTTCAATGTTTTATTTTTCCCAGGATTATGAAGAAGTAATTTATGAATGACCTGCAGAGATAGTATGAGGGGATATGAAGACAAGATGTTTTTTTATGATGTAATGTAAAAATTTATGGATGTATCTAGTTACTCCAAGGCTACTAAACTAATCGGTCTTTCGAGACTTGATCTTTCTCATAATCATGCCAATGTTATGTAATAATGCACCGACTCTAGGTAATTAGGGTCGGGGCGTTACAGTTGGTATCAGAGAAGTTTAGTACAAACCTTGGTAGCTAGATTTAGATAAACTCTGATTAGAGCACGTAGACCTAAGATGAACTTTGAGGATTAGTATAGAAGAACTTCCTAGAATTTTGGTATTGTAGAGATTTTGTGAGTTTTCCGAGCAATACATCCCTGTCTGGATACGAGCAGGTAGAGGCGGCTCTGGCACAGATGTACCTGGGGGTAAAACTCGAAAACACCGCTTTGAGCTAGACTCGAAGGGGAACTGGTGCACGACAACGGGCCTTGCTGCACTCTTGGTTACGACACTCCCGGGGGATATGCTTAGGATAATTTACATTTTCTTTACAAACCAATTTAAGTAATATATATATAAGATGAGAGTAAATGACCTTGGTTAATCCTAATATGTTTCAAATTGAGAATATGGTGACATTTTAATCTCTAAATGATTTTACGACTACTATTACTCACACAATGCTTTATGGTTTTAGTCAATGGCTGGATTCCAAGGAAGTCATAGTGACTTTGAGAATGATGTACAAGATGGGAACGGTGGTGGCAATGAGCAACAAAATGGAATGTTGATAGGCGTAAAAGATATCGTCTTTATGCCAAATCAGTTTTCCAAAAATATGATCAACAACATATATATTAACCAACTCCCAGACTCAACAAGGAAGAGAAAGGTGATAAATGATAAGAGCTCCAGCAATGGAGACCATGGAGAAAAGAACCCTCAATTTTCATCATGCAGGAAATGTGGAAAGAGACACCCAGGAAAGTGTCTCAATGGGACAACGAAATGTTTTACGTGCGGGAAGGAAGGACATAAAGTAAAGAATTGCCGAAGAAAAATGAAGAGTACTATGGAAGAAGATAAAAATGGTCCCAAGAGTCCATTTACAGTCATTTGCCGTAAATGTAGGGGACCTGTCCATTACCCGAGTGAATGTCCTATTCTATAGGATATTTTCTTGGTCAAAGAAGAAGCTATGTGGGAATAAATGGTTGGAGAAATGTTTAAAAAGTATTAGCACTCATTGTTGATGGGTTTACTATGGAATAATTTTCTCTTGTATTTGTAACCCCGCAGTTTGCCATGTGAGAATGATATTTAAGGAAGAATTGTCTCTTCTCTTGTGGATATGGGTATAAATAACCATTTGGATTTATATGATAATTAGGGTTTGAGAGAATTATAAGTTATTCTAATTTGGGATGAAGATTCAAAGTATGATATAACATTTGTGGTTAAATTTATGATATAGTATTTTGAGGAATTTATCACATTTTGGCAATATTATAAAATATAGTTTTTGAAAAAGGACAACACGTAGACCGTGTGACAACCCGTCGCGTCGGACAAAGCTATGGGAATCGAACCCACAACCAAAGTGCGATTGGGATTTATCGCCTACCACTGGACTACGTGAAGTCCCTGGTTAGTGTGACTTTTTTTTTAGTTAAATGATTTTATTGATCAATAATAAGTTTATTTGGGTTCTTATTTCATATCAAAAGAATACCCTTGGTATAGGAAAATGATTTGGTGATTAAGTGATAAATGTTATTTTGGAAGATGTTCGCTTTGTTGGGAACACTATATGCCCAAGGAAAATAGAATACTATGGGGTTTCATTTGTGGAGTAATGATAGATTTTTATCTACGTTTTTATTGTGGACTTATAGTGATTTGGGTTATTTATGGAAATGATTAACCTATAATAGAGAATATGTGATTAGGTTAATTACTTTTGAGTATGTGACTTTAAGAGTATCTGATGTCATTTGGAGATACAATTTAACATGGGAGACTACATAATCAAATTCTTCTATGTTTTGGGTTTCAATATTAGTTTGGATTATATTAAAGGATTTTAAGGACAATTGGTTATTGAATGGTATCTATTTAACTTTGGGGTATTGTTGGTTTAATTTTAGAAATTAAGATTAGTGCATATTTATCTCAATGAATATCCTTTTGGGGGATCATTAGATCATTCACTGACCATTTTGGTTTTGATTAATCTGCAAAGACAATGTAAATATATGGTTTATCCTTCATGGATCATGTGATTCTATAGAAGTTTATTCTATCTCTTCCAGTGTGACCAAGTCTTCTTGAATACTCATCGTTTAAAAAAAATGAGTTAGTGGTGGAAATTTATTAAAGAATGAAAATCTACTTAAAATGTAAGTATATCTCATAATGTTCTTAGTCAATATCATAAATTAATTACTCTTCCTTATGTAATATAACTTAAAAAAAAATGTTGTCCGTTTACTTTCCTACTAGGAGACTAATGGTCGTTTGTCCCAACACAAGTTTGTGGTTTTCTCATTGTTAACTTTCTCCTGATCATGATTTCTATCCCTCTCCATCAGAACTTGACACTTAGTTTATCATCCATATCCATGTTTTCTTACATGGAATCCTAGTATGGGTTATCTTGGATGACC
Organism: Viscum album; assembly: GCA_963277665.1. NCBI lineage: Eukaryota > Viridiplantae > Streptophyta > Magnoliopsida > Santalales > Viscaceae > Viscum > Viscum album. Next base: position 439,998,256 of record OY728119.1, read on the forward strand.
CTTATACCTCTCTTTCTTTCTTTTAAAGTGATAGTTTTATTGACTCTTTTTCCGATGTGGGACTTTCCATTATATTCCCAAGCAAAATTTTAAAAATTGCGAGGACGCAATTTATTGAAGGAGGGGAGAATGTAACACCCCAAGCTTCCTCGGTATGTTTCCTTTCGAATAATGCAATGACGTGCATTGTACGCAACTTCGAGATTTTAACACACCACAACCAATCAAACTAGCCGTTATGAATAGTAATACCTACTTTTTGAAATTATATATATTTTATATTTCAAAATGGACTTCATTTTTGGATTCGGAATATCGAATTTATCCTAAGGTGAAATTTTGGTACTTTTCGGATAACTTTCATATTTTGATGAATAGTGAAAATTACTAAATTTTAATTAAAAACAACTTTTTTAATCAAAATAATTAATAGTGATAAATTGTGAATTTGAGTGGTTTTAAAGTATATTTAGAATATATTTTTACCATTTAATATAATGTTGGTCATTGGACATAATTTTACAATTAAACCGAACATAAACAAGTGTCAATCTTTTGATAGTTATTATCTCTTAAAAACACGCTTTTTGTTTTGACAGCAGGAATTAATTTTAAATTAATTTCTGCCACTTCTGTGTTTTGAATTTAGAAAAATGGATTCCATATTTGGAATCAGGATGTCCAAATTGTGTAAATAGGTAACTTTTATTTTTAGACATTTTGAATAATTACTGCGGTAAATATTTTATTTACCATGGTTAAGGGTAAATCCGGTAAATAAGGGTTAAAAAAATAATATTATAATAATAATAAATTACCCTAAAATGTGTCTTAACCCTATTGGTTGATACATGGTCGACCATGGGCATCTTTGGGTCAATTTTGGGACCCCATGGATCCACTTGTAAGTGATAATGACACTTTATATTAATTAAGTTAAAATGAATACAAAAATGACACAAGCATATATCTTTTAGAAAAACAATTGTTACATAGGGTTATATATGCTGGATTTTAGATTATAAATATTAATTAGAAAGATAAAACGATTTACTACATAATTATATTTTATTTATAATTTTTTGACATTAAATAATTTATTTTATTTATGACACAATGATGATGCAGTAATTACTAAAATAGTAAACAATTAACATAATTGTTATTATAAATACCCAAATAATTACAATATGAAACTTTTAATGAATTAAACAAATTTTCTAGGATAATATGATATATTAGGATTGATTTATTTGACTTTGTTCGAAGTAATCAATCTGTTATGAGTTTCACAAAAATCAACTAGTGAATAGTGTCAAAATTGACATAAAAGAGTTCTTAAAACAAATATTATATTATTAATTGATATTAAATTCCTAAAAATCTAAGGTTCGGCCAAGAGACTTATATTATGATAGTTTAATCATTAATGGACCACTTGGGGGTCTTTTGGATGTATATAGTAAGTTTATTAACCATATTATATAAAAATACAAAGAGACATTGTAAAAGTGAAACTAATTAACTTAGAGTTAATACTTAAAGATAAGGTTAATATAAGTACCCAAACCTGTATAAATTCTATTGGATGAGTTGTTTTCGACCTATCCCCACCTCAACCTTTGAATAGTCAACTTTGGAGCCATTGGAAACCGAATATGAATTTATTATAAATTAATATTTCTAGCTTTTCCAAAGGTGCCCCTCACCCCTCTTATAAAAGGGCACTCCTCCTTCTCATTTCCTCACACCACTCAAGCCACTTGGCTCGTCCAAACTCTGCCCAACTAAGCTCCCCACATCCCTCTCCTCCTCCTTGAAGCTTCCCCTTAGGCAGAAAGCATTTCAACAAGTCCTTTGGTTCCAACCAAAGTGAGTTACCTAAATTAAAGGTAACGATTGCTCTTAAATTATTTTCATTTATTTTGCTTCTTCAACCCCCAAACTCTTTTTATTTCCCTTCTTCTGTAACAACACCAGTATCCTCAATATACTAGGATGTTGTTATAAGAAGTATTCAAACTACACATACACACAACTCCATCTAATGGATGATGAACATAATGTTTCTGTGGATGGCAAACTAACGCCTCACGAAACGATGATTGTTCAAAAACATCTTACCGCCTCTCATGGTGGCCATTATGATGGCACTGTAATTAAATATGATATTAATGATATATATTTTATATATAAGCTTCTGTAATTCCATTTTATTTCATACCATTATTCGTTTCATGTCGTATATACATACGATAATTTCATTTGAGGAAGTGCGGACTACCGCCCCCTTAAAATGATATGACTCGTTCATACCACACATGGAACGTATAAAGGATGGTGTTAATGAACTTAAGTAACATATATAAAATATTATATTATACTGGAATAGTAATATACCTATGTATCATTTGGATTCGATTCTTTTAAAATAAAAAATTAAATGGAAGTAGCGTTCGTGCGTACGTACGGACTACCGTCTCCACGAACGCGATGAGATTCATTATCCATCGTATCCATTCAAGTATAATTATCATTTAATGATTTAAAAATGATGTTTAAGTACTTGATATCATTCTGGATATGAATAAGATACAACAAACATGACTTATGTAACAAAACATATAAAAGAAAATGAGTAAGTTAACACCCGAAACGGCGTTAATACTAAGATATTATTAACAAATCAATGTTAAAAGATCATATATGATATCATATTAAAGTAAATGATTCTTGTATTATTCAATAAAAATTATTTCACCATTATACAGGAGGTAAACCTACCATCGACCAAGGAAAAATTACAAAGTAAGGGATTTTCTTATCTCACTTTTAATTCCGTGAGAATTCCATTGATCACCACTTAATTATTGCATGTGGTGTATGTGTACTGCCCATGATTGTATTCATTGTGTTATATACTTTTATTTATGGGTATTTACATCATAATGGTATGATAATTCTTTCATGGGTGTATGTTTCTTAAGTTACCTAATCAATAAGGTAATTTGAGATTTCAATTTCCACTCATTTGGCTTTACGCATATTTCATTGATTATATTACCCCAAGATTATGTGTGGAATCACTATTCATTTGATTATGTCATAATTTCCACTCCCATTCCTGTGGATATAAGTTTGATACACATAATCACTCCATTTATAATTCTCAAGTCATTGATATGAATTTGATAAGAGTAATTTTAACTCATTCTCCATTTATTGAGTTAAACATCCAATTCGTTGGTATTGTTTTTACAAGAATATGTGTGAATATACTTTGATTGATTTACACTGAATATACAATCATATTTAGTGTATTTATATTTGTCACACATAATTATGTCGTTGATTTATCCTTAACCAAAGGATACAACCTTTATGAGAGATTTCATCTCAATTTACATTCCATTGAGACTTCTTTGATGATATACACCAAATCACTTTTATGTGGTGTATATAATGTACTTTGACATAGTATATCATGAATTCCTTTATTCTCATGATATTAAAATGTTTTGATTACCTCAATTATTTGTATTCAAGTGTCTCTCTTTTGGTTAGAAACTCTAACTAAAATACCATTTTAAAATGTTTTAAAGAATTATTCTTCTAAATCATGCTCATTAATGTCCATATTTTAAAAATGGTTTTAAAGATTTATTTATATGGACATTAAAGTTTTAAAATTAAAAATCCTTTTAAAAAGTTTCAAAGTGGTATGGGACACTTTGATTCAAAAATCTATTTTTAAATGGCTTTTTGACAAATAGTGTGACTTTTAAATGATTTCAAGAAAAGGGGGATATTTCTCTCAAATAGTTTTGATGATTATTTTCATCTATGTCAACATCCTTCATTATTCTTGATTGAGGTTAATGTGATACAATACAATCTTCCATATTGTATCGAATGAGTTATGTTTGACTGTGGATGTGCTATTTTTATACCATTCAAGGTTTGTGGTAAAAGTATTGACATTTCGTATGCTAGTTTCAATACGAATGTTTATGTTATGTTTAAACTTGTTCATATGAGGAATGCATTGGACTTAATAAGTGACGGGTGGAGCCCGCTATAGCTCCTCGATGCATCGGTAGGTCTCATGAGACAAACTAGTGTCTTGGCACAAGGCCTTGGCAAAATCTTATTTGTAGTCTTGGCACGAGGCCTTGGCTATGTGGTTATGATAGTCTGGCATTATGCATTCCATCATTATGAAAGTAGTTATTGATATTTCATGTGATCATTCGACTAGTAGAATATCCATGTGAGTAAGTAAATGGCATTATTTCATTTTACCTTCGCCATTTTATGCTGAAGTTTAAATTTAAAAGGATTTTGTTTTAGTTATAAATTGCCTTAAGTGTTTATGCTTATTTATGAAAGCTTCTGCTATAATGTTATCCTTACTGAGCATCCGAGCTCACCCCTTTCAATGTTTTATTTTTCCCAGGATTATGAAGAAGTAATTTATGAATGACCTGCAGAGATAGTATGAGGGGATATGAAGACAAGATGTTTTTTTTATGATGTAATGTAAAAATTTATGGATGTATCTAGTTACGCCAAGGCTACTAAACTAATCGGTCTTTCGAGACTTGATCTTTCTCATAATCATGCCAATGTTATGTAATAATGCACCGACTCTAGGTAATTAGGGTCGGGGCGTTACACTTTCATTCTCCCTTTTCTTGCAGTTTGTAAGGTCAAAAACTATCGTTTTTGGCAAAGTTGAGCTAAACTAAAGAAGGAATTTTTGACGAAGATCCTCCCATCCAATGATCGATCGGGATTGCAAGCTTGTATACCAGACAAAAGCTGGTCCTTGCAAGGTTCGCACGAAGCATCTGAGTTTCACTGCTTCTTGCTGCTCTGGAGTTCCCATCATAGGATCACAACAAGACACGTAATGCGTCAAATGTTGTTCAGGGTCGCCCGATCCATTGAAAGTAGGGAAAACAGGGTTTCCAAAACTGGATGGAGGATAAATTGAATCTACCCATTCAGGGTAAACTTTCTTTTCAGGTTGAACTTGCGCCCGTTTCCCTTCCATAGTTTCTAACCGAGCTGTTAATGACTCAATATTAGTTATTAACTTTTGAGAAACATCAGTTTGAACTTGGTTTTGGGTAGGTGCAATGAATGGAGCTTGGACAGACGTGGAGGTTGGTGCTACAACTGATGGTAGTGCTGCCAACCGTTGTTGCGTTTGACCCGTAGGATTAGACCTCTGAGGGTGTACTGATAATGGAGGATATTCCTGATCCATCTCAGTAGTTACAACAAATTCCTTCGGCTGTCGGACTTCAGCATTCTTAAGAAGAAGACTACTCTGAAGTAGTTCTGCATTCAACCTTCTTAATTCTTTCATTTCTTCCTCCTGTTGTGCAAACCTTTGCTCTAATGAGAGCGATTGAACTCCTTCAAAGGAAGGGTGAGAAGTAACCTGATTCTTTCCTTTCCCCTTATTGGATCCTTTTTGGAGAGGGGGAAGTGGGTTACTTGAAGGAATACCCAGATTTTGGGTAAGCCTTTGATTACGTGTGCACACACCTTCTTTATTTAGGTCTGTGTGCGCAACTTCTTAAGCAGGAACCTCTTCGTCTGATCCCTCTAATTGAGCCTCATCTGGTGAATCAGCAGCAACGGCATTGATGACATTAATGGATGCATATTGCATGGAATCCTTTCTATCAGCATTTATGTGATATTGTCTTCTTCCATGTCCATGATGAGACATGGCATTCCGTTGACTTGATCCCTCAGGAACTTCTTGGAGAACCGTCACTTGGAGAGAATCTCCTGATAACTTGGCTCTTCGTTCCTTTTGAGGCTTATTCCCTAATCGAGAGAATACTGACTTTCTCTGAGGGAGGGATTGAGGATTTGAAAAAGTCCCCAGTCCGGTGGACTGGGGATGTTCCTGCTGCTTCCGCTTAACTCCTCGAATCCCATTTATTGGCTCTGAGGGTTGGGTTAGAGAAGTCCCCAGTCGGACAAGCTAGGGTGTCTCTTTACATGCTATGTCTGAGATCTTCTTAAAATCTCTCTTGATCTTATGAAGCTTAGTTCGGAAATTAGCTGGATGCATTAACCTGTATCCACTTTTATCACCTGGTTCAACAGACCGTTGGATGATTTACGAAACTTCTGTCATTTGATGACGTGTTTTCTCCAGACGAGAGGCTTGTGCAATATTCTCGCCTGCTTGATGTAGGAGCAATTCAACAACTTGTTCTCTATATACTTGATTTTGAGAGGAACTAGTTAAAGCCTGTTCTTGAGCAAGCTTTTGATTATGAACAAAGCCCATTGACTGTGGCCGGCCATGGGCAATAACATTGCATGAGACCATTTTCGGAGGGCTTTGCTGACTGGAAAGCACTGTAAAATGTTGTGCTCCGTGAACACCCCATCCTCTGATATGAACATCAGATGGAGCATTGGAAATTAACTGACGCAATTTTCTTAGTGCGCCAAGGCATGAACATTGAAGGGTTCTCTGTTTCTTTTCAGCCTTCGGATACCAAGAGACTGATAGAGATGCCAAATCAATCTGACGTTGTAGCCCTTCTATTATCTTAAGATGATTTTCATATTCATCATAAGATAATAACGTCTTCTTTAATTGACAAAGAGTTTTCCAAATGTTGAGACGAATATCATGGATTCCATCATCTGTCAACATCTTTGGAATGTCATACTGGGAGTCAGCCAAATGCCAAAACATGACTGGTACTTCACCTTTTGCCAGTTTTTTACTCATGTTCAGCATTTCCTCTTTATCATTAAATGAAGATTCTTCTACCTGTTTTGACCAGAGTTGGTGTTTCCTTGTTGCTTCATCGGATTCAACAAGATTGGTAGAGAGATCACTATTCATGCTGGAAGATGAATGAACCAGGGATGGTTCGGAGAATAACCTGAACCCGAGGATATCTTATGATGGAGAAAGAGTTTCACCTGCTGATAGTAAAGCATCAGACATGACTGGTTTTACGTTTTCAAGTGCCTCGAGATAGGAGGGCTTTCTCCTCACTACATTGCCTTCTGAAGAATTTTTGAGACAATGTTAATCATTACTGCAGCGAGGACTTTCGCAGCGAAGTTCATCATCATGGAGAGGACCACCATAATGGGTTACAGCAAAAGATGAGATCTCTTGCCCCTTGGTCTTCTGACCACATAGAGGGTTCCTGTGGTTCTCATCTGAAGAAGAAACTTCAAGATTGACCGAATTTTCATGAAGCAAGCCTTCATGAGGAAGTGTCTGTTGAAGACCTTCAAAACTAATGTTCTCGTTATTGAGAACTGAGGGAATAGAATCTTGAATTCCTACAGATAAATGTCTGAGGGCTTCAAGAACTCCAGCATCGAGCAAGGCCTTGTTGAATATTGGACTTTGATCTCCTGACTGTGCTGGGCGGATCTTTTTCTTAGATGCCTTCTTACCCGCTTTAGAAACAACTTGTTGATGAAAGTGGTTACTCTGAGCAGGTGTATGTGCATGATCAGGAAAGATGGTCAGGTTAGGTTGACGATCTTCACTCCAATCAGGCGTATGTGCCTGACTTGGTTGTCCGTATGATATGGGGGAGTATGCCCCATAAACCTCTTGGACTGGAACAGATGTTTGTGTCTGTTCCGGAGTGAATCGTTGATGTGTCACTCCACTGCTAGGGATAGATTTATGTGTCTGTCCCTGAGATGATGCTGAAGCTGTTATGATATCCTGGCAAGCATCCAGAATATGAGCAGGAATTTGCTTCTGCTCTTTCACCATTGAAAAAATATGTTTGGTGACTTCAGCCACTGGAACGGGGATATACGTCTATTCCGGGCTTGGAGTAGCTGTATGTGCCTGCTCTTGTCCTCCTTTTCCTGTCAGTGAATCCTGACAGTACTCAAGTGTGGAGGCAGAGAGTTGAGTCTGCCTCCTGTTTGTCGTCGGGGCTTTCCGACTGACTTCTCCGTACGCTACCAAGAGAGACTGTTGGTAGGCTTGATTAGTATTAGCAGGTGTATGTGCCTGCTGATTACACTTCTCCAAATGCGGTTGACGAGATCCATCATATGTAGTCAGGTGAGTCTGCTGACTAACTGATGATGCATAAGCAGGTGTATGTTCATGCCTATAGTACTCCGCCGGAATTGCCTGGCGGGATTGGCTTGATGCTGCCAGACGAGTCTGCTAGACAACGGAATTAAAACGGACAGGTGATTGTGTCTGCTCGTAATTTGCCACCAAGTTAGGTTGGTGGACTTCTCCGGAGATGGCAGGGATGACAACCTGCCTATTGTTAACCGGATTCCGTCTCTGGCGGTTCATCTTGCCTGCTCGGGTTCGAGGAACCTGAGTTGAATGCCTGGAGTCAGTACCCTCATCATGTTGAGGGCGCACTACCGCACGAGTCTGGCGGCGATTGTTGATGGGAACCCTTGGGAAGGACTCCTGTATTTTTGAATTAAGGTCATGCGGGACCTGCTCATTCACTTCCTCAGAGTAAGGGAGTGAATGGAAATTGTGTTCCGGGTATAACGACCCGAAACGGTTGGAGACGGTAGTCAGCACCGCCTGCTTCTTGATCACTGTCCGCCATTGTCCGGATGACCAGGTAGAGTTGTTAACTTGGAGGGCTTGACGAGCGGCCTCCAGAGTTGGGATAGTACCGTTGCGACGGTATTCTTTAACCATTGCATTAGAAACCCAGCGTTGAAGACGCTGAGTTGGTGATGTCATCCTCAGAGCGGACGACGTTCCAGCAGGAGTAGCAGCATTGGTTTTCACAGAAGCAGACCTCACAGTAGAGGTGTTCACAGCAGTAGTATTCACAGGGGTGAATTTAAGGAAAGCCATTTTGCAGATGATCTTGAGAAAAGAGTGCCTGTTCCATATAACAGACATAATCAAGATGAATCCGGCCACTGCATCTTTTGGATGCGCATATGTTAATGATTGATCTGTTGGCCCAAGTGGCCTAAATAAGAAGAACATCACTTTAACTTGGTTAAGGATTCACGTCGGGTTCACCATTTTTGTTTCGCACGGGATTCGGGGATGACCTCCTGGACGGGAGATTCAAATGTTCTGATCGGTTTCTAATGGGATTGATCGTAGAACTGCAAACATCCAATGATTCCACATCCGTTTGGACCTACATTCCAAAGGTAGGCACTCATTAGTTTGTGGACTAATGAGGCTTAGGAATTTGCATTGGTGGAGAGGGTGGGAGGTCGGACTCATCACACCTTTTTGAGGGGAATTATTGTCTACTCCGGGACTCTCTTTATAGATTTAAGTTATGTTCGTGAATCCTTATTACATTACCAAGTATAAAATGAGATTTTATTAAGTTTTAACAATCAATGATTAAATATGCAAGAAATTTAGTGAATCTTTTATATGTATTCGAGGTTCTTCATCAATAGAGAATCATCTATATCTGTTTAGAGATTCTTGGTCAATGGTATCCTTCAAAACATTTATATAAAAGTCTCTTGGTCATTATGACGACCAGGATGGTTTTAAAGCCACTCAGTGGGGCACTTGAAGTTTATCGTCATTCAGAAGGACAAGGATTATTTCAAAGTTGGGATCGAACCCATAAATGGGCTACCTATGTATCCTTTGTTTTGGAAAAGGAATCAGAACCCACGTAGATCGAGTAAGGGTATGATGTTTATGATTGATGGCTCAAAGCAGGATGTCACAATTACTTTTACACTCTAAGCTCACGTGAGTCATGCTCAGTGTGAGAAACAAGAGGTATTAGTAAAATTTAGACAATTGTTCCATGAAATATGCAATCATAAGAATTTGTTTGGGGCTTTTATGTATGTATGACTGCCCAGATAGATGAAGGTTTAGGATTTAATTTTAGGGAGAAAATCCATGAACAGGGTCCATAAAGTTATATGTGCTTCATGGATATTTGAATACTCTAATCTTGGGGCCTACTCTTAAGGAGGATGCCCAAGTTAGGAGGGGACTTATTACTGGGTTTTACTCCTGAAAAGGAAACCCAAATCAAGGGTAAATTAGGACTAGTTAAGAGAAATTTAAGGGGATTTGGGGCTTACTCCTGAAAAGGAATCCCAAGATTATGACTGAGACTTACTCCTAAAAAGGAGGCCCAGGTTAGGGGACTTGGGGCTTACTCCTGAAAAGGAAGCCCAAGATTATGACTGGGACTTACTCCTAAAAAGGAGGCCCAGGTTAGGGGACTTGGGGCTTACTCCTGAAAAGGAAGCCCAAGATTATGACTGGGACTTACTCATAAAAAGGAGTCCCAGGTTAGGGGACTTGGGGCTTACTCCTGAAAAGGAAGCCCAAGATTATGACTGGGACTTACTCCTAAAAAGGAGGCCCAGGTTAGAGATTAAGGTTTGGGGCTTACTCTTGAGGAGGATTCCCAAGTTTGGGAACTTTAAGAATTTGGGGCTTACTCCTGAGGAAGATGCCCAAGATTATGGCTGGGAATTACTCCTAGAAAGGAGGCCCAGGTTAGGATTCTCTCATCTTAAAGGATGAGGTTGAATGAATGAACTCTCCATATTTAGTGACATAAGGATATTTAAATCACTAGACTTTGAGAGATATTCCACAGAATTCCTTTCAGATAAGGAAGTCAAATCAAGAAATCATGCCATAAATAGCTTTGAAGAGTGTCTTGAAGACTGAATCTTGAAAAGGAAAGGTGTGATGGCTTAAGAGGGGTAAAATGGGCAAGATAGGCACCCAAAAAGGTAGGGGCACGCAAGTCTTGAAAGGCACGCAAGTATTGCGGCGGCGCACAAATATTGGTCGCGCAAGTATACTTGTGCGACATGAGGGGCACTTACGCGATTCTCAAACATTATTTATAATATTTGAGCGACTCTTTATAAATCCCTTTAGAATCCTCTTGAGGTTCTTCCAGAAAAGGGACGCGCAAGTTATATTGAAGGAAATAAGTCGGCGTGCAAGTGTTTGATAAGTTTCAACACTTAGGCCTTCCTTCTTCTCTTTAGATCTTCCGTTCTAGGTAATAAATTACCTTAGAAGTGTTTCGGAAGCTTTGAGAAGAGACTTGGGCATCGGGAGATTTAATCCGAGTTTTTGGAAAAAGATCCTCTCGAATGGGGGCCCACAGGGTCTATTTATAGGCAGGAGAAGACCCCGGACGGTTACCGAGCGGTTAGCACTTAGGTCGCACAAGTCACTTGCACGACCATGAGGCGGCGCAAGTATACCTGCACGACCAATAGGCAGCGCACAAGTACTTGCACGACCACTATGTGGCGCGCAAGTGTACTTGCGCGACCATGAGGGAACTTGCGCGACCTATGGGCAATGTTCTCCTTCTTCATCCCTTTGTCAATTTTTGATGTTTTCTTCAAAGGTTGAATCACTTTGAGCTCAGATATTCCCTTTTCTGATATTTATATTCTGTGACGAAAGGAGCGTCAACAGTAGTATATAACAAAAACACACACACAAGGACCGTAATAGTTTAGTGTCTTTGGAAACTCAGAACGTAATATTCTAATCGTGGTGAAAGATCTTCAACATATCCCATAAAGATCTTCCTTTTTTTACATAAAACCTTTCTTTATATCCTAGGGAAAAGAAAACATAAAATGGTGAGATCAAATGCTCAGTAAGGGTAAAAAAAAGAAATATCTATCACATCATATTCATAAGAACATAACATTTTGGAAATCTTAACCTGAAAAGGAGATCATAATATCATAACATGGGATAAATCATAGTAGTGAAATGTAATCCCAATAATCATAACATAAAACATGAAACTTTGTGGCATACACACATAATCATAGAGAATCATTTCTTATTATTCAAGACTCATTTCTAAGACTATCTTAGTGGACAAAGTCCATTTCTGAACCAAGTTCACTCCTCGTTTTAGTCCTTTTTCACTGAACCGGTTTAACCTGCCGTTCCAGCCATGTCTATCTCATGAGATATAAAATCTTTACCCAATTCATTGGAAGGAGATATAGGTCCCACCCATCTCATAATGATATCATTCTTATGTGTGCCACAAAATCAAAAAAACATACATCATTGCATAACCCATGTAATAAAAATGGGAATCTTAAACATCATGCCATAATAACATAATCCATATAAGATAAAAGGATATCATACAAATAATTCCATCATAACATAATCAAATCAATGTAAAAATAGGGATAGAAACAGAACCCTATATTATCCTGGATGGAAAATAATTTTGATAAAACAGTTGAACTCCATTCTTGAGGAAAATATCCTTTCTACTTCAAAAACATTTTTCCTTTCATAACATGTCAATCAATTTTAAACTAAAAGAAGTTGATTAAAAATAAACATGAAAACTTGTAAAGTAAGATTCTTGGAAATAATGTTTAAAAAATCCATTGATTCTGTATAAGTTAAAAAACATTCTTCTCGTACTTTTTTCGAAAAAGTCAAAAAAGTACCTCGTACGAAAAACGACAAACGATTCCTTTCATATATTTTACTAAAAACTCACTGAAGGGTAAAATTGGACTTAAACAATTTTAGGTGGATGGAAATAATATTATATATTGAGGAAACATGGATGTGGATGATAAAATACACCCCAGTAAATTTCTAAGTATAAACAATCTCGGATAAAAATGAGATTGTGATATTTCCCTTACCTTAGGTCCGATGTGCTTCGTAAGTGTCCGAGCCTCCTTTATAATGATTTAAATAATGTCATTGACTTATTACAGAATCATAATCATTGTTATGATATCATATATGGTTCACTTATGACTTTATTTTACCCGTTCTTTTGTAAATTCTATGTTAAAGAGCGTTTTGGGTAAAATCGTTTCATTTGTCGTCCGTGTTTTGACTTGTAATTATTCATAAGATTACTTAGATCATGATTAATTAATTTCAGACTATAAAACATGATTTATATAATATATATTCAGAAAATACATATATATAATAGATCAGTAAATGGAAAGAAATACACCGTTCCTGGAGACGGTAGGTCGTACGTACGCATGAACGCTGTTTTTGTTTCCTTATTGAGTCGAATGGAATTAAGTAGATGACATACATGTATATAGACATAAATACAGTATAATTATTATGTCATATATTTCATGATTACTTATTATATATACTTTATAATCATTCATGAATGGTTAACGTGGAGAATGTATCTCATCGCGTCGTTGAGACGGTAGTCCGTACGTACGCACGAGCGATGATATCGTTCTCATGATCGTGGAATTGTATTGGAGTGTATATATACTATATCAGAATCAATATCACCTTAAAATAATCATATATAGTTATTATTTACACCATTATACCCATCCAAGTAAGGTGGTGGTGGAAAATAGATTACACCACGACGTGGAGACGGTATTCCGTATGTACGCACGCGCAATGATTTCATTTTCTGTAGGATGGATAGATGGTGAAATAGGGTTGTTTCATACTTATAATAACATATCAGTATATGCGTGATACTGATTTTATTACTTCATAATGAAACAAACTATGAAGAAGAAGTGGAAGAAGAAATAATGTTGAAAGAATCGGTAACGGACATTACCTCTTCTTTGAAGCACCTCTTTGAGATCTCCTTTTAGGGCACTAGAAATGGTCTTTGAAGACGACCAGGACCTCTAGAATGTTTCTAGGGAAGTGGAGAAGAGAATTTGGTGGGGTTTGGCAGATCTTGAAGGTTCACATTGGTGTGAGGAAGAGAGGGAGCAGGTGCCCTTTTATAAGGGAGGAGAGGGGCACCGTTGGAATAACTAAAAATATTATATTATTATAAAGCCATATTCAGTTTTAAATAGCTCCAAATTGATTTATTTCGAAGCTAAGGTGGGGATGGGTCGAAAACCTTTCATCCAATATAATTTAGACAAGTTTAGGTTCCTATTTTAACCTTATCATTTATATTTAACTTTAAGTTAGATAATTTTACTCTTACCGTGTCTTTTTGTCTTCTGACACTATAAGGTTAATAAACATACTATAAGAAGCAAAAAGAACCCAAAGATGTTTATTATTAATATATATAACCTTATCTAAGTCATTTGGCTGAACCTTAGATTTTTAGGAATAAAATAACAATTACTAATATAATATTTGTTTTAAAAACTATTTTATGCCAATTTTGAAACTATTTAGTAATTGATTTTTGTTAAAATCATAACAGAATGATTAGTTCGAACAAAGTTAATTAAATCAATACTAACATGTCATATTAACCTATAAAATTAGTAGAATTCATAAAAAGCTGAAAATTATATTTATTTTGGTATTTATAATATCAATTATTCTAATTTTTCACTATTATGGTAATTATTGCATCATCATTGTGTCATAATTAAATTAATTTATTTAGTGTCTAAAAATTATAAATAAAAAATAATTATTTAGGAAATTTTATTATATTTCTAATGAATATTTCAAATCGAATTTATCTTATGTATAACCCTATATTAAAAATGTTGTAGTAAATAAACTTTGATTTTAACTCTTTTAACTCTTCTTTGAATTAAATAATAATAAATGTCCTAATCTAATCCAAGTGGGCCTAAATGGTCATATTTTATTCCTAAGGTTGTTTTTTGTCGAATTAAACTTATCTAATAGAATTATGACATGTGTTAGGGTAATAATAATATCATTTTTATCCTTAATTACCCTATTTACTTTTAACCGTGGTAAAAAAAAGTAAAAAGTTACTATTCACCAAAAATTATTTTCATCTCATTGAACCACATTTTACTTACTGACATCAATCGTGTCTCTCGGATTTTTGAAATTCCACTCACAGAAGCGGTAAAATTAAGTTTTATGAAAAATTCAGTTTTTTTAACTACCACTTAGTGGTTTCACTATTCATCAAAAAATGAATGTTTCCAGAAAAATAAAAAAAATTAGGCCTAAGCTATATTTGATATTATGAATTCAAAAATGATGTCTATTTTACCAAATTCAAAACATATTAGTTGCATTAATTAATTTAAAAATTAATTCCCATCGTCAAAACAAATAGCGTGTTCTTAAGAGATAATAACTATCAAAAGATTGACATTTGTTTATGTCTGGTTTAAATGTGAAATTACATCCAATGACCAAAATTGTATTAAATTGTAAAAATATATTCTAAATATACTTTAAAGCCACTAAAATTAATAATTTATCACTATTAATTATTTCGATTAAAAAGGTTGTTTTTAATTAAAATTTAGTAATTTTCACTAGTCATCAAAAAATGAAAGTTATCCGAAAAGTACCAAAATTTCACCCTAAGCTAATTTCGATATTCCGAATCCAAAAATGAATTCCATTTTGAAAAATAAAATTTACAAAATTTCAAAAAGTGGTTATTACTATTCATAACGCCTAGTTTTAATAATATTTTAATAGCATATTGTTGTTTAGTGAAACTCGTTATTGCGTAATACACATGCTATCGAGGAAGGTCGTGATTGAGTGTAATGCAAGGCAAGTCAAGGATGTGTGTTGTGCAAGCTCCTTTTGGTGTAGCATACAACACAAGACATTAATGAAATTAAAAAGAATATTTTTCATAATATCTCGGGGTGTTACATTCTACCCCCCTTAAAATGAATTTCGCCCTCGAAATTCATCGGGGTTATAAATGGTTTACTCCTCGAAAGTTTATTTAATAGAAACCCACATCATAAAAAGGAATACCAAAACCAATCTTTAAAAACAAAAGTATGAAACATAACAGTTACCCAAATAAACTAATCATTGGGTTTCCACATAGATGAAAATATGGATATGGAAGAGAAATCTAACCATCATGTTCTGATGGAGAGTGGTAGAGAACATGGCTATGGAAAAGCCAGCAATCACAAATCCACAGATTTTTGATGATCTCAGGTACCATCTAATTCATCGGATATAAGGGCACTAGGACAACATTTTTGGTTTTCAAGATCATTTCCCTAAAGTTGATGAATTAAAAGAAATACTTACATGATTTTGGTACAATCTCACTATTGTTCGTTAATTGAACAATTTCCACTTCATCCATTAATGAAATGAAGTTGAATTTGTTATTCATGATGTGTTAGAAGATCATGTGATAGAATGATGGGTCATTCCATCTGTCTAAAAGGTTATAAAAGTTATCAAAAATACATAAGTCCATCTATAGTGAGATTAATCATATATGGTTCCTAAAATGGACTTATACTTCATATATCATACTGCTTAATATAATAAAACTAGTTTCTACTAAACAGTGACTTCCTGTAGGCCAGTGGTAGGCGATAAAGGCCAGTCTCAATTCGGTTGTGGGTTCGATTCCCACAGCCTTGTCGGACGCGATGGGTTGTCACCAGTCCTGTAGGTTGTCCTTTTTCTAATGATATATTACTATAACATCCCATCAATAATATCGAAAAAAGTTATATCCTAACTTATGTCCAACATAATCAATTCTAATCTTTAGTCTTATCTAAAATACTTCGGTCCAAGCACATAGTATAAAGAAAAATATTACTTGAAATGTCACATAACAATCATGTGAATGACATCATTTATCCCCTATATATCATAAGATATATCTTGTTGGTCAAATTAAAAATATGCGAATACCTTAATCATGTGTTCTCTTGAAGAATGAATACCCATTAATTGAACCATAGTGAAAACATGAATGCAGTCAAAAGTTAACTCTTTCCACATACCAAAATTCAAAAATTCTATATACACAAACTATGATATAACCTTCTCCTTATATCAGTCATGAGCTCATGAATACGGCCAAACATTTCATTATTTCGTTTTCCTTTCATTATGCGCATATCATCTTTTTTTCCAAAAATATCTCAATCACATTCTATGGTTACTGGTACCATTGAAAACCACAATAGGCCAATACATAAATATTCCAATATTCCACGATACTATATATAATATTATTTTGGAATCCCATTACATAAACACTTAATCATTCCACCACATCGTTTTCATATTAAACATATCCAATAGTGATGGCATGTGACTTCCCTTTGTCCTTTGCCTTAAGTGGTTGCTCATGCCGATCATCACTAACCCTTAGATTAGGGAATTTATTAGCATAATGCCCCATTTCCTTGCACTGGAAGCATTGAAGTGTTGGTGGTGCGTTCTCTGTAGTCTTTTCTTTATTCACATCATTAGAAACCCTTTTTCCATTACTTCGACACTCAGCTACTTGATGACCTTCTTTTCACACTTAAAAAATTTTCTAGTCCCTTTAAGACAATCTCCACCATGCTTCTTTCCACACTTTGATCATAAGGAAACATTCATATTCTTTTCACCATTATTCTGAGATTTCTCCTTGAACTCCATCTTTCGTTTCTTGTCAAAACTATGAGATGGATAAGTAACACCAACTTCCATTTCTACCTTGATAACACAACGCACAATTTCTTCATAGCTACTAAAGTCTCTTATAGCTAATTCCATTCGAAGATTTGGTTTTAAGACACTGAAGAATCGATCAACTTTACTTTCAGGTTGGATGATAAATCCAGGTGCATACCTTGCAAGCCTTGTAGAATTCGCTTCGTATATACCAACAGATTCATCATCCTTTTGCTTTAGTTCAAGAAACTCCTTCTCCATCTTTGTTCGAAGAATACGAGGTAAGTACTTATTGAAAAATAAGTTCTTGAACTCATCCCATTCCATGGACTCAATTTCATCTCTTGTCCTCATATTCTTTATAAGATTCCACCATTGATCAACATCACCTTCCAAAGGATACACTGCTAAGATGACTTTATCATGTTCATAACATTAAATAACTGAAAATATCTTTTCAGTAGTACTGATCCATTGTTCAGCAACAAGTGAATCAGAAGACCCACTGAAAGAAGGTGGACGTTGCCTCATGAAGGACTCAATAGAATATTGTTCCCTTCTCTGCTCATTTGGAAGTCCAGAATGATTCATAGCTTGTGTAAGTATAGCAATAAGATTTTGCACTCCATCTCCCATAACATTTGTTTGTTCAATAGGACAATCATTGCATTGTCCATTACATTGATCAACACGGTTCCTTCGGGTTCCATCCATCGTCTAAAACCCAAACAGAATAGTGTGAGAGGTAAAAATCATAATAAAGGGGGAGTAACTTCAATATCTAACATCTTTGGTTTAATCTAATATCGTTACCATAGTTCTAGGACTATATTCTATACGTATACTTATCCTTAGGGACATCCCTATACATACCTTAGAAATATCTCTAGGGATCTCACTAAAGTTCTCACATCCTAGTTTTCAAAGGATGACTAAACCTTTCCTCTGATACCAACTATAGAGACCCTAAGATTAACATACACTGACATTACATTACTATTGTGGAATACTTAGTACATAAAAAAACACACACACAAGGACCGTAATAGTTTAGTGTCTTTGGAAACTCAGAACGTAATCTTCTAATCGTGGTGAAAGATCTTCAACATCTCCCATAAAGATTTTCCTTTTTTAACCTAAAACCTTTTTTTATATCCTGGGGAAAAGAAAACATAAAAGGGTGATCTCAAATTCTCAGTAAGGGTAAACAAAAGAAATATCTATCACATCATATTCATAAGAACATAACATTTTGGAAATCTTAACCTCAAAAGGAGATCATAATATCATAACATGGGATAAATCATAGTAGTGAAATGTAATCACAATAATCATAACTTAAAACATGAAACATCGTGGAATACACACATAATCATAGAGAATCATTTCTTATTAGTTAAGACTCATTGCCAAGACTATCTTAGGGGACAAAGTCCATTTCTGAACCGAGTTCACTCCTCGTTTCAGTCCTGTTTCAGTAAACCGGTTTAACCTGCCGTTCCAGCCATGTCTATCTCATGAGATATAAAATCTTTACCCAATGCATTGGAGGGAGATATAGGTCCCACCCATCTCATAATGATACCATTCTTATGTGTGCCACAAAATCAAAAAAACATACATCATTGCATAACCCATGTAATAAAAATGGGAATCTTAAACATCATGCCATCATAACATAATCCATATAAGATAAAAGGACATCATACGAATAATTCCATCATAACATAATGAAATCAATGTAAAAATAGGGATTGAAACAGAACCCAATATTATCCTAGATGGAAAATAATTTTGAAAAAACACTTGAACTCCATTCTTGAGTAAAATATCCTTTCTACTTCAAAAACATTTTTCCTTTATTAACATGTCACACAATTTTAAACTAAAAGAAGTTGATTAAAAATAAACTTGAAAACCTGTAAAGGAAGCATCTTATAAATAATGTTTTAAAAATCCATTCATGCCGTATAAGTTTAAGAAAACATTCTTCTCGTACTTTTTTCGGAAAAGTAAAAAAAGTACCTCGTACGAAAAAAGACAAAAGATTCCTTTCATATCTTTTACTAAAAACTCACCGAAGGGTAAAATTGGACATAAAAAATTGTAGTTGGATGGAAATAATATTACATATTGAGGAAACATGGATGTGGACGATAAAATACACCCCGGTAAATTTCAAAGTATAAACAATCTCGGATAAAAATGAGATTGTGATATTTCCCTTACCTTAGGTCCAATTTGCTTCGTAAGTGTCCGAAACTCCTGTATAATGATTTAAATAATGTCATTGACTTATTCCAGAATCATACTCATTGTTATGATATCATATATGGTTCACTTATGACTTTATTTTACCCGTTCTTTTGTAAATTCCATGTTAAAGAGCGTTTTGGGTAAAATCGTTTCATTTGTCGTCCGTGTTTTGACTTGTAATTATTCATATGATCACTTAGATCATGATTACATAATTAAAAAATATAAAACATGATTTATATAATATATATTCATAATATACATATATATAATAGATCAGTAAATGGAAAGAAATACACCGTTCATGGAGACGGTAGGTCGTACGTACGCATGAACACTGTTTTCATTTCCTTATTGAGTTGAATGGAATTAAGTAGATGACATACATATATATACACATAAATACAGTATCATTATTATGTCATATATTTCATGATTACTTATTATATATACTTTATAATCATTCATGAATGGTTAATGTGGAGAATGTATCTCATCGCGTTGTGGAGACGGTAGTCCGTACGTACGCACGAGCGATGATATCGTTCTCATGATCGTGGAATTTTATTGGAGTGTATGTATACTACATCAGAATCAATATCACTTTAAAATAATCATATATAGTTATTATTTACACCATTATACCCATCCAAGTAAGGTGGTG
This sequence comes from Viscum album, assembly GCA_963277665.1. Taxonomy (NCBI): domain Eukaryota; kingdom Viridiplantae; phylum Streptophyta; class Magnoliopsida; order Santalales; family Viscaceae; genus Viscum; species Viscum album. Next base: position 440,018,559 of record OY728119.1, read on the forward strand.
GTGGAAAATAGATTACACCACGGCGTGGAGACGGTATTCCGTACGTACGCACGCGCGATGATTTCGTTTTCCGTAGGATGGATAGATGGTGAAATAGGGTTCTTTAATACTTATAATAAAATATCATTATATGATTAATACTGATGTTATTACTTCATAATGAAACAACCTAATAAGAATAAGTGGAAGAAGAAATAAAGTTGAAAGAATCGGTAACAGACATTACCTCTTCTTTGAAGCGCCTCTTTGAGATCTCGTTTTAGGGCACTACAATTGGTCTTTGAAGAATACCAGGACCTCTAGGATGTTTCTAGGGAAGTGGAGAAGAGAATTTGGCAGGGTTTTGCCGAGCTTGATGACTCAAATTGGTGTGAGGAAGATAGGGAGTAGGTGCCCTTTTGTAAGGGAGGAGAGGGGCACCTTTGGAATAACCAAACATATTATTTTATTATAAAGCCAAATTCGGTTTTAAATAGCTCCAAATTGATTTATTTTGAATCTAAGGTAGGGATGGGTCGAAATCCTTTCATCCAATAGAATTTAGACAAGTTTAGGTTCCTATTTTAACCTTATCATTTATATTTAACTTTAAGTTAGATAATTTTACTTTTACCGTGTCTTTTTCTGTTCTTACACTATAAGGTTAATAAACATACTATAAGAATCCAAACGAACCCAAAGTTGTTTATTATTAATATATATAACCTTATCTAAGTCATTTGGCCGATCCTTAGATTTTTAGGAATAAAATAACAATTACTAATATAATATTTGTTTTAAAAACTATTTTATGTCAATTTTGAAACTATTTAGTAATTGATTTTTGTGAAAATCATAACAGAATTATTAGTTCAGAAAAAGTTAATTAAATAAATACTAACATGTCATATTAACATATAAAATTAGTGGAATTCATAAAAAGTCTAAAATTATATTTATTTGGTTATTTATAATATCAATTATTCTAATTATTCACTATTATTTTAATTACTGCATCATCATTTTGTCATAAATAAATTAATTTATTTAATGTCTAAAAATTATAAATAAAATATCATTATGTTTGAAATCATATTAGCTTTATAATGAATATTTACAATCAAATTTATCTTATGTATAACCCTATATTAAAAATGATGTAGTAAATAAACTTTGATATTAACTCTTTTAACTCTTCTTTAAATTAAATAATAATAAATGTCCTAATCTAATCCATGTGGGCCTAAATGGTCATATTTTATTCCTAAGGTTGTTTTTGGTCGAATTACACTTATCCAATAGAATTAGGATATGTGTTAGGGTAATAATAATATCATTTTTACCCTTAATTACCCTATTTACTTTTAACCGTGGTAAAAGAAAAGTAAAAAGTTACTATTCACCAAAAATTATTTTCATCTCATTGAACCACATTTTACTTACTGACATCAATCATGTGTCTCGGATTTTTGAAATTCCACTCACAGAAGTGGTAAAATTATGTTTTATGAAAAATTCGGTTTTTTTAACTACCACTTAGTGGTTTCACTATTCATCAAAAAATGAAAGTTTCCAGAAAAATACCAAAAATTAGGCCTAAGCTATATTTGATATTATGAATTCAAAAATGATGTCTATTTTACCAAATTCAAAACATATCAGTTGCATTAATTAATTTAAAAATTAATTCCTGTCGTCAAAACAAATAGCGTGTTCTTAAAAGATAATAACTATCAAAAGATTGACATTTGTTTATGTCTGGTTTAAATGTGAAATTACATCCAATGACCAAAATTGTATTAAATTGTAAAAATATATTCTAAATATACTTTAAATCCACTCAAATTAATAATTTATCACTATTAATTATTTCGATTAAAAAGGTTGTTTTTAATTAAAATTTAGTAATTTTCACTATTCATCAGAAAATTAAAGTTATCCCAAATGTACCAAAATTTCACCCTAAGCTAATTTTGATATTCCGAATCCAAAAATGAAGTCCATTTTTGAAAAATAAAATTTACAAAATTTCAAAAAGTGGTTATTACTATTCATAATGCCTAGTTTTAATAATATTTTAATAGCATATTGTTGTTTAGTGAAACTCGTTATTGCGTAATACACATGCTATTGAGGAAGGTCGCGATTGACTGTAATGAAAGGCAAGTCAAGGATGCATTTTGTACAAGCTCCTTTTGGTGTAGCGTAAAACACAAGACATTAATGAAATTAAAAAGAATATTTTTCATAAAATCTCGGGGTGTTACAGATTTCCTTACTGAACATCCTTCCGTAGAAGATACATCTTCAGATATTGAACTTCCGGATGAGGAAGTCTTCTCTATTCAAGATAGTCTTCAAACATGGGAAATGTACATTGATGGAGCTTCCAGAACTCTAATAGGGAATAAAATGGAAGATCCTAAATTTTACAAAGTTGGGTTAGGAATTTTGATCATTTCTCCAGAAAAGGTAGTGCTACTGTATTCCATCTCATTATTGGGAGGCAAGACAAACAATGAATAAGAAAACCAAGATCTTATCATAGGATTGGAGTTGGTTCTTTAAGAAAAATTGAATCACTTAAAGGTGAAAGGTGATTCAGACCTAGTAATTAAACTAGTCAATTGGGATTATGCAATCAGAAAAGAAGAACTAATCCCTCTGTATGATTATGTCAAAGAGTTAATGGCAGAATTTCCTTCAGAACCGAAATTTTCTTATGTCCCGTGATCACAAAATGCCCAAGCTGATGCACTGCCTAATATAGCTACAACTCTGGAATATCCAAATCGGGACGAGACAACCATCAGTATTTCCCACCGTCGTACAATTTCACCTTATGTTCAAACCAAAATAGAGGAAATCAAGGAAATTAGTCGCATCTTTGAACCATATGTTCATACTACGGGATGGATGACACCTATCAGGGAATACCTTCATAATGGAACACTTCCACCTGATAGAGCCGGGAAAGAGCAAGTCCGGAGACATGTGGTCAATTTTACTCTTTATGACAGCCCTGATCACCTAGAAAAAATTCTCTACAAAATAGGTTTTGATGGAGTTCTCTTCAGATGCATTGATGGTGAAGAGACAATGGCTTTCATGAAATAATTACATGCTGGAGTCTGTGGTGCACACCAGTCTAGTCATAGACTATCTGATCAAATTATAAGTCTTCGATACTTTTGGCCTTCAGTGATACAAGATTATGTTGATTTCACAATGAAGTGTCATTCGTGCCAAGTACATGCCAACTTCATTCATTAACCTCCAGAGTTTCTTCATTCAGCTAAATACTCGTGGCCATTTTCCACATTGGGAATGGATGTGGTGGTACCTTACCCTTCATCTACAGCTAAGCAATTTAAGTATATTCTTACATCTACTGACTTATTTTACAAATGGGAAGAGGCAATACCTCTCAAGGAAGCTAGTTTTCAAATCATTGTTAGCTTCATCAATTCTAACATCCTTACTAGATTTGGTGTCCCTCATACCATATTGACGGACAATTGCACCAACTTCTGTTCATCTGAGGTGAGGAAGTTGTATCAAGAATACAACAAAAAATCCAACCATTCCTCTCAGTATCATGTAGTGGCTATTGTCTAGATAGAATCCTTCAACAAGACTATCAAATGTACATTAAAAGATGATGGATAAAGATAAGAAGTTGTGGCTTGATAAACTCTTTCATGCTTTATGGGCTTATCGGACCACCACCCACACTACAATGCGGTCAACTCCATATTAATTGATATATGGAACCGAAGCGGTCTTACCCATTGAGGCTCAATTACTCTTGCTCAGAGTAGCCTTTTGTGATCAATCATCTACAGATGAACAATCTCAAAAGCCATTGGATGAACTGGAATGATTAGATGAAAAAAAAGATTGTGCACCTTGCACCACTTGGAAGTCTATCAAAATCAAATAGCACGATCTTTCAACAAAAATGTTCATCTTCGTTCATTAAATCATGGAGAATTGGTATTGGTTCTCAGAACTCCAATGATACTAGGAAATAAACATCTCAATCTTGAACCAAAATGGGAAGGATCTTATTGAATACATAAGTTATACTCTAATGGAGCTTATTCTTTAATCTCAATGGATATATAACTCATTACTACTCCAAACAATGCCAGATTTCTGAAGAAGTATTTTGTATAAACACAAAATACACCATCCACGATCCATGAAAATGACCTCAAAATATTTGAATTTTTCTTGTCCAACATGACGTTAAACTGTGCCCTTATATTCATCCTATACAACGTTAAACTGTGTTGTCCTTGTTGAAAGACTTTAAACACCATAGTCCCTTACGTCTAGCAAGATGATAAAATGCACCATCCATGGTCCATGCCTATGACCTTAAACTATTTTCATTTCTCTTGTCCAATGTGACATTAAACTGTATCGTCCCTTTTCGTCCAACATGACTTTAAACTGTGAAAAAGTTCCAAATATGTCTTATATGACGTTAAACTGTATTTTATCCTTACTCTATGACATTAAACTGCACAGTCCCCCTTTTCTTCCAACATGATGTTAAACTGTATTGTCCCCATCGTCTTAGCTACAGGACGCTAAACTGAACATCACCTTTATTGTCCAACATGATGCAAAACTGTGTTCATGTCCAACATGATGTTAAACTGTGTCCCTATATTTGTCCTACATGACGTTAAACTATACTGATCATTTTTCCTACATGACATAAAACTGAACAAAGTCCCTTAATACATCCTACATGAAATTAAACTATATTTTTTTCTGCTACATGACATTAAATTGTGCAGCACCAATAGTCCTCACTGTAAGACTTTAAACTACATAGTCCCTCCATACGTCCTACATGACATTAAAATGTGCATCGTTAGGGTTGTTTGTACCTCTTGTTTCTCACACCAAGCATGACTCATGTGAGGTTAGAGTAAAAATCAACCACAACACCCTCTCTGGGCCGCTAACCATGTGTAAATCCCAACACCATTTTTAGGTCGTTGTTCTCAAAAAACAACATGATCACCAATTGATTATTTAATCTAACTACGCGGAATTTGATCCTTGCCTTATAGGCTAGATACGTAGGCAACCTCCCAAGGTTCAAGCCCAAAACCAATCTATTCACATCGGTTCAACTCCATCTCATATGATGTCGATTCGTGAAGACACCCCCAAAATCGATCTCTTCACATTGGTTCACCTTTGTCCTTGTTATATGACGTTAAACTGTACATCACTTTTGTCCTATATGACAATAGACTACAACATTATTTTACACCCTCACCTGAGAGGGAATCATTATTTACATTCATCTCTAATCATGTTATATTCCAAAGACTACGTGCATACATGGGAATTCCTGAACCTTTTATCTTGAGTCAAACCATCATTGCACTCAAGTCCCCTTTTCACCCTTCACTTGTACGAACCAAATTTGTACAAAGGGTATTTCTAGAACTACGTGTGGCTTGATTCCCATCCTTATGGGATACGTAGGAATGTTCAAGTGTCCCTCGAACCCAGCCCCAAGTATTTGGGCCTAACCCCAAATTCCACTTTCAGTTCCCTGACTAAAAAGTCCCCTTATGAAAACACACACTGTGTACTCCTTTTAATGGTCTGAGCTCTATGACCCCAAACTAAGATCTCCCATAATCTCATCCTATATAACATTAAACTGTATTTCAATAACTACATTTGGCTTGATTCTCATTTTAATGAGATATGTAGTGAAGTCCAACATCTCAATTCAGGACCAAGCCACAACATGATTATGGTTAGCATTGGTCTGTGTATCTCTACATGCATTGAACAAATTACCATTTTGATGTTTCAGACTCCTAACCTTAAATATTTTCAGATCTTTATAGAACTTTTCTTGACTTCTGGTCACAAAATGTCCAATTTCTGAGATTTTTTTTGCCTGACTATGCAGCATGTGCCTTTAGGTGGCCTTATATAAACAGTCTACATAACAAACCTATCATCCAAAAGATGCTATTATTTGACTATACAACCAATTCCCTTAGGCAGACCGGTATAATTCAACCCCCTAACGGGTTTGTTAAATAATGGTAACTTCATTCATGGGAGGAAAACCTCTTTTTTCCTTATTTGTCTTAATGAATATATGTAGGGATCTACAAAAAATGGACATCCTTAACATATTGGTCCCATACTTTTTTTCATGATCTGAAAGTATTCAAGTCTATGGTTTGTATTTCCCTGCCCTATGTTTGGGTCAGACCTCCGTAGGAGTGAAAATCATCTTGTTCTTAGATAATCTTGTTTAGAAATATCTTCTCCATATTCAAGTACCTCACTCCATACAGAAAACTCTATGCTTTGGAAAATTTGAATCTCCATAAACTTCCCCTGGATTTTTTAGCAGTAGAAATGTAAAATTTTTAGAGTTCTTTTTCCTGACTATGCAACACGTGCTCTTAGACCTTTCATAAGTAGTCTACGTAACAGACATGCCTTCCAAAAGATGCTATTATTTGACTATACAACCAATTCCCTTAGGTGTCCCTGCATAATCCAACCCCCCTAACGGGTTTGTTAAATAGTGGTAACTTCATTCTTGGGAACAACTTCTTCAAATATCTTTTATCCATTTTTCATATCATTCCTCAGATTCAAAATTTCTTAAGTAATCGTTTACATTTTTCCCTCATACTTGTGTGTGGTAATATGTTTTCAGATAAATTGTCAAGGAATTGAGTCAACATTAGTCCACTCAGTCAAAGCTATTTTGACCTTAAACATTTTCCTTTTTATGTCTGACGTGCATGAATTTAAACTGCAAACAAAGGACAAGGGAAATCTGAACAAAAGTCAATTTCCATCTCACTAAACATACATTTTGTATTATTTAGGTAATATTGAGCAATTAAAAGATTCAATGTTTATAGGGTTATTTATAATAATCCTAGAAAAAATCAAACTATGTTTACTAGGTCCATTGTCTTAGATAAAAATTTAAAGTAGTTAGCAAAAGAATGTATGCACAAATGATTAAAGATGAAAGTGTTTTTCAATTGATGCACAAAAGGTAGAAGGACATTTACATTCTAGAGTCTCTTATCCTTTCCAAGAATTACAAAAGGCTGTCAACATAAATCTTAATTTGATATGGCATCCCGAGATTCATCATCAGCCACCTGGAATTCATTCATTCAACTGAATACAATAAGAGATGTGGTGATACCAGATCATCTTCAAACAATTATAAAAGGTTGTTCTTGAGTTCGGTTTGAGAAAATTTTCTACTGATCAAACAGTGACTCTGTTTCTATCCAAGAGACATGGAATATGGATACATGGATTTGAGAATGGAGTATTGGAAGTATAGAGACATTTGGAGAGAGCAATCTTTTTAGATATGGTTCTAATACTATGATAGTCTTCTCTCCACCAACCGGCAGTGGAAAACATTTCAGCCCATGGGTTTTCCATTTTCATATCTGGAAGGAAATGGCATGTAAGAAAAATTTGAAATTTCACAACATGGTTGTTTCTCTTAATGCACAACATAATCGAAATAGAGGAGTAGCAGTGTAGCTGCATCTTGGGTAGATAATTCTTTTTATCTAGAACGTTGACTCCTTGCAGATGACCATGGCTATACAGATGCAGGTAGATGCTCTGTGGGAAATTAAGATGATATTTCTTCAAGTACTTAGCCAAATCTGGGAGAGTAATGTCGCAAATCTCATAGTAATCATAGACAACAATGTTCATCATGTCATCAATCCGCTTTCTATCTAATTCATCAGCCATTCCAATTTTCTCGGGTGTCATTTAATATACACAAAGGATGAATAATTAACTCTTAAGTAAGTTAATTTTTCCTAAAATTTGTGAAGAAAAGTGAAAAAAATGGCTAAGGCATTAAGGCGCGCAAGTCCCAAATTGGCGAGCAAGTATAAGTGTGTCGTGCAAGTATTGGGGTGTAGGTATCACCGCGCAAGTCCAAATACCTCTACAGCAATGTGGCACAAAAGGAAGCTGCAGAAAACAGAGTAACTTGCATGGTGAAGGAAACTTGCGTGACAAGAGCTCATAAGCATTCAGATTCGGTGCTTTGCGTGAGGAATGGCCACATATATATAGGCCAGACCACAACCTTACGTGCCTAAAGTAAGCGCACTCAACACCTATGTGCTCAACACTTGCGCACCACAGGTTCCTTGGCTTTCTTCTTTACCTAAGAGTCACATCCTTGTTTCTTTTGGATCAAACTCTGAGGGGGGAATTTTATTGATGCTCCTTTCTGTCACAGAGTCTAATGACTGAAAAAGGGAAATACCTTAGTCTAATGTGATTCATCCTTTTAAGAAACATCAAAAATTGACAAATGCATGAAGAAGAATTTCTTCCCACTTGGGTCGCGCAAGTTTCATCATGGTCGTTCATGTATACTTGTGCGCTGCATATTGGTCGCACATGTGACTTGCGCGCCCTCTTTGATTTTCACCCAAGGTCTTCCCTGGCCTATAAATACCCTAGTGGGCCCCACATTTCAAAGACGAAAAAATTCCAAAAGTCAGATTTAAGCTCTGGTCACCCAAGTCTCTACTTGAAGTCTTCTGTTCATTTCTTAGGTAATTTATTACATAGAATGGAAGATATAAATAGGGTAAACAAGGCCTAAGTGTTCAAACTCCTCAGCACTTGCGCGCCTCTATGGCCAGCCCGTAAAGAAAATGGCAACAGTTGCGCGCTGCACTATCCTTTCAACAAAACTTGAGTGCCACTATTTTGGAAGCCTTTAAGGATAAAACTAACGGCTTGAACCAATCCTCGCCCAAGTTTTACCCTAAGGGTTGATATTCATTCAAGTACCCATGTGTCGCGCAAGTATACTTGTGCGACCAGGACTTTCGTGCCCACGCAGGACTTGCACGCCTCACTCTCTTTGGGTTCCCCTCCTTCTTATTCACCTCTCTTATTCAAATCCACATCTCCTATTCAATATTTAGTCTTCAAGACACTCTTTAAAGCCATTTTATGGCATGTTTCCTTGATTGGATTCATTAGATGAAAGAAATTCTATGGAACATTTCTCAAAACATAGTGATTTACATATCTTTATATCACTAAAGTGAGAGATTTGATTCATTCAACATCATTCTTTAAGATGAGTGGATGTTTAACCTGGGCTTCCTTCTCAGGAGTAAGTCCCAATCTCAAATCCCCAAATAAGGGAATCCTCCTTAGGAGTTATCCCCAAATCCCCTAACCTGGGCCTCCTTTTCCAGTGTAATCCCTAGTCTTAAAGTTACCTTAAGTTTGGGCATCCTCCTTAGAAGTAAGCCCCATGTTCATAAAGTTCACAAGTACCCAAATATGGGCATCCTCCTCAAGAGTAAGCCCCAACCATAATTCCCTTAACATGGGCCTTCTTCTTAGGAGTAATCCCCAGTTCTCAAGTCCCTTTATCCTGGGCCTCCTTATCAGGAATAAGCCCCAGTCATAATTTCTCTTAACCAGTCTAAATTTACTTTTGATTTGGGCTTCCTTCTCAGGAGTAAAACCCAATCATAAGTCCCTTCTAATTTTGGCATCCTTCTCAGGAGTAAGCCCTAAGTTAAGTATCCACATCTCCATAAAGCACATATACCTTTATGAACCTTATTCCCAGGTTTCTTCCCTAAAGTAAATCCTAATCTTCATCTATTTTTTGGCAGTCATACATACATAAGCCCCACATCATTTCTTATGATGGAACAATTTTCAGGTTTTACCAATACCTCTTGTTTCTCACACCGATCATGACTCACATGAGCATAGAGTGTAAAAGTAATTATGACATCTTTCTTGGAGCCATCAATCATGCATAAACCCCATACTTCTCTACTCGAACTACATGGGTTCTGATTCTATTTCCAAAACAAAGGATACGTATATAGCTCATCTGCGGGTATGATCCCAACTCTGAAATAAATCTATGTCCTTCTGAATGACAATAAAATTCAAGTGCCCCGCTGAGTATCTTTAAAACAAGTATGGTTATTATAATGACCAAGAGATTTTTATATAATGTGTCAAAGGATACCATTGAATAAGAATATCTAAACAAATAAAGATGATTCTCTATCGATGAAGAACCTTGAATACATATAAAAGATTCTCTAAATCTTCTACATATTAATCTCTGATTATTAGATTTAAATGAAGGATCGTTTTTAAACTTGGTAATATAATAAGGATTCGCGAACATAACTTAAATCTATAAAGAGAGTCCTAGAGTTGAAAATAATTCCCATAAAAAAAGGATTGATGAGTCCAACCTCCTATCCTCTAGACCAATGCAAATTCTTAAGTCTCATCAGTTTACGACTAATAAGCACCTACCTTTGGAAAGTAGGTCCAAATGGATATGGAATCATTGGATGTTTCTGGTTCTATGAACAAACCCATTAGAAACTGCATGTAATGTTTAAACCTTAAATCAGTGAGGTCATCCCCAATTCTAGAGGAAACATGGTGTTCTGCGGTTATTCAATTGGTTTTATTTACTATTTTCTAGGGAGGTGAAGAGACAAAAGAAATTTATTTGAATAAAATTCATTTTTGACATCAGTTATTTCATAACCAATATCAAAATAATTGGAAATTAATTTATCAATTTGATAATGAAAAGGAAATGTGGAAAAGATATCACCACATCTATTTTTTTGTAAACAGGCATGGTAAATAGTTTTCCAAATCAATTATGACATAACCAACATGAAAAACTTGTGTTTACTGATTTTTCATGGTTTTTATCTTATAACTGATGTGAAAAACTCCAACAAATTTTTTTTCAAAATATATATATTATTAATTAGTGTTTAAAAATTGTTTACAACATCATCTAAAATAAGGTCGCATAAAACTACTTTTTAAAAGAAAAGAACAATGTGAAAAATATTTTTTCACTAGTTCACCTTTTTGACATACCATGGGGAGTTTTGAAGACTAGTCATGTATTGTTAGGGAGTGGTCAAGATAGAGTTTCTTATTCTCACCCACATGGTTTTTCTACTATGGATTTGGGTTAAGTGTGTTGAGTTAATATGGTTTCCTTATGACTTTTCCATTCCTTTTATGTTTTGAAAATCACAGATACATTTTCTTATGGAAAATTATCTTTCCTAATGAAATATTATATTAAGTAAATTATTCTTTCTCTAAGAAATGTTTCAACATTACTTATGGTTTCCAATGTCTTTTATAATTTTTCTTAAACCATGTCTAACCATATTTTTTGTTAAGTCAAAATTGGAGTCCTTACTAAAACCTTGGAATCTTACAGTTCCTTAGATATTGAGGCGTTCTTTTTTCAGACTCCGAATTATATGAAATTTAGGCTCTAGTGAAGACTCCAAATTCTATGAAATTTAGACTCCAAATTCTCCAAAATTTAGACATCAAATTCCTCATAATTCAGACTCTGAATTCCTCAAAATTCCGATTTTGAATTCCTTAGAAATCAGACTCCGATTCCCTCAGAATTTAGATTCCTAATTCCTTAGAATTCATACTGCAAATTCTGCATAATTTAGATTTTGAATTCCTAAAAATTTAGACTCATAATTACTCAAAATTTAAACTCTGAATTATATAGAATCCATATTCCTAATTTATTATAAAATAGAATACAAATATCAATTTTTTTGAACTCCATTTTTCACGTCCTTAATAATTAATTTTATATTTTTCCTCATAGTTATTTCATTTCCTTAAAGTATTGTTCCAACGTTATGGGATCCTATTTTACTTAAGTTTCTAAAGCTTAGGAATGTTTTTTTACTTGATAAAATTTATTTTCATAGGATTTTATTATAATGAAATTATGTCATACAATATGTTTCTAACTAACCTTTGACTGAGTGACACTTGTCCAATTCCTTCCGAAATTCAAGGAAAAATATGGCCTTTAGAAAAGGAGTCGACTGTTGAATATTTTTCCTATAAATAGCATCACATTTGATTGAGATCATCATTGATCTATGATTATATTTATTACATGTTGTTAATTTGTTTCCATAGAGAAAAATACCCCCATGCTTTGTTCGATTTTTGAATAACTTGTTCAACCGTGAAAAACTTCTTCATCTTGCTTAGTGAGACTCTAATTGTTGCTGAGTACAGTTGGGGTCTTCTAGGGATAGAAAGACATAGGTGATGACTACATTAAATTTCTAGGAATTTGATGGATATGAAGACATAGGTGTTGACTACCTTAATGTTCGAGGGCTTGCCGGGATAACATAATAAATTCTGATATTCTTACAGAGGGGTTAACCTAGTATGGGTAAGAAATAATTTCATGAAATTATAAATTAAAGGACCTTTACCCAAGGTTGTTGGATACACTTCTCTTTAGGTTAAAATGTTTCCCTACATGTTTACATGCTTTGTTACAAGTTTTATTTCCACTAATTTTTTTTTATGGAAATAAAGTATAACTTTAATATACTTTATTATACTTGTATACTCTAACAAATAAGATTATATATGCTTTAAAGTTGAATCTCTAACTAAGGAAGCTTTTCTTATGTTTCCTTTCTGGATCTATATTTATATATTCTAAGAAGGATTGTTTCTTAGTTGAGAACCAAAGAGGGTTTGTGAATTCACCTTGATTAACTTTGTTAAACTTAAATTTCCTTTTATTCATTAAAATAAAAGTTTTTGAAGTTACAATTCACCACCTCATGTAATTGATCATCCACATATTCTATTTTGATCCTACAATTGGTATCACAGTAGGTCTCTGAATAATTATACTTACATATAATTTTTTTCATGTTTTTCTTGCTCTCAATTTTCTTTCTTAAGTTTACTTTCCCATGTCTTACATAAATATTTTTATCTTGGTTTATAAACTTTTACTATTATCATGTTTTGTGGAAAAGTATTTTACCTATAGAATGGAAAGCATGAGTTTCAGTTCTATAGACAATCTTAATCCTTTTAGACAACCAATATTTAATGGAAATGATTATGAGTACTAGAGAGATAGCATGAATACTTCTGTTATTAACACCGAAGTAGACAACTTTGACATCCTTACTGGTGAATTCAAAATTTTTGACAAATAACTCACAACATTCATCAAATAATAAAAGAAATAATAACAATTAAACTATAAGGTATGCAATACTATATTATATTCCATGACCAGGAATATACGTAGTCAAATATCTTCTTATGAAGAAGAAAATAACATTTTTAAGAAAAATGAATTTACACATTTTGGATCAACTAAAGTGATAGAAACCAGATGAGCTATGTTAAGAGATGAATATTAGGGATTCTTATTTCCTTATGGATAACCTGTTTGAAAATTACAATAGATATTTATGACCATTTTCAATAGCCTTTAATCCATAAGAGAAAAATTTCTTGATGATGAAATTCTTATGGACAAGATATTTGATATTATACCAAATGAATTAAAATCTAAAAGGAAATCTATTGATGAAAATAGGAAAGTATCTAACATTACTCTCGATCAGTTATTCAGAATCATTATTTAGCATGAAAAAAGAATGAAGATAGATGCTGATTTCAAAAAAAAAATGGTAATGGAAGCATTGCTTTTACTACTATATCTAATGCCAAGACTCTGGATAGGGTAATTAGATCTAAAGATAAAATATTTGTTGTTATATTGGAATCTAGTGACAGTGATCATTTTGATAATGAATTATCCAATCTTGCTTGATGTATGAACCAGATTGTGTGAAGGAACGATTTTCTATACAGATATAAGAAGATAGATAGAAAGGATAAGAAATATTATAAAGTAACTTACTATGAATGATAAAGGTCTAGGCATATAATACTCTATTTTCCTATTCTTAAAATAAAAGACAAAAAGGAAAATCCTTCCGAAAGGAACATAAATTAGTAATACAAATCTAAGGCAAATAATGTATTGAAAGCTAATGACACTTGGATTTTCAGTTGTAGTGACTCTTCAAATGAATCCTCAGAGTATGAATCTTCTCTATAAAAGAATATTTGTCTTATAGCCTGAGTACCTATTGAAAATAATTATGATATGTCTTAGGAACACAATGATGAATATTTAACCAATATTTCACTAAATGAAAATTTTCTTAATGAAGAATATTATGAATGATAAGATGATGAATCATCATCATCATAAGATATTGCATTACCTTCATTTGAATAAGTGTCTATATTTTATAAATTACTTGAGAATGAGAACTGTAAGATAAAAAATAATTTAGAGAAATAAAATTCTAGAATATCTATTTTAACAAAATAAGTATTAGATCTTTCTAAAGATCTTGATCTGAAAACTCTTGATTTATAAAATGTTTCTAAAAACCTTAAAGAAGTTAATTCTGAGAAGGATAAGCATTCTAAGGATCTTGAAAATGGAATTTCTATGAATTTTTTTTATATAATTACTCAAAACCAAAAAATAATGGTTGTGATGATAATAATTTAGTCATGAGAAAAAAATCCAAAAAAATTCCTTAAATAAACTTTTATCAAATTTCACTTATAGAAGAAATAAATTTAATAAAATGTATTTATAACGTCTTCATCATAGTAATAGTTTTGGTTTTGGTTAAACTCATCCCAAACTTTTTTTAGTCATAACTATTTTGTTCCTCAAAGTGATCCTTTTTGAACCAAGTGTCAATATTGTGGAAATTGGGAGAAAAACTGTTCTCTAAATAAAACCCAATCCTTAGGATTTCATATGGCTTTTTTTTCTAAGAAAATGTTGATACCTAAGATTTTACATTCTGAAATTTCCAGTTCCAAGAAAGTTTGGATTCCAAAAGCCTAAATATTTTTTTCAGGAAAATAAAGGAAGTACCAACAACAATAAATGGTACATGGATAGTGGATGTTCTCAGAACATTATTGGTAACAAAAATATCTTTGAAATTATTATCAAGATAAAATGAGTAAAAGTAACTTTCAAAGATAATGTCCGGGAGAAATTGTTGGTGTAGGTAACATTTCTCTTCTTGGAAAAGATTTAATTTATAATGTTTTATTTGTTAAAGGGCTTAAGCATAAACTCATAATCATAATAAAATTATGTGATGAAGGTTGCCTTGTGAATTTTAGGAATGATAAATGTATAGTACATAATTCCAAGGAATAGTTAATTCTCTCTTCCCATAGGCATGAGAATGTTTATACACTGAACATAGAAGACCTTAGGATCTAAGATCTCCCTTATCTCAGTGTAATGAAAGATAAATATTGGTTGTGGAATAGAATACTAGGGCATTTTAACCTATGGATCCTTTGAAAACTCTCAAAAAAAAGAATTGTTAAATATCTATCATAGCTTAGATTTTATTCTTCAACAGTTTGTGATCCTTGTCAAAATGGAAAGCTACATAAGTCAAGATTTAAATCAATCGGTGAAGTTTCAACTTCTGATTCATTACAGCTAGTGCATATGTATATTTTTGGTCCAACACAAACTGCAACTATTTGAGGAAAATACCATGTCATTGTTTTATTTGATGATTACACTAGATTTACATGGTTATATTTTATAGCACGGAAATATAAATCCATTTCTTCTTTTAATACTTGTAGAGACCGAGTTAAAAATGATAAAATGCTTTCATTGATAACTATTCATTATGATCATTGGGGAGAATTAAAAAATTCATATTTCGAAACTTTTTATAGTATTAAAGGCATTACTCATCACTTCATAGCTCTAAGAACTCTTTAACAGAATGGTGTTGTTAAAAGAAGAAATCAAATTCTTCAAGAGATAACTAGAACCATGCTGAGTGAATATTCTATTATTAAACATTTTTTGTCTAAAGTTGTTAGTGAAACTTTCTAAAATATAAATTTATTTTTAGTTAGACCTTTTCTTAATAAAACACCTTAAGGGTTATGGACTGGTAGAAAACCTAAAGTCCCTTACTTAAAAGTATTTGGATGATAAGTATTTATATTGAATACTAAAGGTAACTTATGTAAATTCACACCCAAATATGATGAAGTAATTTTCATAGGCTACTCCAAAACATTAAAGGCTTATAAGGTTTTCAAAAAAACCTTATAATATTTAATAAATAGTGAATGTTAAATTTGATGAAAATAATCATTTTTTATTGAAACATACCCAACCTACATCTTTAGATGTGTTTTAAAAAACTTATTATCAATATTTGATTTAAATTCATTTAGTAAAGAAAATACTCAAAAAAATATTATATAAGTATTTACCCCAGAAGTCTTTATAACTTATGTTGGTAAATAGATTTTACAAAACTCAAATCAGTTGTCTCTTAAGAATCACCCCAGTGATAGTATCACTGGTGATGTAAATCAATATGTAAGGACTATAAGTTCTTTAATAAATGAAGTAGAACATCTAGAATTTCCTTCCCAATTATAACATAAATAAACTAATGAAGCATTAGGTTATAATGATTATATTAAATCTGTTAAAGATGAACTAAATGAATTCAAAAGAAACAAAGTCTAGACCATGGTTGAAAGACCTAAGGAAACATCTGTAATTAGAGTAAAATGGGTATTCAGAAATAGATGCGATGAAAATGGAATCATTATAAGAAATAAATCAGCATTAGGTTCTAAAGGATATATTCAACAAGAGGGAATAGACTATAAAGAAACCTACACTCCAATAGATAGAATTAAATCTATTAGTATTCTACTGGCATGTGCAGAATTATTTAATTTCAAACTTTTTTAAATGGATGTGAAGTGTTATTTTCTTAACAGATATGTTCAAGAGGAAGTCTATGTTGAACCCTCTTGGTTTTGAAGACACACAACATCTAGAACATGTGTTTAAACTTACCAAATCTTTATATGGACTTAAACAATCCCCTAGAGACTTCTACGATAGTCTTACGGAATTTTTGTTACAAAACAATTATGTTAAGGGAACTGTTGATCCAACACTTTTTATAAATAAATATAAGTAAACTATTTTGATAGTATAAATTTATGTTGGTGATATTATATTCAGATCAACTCAGCAATCTTTAATTGATTCATTTATGAATCTTATGAAATATGATTTTGAAATGATTATGATGGGGGAGTTAACATTTTTCCTGGGGTTTCAAATTTTTAAAAGACCAGAATAAACTTATATATCTCAATATAATAATGTTAAATATCTTCATAAAAAGTTTTGATATGAAAACAATAAAAGTATAAGTACTTCAATTGGTACCTCAATTTCTTTTGATCTTGATGAATCTGAAAAACCAGTTGATCAAACATCTTTTAGAGGTATGATAAGAATTTTATTAAACTTAACAGCTAGTCATCCAGACATAATGTTTTCAGTATGATTTTTTGAAATATTTTAATCTAATCCAAATAAATCTCAATTATAATCAGTGAAAAAAATCGTTATTTAAAGGGAACCATGGATTAAGGACTTTTGTATTCTTCTGGATATAATTTCATCATAAAATGTTTTTTAGAAGCTTATTTTTGGTGGATGCAGAATGTATAGAAAGAGTATATATGTAAATTTTTATTTCTTAGCAGATTCATTAGATTCTTGGTCATGAAAGAAGCAACACTCAGTATCACTTTCCATTGTTGAAGCTGAATATAAAGTAGCTGGAAGTTGTTTTTCACAATTGTTGTGGATGCAACACACACATACAGACTATGGCATAAGTTTTTCCAAAACACAAATAATTTTTTATGATACTACTGTCATTTCCCTAAGAAACAAAACCATCACATCACTCATTTGAAAAACACATAGATATTAGGCATCCCTTTCTTAAGGATCACACACTCAAAGGCGATATCATCCTCTAATTTATCTAAATGAAAGATCAACTTGCTGGAATTTTTACAAAATCATTACCCTCTGATAGATTTGAATATATTAAACAAAATTTAGGAATGATAACTGTAAAGTAATATTCCATATTAACATTACATTGAAACCTATCTCATTACATTATGAAACTCTTTTTTATAGGGGGAGTACATTTTTGTCATTAGAAAATATTAAAAAATTATTAAAATTCTTAATAAAAAAATTTCGAACCTAAATTTTTTTTCTTAATAAAATTTTTTAGAACCTAAATTTTAGTTCCATAATAAAAATTTACATAATCTAAGTTCTTCAAGAAGAACCTTATTAATATTGAAAATTCATTCTAAGAAATTCATAATGTATGTTTCCTTACTTAAATCTTCGTAATTATATTTTTTTACTTGTTGGTATTTCTATCTTGATTTAAGATAACTCTATCAAATTCGCTTTATTTAAATCTAATTTTTTTTATTAAAATAACAAAAGATTGAAACCTACAAAATCCTTCTTTGTCATTCATCTCAATCGTCAGATCAGGTCAAGCTAATATCACCTGTTGGATTGAATCAGGAATTCAAACCATCTCCAGAAATCCTGTATAAATCCCACCCAGTTTCGTTTCCCACATTGGTTCTTCAAGTGAATTTGTGTAGAATATCTGCCACCCTACAAATAATTCATTTAGTTTTTATGTTTCATTACATATCGAATGTTTCTTGATGTTTCCTCTCCAAAACATAATACCTCAATCAAGAAAATCCAATATTGTAAAATCTATAGAAAAAGTTTGGTTGAACCAGATTTCATTTTGAAGTATAATTATCATATTTCTTAAGTTATAAAAAATAATAGTTGGGAAAGTCATTGTGTATCCAAGCTAGAGAGTCTAGATCCATTTATCCAAGTCTTCTAATAGAATTTTATGATTCAGTATGTTTTCATGAATAACGTGGAAGGGGAAAGTTTTCCTTTAAGAGATATTGGAAGACCTATTTTTTATCCTTCAACAAGGCTAAAAAAAATCTCGATATTATTTATGAAGGTGAAGAAATATTTTACACTCACAAGCTTCCAGAAAAGAAAGGATGTTTTGAGAAGGAAAAGTCAATTGATTTCCTTAGACTCAAGGGAGTCAAGTCACCAAAAATAAATTACCTTACAAACAACTATCGTTTGTTATCATTATGGATTCAGGGATTTATTAATCATAGAAAGCGATACAAGGAATCTCTTAAAAAGAGTAATATATTTATGATGGACTTCTTGGTTAATCTTATAAAGGTAGACCTGATCAATTACATCCTTTTAACTATCAGTAATATAAATAATGCAACCCTAATGTATTAGATATTTATGTATCCAACAATATTGCTGAATATCATCATTCTCTATTTGGAACCCTTTAAAATTATCTACAGTTCAAAACCAAGAACCTTCATGATTATGTTGTTGAGTGATGACACTCTTTGGAGGATGAAAGTTGGTTTTGGAACCAAGTATGGAGCGTTTTATGATATTTTTGAAAGTGATTTTCAAGATTTAACCACTAAAGGAGAAGTATGAGAAAAATTCAAGAAAACTCAATAGAAGAGAAAAGAGAAAGAACTAGAACCAATATAAAAATCTCACATTCTGGAAATCCAGTCAGCTCGACCAAAGCCAAAAAATCAAAATACCTTTTCAGATGAACTGGTAGCTATGTGGAGAGTGCAGAAGAAAAAGAACAAGGTGGGTGATTGTAGATTTGGTTTAGACCCTGCTGAGGAAAAGCTTTAAAAATGCAATATGTTAATGAATTTGAATGCCAAAGAAAAGAAAAGAAAATTAAATAAATCTCAGAAGCTAAGATCATCTAAGACCTTCTCAAAGATATAGAGAAATAATCAAAACAGATCCAAGTATCAAAATCCTTTCTTCAAGAGTGAGTTCCAGTAGAAACTCCATGAAAAAAATTCCAATTCCAAAACCTATTGTGGAATAATAAATAGCTCAGAAAGGAGAGGAAGAAGAAGAGGAAGAGGAAGAGGAAGAAAAAAGTGAATGTATTATAAAAATGGTGGTAGAATACCATGAGAAGGAATGTCCTTTAGACATCATATCTATCAGAATATCCCAGGTTGAATAAACAAAAATAATCTCTCTAGAGAAATATGATGATGAACATTGTGAGGTTGATAAACCTTCTGATGATGAGACAAGAAACCACGATTTCATTCATCCTAAATATATTAAGGGATATGTTGAGAAAGTATATATTGAAGAAGATAATATAATCCAAGTCTCAGATAGTGAACATGATACTCCAAATGATGGGAAGTAAATATAATGATATGATAAAAGAAATAAAGAGGTCAGTGATTTTCCCAAGAAAACTGTGGTGGTGAAAGCTATGAAAGATTATGGTGGAACATCCAAGAGGAAAACTACAGATCTAGACAAGGTTTCCTCACCAGAAAAGGAATCAGCTTTTGAATCCTCATATTCTATGGGTCAGGATTTTATTGTTAAGTATTTGATGAAGTTAGGGAACACAATAACATTATTTCCAAGTATTGATTTGGGATGTCAGTTTCTTCATCATTCTATCAATTAGAAGTCAGATTCAATAATAACGTATATGGAAAACTTTATCAAAAATGATGTAGAATTCAAAACATTTAATATTGGTTATGATGATCGTAAGGGTTCAATAAAATAAATAACCAAATGGTCTAAGACTGTGATTTATTATATGAAAATCATGGATGTTTTCCATGATTCATTAAAGGCTCCTTTCTATAAATGAGATGAATCAATTAAAAAAATTACAAAAAGTTTTTCAGAAAAGATGAATCTCAAGAATGTTTCCCGTGTTCAAGATGATAGAGATATGAATGAAAACTTGATTTAGTCACTCAAAATTTGAAGAGATAAAGGGAACTCAAGGAATAGTTGGAAGTAAAATTCAAACAATAAGAATAGGTAGTAATGTCCCAGGTACAAATTCTAAAGTCTCAAGAAGAAATTAACAAGGATCTCAAAAAAAAGATTCGGGATTAGGATCAGTTGCTTTATCGATTTTAGGGTGACCGTAAGGAGATCAAAAAGTTAAATGCAACCTTGAGTAAGCTTATACCGAATGAAAAGAAGGATCAATGATTTCCCTACCAATCTGTTCTTTTGTTGTATTCTTCTTGTAACAATTTTTATTATCTTAATGAAAACTGGATTCCATTATTTTTTCTTTTATATTTTGAATATTTTAGGTACAATTTTTTCCTTCCCTCCATTCCTTTTTCGAAATCAAAAAGGGGGAGAAAATAATGATAAAAATAATTTTATATAAAAAGAAGATAATTCCATAAGAAAGGGAGAGATTAAATAATGGGGAGCCAACTTAAAGAATATTTTCTTGTGAAATAAAAAGTAACATTTCTAATAAAGAACAAAATATAATCTTTAGGGATTTAAAAACCGAAATGGGAGTTATTTATATTTATTATAAGTCATAAGTAAAAGGAGATAAGTATTTATTTTAAAGTTCAAAAATCAAACACCTTTTTTCCTTATATTATTTTTTAAAATGTTGTTTTTGCCTTCCAAAAATGAGGATATTGATGAGTCCATAAGTTTTCTTTATAAATTTTTCATTCCTTTATGTTTTAAAAATCCCAAACACATTTTCTAAGTGAAAAGTATCTTCCTCTAAGAATTATTTTGTTAAGTAAAATTTTCTTTCTCTATGAAAAGATTTAACATTACCTATGGTTTTCAATGCCTCTCTAATGTTTCTTAACCCAAGTCTAACCATATTTTTGTTAAGTCAAAATTCAGATCCTTTTCTAAAACCTCATAGTCTTACAGTTCCTTAAATACCAAGTCATTATATTTTGAAACACTTAATTCTATGAACTTCATACTCTAAATTCATTGAAATTGTGAATTTGAATTCTCTGAAATTATGAATCCAAATTCTATAAAAGTCAAACTCAAAATTTCTCTAAATTTAGACTCTGAATTCCTCAGAATTTGGATTCTAAATTCCTTATAATTCTGACTCTGAATTCCTCAGAATTTACACTCTAAATTCCTTGGAATTCATACATCAAATTCTGTAGAATCCTGACTCCAAATTATTTTTGAAACAGAATTTGAATATCAATTTTTTGAGACTCCATTTATTACATCCTTAAGAATCCATTTACTTGTTTTTCTTATTGTTATTTCATTTTGTTAATTTATTGTTCCAAATATATCAGATCCTATTTTACATAAGTTCCTTAAACGTAATATTTTTTTCTTACATGATAAAATTTTCTTACACATGATTTTTGTAAAATGAAACAATATCTGCCAATCTGTTTTAAACCAAATATTGGATGAGTGACACCAATCTCGATCCCTCTAATATTTAAGGAAAAATTTAACTGTTAGAGGAGGAGTCGACCATTGAATATTTGTCCTATAAATAAGATATCATTTGAATGAGAAAAACATCGATCTATGATCATAGAGATCACATGCTGTGAAGTGATTTCTAGAGACATAAATACTCTCATGCTTTGTGTGATTTGTGAAAAACTAGTTCAATCGTGAACAAATTATTCAGATTGCTTAGAGTGACTCTGATTGTTACTGAGTATAGTCGAGGGCTCCTAGGATTGGAAGACAGGGGTTCTAACTACATTAGATTTCAAGGAATTCTGGGGATAGGAAGGTAGACGTTCTCAATACATTAAAGTTCGAGAGCTTCTGGGGATAGAAAGATAGATTCTGATATTCTTATCTAAGGATTACCTTGGTGGGTGTAATACAGACACTATTGAAAGTATAAATCAAGGAACATTTATCCATGGTTTTTGGATACCCTACTCTTTGGGTTTAAAGATTTCCCTACTTTTGTACTTGATTTGTTACAAGTTTTATTTCCACTTAAATTTTGGTAAATAAAGTATAACTTTACAATAATTTTGTATACTTGTATAGTCAAATAAATAAGATTCTATACACTTTAATGTGGAATATTTCCCTAAAGAATCCTTTCTTATGTTTCTTTTACGTATCCATATTTCTAGATCCTAAGAATGATTGTTTCTATTTAAGAACCAAATAGGGTTTTTTAATTCACCTTGTATAACATTTTTAAACTTAGATTACCTTTTAGGAATAAAATTCAAAGTTTTTAACGTTACAATTCACCCCCTCTTGTAATTGAGCATCTACATATTCTATTTTGATCCAACAGAGTGGAATGTTGCCTTTAAATTACTCCCTTTTATTATGGGTTTGTGGGTAATAATTGGGTATTTTTATACTTACCCCTACATGGGGTCTACCTACAAATATCGTGTCTTATGCAGACGATAGGCCTTTGGACAAAGTCTTGTAGGACTAGGAGAAGGTGAAGCATTGTGAGGTAAATGGAAAAAGGTTTGTACCAGTGGTTGAATTTGAAAAATTTTCTATACTTTTGAGTAGGTTGGACACATTTTTAGTTTTTTTAGATTGAATTTTTCCCTTTTCACCTTCATTACTTTAGTAGTAATCTGATAATCCAATATATTTATGCATGCATTTTTTGTTTCAATTATATTATTATTTATGCACTATGGAATTGGGTTGTTTGTGTATAAAGTTTTATAGGTGGCATAGTCTAAGGCCTCCCATGTGTGTGATATGCCTACTCAACATGGGTCCCTATCTTCTATCCTATTGGAGGTGGGATTGGGATAGTAATGTCTTAGACTTCAGTCGGCTAGGCAATCCCAAGTGGGTTGTCTCGTTACACATGTAATTTTACAAGGTTTGTCATGAAGGATGCATAAAGGTAATAAGGTCAATGGAATCTCATGTAAGGGTAAATACCATCATGTTTAAAGGTCAAAAGGTTACTAGAAGCCTATATACAGGTAATCTGATTGTTTTCTAAGGGTATCCCATAAGTTTTAAAGGTCATGTAAAGGTATTTTTTTCCTTTTAAAATGTATTAATATGTTTTATCTACTCATATAAGGTTGGTGCACTACTCGTATAAGGGTAAGTCATGTAAGGTTAGCCTTTTAGGTTTTTGAACTTAGAACCAGTTATTATGTATAGATTAACACATTTGTGTAGATGTACCATAGATATTAAGATCTACTTGCTGCAACATTTACCAACAATATTTAAGGTTTAAAAACAACAGATATATGAAATTCATGTTACAATGATTCTATGCCACAATATATTTGATTTGAACATAGGATTATGTTTGAAGATAAATGGTTCAAAAAAATATTAGGGCATTACTCCATGTCGTAAATTCATATGAAACAATGGTAAGTTATGTCTATTTTCATTGTTCTACAATTTGAGATATGGATATCTATTCAGAAAAAGTTACACCAGATGAATTGGGTGGTCTTGAATATTTATTTAATGTTAAACTGCAGAAGATGAACAATGTTACAGGGGTTTGTTGGATACACCATAGAGGTATTGGCTATGTTGGTTTATCCATGCATGAAGATATGGAGATCTCGGATGTCTTTTATGAAGTGATATTTGAAAATTTTATTGAGATTTTGAGAATTGATATTTCAAATGGAATATTTATTCCTAAGACTTTTGGGGATATTAATAAAAAATTATTATGGGAAATTGAACCACTGAATTTTTTCTAGAATAAATGAGGAGATGATTTGTGAGTTGATTACTGAATTAAAATGTGGAAAGTTCATACTTTAATGTTTTTGATGTTTCTATGAATATTCATGATATTATTTTTGTGAGTATAAATTGAATATAAAAGTGTTGAATAATTTTTTTGATATAGAAATATCTTAAGACATCTTCTATATATTGATAAAGAAACCAATGATCCAGTTATTAAAATAATATCATTTTACAAGTTTTAATATTCTCTAAATAATAACTTTTTATTTAATGTTCTAACCGGATGAAAATCTAATAAGGTCTTATTCATCTCAAGATTATAGAGAAAATTTTCAATAAATGGTGGTTCTAATATAAATAATTTCATTTATCTTTTATAATAAGTGGATGTTACCTTTCTAACAAATTCTGAAAATTATTCCTCACTTTTGATCACAAAAATTAATAGTGATAATTTTTTTTTTGAAATGACCATTGGCTGATCCTGGAAAATAGTAGGCTCTCAAATCTAGAGAGAACCATCTAAAAAATCACTTGGTGTTTTATTGTATTTTTTTCTTACATATTAGAAAGTCATACTGATTCAAGTGTGGATCATGACTTTAATCATTCATATTCATTTCATTTAAAAAGAATAATTTGTAAAAATAAAAGTGGTAGGTCCTATTGTTTAACCCCCAACAAGAAATTCCCTTACTGACCTAGGCTATACAGGTTTTATAAATTAAAAATTTTATATTGAAATGATTAAATTTAATTTATAAATATTCTTTTTTTATAATAGGAAGGTTTCATAAACATTCAATTCATTTAGGTTTTATGATAGTTTTATAAAATTCATAGTTTTTGAAAAAGTAGTATTTTATATTATTCACCCCAAAAATCATCTATAATAGAAAAATAATAAAATTTTATCCTAAAAAATATTTTAAATATAAATTCAGAAATAATTTTCATTATCTCATATTCAAACTCTAAAATTTTAAAATTTAGCTTTTAAATAATAGCATAAAATGCAATAAAATTTTGTTTTGTAGGAAAATTAATTTTTAGAGTATTAATTATTGTAATTATTATTTCCTATCAATTTATAATTGAATTTTGTATAATATTAAATTTATAATAAAAATATATTTTATCTCCATTAAACCATGGAAGATTTATTTCATAAAATAAAACTATATAATTCCTACAGAGGGAATTTTTATGAAAATTTATTTTTAATCATAAAGTGTTCCCATTAGTTATTTAGTTATGCTAATTTAATTTATCATTATCTTGGTATTAAAATGGCCCTAAATATTTTTTATATATATTTAAAAATTATGTTACTTATTTTTATTCCTACTAATTCAATTGACGCATTATAATGGTAGAATTTATTACTTATAATGTTATCAGCAAATAATGTATTTTGGATTTATTTTAGTTTTTTATTATATGTGGAAAAAACTATTACAAATAGTATTTATTTAAAGCTTGATTACATATTGGAATATCTATATATTAAAAAATGGTCCATAGAGATGTTTTTTCATATATTTTCTCATATATAAAGGGACTTAATGATGAAAAGTTATATCATTAAGAGGTAGATAATGAAATTGAAGAATCATTTGAAAAGTAGATTTGTTCCTATAATACAATGAAAAAGCATGTAAAATACAAGGAATAATCTTCCACAAATTATGATGATAAAAATCAATATTTTATAGAGAATTTATATGAACTTGAATGAGAATGAATACATTTAGATTGTTGTCAAAGAGGTGTTTCATGAATTGGAGAATAATTATAAAGTCTCCATTGATGATAAATATTCCGAACTAGAATCCAAATGAAAAACTGTGAAAGATATGGGAAATTGACATTTTGATAAGAAAATTAAATGGGGATAATGATTAAAAGATGAAGGATTTATTGAAAGATAGACTGATATGAGTGATAAATTAAATTCATACACTTTGTAAGGAATTTTTAGATTTAGGTGGTAAACTAATAAATTTATATTTTACCAAATTTGAGTCCTATAAAAAAATTAAAAGAATCTTTGGCTTTTCACATACTTTAGATGAGATTCCTGCTACATGAAAGGAACTAAATGGTGGAATAATTATATGGAGTTAATCTCTATAATCATCCATCTCTATATCATACAAAATGTATCCCATACTCTAAAAATTCAGTTCACACTAAATCTATTTTTTTCTGGAAGTATACAAAAAAACGAAACATTATTTAAAAATTTGGAATTATAAATATTCTGAGAAACCCATTGATATGTTATGGGTGGGGTGAGAAATTATAAGAAATGATTCCTTCTAAAATAAACCCAAAATTGTTTTTGTTCAACACTAAAAATATTTAGTATGTCAATTTGGATAGACTACATCCATTTTGGAAATATCTATGCTAATTGGAAGATGTTGGTGCAACTAGGTATTTGATCATAATGATTTTAATTGCTATAATATTATGTTAGTATATAGAAATTGGAGAATTCCCAAACAAAGTGTGATCACATTTGAAGAAAGGAGACAACATACTGTAGTGAATGGGCCAACAAAAAAATGAATTTTATATCCATAAAGAATAATATTGAACTTTTTGAAATAATTATGGGATTTGTACAAGATTGGTGGTTAGTTATATGATTAATTTTTGTACATTTATTCTAGGTATGATAGATTTACTAAATATAAATGATAGAACTAAATATCGAGAAGAATTTAATGAAAGAAAACAAGTCAACCTTGGGAGAAAAAAATGAAATAAGTAATGAGAAATACACCCAAAAAGAAAATGAAAAATATTGAGAATGATGTCACACCAAGTCAAAAGAAAATATGCGTAATATATAGAAATAGATACCCCAACATAGACCATTAAAAAGTTTCAATAAATTTAGAGGGTGGGAATTGAAAATTTTAAATAGAATCAATTCGGTATTGAGATACCAGAATTGGAACGGTTTTTGACACTCTTTGTGAATTGGTCGAGAGGTTTCCCAAGAGGGGTATCTCAAACTTTATATAATATGTGAATAGAAGGTGAAACTAGTCATAAAACATGGATCTCATATGTTTTAATATTTTACCTAGACAGATGAGGAACAAAAGGAAAACACCATCCTATTTTATGGATAATGTTTCTTCTACTACAAAAGAATCCGCACCCAAATAAAAATATGAGCATGAGCCTAAATATATCATCATTATAGGGATTGACTGGTTATAATAGGAAAATAAATAAAATAAATTTATAAATATCTAAACTATTCTTGTTGTTCATGTAAATAATCTGATTCCATTTATGAATAATGTTATAAAGGACAAGAAGTACACATTTAAACAATTGGAATATATTTTTAAATCTAAATATAGTTCAAGTATGAATAGTTCTAGATACTTTATACCTTTAGGTAAATGAGTTTTCTTTTTTAGAAATAAATGTTTGAACTATTTATCAAGATAACGAGTTAGTATTTGACAAACCTCATGTCCATTTTGTGTTCAGTTCTGCCATAATTTTGGGAAATAAAGGTGATGAAGAATGTAAATCATCAATTTAGGGGGTGAAATAAAAGGAGACCAGTCATACAGAAGTTATTCACTTTCCTTGAAATTGAAATTCTTGAGAGATTTTATGAATTGGAAAATTGAGGTTTATGTTTTACATTTCCCATTATCATTTTATTATGTTGAATATATTTTCTAAAAGGGGTGTATATTTTTAAAAAATGTGGTGAAAACCTATCATGTTAAAAAAAATTATGTATATACTGATGAAAAGGAACGTTTATAGGCTTACTTGAAAATCTATATATGTATCCACCAAAATGTACAGGATAGAAAATTTAATCACATGTGGTGAAAATATGGATATCCTTGTTTTATAAACTTTTCAATCTTGTTTTCTACTATATTCTATCGGATGTAGACTTAAAATTGATCGGTTCATTTCACATTTGAAAGAGAAATGTGAATCTAATTTTAAATTTTAACTGATGCAAGAATATATAAACTTCTAATAATTAATTTTAATTGGTGAGCAATGATTATTTCTAAATTATTTCCCTTGTGGTATTAGTGTATGTTTAAAAATATTTCATATAAAGAAATAATATTCATAGAAATTGAGTTACTTAAATAGCATATTGTTGTTAAAAAACTTATGGTTGAAAAATATAAGAGGGTGAGGAATTTAATGACTATATTAACTATAAATTTTATGTGGTATCCAAGTGATATATGATATATATAGCATGAAAGTGTTTGAAGAATGAACCATACCATTAAAATAATGGGGGAGTAACTTATATATTGTACTTATTTTCAATTAATGGGATAATTATAACATTCAAAAATGGAACCTAATAGAGTTAATTTGGAATTGGAATTTAAAACAACATTATTGGGGGTTTAGTTGTGGTTAAATGTGTTTGGTTATATTTGATAAAAATTAGGTTTTTTCATTAAGGATCGTTAATGTAATAATATAAAGGAGATGATTTGAGTGATGGATATATTATCCTCCCATGGGGTCGATTGAGCTGTTTCTATTGTGTTTATAAGAAAAATTTGAAGAGAAAAGTTCCTTGGAGTAGTTCGCTAATTATATTCCTTAGACCAAGGGTATCTAGAGATTGTATGAACCAGTTTTTATGTATAATACAATTACTAAGAGTGTATAATTCTTTTATAAATCATAAAAAATATGATATGAATAATTTAGATCCAACTACTAAACTTATGGTTAAACAGCTTGTAAATTCATGAGTAAAATTACTAAAATAGGGTCAATGTAATTAGGAGAAGCTATCAGAAGATGGAGAACCCATCCTTGGAATTTATAATATATCAATTATATGGATAGACATGTTTGAATAGTCAAAGAGATAAAATAAATTTAAAAATATCTAAACTATTCTTATTGTTCATGTAAATAATCTCATTCCATTTGTGAATAAAGATGCATAGAAGAATAAGTTCATGTTTCAAAAATTGGAATATATTTTTAAATCTAAATATGGTTCAAGTATGAATGGTTATAGACACCTTATATCTATAGGAAAATGAGTTTCCCAGTTTAGAAATAAATGGTTGAACTGTTTCTCAATATAATGAGTTACTAGAGGAAAAAACACATTTACTTTTTGTGTTATGTGGTTCCTTAATTTTGGGAAATGAAGGTGTTTATGAAATTAAATCATATATATAGGGGAAAAATAAAATGAGACCAATCATATCAATGTTATTCAAATTCTTTGAAATTGGAATTCTTGAGAGATTTTATGAATTGGAATATTGATGTATGATTTTCATATTTCCAATTATCATTTTATTATGTTGAATATATTTTCTAAAATGGATAGATATTATTAAAGAAAGTGGTGAAAATATATATTGTTTAAAAAATTATTTATCAATTGAGGTGAGTTTAGGCTCTTAGGATTACATGAATATCTGTATGTGCATCCACTAAAATGTATAGGATAAAAAAATTTATCACATGTGGTGAAAATATTGATAGCATTGTTTTCTAAACATTACAATCTTGTTTTCTACAAAATTATATCTGATGTAGATGTAGAATTTTTTAGTTCATGGTATATTTAAAAGCTAAATGTGATTACAATTTTAAATTTCATTTTATTCAAGCATATATAAAAATATAATAATTAATTGTAATTGTTAAGTAGTGATCACTTATGAATTATTTCCTTCATGGTATCAGTTTATGTTAAAAAATATTTCATTTCACGAAAAAATATTCTGAGAAAATGAGTAATTTAAAAAGTATGTTGTTGTTAAAATCCTTATGGTTTTAAAATATAAGAGGGTGAGGAATTTAATTATTAACCTAACTATAAATTTTATGTTGTATCAAAGTGATATATAATATTGATATCAGGGAAGAGTTTGAAGAATG
The DNA here is from genome assembly GCA_963277665.1 of Viscum album. Lineage (NCBI taxonomy): Eukaryota > Viridiplantae > Streptophyta > Magnoliopsida > Santalales > Viscaceae > Viscum > Viscum album. Next base: position 440,048,953 of record OY728119.1, read on the forward strand.
AACCATACAATTTAAATAATCAGGGAGTAACTTATACATTGCATTTATTTTCAATTAATGGGAGAAGAATAACATTAACGAATGGAACCTAATAGAGTTAATTTGGAATTGGAATTTACAACAACTATAATGGGTTTTTTTGTGGCTAAATGTGTTTGGATGTATTTGATATAAATTAGGTTTATTCATTAAGGATAGTTAATGTAATAATATAATGGATATGATTTAAGTGATGGACTATATTAACCTCTCATGGGAGAGATTGAGAAATTTCTATTGTGTTTACAATAAAAATTTAAAGATAAAATGTCCTTTGGATAGTTCACTAAATATAATCATTTGACCAAGGGTATCTGGATATTGTATGAATCAGTTTTTATGTTTAATACAATTACTAGGAGTGTATAATTCTTTTATAAATCCTAAACAAGAGGAGATGAAGAATGTAGATCCGGCTTCTAAACCTATGGTTATACATCTTGTAAATTCATGAGTAAAATTATTATAATAGGTTCAATGTAACTAGGAGAAGCTATCGGAAGATGGATAACCCATAAGTGGAATTTATAATATATCAACTATTATTTTATAAATCTAAACACTCCAAGATAATGGTTGATTTTATTATAGATGTCTTAGGATTGACTTGACAATTGTTATACCTAAGTTGGATGATGCGTGTGTATGAATACTTTTGTAATATGTTTTTTGATATGTTGTAACATTTTTTAACTATGATGGAAGGATGTTAAAATTATTTTTAACAATTGTTTTATTTATTTGAATATGTTTTAAGTTAATTTAATGATTTTTGTTAATACCTGGAGCAATTTAAAGTTTTTTGAAATAATTTTGGAGTACACTACAATATGGATAAGTCCTAAATGTAATACATATCCTACTCAATCATAGGATTTAACAATAAACATAAGTATTTGTGGGTTGAATTTCAAGATTTTATTTGATTTAAAGACTTTGAATTCTTCCTTATAACTCTATCTAATTTTTGTTTATTTCCAACCATATGACTTCCTTATATAGATTCCCTTCCCCTCATATGAATTTGTATTTTACCAAAAATTTAAAAAGTAATGATCACATGACTTAATATGTATCGTATGTATTTGGATAATTTACCGTATAACTTCATCATACTACTTGTAGATTGTATTCCATTAAATTTATATTATGTAGGTTTATAAATAGAGTAGATTGTACATCTACATCATTGGACATTATGTGTGTAATATTTTGAAGTCCCCAGTTTATGACATCATAACTAATAAAAAAATTAAAAAACTTCTAGATGAAATAGGAGCTTTGTGTGGGTGAACCAAAAAATTTAGAATCCTAGGAAAAATATATCTTCAACTATTTAAATGTAACCAACATCTATATAGAGGTAATTCCATGGTTTCTATGAGATATGTAATTGTCATATGGACCTACATAATGGAAATAATAAATTTACTATTTGTTGTATAATGGTTTTCTGTGTTTCCATAACTTGCTAATTCATTGTAGATTAAATCTAATGATTTTTGTGTTCTTCATAGGTGATCAAAACATCATAAAGCTTATTCAATCCATGATCGAAGATTGTTTTTGAAGAAGGATAAATGGGGATTTACACTATATATATTTCTTGATATTGAAGATGGATTTATCTTGTATTAAATAATAATGTAAATGAAGTTCCAAAAAATATTACTTATTCATTATACCTTAGTAAATTTATGAATAAATTTGTTTGAGATGGAATAATGGATAAGGGAGACAATGGGAAATTAAATTGTAATTTTCATGCTATAAAAATATAGTGTCATGTGATCTTTATATATAGTTGTGAAGGATCAATTTGTTGATTTTATAGTGGAATATTCAAAGAAATAAAATGAAAAATATAGATAATAATGAAATAATATTTTATTTGACTGCGATTTAAGAAAGGAAGTTAATTTAATGAGGGTATTCGAAGGATACTCTTTGAGTTGAAAAAGACAAGTGTGGGCAACATGAGAACCCAAAATGGGTATTATATTATGGTTATTTTGGGATATTAGCTACATTGCCTTCTCAAAATACTATTTATGGTATTTGAAAAATAAATTAGACATAAAATGTAGATTTTCATACTTGTGAGAAGAATAGATCTTGAATTTACTAGACCTAAGGCATTGTGTTCCCATACAAAAAAAAGAAGATATATCAATGTTACTGAGATATAGAGTATAGAACTAAGAGAGAACTAATAATAAATTGATCTCTTGAATAATAATAATATGAAAATGAATTCATTTAATTTTGTAGAGATGATATAGAAAATGAGTTTATCGAACATGCGTAAAATTCTAGGTCTCAAAGAATGTGATTATTTGCATATGAGGGATTAAATATCTAAGAATGAAAGTTTGAGTCGCATGAGATGTGTTGAAATATCAAAACTCAATCAATGATTCTTTGATTGAAGAAGTGTGTCATTATTGTGGGTGTAGATACATCGCTGGACAGATCTTGATATACTTTATAGAGAAGTATGTTATAGAAAATCACATGATACAATTAAAAAGAACATGTAGGATAAAACTAGTTCCCTTGAACAATATAATAATCCACACATGTGTAATATTATATGAACATGGTTATAGGATGATCCCTTCACACACATTTTAATTATATATTTGATTATAGTCATGAATTCATGACTCAGTGATAGTTGAAATAGTAACGAATAGGTTACCCACATCGGATCCAAACCCTATAAAAAATATCATTTATTGATATTGTTTGTATTTCTACATTTCATGTTGTTGTGGTATACTGAGTAAAAGATAAAAATATCCATATACGATTTAACTAGAAACTGGGACTCAAAACCAAAGATATTTTATTCTTAAAAGAAGAATTGGTTTTTGGGACAAGAATCTGGTCATACTTGATTCACCCCCAGTCCTGTCTACATATTCTTCTAGGAGGCTACATGCATAAAATAAGTTCCTTATCATAAGACCAGTATGACACATGGTGTTTTCCATATGACCCTAAACTAAATAGAATAAATTACATACCATATAACCATAAACTGCATGGGGTTGTCAAATATAGATGATCTAAATTTTTTTTCTCCCTTATTTGTGAATTGTATTTCTAATGACTGAGATTCCCTTAATTGCATCTTGAGTCCTTACTCTTTTGTGAGGTTTGGTTCATAATCCTCTTCAATCAAGGTATATTCTTCCTGCTCATATAGTGCTTCTAGTATATGATAGTTTATATATAGTGTATTTAAAAACCTTGTGGACACACATTCTTCTATCTAATATCCTTTATAACATTGTTTATTTATTTATCATAACTTAAAAAATTTATTCAAGATACTCCTCTTCATTTCTCGTTTCATGGAAATTAGAAATTGGGTGATTGAATCATCTGAAAAAACTCCCTTTTGAACTATGAATAGAATAGTTTCATTTAAGAAACAAAGTAACCAGTAGGATATGTTTTTTGACATAGTGTAATGGTCCCCCAAAATTTGCATTCCCTACTTAATGATTGTTTGAGGGTGATCCCACCATTAATAATGGTATAAATTTTTCCACCAATTTTCATTTAATCATCCTTTACTCTGAAATTTAAATACTTTTTTAAAATTATCAATATTTCTCATGATAAAATAGATTATAAGTATCTATATACTTTATGTACATATATATTAATAACTATTTTAAGATGGATCCAAGTCACATAATCAAAAACATAGTGAATCATTGTTCAATTCTTACTAACCATAAACTATATGCATCATTGTTCCATCATATATGATTATAAACTTTGTGCAGTGGTTTATCCCCTTTTACCCTAAGTAACAAAATCTCCACTTACATAAGATTTAGTGTGCATAATTAAACTATTCCCTTATATACAAGTGCTTGACCCATTTTAAAACTCTCTTTTTTTCAATATGGTGTACGTATAGTCAAATTTTCCTAACCTAGTGTCATAGTTCACATTACTTATGACTACAGTAATGCATTTGTATATAAAAACATCTTAATACTTGACTCTTATTGCTATAGTATATATAGTGGTCTATGGTTCACGTATCCTATGTCCAACAACAAATCCCAATCAATTATAAAAATCAACATGATGTTTTGGACCATTAATTGACATTAGGTTTCCTTCAAAGGTTCTCAAAATGAAATGAATAAATATCATTTATTGAAAGAGATAGATTTAAGAAAATACCATTATTTGAAGGTCCTTGTCATATAATCAAAAACTGTATGGCATCGTAGTACATTTCACGTGATTTTAAATTCCATGACATATGTTCTATCCTATTAGACCTATAACTACTTACAGATTTCAATCATATGTAGCCCAACTTCCCTATATGAGACCTAGATCGATATGAGAAAATATAGCATATGGAATATATCTATAAACCTAACATTTCATTATTTTCTGGAGAGATTTTTTCATGGAACTAAATATTTCTAATGAATCTTATATCCTTGATAGAAGATTTCATTTTAGACATGCTTAGTAAAGGAATATGGTAATTTTGGTTTTTAAAAATTACTCTTTATAATGCACATATGTTGATATAGTGGTATTCCAAACATGTAACACCCTTTAGAGGAAATTATTTCTTAGTCTAAGACTCTTATATATTAACAATTTTTTCATGAATCTTTCCCAAATAATAGCTTGGGACTAGTTTCCCCATGTTCTAGTGATTTATCATCAAAATGAATGGATGTGAAAAAAAGTTAAATAATAGGTTATCCATCATGGTTCATTACTAATTGATGTTAAATTTTAATGTGTTATAGTATAAATCAATATAACTGGGTTTTTTATAGTTTAACATCATCTAGGAATATGTTCCTTGCTGATGGTGTCAGGATCAAGCCCATGAAAATATATTCTATGTATCCTTGTAAAATTAATTTGGACCCATGTAGTTTGATTCTACTTAATATGGAATTTTGTATATTTTAATTGCATGTTACAAGGACTAATCCATTCCTTTTAATGTAATAAGTTATCTAAAATTAGGTGAATGGTTTCAAGAAATTATTTTTGTGGAATGTATTTATAAGTAGAGGTTTCTTAATATCCTCAAGAGGAATACATATAAATGAACATTGTATTATTAAAAGGGTATATGGCCCATTTATCTAGATAGATACTCATTAGTAATGTAGCCTGATGAAGTTGATATAGTGATTATTGTGGAGAAAATGGATATAGAGGAAAGTGGGAATAATTGCATCTGAAGTGTGGTCTGATGAGTGTGGTATCTGGAATTATGAGGAATGTCATAGGGTGGGTAATGATGTAAATGTATTCATGATGGATATGTCCCCATGATGGAGAAATTTTTATAGTGAAATATGTTCGGTTTAAACATTGAAGTGGTTTCATGCATATCCTGGTTACCATGAATCTATGCCCTTGTAGTTCAAGGTGCATAGTTTAATGTCATGTGGTGGGACTATACCTTGAAGCATAACACTATGTAGTAAAGATGATGTCATGAATTTTTAAAGCACTTGATTATGATATTTTCCACATATATTAATTTCATGTTATGGGTATATATAATGCATAAATTATTTGAAAATAGATGATGGGATGAGTCTTACACATATAAGGATACCCTGGGAGGATATGTTAACGATTAAACCTCTATAGGAGGACCATCTTAGAGGCATTTAAATTATTTCAATGGCATGATCAACTTAGATATATTATCCCACTTGATTCGTGATTGGTGTGAGAATCGATAGAAAATGGAGGATCGAGAATATTGCATGAGTGAAAAAATGGATTCCATTGGGTATTATACATTGACGCCAACTTTTTTCAAAATCCTCAACTTATTGATGGTCTCAAAAATAGAAACCATATTGGGAATTATACCTGAAGGGGATGCCCATAATTCTTTGTTCCTACTTGTTGATGAAAGGATGAGATATATAGGTAAGAGAATTATGGAATCCTTTAATAAAGACTATGAGTGTACTCCATAAGGGATTACCTTTATGGATAAACCCTTTAAATGGATAAGAAATCCATCATTTATATGTGAGAGTTTATATCATTATCCCTATGATTATGTACCTCATTATCAAGGGAATGTATGATTGAAATTCAATTGTGTTCCATTTTGGTTTGGGAGTATGAATAGGACATTACTTTTATCAAGGGAATACATGATCTAGGGGGAACATGTTAGTGAAAATTCTCTTATCATATGAATTTGGTGTCTTTGGAGAAGGATTTAAGTGTGAATATTTAAGAATTTTTCCTTATTATAGGGAATGTATGAAGGCCTTTTGGGTTTTTTCATCCAGATATATAGATTGGATGAGGTTGTGACATGGGGGAGGTATTCCATACCATTTGAGAGCTAATAAGTATAGCCAATGTGCATCATTTAGTCTTAAAAAGTGTGACATGCCCAAATAGAATCAAACCCTGCACATATCATATTACTCTAAGATCCATTCGTGTTGTCTATCCATGAGAAGCAATTATGTGTGGTGAAAACTCATGAGCCAATAAAGGTGGAGGGTTGTAGGTGAGGTGACTACAAAAAGGATATGATGTTCAGTGTATTTCTCTGAATATCCTTTCCCAAAATTTATTTTTCCTAGTTTAGATTTCGTACCATAATTCACCTATTAGATACTACATTTGATTCTCTCTCCAGGAAATGATACTTCCTACCATTTCTTCATTTACTCTTCATGTGTCCCTAGAAGTGTAGTGAGAGTATTTATTGACAAAGGAGGGTATATTCACCACAAAAGTAGGTGAATACACCAAGAAAAATATAGCAGATGTGTATGATAGTGTCATAGTATCACTTAGTGGGGAATCCCATGTATTTAATTTAATCGGTTTTATAGGTGTTTATCATGTAGTAGTTTTTTGTCGAGTACAATAAATGAGATCATGAGGTGAAATTGGATGTGAAGGTACGATCCATCTATGAGGGTATTTTATAATTAGTAAAAACCAAGTATTGATTGTGTGCACACTGGGAACTCAATCAGTGTGGTGTGAGTTTCAATCACTCATGGAAAGAGAGCTAATGTGGGAACTAAGTGGAAGCCAAGTATGCAGATCTATTTTTTTCACCTAGAGGATTTAATCGATATTTTATGAATAGGGATCTAATCACTTAGCAAATAAAAACTATAATGGGATGGAATGGATGATGAGGTTGTTGGTTAGTTAAGTGAGCACAAGGTTGATTATAGGGTATATAGGGATATTCGTCACAATTTCACCCAACATTGTCTAATCACCAACCTATATTGACGAGACTGCTTGGGGAATTTAGAGTATAATGAAGTCACTGATGATCTTAGATGACGTGTGGCTGGTCTATGGTCAACTATAGTGTTCTTTTATAGTTCATTGTAGATTATCCCATCCACATACATTTCTAGGTGAAACAAACTAGAGACTTTCCTTTACTAATATTTATACTTTTACTAAATTTTAAATCTAGAGAGTGTCAACAAATAAACCCCTATGAATCGATTATAATCCACATAAAGAGGGGTTAGTTTCAAGGTACTAAAAGAATCCCAAATATCCACTACATTATCCCTATGGGGAATGAAAAAATTGATCTTAGTTTATAAAGAGTATAGGGCCCCTTATTTGCTCAACAATTCTCCAAACATTCTCCAAAACTCAGTTTCTCACCAACCCTTCATCACTTATCATTGTTTGTGTTGGTGTGATGAGATACCAGATCCCACATATGAGAATCCACATTCCTTAATCTTTTTTATGTAAACATATTATGATCGGTGATCACCAAGATGATTTCAATCAGTCATGTATACTCTTAAGGAAGCACATGATGATTTTTTCTCCTACATTTTAGGAAATGATCAGTTTTCTACCACATAAACATCACATGGTTTGAATCACTACTTGAATATCACTTGAAACTCACCTAGTTAGTATATGAAGCCCTTTTTTCTCTTCTGTTTACTTAGATACTCTATTTTAATATATATGTTGACCATTAAAAAATTTAAATGTACGATAATGTTGTTCTCAAGATGGACAGAGACAATCCGGAGTATTCATCCTAGCTATCGTCAATGTATCATCTCAAAAAAATTCTATTATCAAATATTATGGCAGTCAAATTTCAAGACATTCATTTATCAAATAAATTATGAATTTTTTTTATTATTGATCCTCTATTTCCATACCATGATTGTGGAGTCAATATTTTAGCAAGGTTTATAAGCATTAAGAATTAGGTCAAGAAAATATCTCAATGATTGGTAATGATATCAAGGAAACTTATCACTCTAAAGGTTGTATGATGGGATGCACCCCACCATCCTTATAGAATGATTATCAGGTAATAGACAAATAAATTCACAACAACATATCTATTATAATAAGGAGGATAAAAAACTACCCCCTTGTATGGACATTAAGTTGGGATATCAGGTCTGTAGAATACATTAGCTTCGACTAGCGCTCAGAATTTTGGGTATGGAAGTGCTATGAAGAATTCAATGCAAGTCTTAACATGGAGGAACTATTTGAATCTATATAGATATATTAAATACTTGAACATAAGAGTAAGTACCTTTTACCGTATGTGGTCGGTAGATGGAGTCTGAATATAAACGCATTCGATTTGGTCTATATATAGGTATGAATAATCATGTAGGATATGGAAATTATTTTTAGATATCTAATTACTGGGGATATTTATGAATAATTTATTCCCCTAATTAATACCTAGGATAATGTTGAATGGACATCACAGATTAATAAATAATTAGAAACCTGGTTAAGTGTATATTGGGATAATACCTTCATCTGAAGGTTGAATTTCCTTTTATGGAATGGGAAGACCAATTTATTAAGTTTTCCAAGAAAACCCAAAATCCTCAATGTCCATGATCTGGGAAAATTTATTATAATATTTGTATTTTAGATGCTTATTAACTCATTATCGAATGGGTTTATCGTCACAACTGGGTTTGGGAGGGTTCCATTGAGGATGACCAATGGGTCATCCTAGAAGGATTCCTAGTGATGTACCTGAGTGGTTCCCTTATCTTGGTACGAGGATTTGGAAGACTATGGATGATGGCATGTATAATAGTGGCATACCTGAAAAGTGGGAAATGATTCAATATGGTCATAAATTTTTTTATAAAAGTTATATGATAAATTTGTGAGTGTTTCTAAATTAAATTCCTCTTAAAATCTTTGGTCCCTTCTAGGTATTGTGATTTTGGTTATCATCTCTAATGGGGGATATGAGTTCATCAATTCCTTAGAAACTATTAGTTCCCATTAATGGCCTTACATTAATATTTTTTAATATCATTTTTTATGAGAAAGATATCCAGAATTAGGCAAGTAAACACAATAAATTTTTATATAAAATGTACAGAAATCCCACTAAAACTATCGGTGATAATGATTTTAGGATCCCTTAAGCATGTCACTACTTAATATATCTTCAATAATGAATTCCAGATACTGTAATTTAGGTTCCAAACACAGTATATGTTCCATAATGGGAATGAGTATTAAATTTTTTACTATGTTATATGGATCATCCTCTAATTGTGGAAGACATAATCATTATGGCCAATGAAATTCTTTCATATAATATTGATATAGAGAGCCTATAACCTGAAATGGATCATATTCATGTAAAATTTAAAATTTATTAACTTTGATATATATAAATAATACCTTGTATTAGGATATTTCTTCATTATTGTTGACCTTACAAAACCTTTTCATATAATAATTTTTTTTGTATAGAAGACCAAAAATATAGACCTCGTAGTTGTTATCAACATGTGGTCCTTTAATATTCAAACAAAACTGATGGAGTGGAGGGTGAATTCATGGTGGATAGATCTCTTTTTGTTCATCTTTATCACATATAGTTCTTTCAATCTTAAAGATTCCATCTTTTTCTTCTCATTCTTGAAAGGATGGGAGAATTAGGAATCCAGAGAGATTTTTTTTGTTTGTTATGATTCTCAATTCTATATTAACCCTAAAAATAGATGTAACAATCTTTTTAAAGAGTTATAAATTTAGTTATACTAGTATTAAATTTCATGTTGGACCCACAATAAAATAATAAACCTTATCCGACTGCATCCTCTATATTATTATTATTATTTAACAATGTGAGCTAACTTCTGTAATGGTAAATATATTTTGTCATCTCGTAAATTAATATTTATCATCATACACTTTCTTGATTTTCTTGACCTGCCTTACATTTATTAGGTACATAAATAAAAACTTGATTTAAAATATTATTCATAAATATATATTTAATTAATTGGATTTTGAATAGATATTTATTAAATATTTAATAAATAAATATTATATATTCATATAATATAACAATTATATTATAGACAAATAATTATTTATTTTATATATTTATATTCATGAATAAAATTATTTCTCAGTCTTGAAAAAAATAATTATTCTAATATTTAAATTCAAATAAAAATTAATGAAGACAAATGGAAACATTTACTATGTGTCCCTCCAGGCTTCTCTCTTGATTTTATTAGGTAGGATTTACTAATGTATAATTTTCTTTTTCTAGAAACTAGACAAGTCACCCATGAGAATGATGTTAATATATCAAGCTTGTAAACCACAAAAAAATTCATTCTATATAATATAATCCCTTTGTCACAATATCCCATCAAGAAGGTTTCACATCTATATCATAAACATATACGCTTGATAGATCATTATTTTCCTCTCAAAAATAAACTCATTGATACACTATGGCCATTGAAATTAATGTGGTGGTTCCATTTCAATAACTTTGATTAGATATAAACATCTATAAATATAGAATGGAAAATTTTTCCTCTACATGTTCATTAATAATAAGTCATTTGTGATGTACCCAACATGCCATACATCCCCTGAAAATATGGAATCATGGTTTTGGTAAGTATATTAATGAACATGATTACTAAATGGAAATTAATATTTTTATTTTCCAAACACTTTTGAGGGAAAAGTGAGAAACCAACCAACGCTTTTAAGAAAATGTGATAAACCATACAAGACTTCAAAACTTACTACATTCAAACAACATGAACACAAACCAAAACAAACCACAAGCATCAACTGCATATCATAAAAAGCATACCCTTCACCACATCAATAATAAGGATCCTCCTTTGCAGTGGATGATTTCCAATCAATAGTTAGGGTATATTGAAATAAGATATTTTTATATTTCTTACGAGACTTCAGTTGCTTCGATGAAAGTGATTTCGGGTATGGATGATTGACCGAACGATCTTTTTTAAGAGAGAGGACAACCCATATTTCCCTCTTAGAAGAAGACCGAGTCTTCATCGGCTTCGGTAGGTAAGAATAATCCTTCCTCATCCTTCTCCTTGGAGTATCATGCATAATTCCTTTACATTTAGGAATATTATTTTTTTTCTTTTTTGAACAATATCACTATAGGATGGCATGTCAAACCCACTAAAATTTTATTTATCATTCCTAGAGACATCTCCCACTTTTTCAATGGTATTCACAGAGCTGTTACCCTTTAATCCATCCTTACTTCCAATAAAATTTGTGGGAAAGTTAGTATCTATGGAAGCAAACACGATTCCTAATAAGCATTAATATTAATACTAAAGTCTAAGGACCTTTACACACAATTGAAGATTGAAATGTCCAATGAAAAATAAATATGAAGAATTAAAACAACATTTTTTCTTCATGAAATGTCATTTATTGGAGTTTATCATGTGTGAACTGCACAAGAAGAATACTCACCTAGTTATGAGTACTCACACATGGTAGACAACATTCTATGTTTCTAACCACATTATGTTATTTGGTTGTAGAACTATATTTAAGAATATCATCAAGGTATTTCATGGATCTCATCATAGTAGGGAAAAACTATGAAATTATCATTGTGAAATATAATATAAGACATTATTACCTTAAAGTAATTTAGAAAAATGAATAATATGTAATAAAGTGTTTTATTAATATTAAAATCATTGAATATACATATAAATTAAAGTACAAATAGTTCGTTCACAAAAACCAACTCTAACTGACTCTCACTTGGAATATAACCAAATTCACACAACTTTAACTCCACTAGACCTCACTAGATTATCATCTTTCTAATAATTTAAGGATTTAGTCAAGGGGTCCACCATACTATCTCCCATGGATAAGTTTCTCACTATAACTTCTGCACTTTGGGAAAAATCCATCAACAGATGATAATTTTATAGTATGTGATTTATCTTATAGGGTGATCATGGCTCCTTTACAAGGGCCACTAGTGTAGTATAATAACAATGAAGTGTAATAGTATATTTACTATTAGGAACCACATCATGATCTTAAATGAATTTTCATATACAAACCGATTCATTGTCAACATCATAAGATACAATATACTCAAACTCTACTATAGAATCTATGACCATAGTTTTCTTTAATCTCTTCTATCGTACAACACCTATATTCAGAGTGAAGATGTATCCAATTTACAATCTCAGATCATCTTGATCTATTTTAAAAATATAATCTATATAACCTCAAATTATTATATCCTAATCTCCACTATAGACCTAGATTATGTCCTTAGTATGCTTCAGAATCTTACGGATGGTCTAGAATGTAATCCAATAGCATTCACCAGGGTTATCTGGATATCTATAAAACTCACTTAAGGCATAGGAAAAATATATCCTACTACATATCATATCATACATGACCTACCCAATCACCAATGAATATGGATTCTTTTCCATCAATTTTAATACCTCATGGGTCGAAGGATACATTATCTTAGAAAGATGAATGCCATATGAAATTGGAAATAATATCCTCCTAGATTTTATCATTCTGAATCTCTTCAGTATCTTGTCAATTTAGGTATCTTGACATAAACCAATCAGCCACCTGGTTCTATCTTCGTGGATCTTGATCCAAATAAAATATGTTTCATTGCCTAATTCATTTGTAGAGAATCATTCCTTTAAAAATGATTTAATAAACTCTTATGACGGAATCTCATTTCCAATAAGAAATATATCATTGATATAAACTATTATGAAAATGACCACACTCCCACTAAACCTTTTATAGACACAGGGATCACATTCATTATTTACAAAACCAAACATTATTATGGATTCATAAAATCAAATGTCCCATGAAATATATGATTTCTCTTTCTATAAATGGATCATTATAGATTTTATAACGTGTTGGAACCATTTGGAGTCAAAAACCCATCTGTTTGTGTCATATAGACATCTTCTTAAAGGTTCTAATTAAGGAAGTCTATTTTGACATCTATTTTCAAATTCTCAGAGTCAAAGTAATTCATAATGGAATGTAGAATTCTTATGGATTTCAGCATTGAAAATAGTGAAATGGTTTCCTTGTAATCTATGCCTTGACAATTTTTGAACCATTTTAAAACTAATCATGACATGTAATTATTGACTTACCATCCATATCCTAATTCTTCTTGAATACCCGTTTACAACCAATAGGCTTTACACCCTCTAGAGGATCTAACAATATCTAGACATGGTTTTGGAATATAGAATCTATTTTAGAATTTACAACTTCCTTCCACATTACAACATCTAGGACACTTACTTCTTCTTTATGGGTTGTAAGATCATTATTAACAATAAATAATGAGTCAATATCCTTGGTGACTAAAAAAACATACCATTATCATTCGATAATCTCGCTTATAATCTTACTTATTACTTATATTTATAGAATTTATTCTTCCATGGGGATTTTTGGAATTTATTCATATAAAAATTCTTATGTACCTTGAGCCTAGAATTCATCAATGTCCATATCTCTCCCACTATCTATTTTATAGATTTTATTCTTATCAAAGAAAATCATGTTCCTTCCAAAATTACATTTTTCTGAGGGGTCATATAGTTAATATCCTTTTATTTCCTTTCAGAATTATATAATGGTAAACATTGAGTGTTGAGGTGTGTTTTTTTCCTCAAGAGACCTTAAAAATTATTTGCAACCCCACACTTGTAAATTTGACAATATAGATTTTCATATACACCAAATATCACATGAAACACCATTTTTTCTTTCATTAGCCCTTTGTTTAGTAAATATTATGTTTTTTATAACATTTTTTACTAAAGGATAATGAATTATTTTCATGATTCATCATTTGTCTCACCATATCTTAGAATCATTTGTTTCTCCTTTCACTTATATCATTCCATTATGTTGTCTAATGAAGGGTGGGTTGGGATAAAATTAAAAATTTTATAAATAATCAACAAAGTGTTGATTAAGATATTATATAAAATGGTTTGAGTGGATTTTCTTAATCATGTGACTGTCATGGGTCATGGTCAAACAGAATATCAATTATACTACTAATGCAACATAGTGGCTGACTAGGGTAATTCCTCAAGGAGAAAGGGTTGGGATTCTCACTATACCAACACTTATATATCTTTATTTTGATCAGTTAAATTTAAAAGAATCTAGATAGTAACTTATGGTTTAGTTTTTGAATAAAAGGAATTAAAAAAAATTAAAATAGAAAAAACAATATTGGGTGAAAATGGTTCAATTGAGGGTTGACCCCACATATTATTCATTATTTTATGGTTCTCATCTGACAATGGTTTTAATATCCTATTTATATGTATCTCTTCAGTCTAAATTTTGTATTTGAACCCACACTGGAGAAATATCCTAATATATATCCAGTTCTACCTCTTCCATAGTGAAGAGGAAATAAGCACACTCTATCAAGGAATTCAATGTCTCAACACACAACTCCATCGTATATTGTTCCTCCCTCAATCCAAAGAACTCCATTGGTATACACTATGAACCGAGGGAGGGATGGAGATAAGACATGATAAATTGGAGAATACCAAAGATCCTCAAAGATAGAATATGAATACCATTGAAATGAATCTCCTCATTTTCCCACTACATCAAGGATGGAATATAGGTTAAAAATAATGAGTACAGTGCCTATGTGGTCTCCACTGGGTTCCTATCCCTTGGGTTATTTTTCTATGTTTTGGAGTTTTAAAATGTATTAATTACAACTTGGGGGTTAAAATATCATAATGAAATAGGGGATAAGATAATATCATAGTATAGTTAACAAAATAAATCAGAGTTAATATTAACATGTGGAGAGATATAATATAAAGAAATGTAAATTAGAAGAAGAACCTAGACCGCAGAGGTCGAATAAATCTACTAGGAGAGTTTGAGATATATTTATAAATAGTGGGTGAGGTAGTCGATTCTTCCTCCTCATAGTTAGTACTGAGGTGAGCTTAGATACCATTTGGTTTGGTGCCACGCATCCAGCTCCAATGGTTAAGATCATTATATTAGGATCATCTCTACCACTACAAGATTTTTTTGAATATGAATTTATATGATTCTTTGTGGATCATGGTTCACAATGTGATTGAAATGGGGCATCAAATATAATACGTTTTCATGGGATCAGGCCCGGATCATCAAAATTTAGGGAGGTTGCGGGGCTTATGGAAGAGGGAGGATGAAGTGGTGGTATCTTATCTGGAAAGGTGGTTCCATGAGGCTACATTGGTGTGTGAGTCCTCTATAGTTGTGTGGAATTATCATGAAATGGTATAAACTAGTGGATCTTGATAGTGGTGCATGTCTATTTTGGTCTTTATAGGTGAGGGTGGTGCTTGGTGGTTAAGGAGTCTTGGATAGAATGGGTTCATGGTGATGTGGGTGTGGGAATATAGAAAGGGGAGAGTAAAGGAATGGTAGGGTAAAAAAGGAATGTGGTAAGTAGGTCACTGTTAGTGTGCTTCCTGTGATGTAACATCCCAATATTTCGTTTTATAGTTTTAAATATATTTGGTTAATTATGTGTCTTAATTAACAATAATAAAACGTATAATAATTATGATGGAAATTTATAGCCTTAAAATTAATTAATCTTCTAAAAAGAAATATTATTTTGCAGTATAATTTTGTGTAACAGAGTATTTTTAATATATATATGTAATTATTTTATTAGAAATTTTATTTTTACCAAAATATTAGTTAATGAAATATTTTTTCATGAATAGGAACAGTATATATATATTGGAAATTATAGTAAATACTATATCATGTTATGAATATATTCACTATTAATATGACACCCCAAGGATTTATAAATAATTTTAATATAGAATGCATGAAACACTAATTCCATACAAAACAATAATTTTTTAACCTATCCCAAAAACATAATTTTCCCACTTCTATGTTTTGAATTTTAAAAAATAGACATACACGGTTGCGTTCAGTATGATATTTGGAGTCTTATAGAATCAACTTAATTTTTGATGAATAGTAACTTACCCGTATGAATAGTGACACACTATTATGAATCGTAACATGACCCATATAAATAGTATTGTACCATTATGAATAGTCACCTCACACATGTAAGTATAAATAAAGTTTATTCAACTAATAAATGAAATATAATATTTTATATATTAATAATTATGTGTTGGTATTATGGTGAGTAATAAATATATAATTTCAATTTCAAATTTATTAAATTGTTTCAAATAAATTTAATTTTTATAAAAGCTGTTCCTAAATAAATTATTTTGTGGAATTATTATTTTACGATAATATAATAATACCACAGATAATTGTTTAAGGTATTATAAAATTAGTTATGGTTCTAAAACTATATTTTCAAGTAAATAATGATTTTAAAATAAAAAATAAATTTCTAATATTTAAAAAATTATTTTCATAAAAAAGGATTTCATTTTTTGATTCTAAACCTCGGAAAATAGTTAGGTGAATATTTGGTATTTTTCTGAAATACTTAAATTTTTTTGAATAGGGAAATTCAATAAATTAAAAAATATTACAAATAAATATATTTTCGCATCATGCTTGAGTCAAGGCTGAAATAAATGGCCATTTTTTGGAACTGATATATTACTATTTTTTTAAAAGAATCTTCACTATTTCTTGTCTTATTTAAAAATAGTAATCTAATTATTAAAATATTATGAAAACCCTCCTCTCCTCCACTATAAAAATCACCCACACTCCCCTCTTCTCTTTACTCCTCTCAATCCTTGTTCCTTGTGTAAATTATTCTCAAATAACCTCCAAAGATCCTACAACACTTCTATAATCCCTTGGTCTTGTAAAAGACCAAATCCTCTCCCCTAAAGAGGCTCTCAAGGATGATTAATTCAAGAGGTAAATTCCTCTTTTCAGTTCTTTTACATTCTTTTCATGTTCCTTTGTTTTCTTTTCAATACTCACCTATCCTAATCCAAATGTAATGAAAACTCCAGTACCTTACATTTAGTGTATTTTTTTAAAAACAATTATTTGATAATTTATTATCATCTCTCATTTACCCTTCTTTTATGATAATAGTAAAAAAACACAATCCAAGATGTGCTAATTTACCAAATTCAAGGACAATGGGTTTTCAATTTCAATTATCAGATTCAATTATGGTCATGAAATAAATATTATGGTGGAACCAGACTATAATATTTGTATAATGTCTCATATATGGTTTTTAATCTTTTTGTACACATGGTTTTGATTTAGAAATCAAAATGAAATCATTTTGTTCAGAAACCGCCAATTAACCCAAATTGTTATCATTAAATAATTTATATAACGATTCATCTTCACTACTAGTTAAAAAATGCAATTTACAAACATATAACCTTATTAATGTTCACTAATAACATATAACATCAAATCTGGACAACCATCCTCCTTTTACACGATTCACCATTTATGTATATAAGTATACCGATCATGAAACAAATGGACCTGAACAATGAAATTGAACCTCTTAACCGATCAAAAAGGCCATGAATAAACATAATAAGGTTATAATAAATAAATTAAATGGATGATAGGTTATGGAATTATTAATTAATGACCCTAATATTATTATTCATGTCATTAAGATCAAGTGGAGAACACCTTCGGACTTAAGGTGGGGGTTTCTCCATCTCTCCTCCATTTTTGTGAGATATTCCTTGTTCAATAATACTACTTGTTTATGGTGTATGTATAGTGCACATTGATGTTTAATATCATGAGTCTCCTTATTTTCAGGATATTCAATGTATAAATGGGGGGTTCAAAATCCATTGGGTGCAGGTATTGTAGCAGTACCGTAGAGTACTGTAGCAGCGGCGACACTATAGCAATGGCGGGCACTTTAGCAGCAGAAATCACTGTAGCGGCGGTAGGGTACTGTAGCAGTGGTGGTACTATGCAGTGCTATAACAGTGTGGGTACTGTAGCAGTACTATTCACATAATGGGCCTTGGGCCAATAAATTGGGCCTACGGACCTTGCAATGCGCTAAATGCCCACTGGGCCTTCAGGCTATGTAATGGGTCTCCCTCTACCCAATTAAATAGGTCTTTTATTTGATTTAATAATAAATGAGGCATCATCCCCAACCTTTAAAAACATTGGGGTATAAAATTCAATTGATTACAAAGTTTTAAGTATTTTCAACCCAAACCTCTATTTTCTTTTGGGTCTCTCTTATTCCCTACATGCCATAATGAAATTATTATTTAATCATATATAATACTCATAAAGTTTTATTGAATGTTATATATATGTTTACCAATCATAATCCTTCTTTATTTTATAGGTATTTTCATTTTTTAAAGGAATATTTCAAAAATTCTTCTGAAATGCCAGCCTGATTCAAGGAACTTCTCGAATTCTTACCCATATTGAAGTTAAATCTATACTTTGTTTTAAGCCAGATTTATCTTAAAAAATAACACATTTTAACATGAAAAAAAAAATTTGGTTCATTTTTGGGTTTTAGGAAACAAAAATATTATGTTGCGCTTTAAAATCTCTTTATTGAATTCTTTAAAACGCACTAAAATGTTTTAATTCAAATGTTTCTTTAAAAACACTTTTACATGATTTCACTTCAGTGGGACATAATTTATGATTCAAATAAAATATCAATGTCCTTGCCTTTTCTTTTCTAGGATATAAATGTTTTAAACCAGATTTATGAAAAATACAAATGATTTTCTAAAATAACTTTTCATTCCAAAGTAAAATAATTTTTTCTCACCACACATTAACTTTTATGAGATATATCCCTTGTTTTCTACTTATTCATTACATGTGGTTTATGTGATTCCCCTTAGTATATCATATAAATAGTTTCATTATTATCATGATATTCTAAGGGAATAATATTTTAATGTTTCAAAGTGGTTTGGGACACTTTGGAATGTTTAATAGATTATTTCCTCAAAAAATTCTCAATGGTATCATTTAAAATTATATTTATTTATGTCAAAATCCTTTGATTAATCTTGTATTTCATAGAGTTTTATATCATATGATATCATCTACAATATTTTGTTCAAGGTTTCTTGATTATTTTAAATGTGGATGCTCTATCTTTATATCATTCACCAATTTACTTTGAATGGTTAGTGTTTATGTCTAATGTATAGGGAATGTTATTTACATTTCATATGTTAGTTTCTATATGAATGCATATGTTCTTTATGTTTATCCTAATTAATATACGGAATGAATTGGACTTAGTAACTATCAGGTGGGGCATGCTATATCCTCTTGGTGCATCGGTAGATCTCATTTAGATAAACTATGGTCTTAGCACTAGGCCTTGACAAAATGGATATTTACGGTCTTGACACAAGGCCTTGATTGTATGGTTATGAGGTCCTGCATTATATATTCCTTCATTATGAAACTATTAGTTTAATGTTCGTGTGGTTATTCAACTAGAATAATACACATGATTATGCTTTAGTATGTCATTATTTGTTTTAACTCTTATTCCGACCATAATGTGTTCTAGTTTATTTTTAAAGGCATGTATTTTTAGTTATTCACCATTCCATGTGTTTATGTTTATGTTTATCACATCATATATAGTATTTCTTACCAATACTAAGCATCTAATATCATATTTATTTTATTATTATTTTCTTAGGACATAAAGAAGTATATTATGAATGGCCTTCATGGGTAAAAATATATTTTTGATGTTCCCAATAAAACTTATATGTTGTATTTCATTTCAAGTTGTAATATTGAACATATGTATGTATCTAGTTTTCAAAAACTGTTAAACTACTCGTTCCATCAGGATATGGCTTTATTGTAAGAATTCCAATGCAATTAAATAATACACCAGCTTCAGGAAACTGGGGTCGGGGTATTACAGTTTGTATCATAGGAAGGTTAGTAGAAAACATTGAAACTAGATTTAAAAAACATTGTTTAGGGAACAAAACCCTAAGATGGTATTTTAGGATAATCAAACAAGAACATCATGAATTTTGGTAAGTAACAGATTATGTGGATCTTTCTAGAAAATATATCCATCTCTAGATACTACAAGTGGATGTTGTTCTGACACAGATATACCAAGGAGTGAAAACACTGACAATGAGTTTTGGGCTTGGCCCGGGGTATCCTAGTACATGAAAACAGGCCTTAATACACACCTATTTCGATACTCTTGGTGGATATTCTTAGGATAATTAACATTTCTTCTACCCACCATTATAAAGTATTTATGCCCCTAATGTTTCCAAATAATATGGTTCTAGGATTTACGATGCACTAATTTTTCATATGTTTAGTGTTATGTGGAGTTCATAATTTTATAAGATAATATATTGTATGTAATTGATTAGAAATGGTTCCTAGCATAAGGAATGGGAACTTCACCAATGCATGTGATGAAAATAGTATGACAGATCATATCTCTTCTATTCTTAATAAATAATTTTGAAGGAAGATAGTCTCCAATGTATCCTCATAATATGAGTAAATAGTATCATGTGTTAACAATATATGTAAAAAAATCCATGAGTCCTATGGATTTGAAGGGAATCAATAAAATAAGAGGTTTTCAGAGAAAAAGATAGAAAAGGGGAAGAAGGGAAAGAAGGGTTTTCTCACATGTGATAACTATGGAAACAATCATCCTGGTAAATGCTTGAAGGGAATGGGATTTTGTTATAAGTGTAGAGAAAAGGGACACCAATTTCATGATTACAAGGGTAAGAAGAAATGTTTTCGATGTACATTTCTTCGACTGCAAGGAGATGATACATTGTGAAAATCAATGTCCCAAGCATCAAAGGAATATACCCCAAATGATGTTACTAAATAATGATCAATTTATGATACTACCACAGATGAATCGTAATGATTAATATTCCTAGTCAATAATCATGTCAATTGAATATTTTATCAGCAATGTACTTGTTATGATAATTATATAATATTTTAGGATTGTACTGCAGTAATATTTCATTAAGGATTTGAGGTCGTAAGATGAATTGTACCAAGGAGAAGTTACTCAATTAAAATTTAAACATTTGGAAAAATATATGGTTTAAGGGAAGACATCCCTTAATATATTCCTAGCACAATGATATCTATTTCAGAATAAGGAGATGATTTATTTGGATAACTCAAATTGGATATCTATTACTACATTAGATCTATATAATGTACTATTGACAAAGTGATACAGTCTACATCATTTTGGTCAAAATTAATATATCCAAATTTCTATTATAAGGAAGCATGAACATATTCAATAAGATTTAATGGTAATTACCATTCTTTAAGAGAATGCAAATAGAATTTAATCACATATTTGTATGTGATTTTTAAGATCCACTTCATATTTCTTAATAATCTCATAATGGAAATTCAGTGAGATTATTTATAAAGTGATGGATAATGATATTTTGGAAACATTTACCATTTATGAAATGGTGGAATTTGATATTTGGTCAATTTTTTAGAGATTATTTTACCCTATAGTACAATTTAATCCATGAAATGATGTAGCAATAGTAAAAGGCATAGCTGAAGGATAAGATTGTGTTTTTAGAAATGTATTATGTACTTATATATCAATACATTAGTATAGAGTGAGATAATATCTCAACATTAGGTAAAGGATTCCGAAACCAAAATAAATGCTATCCTAGAACCTTTTTCTAATGAAATGAATTGTTCATTACATCATTGTATATTTAGGGATTTTTTAATGTTAACATTATAAATGATCTTGTTCTTTGTCTCTCACCATTAGAACATGATGTTTAGATTATTCTTCCAAGTACATATTTTTCACTTTATGCATGCATAGTTTTGTAGTAACATATGCATCTCACTTTCCCTCTTATTTAGAAAATATTTTATGAACCCTATTCCCAATGTGGGTTTCCCAGAAGATAATTTTCATGTATCAACCCTTAAATTTTGAATTTAAATTTCAAATTTTGAGGACAAAATTTATTTTAGGGGAGAACACAACACACCAATATTGTGTTTTGTAGTTTTAAAAAAATTTGGTCAATTATGTGTTTTGATTAACAATAATAAAACATATAAATAATTATATTATAAATTTATAGCCTTCAAATTAATTAATGTTCTAAAAAGAAATAATATTTTGCAGTATTATTTTGTGCACAAGAATATTTCAATATATATATATATAATTGTTTTATTAAAAAGTTCATTTTTTAAAAAATATTAGTAAATTAAATATTTTAAATGAATAGGAATAGTATATATTTCTTATTATAATAAATACTAAATCATGCTATGAATATATTCACTATTAATATGCTACCCTAAGTATTTAAAAATAAATTTATTATATAATGAATGAATCATCGAGCCCCTACAAAACTACACTTTGTTAAAAATTATCCAATAAAAATAAGTTTGTCGCTTCTGTGATTTGAATTTCTAAAAACGGACTTACACAGTTGTGTTAAGTATGATATTTGGACTCTAATAGAATCAACATATTTTTTGGTGAATAGTAACATACCATTATGAATAATGGCATACCCTTATGAATAGTACCATGACATATATGAATAGTAATATCACCCATTTAAGTATATACAAATTAGGCACCTTATAGATGACATATAATATTTTAAAAATTAATAATTAAGTGTTGGTATTTTGGTGAGTAATAATTATTTAAATAAAATTTAAAATTAATAAATTAATTTAAAATAAAATTAATCTTTATAAAATTTATTCCTAGATAAATTATTTTGTGGTACTATTATTTTAATATAATTTAATATGACCTTAGATGCCCTTTTAGGGTATTATAAAATCAGTTATGGTTTTAAAACTGTATTTTTCAAGAAAATGATGATTTTAATTAAAAATTGAATTTATCATATTTAGAATATTATTTTCATAAAATGAATTTAGATTTTGGATTCTATACACAAAAAATGGTTTGGTCAAATTTTTGGGATTTTTTTGAAATACATGAATTTTTTGTGAATAGTGAAATTCAATAAATTATAAAATATGCTAATTAAATGAATTTATGCATCATGCATGAGTCATGGATGATGTAAATGGACATTGTATTGAACTCATAGGACCTTATTAATATTTTTTGTCATAGAAGCATTACTATTTCTTGTCTTATGGAAAAATAATAAACTAATGAATAAAATATTAAGAAAACCCTCCTCTCCTCCACTATAAAAAAACACCCACATTCTTCTCTTCTCTTCACTCCTCTAAAACCTTTTGAATTATATAAATTATGATACAATATCTCCCAATACTTTCCACCACTTCCATAATCCCTTGGTATCATAAAAAGACCAAATCCTATCCCCTAAAGAGGCTCTCAAGGGAGATTAATTCAAGAGGTAAATTCCTCTATTCAATTCTTTTACTTTCTTTTCAAGTTCCTTTCATTTATTTTCTATCCACACCTATCCTCATACAAATGTTATTAAAATTCCATAACCAATAATTTTTCATTAATTTATTTATGATTATAGAGTAAGTTATTTCCATTTCTCATTTAACCTTATTTTGGGCTAATATTAAAAAACACCATCTGAGATGTGTTAATTACCACATTCAAGGATGATGGGTTTTCAATTTCAATTAATGTGTTAAATTATGGTAATTAAACCATTATTATGGTTGAAATAGACTATAATATATGTATTATGTATCATTTAGGGTTCTATAATCCTTTTTTACACATGGTTTTGATTTATAAAGCAAAATGAGTTTGTTGTGTTCAAAAACTGCCAATAAACCTAAATAGTTATCATTAAATAATTTATATAATGATTAATCTTCAATCCAAATAACCAACTGAAACTTACAAACATGTAACCATATATATTTTCACTAATAACATATAACTTCAATTCTATACAACCATCATCTTTGTTCCTGTATATAAGTATGGAAATAACGAAACAAATGAACCTGAACAATGAAATTCAACATCTTAATCCAACAAAAAAGAAATGAATGAACTTAATAAGGTTAATATAAATAAATTAAATTGATAAGAGGTTATGGAGTTATTAATTAGTGAACCTAAATTTTATTATTCATTTCATTAAAATCAAATGGAGAACACCTTCACACTTAAGGTATGGGTTTCTTCATCTCACTTCCATTTTTTGTGAGATATTCTGTATTCACTACTATTACTTTTGTATGGTGTTTTAATACTAACCATTTATGTTTTATATCATGAATCTATTTATTTTCATGATATTAAATTTATCATTTTTTGATTATTAATTTTGGGTCATACAATTTAATTCTTTACACTATTATAAGTATTTTCTACCAGAACCTCCATTTTCATTCGGGTTAATCTTATTCCCTACTCAACAAAATTAAATTATTATTTATTATTATTTACTCCTAATAAATTATGTCTTAATCATATATATGTGTTTACCAATCAAAGTATTTATTTATTTTATGGTTCATTCTATTTTTTAAAATAATCTTTCAAAAATTCTCCCAAAATGGAAGTTCGGTTCAAGGAACTTCTGGAATTCTTAATAATTTTGAAGTTCACTCTATAATATATTTTAAGAAATATTTATCATTATAAAATAACATATTTTAACATGAAAAATATATCTTGTTTCATTTATGTTTTTATGAAAGAATACATTCCTTTGCGCTTTAAAATCTCTTTAATGAATTCTTTAAATTGCAATAAAATGTTTTAATTCAAAACTTCTTTAAAAACATTTTTTCCTTGATTTCACTTCAGTGGGACATCATATATGCCTAAAATGTAATCTCAATGTCCCTAAATTTTATTTTATAATAAATACATGTTTAAAACTAGATTTATGACAAATACAAATTATTTTCCAAAAGAACTCTTCTTTCCAAAGTAAAATAGATTTTTTCCCACCTCACTTTAAATTTTATGAGATATATACCTTGTTCACCATGTTTTAATGGAATGTGGTTAATTTAATTCTCCCTATTATATCATATCAAAATAATCCTTATAATAATTATATTATATGTTATTATGATTTGAATTTTTCAAGGTTTTATTGGACACTTTGGAATGTTTAAGGATTATTTCCTCAATAATTTTGAAACGTTCTCATTTAAAAGTATATTTATTTATGTCAAAATAATTTGATTAATCTTGTATTTAATATAAGTTTATATCTTATGATATAATCTATAATATTTTTTTGAATGTTTTCTAATTAGTTTTAATGTGTATGTTCTATCTTGATACCATTCACCAATTTACTTTGAATGGTTAGGGTTTGTGTTTAATATATGGGGAAAGTTACATACACTTCATATGTTAGATTAAATATGAATGTATAAGTTGTTTATGTCTATCCCCATTCATAATAAAAATTAATTGGACTTACTAAGTGTCTGGTGGGGCTCTCTATGGTCCCTCGGTGCATCGATAAATCTCATGAGACAAACTATGGTCTTGGAACAAGGCCTTGAAAAAATGGATATTTATGGTATTGGAATGAGACCTTGATGGTATGATTATGATGTCCCGCATTAAGTATTACCTCATTATGAAACTATTAATTGAAATTTCATGTGGTTATTTAACTAGTAGAATACCCATGATTATTCTTTATTATGGCATTATTTTTTAATCTCTTATTCCTACCATAATGTGTTCTAGTTTATTTTTAGTGGCATGTGTTTTTAGTTATTCACCATGCCTAGTGTTTATTTTTATGATATCATCCATTGTATTTCTTACCCATATTAAACATTTGATCTCACCTCTTTCTAATGTTTCACTTTCTCAGGATATGAAAACGTTTCTTATGAATGAATGTAGTTGTAAACATAGAGTTGTGGATGTTCCCAATAAAACTTATACATAGTATTTCATTTAAATTTGTAATATTGAACCTATGTATTAATATGGTTTTCCAAAACTACTAAAATACTCAACCATTTGGTATATAAAAAACATGTAAATATGAAAATGTAATGAAATAATGCACCGGATTCAGGAAACTAGGGCCGGGGAATTACATGTGAGATGGTTTCTAAAGAGTAAGGGATAACGGTTGGTATTCCTTCCATCAAAATAGTGGAACGGTTAATGAACTTTCATCTTATGGTTAGATATTTTTTCCTTTAAGGAATTTTGTAGTACACAATCAGCTGATGGAACTCATAGTAGGCAGAACTACCGTGCGACTATGCCGAGGTGTGGTGGTTAGGTGACAGTGAGTTGTGCTTCGAGGTTGGTTGAAGGTATGGTCCACATGTATACCATTTGACAGCAAGTTTATATATGAAATCATTTGTTTATAATTTCTATTAATTATAGTTACCATGGATGTCATGATTACTCATGACCATTTTCACTTTCTAATATATAAAAATTTATAAACATTATTTGAATAGTATTTTTCTATAATTAAACTCCACCCCAATAATTCATCAAGGAAAACCATATTTAAATAAAATTTCTAATTAAGTTATAATTTATAAAAAATAAATAGAAACTTGCATAAATTTGGGAATTAAAAAATAATTCGGGGTATTATCAATGAATGTAAAATAAAAATATTTAAGTTTACTACCCACATCACACCCCCACACATAGAATATTTAACTACATGGAAATTTATCATTGAATTATGTTTCATTAAAATAAAAAATAAAGAATGTTACACTTCCTATATTCAAATTTTATATCTAAAGTCAAAAAAACCCAAATTCTTCTAAATTTAAAAATATCACACTTCAAATGTAAATCAATCCACTACCTTAATGCAATTCCATCAAATTTTCTATTTAGGAGTGGATCAAATTAGCCTTAAGTGGAATTAGTGTTTTATAAAAAAAGAACCTCTATATGTCCCTCATTCATAATATTCCTCAAATAAAAGATGTATTTTCCAATTTATTGATACATATTAAGTGAATGTGGTATATTTCAAGTTTCACTCTTTGATTGGGTTCAATATCCACCTTTCTTAAAGGGAATCATTTTTTATGAGGCCCTTTCGAATTTATTTTTTCCCAATCAAAATTTGTGTGTAAATAATAATTAATAACCCTTATTGAGAGGGATTTATTTAATTATATAAACCGACCTGATTCCCTTTTTATATATATCCATTATAGTTTTCAAATTTTCCATTTTTAGTCCATGCTCAAGGGACTTATACTATTTTCATTTAAATTTTCTACCTAAGGTTCTTTTTCTCAAAAAGGTAAATTTATCTTAGATAAAGTTAAAAATTCTGTTGACATAAAGTTATAAAATTTATTCCACAAAAATCATTTCAATCACACTCTTTCTCATAGTTCTATGACCATATTTATATAAAAGCAGTGATAAACTCACTTAATAATCACTTAAAGGCTTACAGTTTCTGAAGGAATAAATTACAGAACTCTATAATGATATTTTAAGATTAGGTATGGAAGAAAATATGTTCATGAAAATGGTGAAAAAAATAACAAAATGTAAAATGATATGTGAAAAAAGGCATTTATAGAACATATATTTAAATACAAAAAAATGAAACCTATACAAACTATCTATAGATTCTTATTTTTTATTTTTTTTGTTTTTTTCTTAACTAAAGAAAAAAATAAATTGAAAATCATATTTAATTTATTTAAAAATGGAAAACTTTTTATTTCATATTTTCTTTTAGAAATTTGTTTTTATCTTTTATTAAAAACATTAAGAAAATAGAAAACATAGTTTTTTTATTTATAGATTTTAAAATATTCACTAAAAATATTGTAAATAACTAATGTAATTGGATTAATCTCCTCCCCCACAATTTTTTATCACTATCCATCTTAATTTATAGTATAATTATCACGAAATGTTTTGAATGAACTGTGAAAAATGAGAGATACAACATGGTGTTTATTGTCTAGTATGTTTATGATGAAATCTCCCATGGGTTCTTTCCATGGTGAGTGAAGTTATACTACTATGTTTTTTACATAAAGGGGAAACTATAGAAAAAAATTAAAACATAATAAATTTTTTATATAAGATTAAAATAATAAATTCACAGAGAAATTATAGTGGGAAAGAGTCTTGGGTTTATCCCTCAAGAGGTGATGTAGTTCGACTGAACACAGTTGGGCAGTATATTCGTTATCCATATTCTACTAGGGAATGAGGTTTGTGTGATTTGAACCACCACATAATCCTTATAAAAAACTGGACACCTTCACTTCTTTATGGATGTCCCTAGGGAGAGAGTACAACATGTAAACCCCCACAGTTGTGTGAGGTACTACAATAAGTGGGTGTGGAAGAATCAAAATTGGGTTCTTCTCTAGTTCTACCACAACATATGTGGGTTCCTTTTATAGTGAATCCTCCAATGATATTTCTTGGATAGATTCAAATAATTATGATTTAGTAATTAATAAAAATTGAACATATTTTTGAAAAAGTGAGATTAGATTAGAATATTTCACTCTATATGTTTCATCTAGTGCCTAAATCTCATCAGGAGAATCATCGATAGGGAGTACATACATTTGTGAAACTCCTACTTAAATTTGGTTTTCATGGTAATTTTGAGGGATTCGTGTCTTCAACACAGGTTTAGGGAAATATTTATCTTGATTAACCACTTCCCTTGTTGTATATTCATGAAACTCTTCAAAATAAGTTTCAAGTAATTTGTGAAATTATTTTTCATTAATATCCTCTTCCTCATCATCTAGGGTATCCACATAATTAATTTCCAGAAACTCTAGTTTCTTTTCAAGGTGGGTGGAGCAAGTTATCTATCTTCATCATCAAGGATAAGAATCAATTGTGCAGAATCTATAAAAATAAAATTAAGGGTCTTAGTGGACAATTCATCTTGAAAACAGTTAAAATATAATGAAATTAGTTCAGTTTAAACTCCCTCATTATTTTCACTTTGTATATCATTATTAAGTTATAGTGCCTCTTTGATGTTTTTTTGGAGGGTCTTAATGTTGTTCATTCTATATTTTCATCAAATGTAATATAATTCACTTGATCATTTTCAGCATCCTCTAGGGGATGTAACAATTATTTTGATTCTGTGATTTCAATAATAGTAAGTGGGTGATTAGAATACAATTTTTATCAATATAACTAGAAAATATAAAATTTTAAATAAAATTTCACTCAAGTGTTTCAATTTTGGGTTTCTTTTCACGATACACTAGCTCTGGGAATGTATTCTCAAGGGTAAACATGGGAAGTTCCTCTGATTCTAAAAAATTTCCATCATCCTCTTCAATATGTTTGATGAAAATTATCAAGGGGTATAACTCTTCATCTTCTTATATATTACATTGGTCAATAATTTCTTGAAGGGAATTTTCTATTATATCTTACATACCATTTAATTCTTCAATCATTTCTTTAGGTTCCTATAGTTGTTGTTTCACTTTAAAATAATTCAATATAGAGGAGAAGCTCTGAATTTACTCTATGGAAAGTTCTTCTTCATTTGGATGGTGTGGGGAGTGTGTTGCTGACGGTAATTAGATTCATTCATGTATAAGTATACATCCTCATACCCATTGGTGTATTCTGAATGTTTTTTTGTAATCCATTTAAAATTATACCTCTTAGGATGCCTATGAGAATGTGCACTATCTATGTGGGTGAGAATCCATTAAAGATGGTTTCATTGAAATGATTATACCATTTTTAGAAAAAAATTATAAATAATAGAAAAACAACGAAAAACATTAAAAAAGAACACACATAATTACAACTATGTTAAAGACAGTGTGAACTCAAAATTTCTCCATGAAAATGGAACCAAGTTCATCGCATGATTGTCAAAAAACATGTTCAAATTGAATTTCAATTATACTCCTAATACATCTAATGGTTGACTAGGGTCATCGCTCAAGGATAATGGGTTGGGAGTATCACTATCCTAGAACTTATTTACCATTCTCTTGTTTTCATGCTTTTAAAATAATCGAGACATTAATTGTTTGTTAGGTTTTTGATTAAAAAATTATAACATATTAAAATATAAAATGTAATAGTGAGTAAAATAGATTGGATTCATGGTCTAAAACACATATTCTTTATCATTCTATTGTTCTAATCCGATAATGGTGTCAATATCAATCTTCAATTTCTCTATTCTATCTATATTTTGGTTCTAAACATACACAAGTTAAATCTCCCATAAAATATGTATTTCAACCTCCTCTATAGTCAAGATACAATGAAAACACTAAATTAAGGAATTCACTGTCTCAACACCTATCTATATAGTATGTTTTTCAACCCTCAATCCATATTACTCCACTGGTTTTCACTATGAACTAAGATAGGGATGTATAAAATATTTGATAAATTTTAGGATACAACAACACATTGGAGAGAGAAGATAAATACCATTGATTTTCGTATCCCTATTTTCCATTATATCACATATGGAATTCATATTATAAATAAAGAACAAGTTTACTATTTTATCTCCCCAGGGGTCATATCCCTTGGTTTAGTTATACTTTTTTGTAGTTTTAAAAATATCACGTTAAAGTGTGGGGGTTGAAGAAGAGAAAAAAGAAACATGGGTGAAGAGTAACACATAACACAATTAACAAAATATTGTATATTTAATATCAACATGTTGAGAAAAATATCTAAAATAAATATAAAGAAAAAAACATAGTTGGAAGTGGCCAAATGAATCTTTTAGGAGTGCGTGATAGATACTTATAGATATTAGGTAAGTTTGTAGCTTCATCCTCTTTATAGTCATCGTCGAGGAGTGCTTTGAATTCCGGTGGATGGGTGACATGCATCTAGCTTCCATGGTTAAGATCAATTATTTTATGAGAATCTTTACTGCTTTGATATTTTTTTCAGAGCCGAATTGATATGTTGCTTCACATAGCATGGTTTGCAGCATGTTGGTAATTGGGTTTGATAATTCAGAATTGGCGGGGGGCTTGTTTCGGGATCCTCAAAAAATAAGAATTTGGTCAAATATACATCATATGGTGGATCAAGGGGTGTTATATTCTCTAACAATGTGGTGTAGAGAGGCTTCAGTGATGCATGACACCTATGTGGTGTTGTGGTCTTCATCAGAAAAAGAGGAAAGTAGTGAATCTTGATAGTGGTTCGTGACTCATCCAATCTTCATAGGTGAGAGTGGTGATTGGTGGTTTTGAAGCTTCTACTGGAATGAAATCATGGTGAAGTGGGTGTGGAAATACAGAAAGCGATGTGGAAAGGCATGGTATGGTGTAAAACGTTTGGGGTAACAAGGTCATGGTCAGTGTGCTAACCGTCAGATGGTGGGAAAAGGGGAAGGGATCATAGTAGGTATGCCTACTATGAGAATAGTGTCATGGCTAATGAATTTTTTTTCATGTAGTTAGTTTTTTTTCCTTTGTATAAATTTTGAGTACATGATCAGATGATGGAACTTATGGTAGGTAGACATACCATGATAAAGTGGTGAGATAACTTGTGTAGATGACCACGATTAGTGCTTAAAATTCAATTCATGGTATAGCCACCATGACTACCATGTGACAAACGTTTTGTGCAGGGCTAAATAAGGTCAGCATTTTTGAAAGCATAGTGACCATGGATGTCATGGTCACTCCTGAACTTTCTAAATTTCCAACCTATAAAATCTCATATCCTTTCTTATTATAGTATTTTTCTATTACTAAAGTGTACCATAATAATTCATGAATAAATTACATATTTAAAATACACTTCTAATTATGTTATAATATTATTAAATCAATAGATACTAATATAAACATGGGAATTAAACTATAATGTGGGGTATTTTCAATGAATAGTTGATATAAATATTGATCTTTTTCTACTCATTTCATTTATTAATCTTCTTACAATGTTTTTTCAAAGGATAATTATTTAATTATTTAAAGCTATCAATAGAATCAGGATTATAACTTATTGAGAATACATATCCAAAACCACTAAAAACATCAGTAAATATTTTAAAGTCTGACCAACCACCCATTACTTCAACTGGAAATGGTACACACACTTCATTATGAAGTAATTCAAGAAGCCCCTTGGCCCTTTCACCTTTTTCTAATAGTTGGGGATTTTGTTTCTTTTCTTTTAAACACATTCATCATATACAATGTGGTTTTAGTTCAAAATAATCCAAATATAAATCTTGGTGTATTTTAGTAAATGTATTTCTGTTTATATAACCTAGTTAGTTATTACATAGTTGATTGTGGTATGACTGATGTGAACTATTTTTATTATTGAATAACATTACATGGTTCAGGTAATCCAACACATAATGAACATTTTTCAAATGTTCCTTATCATAAAAAATGTTATCTTTATAAAATATGAACCATTCATTCCCAAATTAAAAAATAAATCAATACAACAAAAATCACCTTTAGCATCGGTCTTTTAGCGGCAGTTTATAAAACCACTGCTAACCCCCCCCCCTTTTTTTACAGTTCTGACACTGCCCCCCCCCCCACCCCCCCCCCCCCACAGGACCCTGACCCACCTTCTCCCCCCCCCCCCCCGAACCCCGTGACGCCACCTTCTCCCCCTGACCCCAGCGAGCCCCGAACCCTAGATCTACTCTCCACCCATGCTGTTGGTGACCTCGCTGCCCATAATCATGCCCTATAGCCCATCAACATGCCTCGCCACCCATCACTACCGACCCCTCGAATCCTCTTCTCATCTCCAAGTTATAGTTTCAAATAAGTTCTATGTTTCTGCATGAAAGTACATTGGAGACATGATGAAATTTATTTTAAATTATTCATAATTGATCCATGTAATTGTTTTCTTTTTTTCTCACCTCAATTTGATAAATCATGGGTGGCCAATGATACTATGTATTATATATATATATATATATTTGAAATCCTACTATGGATTTTAAAATTTCTAGAGGGTCTCTCCCTATAGAAACTTAGAACTTACATGATGAATTATGTTGCCATAATAGATTTTAATTCCTAGGATGGTTATCATTCAAGACTATTTAATTTGCGATATTGAGAATATTATGTTATTTAGTGATGGACTAGGGTTAAAGGAGTTAGTTCAGATCATGGTAATTTACACCTAGAGAGTTCCCCAAGAGGCTTTGTTTGTTTTTAGTGCATTTTAGGGTATCTAATTTTGTGCA
This sequence comes from Viscum album, assembly GCA_963277665.1. Taxonomy (NCBI): domain Eukaryota; kingdom Viridiplantae; phylum Streptophyta; class Magnoliopsida; order Santalales; family Viscaceae; genus Viscum; species Viscum album. The sequence continues at coordinate 440,082,582 of OY728119.1, forward strand.
TTATTTTTATCCCCATGTTGATAATTTTGAGAAAATAAAGTGTGTCTCGTGTGATTTTATGTTCTATTCCAGATACCATGGGGCAAGATATTGATTTGTTTTCATTAATTTAACCTTTGGTTTATCTTCTAAATGCATTATATAATGGTTTGAAAATTGAGGTATTAAATTAAAATCCTATTGGTTTTTATATCAATGGTCTTTTTTAAATGGGTTATCAAAATTGGGGGCATTAGAAGACTTGTCTTTTTAACCATAATTTTAAAGGAACTCTTTCTCGTGTTTCATAATGTATAATGAATGTCAGTTTTCCAACTCATGTTTTAAATTATAAATGATGGGTGTTTTATAATAAGGAAATGAATTGTAATGTGGTTTAATATTTACATGGATGTCAAAGAGCTATATTAATATATTAGTTTAAAATAGAATATATTAAATGTTTTATAAAAGTAATTTCCAAGATTTCATAGGGAGATCCCACATGGCATGTTTAGTTCACACCATACATACACATCTAGGTGTATGTAAATATTAGTTTTCTCTTTTAGGTTCAAAGTTATTTTTTTATTCATTGATTCTTAGTTTGGACCATTTATGGATGAGTGGTATATATTTAGTGGATATGGTTCATTAGTGGTGATGTAGGATCTGTTTAGGTTCAATTTATTTTTTCCCTTGGTATGTTGTATTGGCCATTTTTTGTATGTGTAAGTTCTATTTCTATTATATTTAATTCATTTTTATTTTTATGGAAGAATTTTTGTTTTATAATTATCTATGTTATTGTTCATCTATTCATTTAAAATTTTTTCATTTACAAGGAATTCCAATTCATATAATTTTAATTGTTATATTTTAATATATTCATCTTTTGATTATTATTACCATATATGGTTTATACCATTATCAGGTTCATGGTCTTGATACCATAGAGTTTCTTTATATCCAATAGGTATCGAGAATGCCCTTTATCCCTTATGGAAAATTGGTTTGGGTAACATATCAACTCATCCAGGGTAGGTTCATTAGAAATGGTATTTGAACATTGGTTTCCCAAAAGGGTCCCAAGTTCTAAATGAAATATATTTTTATATGGGTGCATTAGGGTTTGATTGAGTTAGTTTTATTGTTGGGACTCTAGAAGTAGTCTATTATTGAGTTCTTGATCACCACCCATTATGTTGGAACTTCAGCCACTATGGGTTGTCGATATTTGAATATTGAATTTGAAAATTCATATTGATTACCTATTATAGTGTATAGACCCTAATTATAAATTTATTTGTTTCATAGGGGTTTCATTGGATTTATGTTGAAAATGGAAATGTGATCAATGGAATCAGTTTTTATACACATCCTATTAAATAGGGAAATGACTTAACTCAAGATCTTAGGTTTGTTTTAAAAAATCATGCATGAATAAATTCCATCCAATCAAACCAAGTGGTTGGTTCTGGCATAAATTTTAATCCCTTTTGGATTTTCTACTTAGTTTCCTTCATTATAGTTTCATTGGAATCATTTTATAGAAAAGGGAAATGATATGATGTGGTCCTTGTGATTTTTGAGGGGGATTGGATTTTGATTGGATTTATCGTGTTCCATTTTTATGTTTTATTTTTTGTGATATTACGGTTTTTCAAAAAGGATTATATAATAAAATATGTAATTATATTGAAATGATAAATCCATAATTTTTTAAAAAATATATTTTTTTATTGTGAATGCTATTTAGAATTGGATGATTTTATTATGACATATAAAATATATATTAGTTTTAAAACTAGATGGTGATTAATTTATAAAAGTATATTTGACCCTTTTGAAATGTACATCTCAAAATGGTCAATTTAAACTTGAAAAAGCGTTTTTTTATTTATTTTAAAAGGGGTGATGTTTGATATAAATAAATTCAATTAAAAAAGATAAATTTTTTTTCTTCACATCAATAAAGTTAGTAGTTCTGACAAATATTTATGGATTATTTTATTTTTTACCCATTATGTATGTTTATATGATAGTGGGTTTTTTTGATTTCAAATAGTGGATGCAAGAAGTTGAATTTATAGTTCTAGGTAAAAATTAATGTTTTTTAATTTTCAAAAAAAATTTGGGAACTTAAATTTTTATACTATTATTAAAAGGTGTCTTTCCTTTAGAATAATTTAAGACACTTCTCTATGGGTGTATTGAAATTTTAATGGAAGGTTTTCAAAAAAATATAGTTTTATAGGGTGTGTGTTGATTTTTTCCCCAATTTACTTGGGTACTATTGATTTTTTTAAACAAGAACACGTTGGGTTCTAGTTTTGAGTTATTTAATGTATGCCCCATCTAATGGTCCCATGTAAAGGATGTGTATTAAACTCTTGGATTTACTTCTATTATTCTTTTATATTTACCAAACTTTAAATGGAGTGTAAATAATTGTTTTTTTCCATTAAATGTTTTATTATGTTTTTATATGTCTGTTTTTTTATATTTCCCCATATGACTTGGTCTGTTTGGTGAATTAATGAGGTTTGATCTTTTCGGATTTTGTGGTGATGGTATTTTTTGGGGAATTTGGGATCAATTGGTTTATGTAAATTATGGAATTGAGGTGGATTTGGTTTTATATTTTCAATGGGTGATATTTTAGTTACTCTTTCACGAGCTATGGTAGTTGGGATATTCCAGACTCACTATATTATGTTTATGTAATCTTACATTATCATATATGTTTGGTCATTTTAGATTACATGTACTTCTATTATGACATGTGATCAAGTATCATGAATCCATCAAGGTCAATTTCTAATTCACATGGTCCACATGCTCTCTTACTAGTAACACTTGAAAAGAGTTTACAAATGGATGCTTCAACTTTCCCTTTATAAATTCCAAAATAACATCCAATTCAAACCATGTATTCTAATAAATTTCCATTTTCAAAGTAAACTTCACTACCATGCCAATAGGATTTAAACTAGGACTAAGAGAAATAAAGAAGACAACCCAACCGCTGTATATCAAATAATAAATGGATTTTTCATATCCTTGGTATTACACTACCCACCAATGGGAAAAATAATACATTGTATACTAACCTATCTACTTAGATACTAAAAGGAAAACATCACAGGGCCAACTATAATTTATTTCTTTTAGAGGTCCACATTATGTTTCAACCACCATTGATGTTCCATGATCCACCCGAGATCTGAAAAAGTTAATCACACGTAGGGTCACAACATGTTGATACCCATAACACATAAACATGATACCCCACATGTTCAAAAATTATCAACCCCAGGCCATACCCAACTCTTTGAATTGTAATTTTTGGACACTAATTTTAGGTGAGAGTTTTTTCCATTTCATATTCCTAACTTCTATTCAATTATTATAGGATTTATCAAGCCCTTACCTTAGTGATATTAGAGTAATGGCATCATTAGTTTGTCAATCTGTTTTGGTGGAGCATGATATACAAGAAACTACATAGATGAGATACTTGTTCTTGTCTTCTTTTATGGATCTTTTTAATTTTCATGCTTTGGTTTTCTAGTGGGTGATTTACCATATGTATTTATAAATGAAACCTTATGTAACATATTAATATATTTTTTCAACAAGTATATATGAATATATTTCCCTATTTAGTAGTAACTGTGTGTTTTAATTTTTTTTAATATTGTGTATGAACATTGTGATATACATGGATAAAAGTTGCATCACATTACCGAGGAACACACCTCAGTATGTTAAGGCTTTAAAGGAGTTTTTAGATTTTGTAATTTCCAACCGATCTGTTGAAGGGATAATAATATGTTCATGTCCTAAATTTAAATTTAGAAGATTTTTGAAGAGTGATGAAGTTTATGAACATTTAATACTGAAGCAATTCCCTGGTCAATATTTTTATTGGATTTGTCATGGAGAATAGAACCTTACAGAAAGGATGAGCACTGATGTTAATCTACATAATGAGATCCCAACATCATTGAAAATGGAAATAAATGACAAACCTCATAAATGATGTATTCGGCACTACAAGACACCACTATCAACATCAAGACATAACAGAACAACCATATGAGGGTGCTACAAGTTAAAATGTGACAAGTGATGTTTTTGAGACTATAACACAACCACATCAATATTGTAACATATCATTAGATCCTCCTCTTGATTCTATAGAGACACATGTAAGAGAATACTTTACTATGGAAAATATGATTCATGATTTAGTTGATGATGGAAATCAAGAGTTGTATAGTGGATGTTTGAAATATTCAAAGCTTTATTTTCTACTGAAGTTATACCATGTTAAATGCCTATGTGGAATTACAAATAAGGGAATGTCTATGATATTGGAATTGTTGTGTAATTCATTTCCGGAAGAAAAAAACCATGAGTCTTTTTATGTCATGAAAAAATGTGTTAACAGGCTTGGTCTGAATCATACAAAATTACATCTGTGTCCCAATGATTGTATACTTTATTAGAGAGAGAATTCAAGTAGACAGAATTGCAAAAAAGTGTTCTTCTTCTAGATGGAATTCAATGGGTGATGTTGGAAGTCTTAATCAATATACTTTAATAAATAATAAGAAAAGGAACACACTGGCAAAGGTTTTTCATTACATTCTTTTAAATCCTCGATTGTAAATATTATTAATGTGATTGAAAACCGCCAAATACATGATGTGGAATTTTGTAGATAATAACAATGATGTTTTAATGAGGCCTCAAAGAGATTCAAAATCATGGAATACATTTGATTCATTACATCCAGATCTCTCATCTGATCCTAGGAATGTTCGATTGGGATTGGTTGCCGATGGATTCAACAAATTTGGGACATTGAGTAACAGTTATAGTATTTGGCCAATTGTTTTGATCCCTTAAAATCTGCCTCCGTGGATGTGTATGAAAGAATCATATTTTATAATTTCAATGATTATTCATGTAAAACAAATTCCTTGAAATGATATTGATGTATACTTGTAGCCTTTGATTGAAGAATTACAGGAGTTATGGAGCAACAATGTTGAGACATTTGATGCTTCTTCTAAAACAATATTCAAAATCCATGATTCATTAATGTGGACCATTAGTGACTTCCCTAGGCTTGGGAATTTATCTGGTTTAAACATTTACACGGGTTTGTATTGTCCTATTTGTAACTTTGATTTTGAGATGAAATGGATACCTTACAGTAGAAAATGGTGCTTCTTATGCCATCAAATATTTCTTAATGCATCTCACAGATTTAGGCTGAACAAATCAAAATTTAACAGTTTCATTGATCGTAGACCACTTCCAAATTTGTTAACTGATTCTGAAATATTGAAAAAACTTGAAAATGTTGAAACAGAATTTGGGAAGGATCATCATTTGAATGATAGCGGGAAACTAGTTCGAAGTGCATCATCAAGTGTAATCAGAAGGTAATAATGGAAGAAAAAATGTATACTCTTCAAACTTCCATATTGGGAATCTAATTTTTAATGGAATAATACTGATATGATGCATTTTGAGAACAATTTCTTTGATAATTTGTTTTTCACATTGCATAATGAGAATGTGAAGTTAAATGATCATCTCAATGCTCGCAAATACTTACAAGTAATGAATATAAAACATGATCTCTGGCCAGATGAGAATGAAAAGTATGCTTCTAACATTTTTCCTATGAAAAATAGGGATAAATATATATTCTATTGATTTTAAAAGAATGTGACGGTATCTGATAAAAATTCAAGTAACATCTCGAGGTGTGTTTACTTGAAGAATCATAAGTTACATGGATTGAAAAGTCAAGATTCACATATTTTGTTAAAAAATTACTACCATTGGAATTGCGTACATTATTACCTGAAAAGGATACTACTATTGTACTCAAATTCTGCACATTTTTCAGACAACTATGTGAGAAATCTCTACATCCATTTCTGTTTGACAACCTTCAATAGAGGTTTTTATTTACCCTTTGTGCAATGGAGGTGATCTTTCCTCCCACGTTTTTTACTATCATGATGCATTTAACTGTGCATTTGGTTGAGGTAGATAAATTAGGAGCCCCTGTTCATTAACGATGGATGTATCCAATTGAGAGGTACATTATTTATATGTTTTTCAGTTATGTAAAACAATTGGCCCTTAATTAAATACATATTTATGTTTATTTTATTTCACATATATCTTGGGAATTTGAAATCATACGTGAGAAATAAATCTCAACCAGAAGGCTCTATTGTTGGAGGATATTTGGCTGAGGAGTGTCTTACATTTTGTTCTTGATACATGTATGATATTGAGACAAGATTTAATTGAGTTGGACATGTTGAAAACATATCAAATCAATCTCAAATACATCATAAATCAAGAATATTTCCTGTTATTGGCCGATCCGTTGGGAGGACCTCAAATGTGACACTGACAGAATTAGAATTATTGCTGGCACAAAGATATGTACTGCTGAATAGTGAAATTGTAGATCCATTTATTGAAGAGTTGATCATACAAACAAAGGGACGAATGAGAGGCTAAACACGAAATGATAAGGATATAATGAAAGTTGTTAATAAAGATCATGTAGAATGGTTTTCACAATGAGTAATTTCATAAATATTGCAATAAATACAAATATTAGTTTGACACATATATTTTGTAAATATAATAAATTATATTTGTTTTTCTAGATCATGAATACTAATAATTGAGTATAGTTTTTGGAAGATTTGAAGTTTCTTGCTCGAGGTCCTCTAAAACAAGTTAGAAATTTCAACGCTTACAATGTGAATAGATTTAGATTTCGTATAATAAATCTAGAAGAGGGTTTGAAAACACAAAATAGTGGTATATTTACATTTGCTGAAGTGGGATACTATGGAAAGCTGACTAATATTATTTAATTAAACTACCATGGCCATTTTGTATTTTTTTAATTCAAATTCAATTAGGTAGATATTATCATAGGTGTTAAAAGAGATCCTTGAAATTTACTTATGTGAACTTATCTCGCTTGATGGATGTTGGTGATCATGAACTTCACGATCCATATATCTTATCATAGTAAGAAAAAATGGTATATTATGTGAATGATGTTGTGTACGATGGGTGGATTGTAGTTGATCACATAATACAAAGAGATTTGAATAATATGGGTGATGAATTGGAAGATTTGACCTCTGAAATTAAATCTCATCAACAACAAGAATAAAAATTAATTTTCCATAATGATATTGAAAATATTAGTCTAGCAAGGATGAATGAAGTGGATGAATTAATGTAGCCAAAAACTGACATTATTGAAGTGGAAAATGATTATATGTACAATTATTTATTCATTCAGCAACCACTTATTTCATTTGCATAGTAATTAATTATCATTGTTATGTATATTTTTTTAGTACTGGGTATCTATTATCATTTTTAATTTTTTTCAGAATTTTTTTTGACATTCATGTTCTGAATATAATTTTATTTGATTAAATGATAGGAATGCCTAGGAGGAAGCGATAGACTGTTTCATCCACTACTGTGACAGATGACGATCCATATGTCTCCCTCCCTATGGAATATGAGCCACCAGCTCCCTGCCCCCTAGACGATCTCCCACTACACTATCTCTCACACCCTTTGTGAGCATCCCTTTAGAAGTAAAGTCATCGAATCCCCCTTCAAAATCCACTGTAGTGGGGAGGTGGTGTTCCACTTCTAGTTCATCACAGGCATACTAGAGGGTCATTGTTATAGGTACCAAATTTAATATAAATAAATTTATTGCACTTTTTTATACTAATTTTTTGTTCATTAAAGATGAAAAAATGAAACTGTGGACAAAAAAATATAAAAATTTCATATGTGTGTAATATTAATAAAGAGAAGATTGTTTTCCCATTTGATATGGGGTCTCTAGGGATGACGTCGTGGGATTACTTGGGCAAATTCTAGGCCAGCTGGCAGCGGAGCCCATTTCCCTTCCTATTTCTTATGATGATTGGAGACATATTCCTCCATGTTGGAAAATTGATGTTTTAGATTCCCAAATAAAATTAATTTTAATACATTATGTTGTAATTGAATTTCATGTTATTAATATGTTCAAAATGAATTTCTGTATACATTTTTTTCTTCACTTTACAGTTGCTAATGTGATAGTATGAAAGTGGATGTTGAAAAATCTAGGTAATAAATGGAAAGAATTCAAATTGATATTGTGGAGTGATTGGAATGATACATCATTGATCATCCAACAAATGTATGAGAAGCTACCCAATGGGGTACGCAAATAACAGTGGAATGTTTTTGTTGACAAACATCGTGATGAGAAGCAGATGGAATTTAAATATATATTATTATATTAGCCTCATATTACATTTATAAATGTATATTAAGAGGAGTTGAAATTGAATACATTACTATTAAATTGAATTTTATTTATTTTGGGATCTCTCAAGAAATAATACATCAAGTTGGTCTAAGCAAGTCATCCCTCACACTTCGGGGTCAAAAAGCTTTTCTAGAAGCCGATCGACTTTGGTAATCATTTAATTAGTTTAAATATTTATAATAAAATATTATCTATTTAATATATTAAATTATTGATTTATCTTTGTTTAATGTAGTCATAGAGTTTAGGGAACAAAGCATCCCTAACTAAAGTGTGGTTGGATGTTCACAGAAAATCTGATGGAAGTTTTTTTAATGAGACTGCCAAAGAAGTTGGGGTATGAACTAATTTGTTCATTATAATAACTTATTATCAGTTTTTAATATGTTAATATATATTGATAATGGATTTATAGGTAAAAATTAATGAACTATGGGATGCCAATCCATGGAAGTCATACTCAGTCTCCCAGGTTGACAAAATTGCTAAAGTTTTTGGGAAGGAGCATCTTGGTAGAGTGCGCGTGGTGTGTTTGGGACCCATAACCTCTAAGGTCTCTGGCAGTCCATCGGGGATTGCAGCTACATCTACTTCTGGTTGTAGTCAGTCCAAACATGGAGATGATCAGAGAGAGATTGTTTCTCTACGAAACACAGTTCCCGACTAGGGGGCTCAGATATACACTTTATAGAAAGCGTTGACTAATATATGTCAGAAGATGAGAAGATATGCCCCTGGTGGTATTGCATCGACTGGTGGTGAGTAGGTAAATCACAAAAAATTAAAATCATTTAGTTTGAAAACTTTTATTAGTTTTATGTTTAAATATAAATATACAAGAGTATTTAATTTTCAATATAATGTTCTAACATGTGGTAGTAGGAAGTGGAGATGGAGGTGGAGAGGGTGATGATATGTGTTCATCATCGGATAGTGATTAGTATTATTATTTATATGTTGGACAAATATTGTAACAGTAGGTTTGTATATGTATCATGTGTGGCACATAGTTTCCACCAAACATTTTCATGACATAACATTTTGTTGATTTCTCATGTTTCTTTTTATTATTTTATTGATTTATGATGTTTCATTTTATGTCTTGATTTCTCGAGTGTGGTATTCACCATATATGTCGACTCTTTATTATGATGATTCATTTTTTATAATTTATTTTTACTAATTTTATTTTTTTTCATTATAATTACTAATCCAAAATTTTCTAGCACAATGTATTTACCACTACAATTCGATTTCTAACATTTAAAAATATTGAACATCAAAAGTTTCTACTTTCCCTAGTATTCATGATACTCTTGACCTTTTCTACTTTCCCTGTGACTCATTTATCTCCATTTTTCCTTTTTCTAATATGAGATTCTAGCATATCATCAATGAATGAATATTCTCATTTGGTAAATTATGTGCTAACAATTATTTTTCCCTCTATTATGAGACACATATATTTCAAGGTAAATGATTGAGGATCATCTCTAACTATGTTCTACCCATGCCCCACCTAGAATACCTCTTCAACCAAGACACATGGTTTTCTGGGGAGAACCACATGGTTTCCCATGACCATGTTCCTATCATGGAACCATTTAGAGGACTCTATAAAGCTTAAAACCCAAAACCAAACCACCTAAAAATTCTCCCAATAAAATAATATCTCATAAAAAATAAACAAAGGGTAGAATGTAAGGATTAAGGCCCCTGGAAAACATCAAGTCATTATAATCTCCCCTCTGAGGATTTATCGTCCTTGATTACTTCCTCTATATTTCACACCCAAAAAACTAGGTCTATTGAGCTCGTGCATCATATTATCACTTTTAAGACTCTTCAAACGTACTTCCATGCTCCCTTATGACTCTAAGAAGTTACATCGGCTTTCTTCAAAACATTTTCTCACTACAGTCTAGGAGTCACACCGAGTGCTCCAAAAATTTTGGGTAAGGCTCCAACTAAAATTCTTCACAGTTGATCACATACTTTTGATCAAGAATGTACAATAGAATATTAGAGATATGTAAAACATCAAGAATTCCTTGATATTGTGTAGAAAGTTCTAAATAGAATTCCACTATCAGGACACTCTTGATAATCCTTAACATCCCCATAAACTTCAGTGTTTGCATCCTTTGCTCTTGTAATCATTAATTCCCTAATTTAGGAGTCTCCCATAACAAAACTCAAACACCCATAATGAATTCCATGTGTTTCCTCCTACCATTGTCATATGATCACTATTTTAATTGAGAAGTTATTAAATGCTTCCTTATCTAGTAAAATCTCATAAATTCCTCTACAATCACTAACAACCCACAATTACTACCTCCTATCTTAATTCTAACATATTAGTGAATGAAACATCCAACCATAAAGAACATCAAAATGTTTCATTTGAATTGATTTACTGTTTTATTTTTATGTCAACTCAACCAATGATTGGATATCAAACCATATTCCCCTAAAGTATAAAAGGATGAAAAACATTGTGCAATGTAATTTTGGTTATAATTGGTTTCCAAAATAATAAAATCCGGATTCTTAACTACTATGTTGATATGATTGGTTATGTCACAGTTGGAACTTGTATATATGGAATAGGTTGAACCTAGTCTTGGCATTGTTTTCATGAAATTTGACATACATGTTTGTTTATATTTTTGTTTAAAGTTCTAACAGAAATGTGATATGTTTATCTGCATTCCTTTACCCACTGAACGACACATTTTGTTGTGCCTAGTTAAGCTTCTCTTTTCATATTGACTGTTGTATGTATTGTGTTGGTCTTTTGGTAATCATGGAATGGTTTATTTTTCAGGGCATTGGTATTATGGCTACATAAACTGGTTATTTTTTTTAAATATATTTTTTAGCAGTGGTTTTAGCCACCGCTATGACCTTAAATTTATCGGTGGTCCTAACTGCTGATACAGTGTCCCATCTTCCCTGCTTTTTTCATGGTGGATATGCGGTTTTTCTGGGCAATCCATTCATTTTTTTAGCTGTGTTTTTAACCACTGATAAAAAAAGTAATCCCCTAACTTGAAAAACCCCCACTAAAAACATTATAACCACCATAAAATTGAAATTTTACTATAGAGAATCCATATATATTATTCCAGGATACAAAAAATATTTTTTTGGATAATATATTCTACATGATAAAAATTCTTTAAAACAATGATCATTCCTATTAGTAATTTGAGGTGGTAGTCCTCAATATCCATAGTAGTATGTTTAGCTTCATTATCAATTAAAATATCTAACTCCCCCTAGAAAATCTTATGAAATATACTTAGTTCCTATATTTGAATACTTTTTTGGCCACCACAGATTGTATCTAATACCCAATTCGTTGAAACACATAAATTGAACTAGAAAAAAATTGTAACTAAAGATTCATATTGATTTTTCTGGGTGATTTATTTCTTTCAGGGTACCTTTTTAACACATGTAAAATAGATAAAATCACATTATATTACATGTCCCTTGATCATTTTCATATTTTAAGGGAATTTCAAAGGAGCATAAGATTTATGGCTCTTCCCTTGGCCTTTTCTTTTGTTCACTAAAATGATATATTGTATTTTATGATTCATCAAATTCTCAACATGGAAATTAAGTGTACGAATATTTGGAAGAGAATTATATATGTATTAATACTAAAATTAATAGAAAATAAGGATAATCTTTAATGGGGTTATAAAATAATGATATCAGTTTGAAAATTTGAACCATAGGGATTTTTGGTTCTCAATGAGGAAAATGAGTTTGACTAAATGACCAACAAGTTCACTTTATCCAATTTTAATCATAAATTGTTCCATTTATATCTCAAACCATTCATGTTTATCTCTCTCCAAATATAGGCCATAGAGATGTTGGAGTATGCAATAAGCATCCATCTCTTCATCTGACATCGTGAGTTCACTAGACATAGATTAAAGCATTAAAAACTATACATTGAACACATCAATCATGTGTTTATTATATATAAAAAACTCTTCATCACTTTACTACATTATTGGAAGATTGTTTTTAACGATTATAACATGTAGGATTTCTGTTCATTGTACAACCCAACCCACAGGCTTGTGTACCATTCCTGGAAGATTCTACAAGTAAAGAGAAAGTCTTAAAAATTTATCATAGAAATAATTTGGTTGATAAAAACTCCCTTATTCTAAAATATTAAAACATAAAATTATCATTACATTCCTTTATTTCAATTTACGTGATAAAAAATAATTATTTAAAATCCATTAAGTCTCCTACTATTTTATCAAGTCCCAAAACACTCTCCATTGGACTCAGAATAACTTGCTTCTCATATATTCTATTTCCATATTCCCCTCTCATAACCCAAGAAAGGGATTAGTTATTTATTTGACGGTATTTAGGTTAGAATGTCTTTTCCAACTATGGGATTTCATCTCCATGATCCATTGAGTAGAATCTCCGATCCTTAAATCCTAACTAGGATTTCTTCGACACTTTCCTAAAAGATATGTCATGTATAGTTGGGAATACTAATCTTGTTTTAAAATAGTTAATTCAATCCAAAACCTTCAAATGAATTCTGTATATAAAAAAAATTCTCGATAAGGGTTGGTTGAACAATTAGTTCTATTGTATTCATTATTAAAGGTGTAATGGAAGCCCTAGTTTGAATTAATATTAAGTTGAGATATTTTATTTATTATGCATAAACATTTTTTATTTTATTTTTTACATCTATTGCAAATATTAAGTGCATTTTTAATTAATTTATTTACCATATTTCAAAATATATATTAATGCATAATCCATTTATGTAAATTCCATCAATGTTGAATAATCCCTTTATTTATGTGATCATGGTCTTGAATCAATAAAATAAATTATGCATAAGATATAAATAAATAAATAAGTAAATAACACATTCTTGAGCTTATCTAATGGTTGATTTATTGAATCAATGAAAAATAAACCCATAACCCTAGGGAAAACTACTTATATTGGTCTTATCATGAATTGTAATATTCTACATGTCCACCAATGTGTCAACTGGGTTGGTTTCATCTTGGTTAATCCTTGAAACACCTCCATTAACCATGGGACACTTCTTTAATTACATATTATTATCACTCAAATGTAGGGTATGGGAACCAAATGATTGGTTAAATTGAATTACATAAACAACCATTGAAATACAGGTCCAACATAATAAAATAGGTGGAATTACTTGCAGTCCCTCATATTTAATTGAATAAAAAATAATTTCACAACCAATGTAATAAATTAATTTAAGTAAAACCAACACATACACAATTCTGGTCCAAGATCATGGATGGTTATCCACAAGTAATAAATATGAAAAAGTAAAATGGCTTGAATTCACTTTAATTAATCCTTTATTATTAAGCTAAATGCACTCATATTAATTAATTAATACCATTTATCTTAATGACCAACTAAAGTCCCTTAGAGGTACCCATCATATATACATTCATGGAAAAAATTCCATAACCAATAAATATGGATAATTTAAAATAAAATAATTAACCATTTATTAGTTCCTTAAAACATTTATTGCAATGTCAAACACATCTATTTCCAACAGTGATATTAGTTTTTAATCCTACAGTTAATTATTTTAATATAAGTTAATTATGTCCTTTATTGAGAGATTACACAAAATATACTTATGAGTTACATGTCATATTCCTAAATTTTTGTATATCTGGGATAAACACATGGGGTTTCTTCATGTGTCTCAACCGGAATATACGACATGTACTAACCAGCTACACGCCATGTGTTCCACTTTTTGTGTCTATGAAACATGAAAAATGACTTGGAATATACATTCTAAATGATAATTAATGATTTATACACCAAGTATAACATCTACACGTTGAGTGTTTCATTAATTATATAGGTTATAAGTATCATATGGTTACAATATATGTATTTGACTACATGGTTAACAAGAATTTCATAGCTAGACCTTGTAGACCACTTGATTTTTACGCCAACTACACGTTGGGTAATTAAAGAAACTATATGACCTGTTGGATCAGTCTACAGGTAGTGTGCATAATTTTACCATCTATAATAGCTACTCATCATTTCATATATCCTATTATAAAATCTACGTGTACTAAACTTGAGTACACTACTTGTACTCCAACTAAAAGCCATGTCCCACAAATAACCTACCAAAAAATATGGCACCTCTTGATGGAATCTTTGATCTTTCTCCATATACTCCTTGTCATTATGAAAATTAGGAATCTTGATAGATAAATAATAAAATGTAAAAATAATGTTAAATAATATTTAGTTTAATGAAAAAATAATCATTAAATTAATTATCTCAGCACAACTGTTCATAATCAACAATCAAATAAATAATTATAAATTTAAATGTAACATCCCTTTGATACCACTTATAGGTTATATATGTAGAAAACACTCCTTAAGGTGGATAACCATTAATTATTTTTTTCATATTCAATGGATCATTCACTAATTTATAAAGACATAATCTTCATGACTGATGAAATTTTTCTATATAATATTGACATAGAGAGCCTAAAACTTGGAGATGATCTTATGTGTGTTAAAATTATAATTAATTTAATCAGATCTGAAAAAAATACCTCATATTTGGATCTTTCTCCATTATTATTGATTTTCAAAACCCTTTTTTATAAAATCATCATTGTGTAGGGAGGACATAAAGTAGACTTCCTCTAGAGGCGATCCGCACTTGCTACTTAGATCTATGAACAACATCGGCGGAATGTAGGGTGCTGGCACAATGGATTGATCATCTTGTGTTTTTCATATTGACTGCTTCTAGTTCCTTCAGACTTGAAGGATAATCTCTTGTTCTTCTCATTCCTGATAGGATGTGAGAATGATTAAGCTATAGATAAATGTGTTGTATAGAATGATTCTTGATTATTGATTCACCCTACCCAATAGACATAATAATCTATTTACTGAGTTATTTTTTATATTAAAATATTATTTAATTGCACAGTGTCCTTTAAATAATATAACAATCCTTATCTGGACTCATCCCATATAAAAAAATATTATTATTATCTTATATAATTCACTAACTTTTATAGTGATAAATATATTTTATCATTATATATGCAAACATTTATCATTAGACAGTTTCATCATCCACTCATCCTCCCCAAAATTTATTGAATAATAGAATAAATTTTTAATTAGATATTTTATTCATATATTATAATTATATTCATAGTCTAGAGAATAAATATATATTAAATATTCAACAAATAATTATTATATATCAATATAATATAATAATCACCATATGAATAAATATTTATTTAATTTATGTGATCATAATCGAGAATAAAATTATCCCACAATATTGAAAATAATATTCATTCTAATAAATAAATTAATATAGATTTTAATCTAGATTAGTAGAAACACATAGTGGTGGTTGATATTTGGTTTAGGTGCTTTATGGTTCGGTTTTAGTCTACTTTTGGACCAACTTTTCATGTATTTGCTGAAGTGATTATTGTGTGATGCATCTCAACTTTGATGGATCTACATCAGATGGGGTTCAGAGCATGAAGCATGCCACTGTGGATGCCATTGGGATTTGGAAGACTAAGAGGGAATGGCTTCACCATCTGTACCGGGACCAAGAACCCCTGTGTGGGACAGTTAGCTGAGTGGTATGCATTGTTGAGGGTTTGCTGACATGTGGTAGGTGCTGGGGAGAGGAATATCTAGTTTCTATGTTTGGGTCTCATTTTGGATTGTTTTGTATTTTGTATTGCTGGACATTGCAGTTTCTAATTTTCCCTTAAAAGTGTTTTGATAATAAAAAATTTAATTTTTTGTCAGTAGTGTGTTATCATATAGGCTTCTCTCTCATCAGCATTAAGTGAGATTGTCTAAATTCCAATATTAGTGTCTATAAATTGGTCAAGGACCCTAGAGAGATAATTTAATATCCCAATATTGACAACCACACATAAACTCTTACAATGCTATATAATCCCTTTGTTACAACATCCCATCAAGCATGTTTGACATATGTGTCAGCAATTTATATGCTCGAATCACCTTTTAGTGATTATATAAAATAAACTGATCAATAAACCATAGCCATGGAATTTAATTAAATGTATATATTTCAATAAAAAGGGATAATATATAAACTTTGATAAATAAGAAGGGAAAATTTCATAAATAAATTGTTAATTTATAATAAGTTATTCATGACATACCCAATCTACACTACTTCATGTGAACATATGGCATCGTGGTTTTGGTCAGTACATCAATGTACATTAGTCATAATAATAATTAATAATAATTGTAATGTTTAAGGACCATTACACATGCTTTTTTGTAGGGATATACTGTGAAACTTAAACATGGAAAATTCTTACAGGTGGGTCTATTCTCATAATCTCAAATCTTGGAGATTACAATGTGAGAAAATCATGACAAGAAGTATCATCTTCTTTTGAGTTCTCTCACCTGACATTAAAAATTATATATCTCCATTAATAATATGTTATCTAACCATAAATATATATTTAATAATATCTATATTGCATTTCAAGTTTCCTACCATAACAGGGAACTATTATGACCTTATCATTGTGAAAGATACTGTAGGAAATGATTATATTTAATTCATGCAGAAGAATGAAAAAATTGTTATAATATGTTTTATTTATATTCATATCTTTGAATATAAATATAAACCGAAGTATACGCATTTTGTTATAGAACATCAACTCAAACATATAATATACGAGTAGGTCATATGTGATGGGTTTGAACCTTGTAGATTATGGATGGTAGTTCGGGTGAATAAAAAAGAAATGGAATTTCCCTTCTTTAAGTGTATGAATTGGGAAATTCTTGTTTAAGATACTATAGTTTTGACTATTGTTGGATAGAGAGGATACTGTCATACATGTAAAATTCCCTCCACTTGAATTTTTTTTATGTTTCAATGTCGATTACACAAAGTCCTGGATTTAATCATATCCTAATGGGAAATTGGAATGTTTGGTCCACTAGTTCATAGGTTCTCTATCCATGGTCTATTAAGATCAAAAAAATCATCAAATGGAAAAAAAATTAGGGAAAGTGGGTTGTTCAGTATCTACTAAAACTAGAGATACCTACAAAATGGGTTTAATCAAATTGGGAAACATCATCTCAAATTGTAATAAAACATATGAATTATATTAGCATTACACGTTCTATGATTGGGATGTAAAATTCTAATAAAATTTGATGTAATGTGACACATAAAAGAAGAAAATTTAAACTAATTTATTTTGGATGGATCATTTGGAGACAGTGGTATTTTGGAAAAATTTGGGCTAAGTCATAGAACCCCTCCAAAACCTATATAAAAACAAACCTCAGGAATTTAAATAAAATATTATAGAATTATATGATTTCATTCATTAATGAATGTATATGAGATTATACTCAAGATTAGTGTAAAACTTAATGGGGATAGAGTCAATCAGTGTAGGTGATGATAGTTATCAATATTCCTCTTAGGAAGATGTAAAAATGTTGTGTGCACTAACGAATGATTAATTATAATCAGTGAACATAATGTCATTAATTATATATTTTATAAATATAGGAGTTTTTAAGTGTTTCATAAATCATAGTGTCCTGATTAAAAAATTATTAAGAGGTATTCAACATCTGAAGAACCCATCCAAATGTTGGGGTAATGTGTAACATGACTCTCCCGGTTTGTCGGCGCACATGAGGGAGGTAATTGATAGTCTAACTAGAGTGTTCCCAATTCCATGATAGAATATCATAATTTGGAATTACATCATAGTTATTTATAATGTAATTATCAATTTAGCCTTCAAAAAATTCATATTTATTTGTAACCGTGATGTAATAGTTTCTTTCATTCATCATATACATTGTGTTTTCTGCTTTTATCCTTTTCATTTTAATGGGAAAAAAAATTAGTTTTCAATTCAACCTCTTCAGTGCCAAGATCATCAGAATCCAAAGGAAATGAGAATAATTTTCTACTTACAAGGACATATAGGGACCCATTATTCTTTAATCCTACTTGGGATATGAGTTGATATAGCACCCTATAACATAAACTACCCATAATTTCCTGGTTGATTAAAACAGTTTCACTTTCTTAAGTTTTGAATAAATTTTCTGTTGAGATTTATAGATAACTAATAAAACACTTACAAATGTAATTTTTATAATAAAAAAGTTTAAACTTCCATTATATATCTATTTGTACACAAAAATATGATTCATAACATTAAACAAATATTTTATTTAAATCATGTTCACTTTTTTAAAGAAGAATCCCCACATAAGAAATATTAACCTTTTTATAGTTCCAACTAGTCCTTAGGCCCTATTAATAATATAATAAAAAATTTTAAGATCCCAAAAATATCATTAATGGATACGAAAATAAAAAAATTCATTAGTCCATTTTGAAAATTGTTAAATCCCATAAGAAATTTTCCTTTTTAACTCATAAACATTGAGGTCAGATATTCATTTTCTTAAACATGAAATAATATTCCTTTTCTAAATATTTTCCTAAAACAAATCACATGAAATATTAAATATAAAATTATTATTATTATTTTTCATTAAAAAAATGAGTACTCATGAAATAATTTTACTTAAAAACATGCCTTTAACTCTTAAATGGGGAATAGTCTTTCCTTTAAACATAATCTCATTAGCATTGCATATGAATTAAAAAGGATTCCATGAAAACCCATTTTCCTTAATTTATATTCATGTCGGTACCTCTTTAAATCATCTTAGTATAACTTTTAAAATACTCTTATAGGAACTCTTATAAAAGGAATAACCTACTCAGTTGATTCCAATATAAATTCCTTGGAGAAAAAAATCATTACCCAAATGCATTAGAGAGCTATAGAGGTCCCACCCATTATCATGAAAAATGTAAATTTACTATAAAATATATAAAATAATCATAATCTTTCATTTAAATCATAAAATATCATAAAATATTTTTTTAAATTCATATGTGAAAATGATTTCATACTTAACTAAAAATAATGCTAAATTTCATTTTTTTAAATCATAATACGAAAATTTCTCAAATGAACAAGAAATAATATTTTCTTTGAGAAACCATGTAATATTATAAAGGAATATTCTTAAATAAAAATGGTCATGATAGTGGTAAATTCCTTAATTTCGTGTAGGTTAAAAACATTCTTTTTCACTTTAGTTAAAAAGTCAAAATAATACAAATGAAAAACATTAAAAAGGTAGTTTTAACCACTATAATGATATTAAAAAGTAGTTAAAAGTTTATATTAATAATAATTCATGTATAAAAAAATATAATTATTGTAAAAAAATTAAATGTAAAAGGACCTTAAGGAAATATTTTGAAATGAATACAATAAAACACTGTTTTAAAGAAAGATCCCTTATCCTGAGTCTGACTTTACGCATACCTAAAAACCAATATAATAAATATATATTAATTTTATAATTTCATAAAACACTATTTAATTTTTATTCCCATATTATTATTCCTTTAATTTCATTTATTTTCATGGATTATAAAATAACTAAATTACTTATGTTCATATCCGATGTATTGAGGACGTTCGGTTCATAATTTTTGACCAACTTTAGTAGCTTTACCATGGAAAATTTAGGTATTATTAAATCATATCCAGAATATTAATTGTGGAAGAATTATTATTTTTATACATTAAATACAATTTTTTACCAATTCCTGAAATCTGTTTAGTAAAAAGGAATCGCATCACTTTAGGGATATGGTAATCCACACGTATACAAGAGCTATACTATCATTTTCAATAGAATGAAGGCTAAGATCATAATTAAAATATTTTACTTATAGAGTCATAATTATTTTTTGAATTATATATATATATATATTATCCATCATAATAACAAGCCTGGTGATCTTTTGATGAAAAAATAAACACATCTCTTCATGGTGGTGGTAATCTACACGTACACACAAGTGATGTTTTCATTTCTTATGTGATGGAAAAAGAGATGAAAAAGGGTTCTAACATAATCATAATAAAATTTAAATATATTGAAGTTACTTGTGTTATAATTTCATCATGTTTAAATAATATTTAAAGAAGTTATAATAATAAATAAACATGAAACACATGGTAAGGAATTATACATTTGGTTTGGAAAACCATCCTCAGATTACACATTAATCCCTATTAGGATAGTATTCTTGTGTGAGCAGGACCTCTTGTATATAGGGAGGTATCTCTTAAAGTTATTTGAGTAGATATTTTTTTAGATATAGGTCTCAATTAATGTGAATAATATAGGATAATGGGTTCCCTATTATAAGTGAGGGAAGTGGAACTCTGGTAATTTTTCACTGTTTTAAAATAATATGAAGCCTTTATACGATAAATTTGCCATACAACTGTCCCATTTTGAATATAATATTAATATGGTCTAAACTATCTCATATAATAATATTTATGATGTGGTTTCATTACTTTATCACTCAGTTTTCACCTTAATTTACATGTTTTTCTATTTATCATGGTGGCATCTTTTTACCATTGTTACTATTCATTATGACTCAAAAAATAGAAAAAATTAATAAATTTTAACCGCATGATTTAAAATATTAAATCCATTTTTAAATATTTTAATCTTTGGATTTTAAGAAATTATTTTAAATATCAGTGTGAAATATTCAATTAAAAATAGTTTTTTTCAAAAAAATGCGTTTTAATTAACAATATATAATTTATACCAAAATCAAGAATAATATTGTCTCTTATATAATTAATAGGATTCATTTTAACAAAGGGAGACTAATTTTACTTTAAAAATACAAAAACATATAATGTTAATTTTTAAATACTTGAAAATACATGATAGTCTTTATAAAAATTAGAATTTTTCACAAATCATCTGAAAATAAATATTTTCAAAAAAATCAAAAAAAAATCCGCCTAATATATTTTATATATGATCATAAAAAAAATTAGTCCATACAATCCAATTAAATATCAAAAAATTATAAAGTTTACATTTATGTAAAACCATATAATACATGGAAACACTTTAGTTAGAATAAAAATATTTTTTTATTTTAAAAACCTATAAAAATATTTTAAAGATTGTGAATCCATAAAATATATTCATGAACATTAATAATTAATGATATTTATTTATTAATAACATTACTTTTTTTTCAAATTATTCCCTTCTTAAATATATTTAATCTTCAAAATTTTATTTATCATTTAAATAGGTGGGGATATTTTTCCCCATAGCCTTTTCTATTTACTATGTTGTTTCCTCAATCATGTGTTTATTCAAGAGAAAAACTATGTGAGTTTCCTTATTCCATTTCACATTATATCTATGATCAAGAGTTTTCATTTTTTCCCTTATAATAAATATTCTCTAACAACTATACTACCTCAGGGCTCACAACATGAGATTGATTAGGTTCATATTTACTTAACAACAAGGCATTAAACAAGTCATATACCGAATATAAACTCCTTTGAAAATCCACATGGTAAGAAAATAGTCCCACAACTTATAAACTTTTATAGAGAACAATAAACTATGGTGTTCTCTCTCTCTTTTCAACATATCAAAAAAAAAACCTTCCCAACGATATATTTGAACACATATATGGTCCCCAACCCCGAAAGAAAAATATTTCCTCCTATTATCTGCATAAATATTATACTTACTCTAAGATTAACCCAAGTGTTTTCAAATAATCATTATCTTCTCAACCATTTCTACTAACAGTTTTGGTCCAAAAATCATTCTTTAATTAAATTCAACCCAATATTCTAGTGCCTCGAACTGCTTTCTATATAATTCCTCAAAATACTCCATCAGTATATTAGAATAAAAAATATTATTATAAGAACAATACACCAAAGATAGAGGATGATCAAAAATTATTTAATAATACAATGAGCGTGTTAGAATTATATCCCCCAATGTTTGAATTTTTTGTTCTGAATTTCCATAAAATTGAGGATGAAAATCTATTCTAAAATTTTACTCAATACCTATCGACTCTTCAATTACCTAATAGAATGCTTATATAGATATGATATCATGGATTCACATAATAGAGTGAGGGAATCTATTTAATCTGAATATCTATTATAAGATAATGTATAAAAATTTAATGCAAATGAATATTGACTCAAATTTTAAGAAAATGAATATATTTAGAAAAACAATCAATAATAAACCAAACATCATGATTACCTCAAGATAAATTTGGAAATACCATAATAAATCCAGATATATGTTCTTTCACTTCTATTCAGACATGGGAAAAGTATAAAGGATCCCCTTCAATAGTTTTCACTTAGCATTAAAATGTTCAAAAGTCATTAATTTCATGGAAAATCAAAAATACACTACCTTATTCCTTCCAACTAATAATATTCCCTATGGTATATTGATATCATAATACTCTTAGGATGAACATAAAATATAGAGTTATGGGCTTTACTCAATAATTCATTCTTCAACTAGGGATCACATGACACACATAACCACATTCCAAATCTCATAACACTTTCTTTCTAAAAATTTAATTCTCGAAAATTAAACTATTTAACCAGCTATACTCTTTCTAGAAAACCTCAATACTTCTTTTGAGGATGCTTAAATGTTTTTTACAACGATGACTACACTGACACCTAATCCAAAATTGTGGGATTTCCTACATGTGCACTTTCTCGGATAACATTCCTTAAATCATTAACTAAATGATTATATTCTAAAAATGTAATAGATAATGATGCTTTAACTTTTTGGCCTAAGGAATTAGTTACATTGTTTTATTTATCGAGATGATAGTAAACTTTGAAATCATATTATTTTATTTGATCCAACTTAATCTTCTATATCATGTTTAACTCTTTTTGAGTGATGATATTCTATAAACTTTTATAGTAAGTATATAATTTAAATTTTACCCCATAAAAATATATCTCCATATTTTTAAAGAAAAAATCAACTGCATTCAGTTATAGATAATTATTTGGTTTATTTTGTGCATTTATTTTCAATTGTTGTTGTGCATAGGAAGTTACCCAATCATCTTGCTTCAATACACAACCAATTCACTTGAAATAAGAATAAATATAGATTAAAAACTCACCATTTATAGATGGAAAGTATAACGATATTTCATTAGAAAATATTCTTTTTAATCCCTCAAACCATTCATCACATTCCTTTATCAAGGTAAATTTATCTCCTTTTAGAGGTAACATAGTTTGAGGTAATGATAACTATTAAAAGTCTTTAGTAAACCTAAAGTAGTAAGATGATAATAGAAGAAATCATCAATTATTAGTGGCACTTGTACTCTTGATACTAATAGGTTTAAATTATTATCATTCTAAAAAAGAAGTTGGTTAATTGGAATAAGTATTTTGTGGTGTTTTTTTGTCAGTACACAAATAACTTGAAAAATGTGATCCTTATTTTAAAAGTTATCAGATGGATTCTAATGGATTAAGGTGATCGGATTGAGTCTAATAGATATAGGTGATCTAAAATAGTCTACAAAATTGGTTTTTTGGTATAAAATATCAGGAGATGTTGTATGTTCTTAAAAGTACCAAACATCAGGATTACTAAAATTTATCATGGTTCTAGAAGAGGATTCTGAATGAATTCATCAGATAAAGGATTCTAAAAAAAGTTTATATAAATAGGCTTTTGAATGAATGGATAAAGGTTTCCAACAAAATTTATTTGATAGAGGTTTCTGATTGATGTTTTCAGATAGTGTTTTGTAAGGTAAGTCATCAAAAATGGGTTTCTAAGAAAATTAATTAGATATTGGATTCTAAGATATATCATCAGACATAGGTTTTTAAACATTTTATTTAGACAAAGAGTTGCGAGTGAAGTAATCAAACAGAAATCAAATCTGATAAGAGGTTACTGGATAGAGGGTAACCAAAAAAATAAGATCCCTACAAAGTTGTACTGGATGGAGAATTAACAAATTGGTAATTTTCTATGAATATGTATTTGATAAAATTATTAAAGATATTTTATAAAGTATTTTATAAATTCATAACTAGGATGATTATGAGATGGGTATTAAGTGACTCAATAATTATGATATAAAGATACTGATTCTATCTTATATTTTAGGAAGGTTTTATGATTATTGACACTAATATTTCTAGTAATATCTAATGATTTTTTACTCAAATTTATTTAGATTTTTGAAGGTGGAAAATTTAAGAAAGACATGTGTGAAACTTCAAATATGGAGTTGGAAATTCAAATTTGAAGTACATGCACCTCCCATGTTTTGAGGATAAATATGTCTATATATAGAAACTTATGTGTTCTATGATGTTTTTGTTTTTTTTTTTGAAGGGGTTGTTATAGAAGAAGTGACGTGTCGGCCACAATTCTTGAGAATTTTTTTTATTTTGTTTGAAGTACCATTTTAGCAATATTAGGTGGGGAGTTACCAGACATTGTTCATAAAAAAATACCACCTAATGTAGAGACCCTAAGCTTAATGTAAATTGACATTACATTACTTTTGTGTAATACTTAGTACATAACAAAAACACACACACAAGGACCGTAATAGTTTAGTGTCTTTGGAAACTCGGAACGTAATCTTCTAATCGTGGTGAAAGATCTTCAACATCTCCCATAAAGATCTTCCTTTTTTTTACCTAAAATATTTCTTTATATCCTGGGGAAAAGAAAACATAAAAGGGTGATCTCAAATTCTCATTAAGGGTAAACAAAAGAAATATCTATCACATCATATTCATAAGAACATAACATTTTATAAATCTTAACCTGAAAAGGAGATCATAATATCATAACATGGGATAAATCATAGTAGTGAAATGTAATCCCAATAATCATAACATAAAACATGAAACTTTGTGGCATACACACATAATCATAGAGAATCATTTCTTATTAGTCAAGACTCATTGCCAAGACTATCTTAGTGGACAAAGTCCATTTCTGAACAGAGTTCACTCCTCGTTTCAGTCCTGTTTCACTGAACCGGTTTAACCTACCGTTCCAGCCATGTCTATCTCATGAGATATAAAATCGTTACCCAATGTATTGGAGGTAGATATAGGTCTCACCCATCTCATAATGATATCATTCTTATGTGTTCCACAAAATCAAAAAAAAACATACATCATTGCATAACCCATGTAATAAAAATGGGAATCTTAAACATCATGCCATCATAACATAATCCATATAAGATAAAAGGACATCATACAAATAATTCCATCATAACATAATCAAATCAATGTAAAAATAGGTATAGAAACAGAACCCTATATTATCCTAGATGGAAAATAATTTTAATAAAACACTTGAACTCCATTCTTGAGGAAAATATCCTTTCTACTTCAAAAACATTTTTCCTTTCTTAACATGTCATAAAATTTTACAATAAAAGAAGTTTATTAAAAATAAACTTGAAAAATTGTAATGGAAGCTTCTTGGAAATAATTTTTTAAAAATCCATTCATGCCGTATAAGTTAAAAAACATTCTTCTCGTACTTTTTCCGGAAAAGTAAAAGAAGGACCTTGTACGAAAAACGACGAAAGATTCCTTTCATATGTTTTACTAAAAACTCACCGAAGGGTAAAATTGGACTTAAACAATTGTAGGTGGATGGAAATAATATTAAATATTGAGGAAAATGGATTTGGATGATAAAATACACCCCAGTAAATTTCAAAGTATAAACAATCTCGGATAAAAATGAGATTGTGATATTTCCCTTACCTTAGGTTCGATTTGCTTCGTAAGTGTCTGAACCTCCTATATAATGATTTAAATAATGTCATTTACTTATTCCAGAATCATACTCATTGTTATGATATCATATATGGTTAACTTATGACTTTATTTTACCCGTTCTTTTGTAAATTCCATGTTAAAGAGCGTTTTGGGTAAAATCGTTTCATTTGTCGTCCGTGTTTTGACTTGTAATTATTCATATGATTACTTAGATAATGATTACTTAATTCCAGAATATAAAACATGATTTATATAATATATATTCAGAATATAAATATATATAATAGATCAGTAAATGGAAAGAAATACATCATTCATGGAGACGGTAGGCCGTACGTACGCATGAACGTTGTTTTCGTTTCCTTATTGAGTTGAATGGAATTAAGTAGATGACATACATATATATACACATAAATACAGTATCATTATTATTTAATATATTTCACGATTACTTATTATATATAGTTTATAATCATTCATGAATGGTTAACGTGGAGAATGTATCTCATCGCTTCGTGGAGACGGTAGTCCGTACGTACGCACGAGCGATGATATCGTTCTCATGATCGTGGAATTGTATTGGAGTGTATGTATACTATATCAGAATCAATATCACTTTAAAATAATCATATATAGTTATTATTTACACCATTATACTCATCCAAGTAAGGTGGTGGTGGAAAATAGATTACACCACGGCGTGGTAACGGTATTCCGTACGTACGCACGCGTGGTGATTTCGTTTTCCGTAGGATGGATAGATGATGAAATAGGGTTGTTTCATACTTATAATAACATATCAGTATATGAGTGATACTGATGTTATTACTTCATAATGAAACAACCTAAGAAGAAGAAGTGGAAGAATAAATAAAGTTGAAAGAATCGGTAACAGACATTACCTCTTCTTTGAAGCGCCTCTTTGAGATCTCCTTTTAGGGCACTAAAAATGGTCTTTGAGGAAGACCAGAACCTCTAAGATGTTTCCATGGAAGTGGATAATGGAATTTGGCACAGGTTGGCCGAGCTTGAAGGCTCAAAGTGGTGTGAGGAATAGATGGAGGTGGTGGATCTTATAAGGGAGGAGAGGGGCTCCTTTAGAAAAACTAAGGGAGGAGAGGGGATCCTTTGGAAAAACTAAATATATTATTTTATTATAAAGACAAATTCGGTTTTAAATAGATCCAAATTGATTTATTTCGAAGCTAAGGTGGGGATGGGTCGAAAGCCTCTCATCCAATAGAATTTAGACAAGTTTAAGTTCCTATTTTAACCTTATCATTTATATTTAACATTAAGTAAAATCATTTTACTTTTACCGTGTCTTTTTGTGTTCTTATACTATAAGGTTAATAAACTTACTATAAGCAGCCAAAAGAACCCCAAGTTGTTTATTATTAATATATATAACCTTATCTAAGTCATTTGGCTGATCCTTAGATTTTTAGGAATAAAATAACAATTACTAATATAATGTTTGTTTTAAAAACTATTTTATGTCAATTTTAAAACTATTAAGTAATTGATTTTTGTGAAAATCATAACAGAATTATTAGTTCGAAAAAAGTTAATTAAATAAATAATAACATGTCATATTAACCTATAAAATTAGTGTAATTCATAAAAAGTCTCCAATTATATTTATTTGGGTATTTATAATATCAATTATTCTAATTTTTCACTATTATGGTAATTACTGCATCATCATAGTGTCATAAATAAATTAATTTATTTAATGTCTAAAAATTATAAATAAAATATCATTATGTATGAAATCTTATTATATTTCTAATGAATATTTACAATCAAATTTATCTTATGTATAACCCTATATTAAAAATGTTGTAGTAAATAAACTTTGATTTTAACTCTTTTAACTCTTCTTTGAATTAAATAATAATAAATTTCCTAATATAATCCAAGTGGGCCTAAATGGCTATATTTTATTCCTAAGGTTGTTTTTGGTCGAATTACACTTTTCCAATAGAATTAGGACATGTATTAGGGTAATAATAATATCATTTTTACCCTTAATTACCCTATTTACTTTTAACCGTGGTAAAAAAGTAAAAAGTTACTATTCACCAAAAATTATTTTCATCTCATTGAACCACATTTTACTTACTGACATCAATCATGTCTCTCGAATTTTTGAAATTCCACTCATGGAAGTGGTAAAATTATGTTTTATGAAAAATTCAGTTTTTTTAACTACCACTTAGTGGTTTCACTATTCATCAAAAAATGAAAGTTTCCAGAAAAATACCAAAAATTAGGCCTAAGCTATATTTGATGTTCTGAATTCATAAATGATGTCTATTTTACCAAATTCAAAACATATCAGTTGCATTAATTAATTTAAAAATTAATTCCCGTCGTCAAAACAAATAGTGTGTTCTTATGAGATAATAACTATCAAAAGATTGACATTTGTTTATGTCTGGTTTAAATGTGAAATTATATCCAATGACCAACATTGTATTAAATTGTAAAAATATATTCTAAATATACTTTAAAACCACTCAAATTAATAATTTATCACTATTAATTATTTCGATTAAAAAGGTTGTTTTTAATTAAAATTTAGTAATTTTCACTATTCATCAGAAAATGAAAGTTATCTGAAAAGTACCAAAATTTCACCCTAAGCTAATTTTGATATTCCGAATCCAAAAATGAAGTCCATTTTAAAAAATAAAATTTAAAAAATTTCAAAAAGTGGTTATTACTATTCATAACGGCTAGTTTTAATAATATTTTAATAGCATATCATTATTTAGCGAAACTCGGTATTGCGTACAACACACGCTATCACGGAAGGTCACGCTTGTGTGTAATACAAGGCAAGTCAAGGATATGTGTTTTGAAAGCCTCTTTTGGTGTAGAGTACAATACAAGACATTAATGAAATTAAAAGGAATATTTTTCATAAAATCTCGGCGTGTTACATTCTACCCCCCTTAAAATGAATTTCACCCTCGAAATTCGTCAGGGTTATAAATGGTTTACTACTCGAAAGTTTGTTTAATAGAAACCCACATCATAAAAAGGAATACCCAAACTTGGCTTTAAAAAGTAAAGTATTAAATGTAACGGTTACCCAAATTAACTCATCACTGGGTTTCCACGTAGGAGAACATAGGTGAAAATATGGATATAGAAGAAAAATCTAACCATCCAGTTCTGATGGAGAGTGGTAGAGAACATGGCTATGAAATAGCCAAAAATCACAAAGCCATAGATTTGTGATGATCTAAGGTACCATCAGATTCATCAGATATAAGGGCACTAGGACAACATTTTTGGTTTTCAAGATCATTTCCCTATAGTTGGTGAATTAAAAGAAATACTTACATGATTTTGGTACAATTTCACTGTTGTTTGTGCTTTGAACAATTTCCACCTCATCTCTTAAAGAAATGAATTTGAATTTGTTATTCATGAAGTGTTAATAGATCATGTGATAGAATGATGGGTCATTCCATCTGTTTCAAACAAAAGGTTAGCAAAAGTTATCAAATACACATAAGTCCATCTATGGTGATGTTAATCATATACGATTCCAAAAATGAACATATACGTCATATATCATACCGCGTAATAAAATAAAACTAGTTTCTACTAACCAGGGACTTTTTGTAGGCCAGTGGTAGGCGATAAAGGCCAGTCGCACTTCGGTTGTGGGTTCAATTTCCACAGCCTTGTCCGACTCGATGGGTTGTCACCCGTCCTGCAGGTTGCCCTTTTTCTAAAGCTATATTACTATAACATCCCATAAATAATATCGAAAAAAGTTACATCCTAACTTATGTCCAACATAATCCATTCCAATATTTTGTCTTATCTAAAATACTTCGGTCCAAGCTCATAGTATAAAGAAAATGATTACTTGAAATGTCACATAACAATCACGTGAATGCCATCATTTATCCCCCATATATCATAAGATATATCTCGTTGGTCAAATTACAAACATGTGAATACCTTAATCATGTATTCTCTTGAATAATGAATACCCATTAATTGAACCATAGTGAAAACATGAATGCAGTCAAAAGTTAACTCTTTCCACATACCAAAATCCAAAAATTCTATATACTCAAACCATGATATGACCTTCTCCTTATATCAGTCATGAGCTCATGAATACGGTCAAACATTTCATTTTCTCGTTTTCCTTTCATTATGCGCATATCATCTTTTTTTCTGAAAATATCTCAATCACATTCTATGGTTACCGGTACCATTGAAAACCACAATAAACCAATACCTAAATATTCCAATATTCCACGATACTATATACAACATTATTTTGGAATCCCATTACATAAACACTTAATCATTCCATAACATCGGTGTCATATTCAACATCGCCAATAGTGATCGCATGTGACTTCCCTTTGTCCTTTGCCTTAAGTGGTTGCTCATGTAGATCATCACTAACCCTTGGATTAGGGAATTTATTAGCATAATGCCCCATTTCCTTTCACTTGAAGCATTGAAGTGTTGGTGGTGCGTTCTCTGCAGTCTTTTTCTTTATTCACATAATTAGAAACCCTTTTTCCATTACTTCGACCCTCAGCTGCTCGATGACCTTCTTTTCCACACTTAAAACATTTTTTAGTCCCTTTAAGACAATCTCCACCATGCTTCTTTCCACACTTTGAGCATAAGGAAACATTCATATTCTTTTCACCATTATTCTGAGATTTCTCCTTGAACTCCATCTTTCGTTTCTTATCAAAACTATGAGATGGATATGTAACACCAACTTCCATTTTTACCTTGATAGCACAACGCACAATTTCTTCATAGCTAATAAAGTCTCTTATAGCTAATGCCCTTCAAATATTTGGTTTTAAGCCACTGAATAATCGATCAACTTTACTTTTAAGTTGGATGATAAATCTAGATGCATACCTTGAAAGCCTTGTGAAATTCGCTTCGTATATACCAACAGATTCATCATCCTTTTGCTTTAGTTCAAGAAACTCTTTCTCCATCTTTGTTTGAAGAATACGAGGGAAGTACTTATTGAAAAATAAGTTCTTGAACTCGTCCCATTCCATGGACTCAATTTCATCTCTTGGCCTCGTATTCTTGATAAGATTCCACCACTGATCAGTATCACCTTCCAAATGATACACTGCTAAGATGAATTTATCATGTTGAGAACATTGAAGAACTGAAAATATCTTTTCAGTAGTACTGATCCATTGTTCAGCAACAATTGGATCAGAAGACGCACTAAAAGAAGGTGGATGTTGCCTCATGAAGGACTCAATAGAATATTGTTCCTTTCTCTGCTCATTTGGAAGTCCAGAATGATTCATAGCTTGTGTAATTATAGCAATAAGATTTTTCACTCTATCTCCCATAACATTTGTTTGTTCAGGAGGACAATCATTGCGTTATCCATTACATTGATCAACACGGTTTCTTTGGGTTCCAGCCATCATCTAAAACCCAAAAAGAATAGTGTGAGAGGTAAAAATCATAATAAAGGGGGAGTAAATTCAACATCTAACATCTTTGGTTTAATATAATATCATTACCATAGTTCTAGGACTATATCCTATATGTATACTTATCCTTAGAGACATCCCTAGACATACCTTAGAAATATCTCTAGGGATATCACTAAAATTCTCGCATCTTAGTTTCCAAAGGTTGACTAAACCTTTCCTCTGATACCAACTGTAGAGACCCTAAGCTTAACGTACATTGACATCACATTACTTTTGCGTAATACATAGTACATAACAAAAACACACACATAAGGACCGTAATAGTTTAGTGTCTTTGGAAACTCATAACGTAATCTTCTAATCGTGGTGAAAGATATTCAACATCTCCCATAAAGATCTTCCTTTTTTTAACCTAAAACCTTTATTTATATCCTGGGGAAAAGAAAACATAAAAGGGTGAGCTCAAAGGCTCAGTAAGGGTAAACAAAAGAAATATCTATCACATAATATTCATAAGAACATAACATTTTGGAAATCTTAACCTGAAAAGGAGATCATAATATCATAACATGGGAAAAATCATAGTAGTGAAATGTAATCCCAAAAATCATAACTTAAAACATGAAACTTTGATTCATACACACATAATCATAGAGAATCATTTCTTATTAGTCAAGACTCATTGCCAAGACTATCTTAGTGGACAAACTCCATTTCTGAACCGAGTTCACTCCTCGTTTCAGTCCTGTTTCACTGAACCGGTTTAACCTGCCGTTCCATCCATGTCTATCTCATGAGATATAAAATCTTTACCCAATGCATTGGAGGGAGATATAGGTCCCACCCATCTCATAATGATACCATTCTTATGTGTGCCACAAAATAAAAAAACATACATCATTGCATAACCCATGTAATAAAAATGGGAATCTTAAACATCATGTCATCATAACATAATCCATATAAGATAAAAGGACATCATACAAATAATTCCATCATAACATAATCAAATCAATGTAAAAATAGGGATAGAAACAGAACCCTATATTATCCTAGATGGAAAATAATTTTGATAAAACACTTGAACTCAATTCTTGAGGAAAATATCCTTTCTACTTCAAAAACTTTTTTCCTTTCTTAACATGTCATAAAATCTTAAACTAAAAGAAGCTTATTAAAAATAAACTTGAAAACTTGTAAAGGAAGATTCTTGGAAATAATGTTTTAAAAATCCATTCATGTCGTATATGTTAAAAAAACATTCTTCTCGTACTTTTTTCAGAAAAGTCAAAAAAGTACCTTGTACGAAAAACGACAAAAGATTCCTTTCATATCTTTTAATAAAAACTAACCGAAGGTTAAAATTGGACTTAAACAATTTTAGGTGGATGGAAATAATATTACATATTGAGGAAACATGGATGTGGATGATAAAATACACCCTAGTAAATTTCAAAGTATAAACAATCTCGGATAAAAATGAGATTGTGATATTTCTCTTACCTTAGGTCCGATTTGCTTCGTAAGTGTCCAAACCTCCTGTATAATGATTTAAATAATGTCATTGACTTATTCCAGAATCATACTTATTATTATGATATCATATATGGTTCACTTATGACTTCATTTTACCCGTTCTTTTGTAAATTTCATGTTAAAGATCGTTTTGGGTAAAATCATTTCATTTGTCGTCCGTGTTTTGACTTGTAATTATTCATATGATTACTTAGATCATGATTACTTAAGTCCAGAATATAAAAAATGATTTATATAATATATATTCAGAATATTCATATATATAATAGATCAGTAAATGTAAAGAAATACACCGTTCATGGAGACGGTAGGTCGTACGTACGCATGAACGTTGTTTTCGTTTCCTTATTGAGTTGAATGGAATTAAGTAGATGACATACATATACATACACATAAATAAAGTATCATTATTATGTCATATATTTCATGATTACTTATTATATATACTGTATAATCATTCATGAATGGTTAACGTGGAGAATGTATCTCATCGCGTCGTGGAGACGGTAGTCCGTACGTACACACGAGCGATGATATCGTTCTCATGATCGTGGAATTGTATTGGAGTGTATTTATACTATATCAGAATCAATATCACTTTCCAATAATCATATATAGTTATTATGTACACCATTATACCCATCAAAGTAAGGTGGTGGTGGAAAACAGATTACACCACGGTGTGGAGACGGTATTCCGTACGTACGCACACGCGGGGATTTCGTTTTCCATAGGATGGATAGATGGTGAAATAGGGTTGTTTCATACTTATAATAAAATATCAGTATATGAGTGATACTGATGTTATTACTTCATAATGAAACAACCTAAGAAGAAGAAGTGGAAGAAGAAATAAAGTTGAAAGAATCGGTAACAGACATTACCTCTTCTTTAAAGCGCCTCTTTGAGATCTCCTTTAAGGGCACTAAAATTGGTCGTTGAGGAAGACCAGAACCTCTAAGATTTTTCTGTGGAAGTGGAGAATGGAATTTTGCAGGGGTTAGCCGAGCTTGAAGGTTCAAAGTGGTGTGAGGAAGAGAGGGAGGAGGTGCCCTTTTATAAGGGAGGAGATGGGCTCCTTTGGAAAAACTAAAAATATTATTTTATTATAAAGACAAATTCGGTTTTAAATAGCTCCAAATTGATTTATTTCGAATCTAAGTTGGGGATGGGTGGAAAGACTCTCATCCAATATAATTTAGACAAGTTTAGGTTCTTATTTTCACCTTATCATTTAGATTTAACATTATGTAAAATAATTTTACTTTTACCGTGTCTTTTTGTGTTCTTATACAATAAGGTTAATAAACTTACTATAAGCAGCCAAACAAACCCCAAGTTGTTTATTATTAATATATATAACCTTTTATAAGTCATTTGTCCGATACTTAGATTTTTAGGAATAAAATAACAATTACTAATATAATATTTTTTAAAAAAACTATTTTATGTCAATTTTGAAACTATTTAGTAATTGATTTTTGTGAAACTCATAACAGAATGATTAGTTAGAACCAAGTTAATTAAATCAATAAAAACATGTCTTATTAACCTTTAAAATTAGTGGAATTCATAAAAAGTCTCAAATTATATTTATTTTGGTATTTATAATATCAATTATTATAATTTTTTCATATTATGGTAATTACTGCATCATCATTGTGTTATAAATAAACTAATTTATTTAATGTCTAAAAATTATAAATAAAATATCATTAAGTATGAAATCTTATTATCTTTATAATGAATATTTACAATCGAATTTATCTTATGTATAACCCAATATTAAAAATGTTGTAGTAAATAAACTTTGATTTTAACTCTTTTAACTCTTCTTTGAATTAAATAATAATAAATGTCTTAATCTAATCCATGTGGGCCTAAATGGTCATATTTTATTCATAAGGTTGTTTTCGGTCGAATTACAATTATCCAATAGAATTAGGACATGTGTTAGGGTAATAATAATATCATTTTTACCCTTAATTACCCTATTTACTTTTAATCATGGTAAAAAAAAGTAAAAAGTTACTATTCACCAAAAATTATTTTCATCTCACTGAACCAAATTTTACTTACTGAAATCAATCGTGTCTCTCGAATTTTTGAAATTCCACTCACAGATGCGGTAAAATTAAGTTTTATGAAAAATTCCGTTTTTTTAACTACCACTTATTGGTTTCACTATTCATTAAAAAATGAAAGTTTCCAGAAAAATACCAAAAATTAGGCCTAAGCTATATTTGATATTATGAATTAAAAAATGATGTCTATTTTACCAAATTCAAAACATATCATTTTCATTAATTAATTTAAAAATTAATTCCCGTCGTCAAAAAAAATAGCGTGTTCTTAAGAGATAATAACTATCAAAAGATTGACATTTGTTTATGTCTGGTTTAAATGTGAAATTACATCCAATGGACAACATTGTATTAAATTGTAAAAATATATTCTAAATATACTTTAAACCCACTCAAATTAATAATTTATCACTATTAATTATTTTGACTAAAAAGGTTGTTTTTAATTAAAATATAGTAATTTTCACTATTCATCAGAAAATGAAAGTTATCCGAAAAGTACTAAAATTTCACCCTAAGCTAATTTCAATATTCTGAATCCAAAAATGAAGTCCATTTTGAAAAATAAAATTTACAAAATTTCAAAAAGTGGTTATTACTTTTCATAACAGCTAGTTTTAATAATATTTTAATAGCATATCGTTGTTTAGAGAAACTCGGTATTGCGTACAACACACGCTATTGCGGAAGGTCGCGCTTGCGTGTAATGCAAGGCAAGTCAATGATGCGTGTTGTGCAAGCTTCTTTTGGTGTAGTGTACAACACAAGATATTAATGAAATTAAAAAGAATATTTTTCCTAAAATCTCGGCGTGTTACACCTAACATAGGGTATTAGAAATAGGATATCAAATAGAGGTGTACGAGACATAGTGTACTAGACAGAAAAGTACCAGATGGATAGGCACTAGATGGGGAAGATATCATATGGAGAGGTTCGGAAAAATATTTTTTATACAGAATTTTCTCCTCCCTATTGTTAATGAACTCGAAGAGGAATAAGAATAACATGTAGTAAGGTTTGTGTGAATAATTTAAGTAGTACTGTAATGAAATGTTGAATCTTCTTAGTGAAGGATCATTTTGTTGGTTCAAAAATTCATTTTCTTGTATTATTTGTTCAAGAATAACATTCAAATTCAATGGACTATAGTAATAAGTAACCGATGTATGTTCCATTATTTTTAAAACCCATAGAGGATTTTTTTAGTGGATGTGTAGTTACAATTTTTTTCTGGATCATACCAATGACTATATACTCTTATTGAGTAGTAGTCCTTGTAAATTTTTGTTTTCTTATGGTTGTGTCTATGGGTTTTGTTTTAGTGAATTAAATGCTCTATAATCAGAGGAAAATTTTATTTTAGAGAATAAAATATAAAACCGAAGGATCATTGATTCACCCTTAGTGATCACACAGATCATGACTATTCCATTAAATTAGTATAATAACCATGGTTCCTTAATTGGATCATGCCTATTTTATATTTGCAGAAAGGGAAGACTCCCATAGATGATTATAACTTAGTTAATATTGATAATATCCATTTCTACAATGGGAATAACTATCATATATGAACAGATAGAAAGTTACCCTATTTATTATCCATTGGATATGAAGTTCTTGAAGCTACTGAAGATGGTTTCTATTTAGCGTGATGTTTCATTTATTTCCTATGATGTGTTGATATATGTTTTGTGAGTTTGGAAAATGTGGTGATGCTTGGAAACATATTATGGATCAACATGATGTCATTGGATTTCATGCTTGAGAAATTTTTAATGTTAAATATGAATATTTTTATAATGTTACAAATGAAAAAGACATGTGTCAAGGAGGACACATTTTTTTTATGAAAATGTTGGAGAATAAGAACAGTTAGAATAAGGATATGGAATATTTTATTATTTCATGAGTAATTAATAAAATTCCAGGTAAAATGTATTTAAATTTTACATAAATAATCATTGATATATAATTTTTAATGAAGAAGTATTTTGAGTTTTAGATTGAGATATATTTATATACATAGATATTTATATGTATGGTTTATAATTATGATCATAGAAAAAAAATCCCAACCCAAAAGCTATCCTAAGAAAGGCTCGACCTAGGGAACCTATGGGACTCAGAGGTTAACCACGCCCAAGGGAAACAAAATGGGCTATCCCATCGGTGGGAGTAGAGCTTGGAAAGGGATAGTTACCACATAGTGTATGCAGGCCAATGTATAATACCTAGAGAGAGCATGCTCAAAAGGCATATATGTGTTTTTAGAAGCCTACTGGGTCAAATACCATGGTTAAGGATGGTTTAACTAGTGGTTATCCCCTATATCCAGCTCGAATGGTGATAAGACACCTGATTATTGATAAATCACAACCCAGATCAACAGGGGAATCTATGTAGGACTAGAGTTCATTTTTGTACTATTTATCCATCATTAAAATGATGGATAGAACATTGACTAGGGTATGTGATTGATCTGAGCTATCTGGTCATTCCAAGTGATCTTATTTACCCAACCAACCATTGTAAAATTTGATTGAAGATAAATTTCATATGAAGAATCACTTTCTTAAAGGTGTAGAGTGCACATAGAGACATTGGTTTTCATAAAGATAATATTGTAGATTCTTACTTTCACTAAGACACTTTGAGTTTGATAAACATATAAACTCAATTACATGAAGAAAAAAGTGCACATTGTGTTGTATTCATCCACAAGTTAAGAACATTTGATAAGTTCATTCAACATGAAGGAAGTGTTATTAATTAGGGAATTCAATAAGAAGTGAGTTAATGTTGTGAATGATTATTATTATATAAAATAATAATGAAGAAATTCTGGGAATATCTTGAAAATATTTTATTGAGACTAAGACTTCATTAGAAAGAATAATCATCCAGAGCATAGTTACATTGAATCAACTTTCCATTTATAAAAGAGAAAAATTTATTTATAAATACAAATAAACTTTTCATAGGCTGTTGAAGATACTTGAAGACTAGAAAATAATGTTATATCCCACAAGATCATGGAGGAAGATCAAATATTACTCTATAGAAGATCAAGACTTCATCAATGGTGAAATATTTCAGTTGGTGTCGGTGTAAGTTGAAGACTTCGGGTTGGAGTAAAGAGTAGATGAAGTATCTCAGTTAGAGATAGAGAAAAAATTGATTTTATTGAAGATAAAAAAATGATTTTGTGTAGTCGAAGATAAAGCATTTTAATCACTTGTTTGATAGTGAAAAATATGTAACCAGGGGGAATAATCAGTTGAAACATGGAGTTGTATTTTACTAAACTATGTAAATGTCGTATGCTACTCTCTCTTGATTATTACTATTGTACATGAGGTGATATTGAGAGATAATATTTAGTGGATATAGAATCTAAATATCTTCCATATTTTGAATTCGAAATAAAATGAATTCATCAAAATCCATTGATTTACCCCTTCCTTCTTAGTGATCATTCTTTCCTAGAGAACTACATGTTGTATCATAGTGTTAGGTTCCCTATAAATATCCAAGAAGTATTCTTATAGATGAATAATTTCAATTATATGAATAGAAGAGTTGTTCTAACATTTTATTTGAACAATTATTATAGTTATATGCATATTATTCTACCTTATATTCTATCATTTGTCTTGGAAGTGATAGATTAAAAAATAGAGGGTTTTCCAACCATTTATGATTATTCTACCATGGCACAAGTTGTTAAGAGAAATGTGAAGTTATCATGAAATTCTCCAAATTACCTCTCTATAGATCTAAAAGAAGAGGTCTATATAAAGTTCATGGGTCTCCAGAATACATATAAGATCCAGTCTAAACTCAAAAGTATCTATAAAGGAAATTTCAAAGATACGGAAGAAAAACTACAAGTTTGTAAGAGTAATTTAGAGTATATAAAAATTACTAATGATTAAAATATTAATGACTATTTGAATAGAGTGAGTGATATAGTCAGCAACATTCAAAGATTTTGTGAGAATTTGTATTTAACAATCATTATCAAAAAATTGATGAGGAATTTTCTAGATCATTTTGATTAAAAGTTATCATCCCTGGTAGAAAGAGATTATTACTCTCTTTTTGAACTACACTACATTATCATATCTTATTATATGTGTAAAATTAAAACATTTAAGAAGAAATAAAAAATTGAAATCGGTTTTGAAGCAATGGGAAAGTGAAAATTCATATAAGAAGAGGCAGAATAATAGGAATATTAAGATAATAATGATGATGATGATAACTTGAATCCATTATTTTCCTTATATAAGAATGGTTCAGGAAGGAAAATATTGGGTGAAAAATTAAAAATCACTAAAATTATTCAACTATGGAAGATATATACATTTTTCAATAATTTTATTAAAAATAATTTTGAATAATCATATTATGAAAGATATCATAAACAAAAATGGGATAAGAAGGAGAATAAATGTTAAAACAGGAAGAAGATAAATCTTATGAGAAATCATAAGAAAGATTCATCATCAAGTTATTCTTCAGATAATGAATCTAGTTTCTTTTCCCATGAAAAGATAATAATTGACTCATAAAGTAGTAGTGATGGTGAATAGGAAAGAAAATAAATTGAGTGAGAGTTGAAAGAAAAATTATAATTATTTGAGAAATAGATCAAATATCTAAACAAATAAATGAATAAGCTTGAGAAAGAAAACATAAATTAACAACTGAAAAGAAAATTGAATATAAGATGATATGTGATCTAGAAGACAATTTGTCTTCTAGAGAAGAAGAGTTTTTTTAGACATGATCCATATGTGTTATAGTTTAACATGAGTTTAATAAATCCACAGAATATTTCAATAAATATATTAATATCAAGGGAGAATAATCTCACACTAGGGATAGAGAAGAAAAATATGTATTCAATCCTTCTATTTTAAATCTAATTTCAAATAATCCATCTGTGAAAACTAAAATAATGTTATTTGGGCCTAGAAGAATGAGAGGAAATATTTTACATCAAAGAAATGTAAGAATATTCAAAGAAGGCCAAATCACCCAGTCAAAGTGAGGCTTGGTTTTTAAGAGGAATACAATAACACATATCAAAATTCATTTAGAATAAATATGGGAGAATAAATTTTAAAGGCTATTGTTTGTGTTGTAGTAGGAATGGCCACAAATCCCACTCTTAATAGTTTAACATGTCCTTATCATGAATGATACAAGGATAAAGAGGTTTTTTAAATTATAATATTTGTAAGAAATATAAAATAAAATAACCTACGAACATATCTACCCTATAACTGACTACACAATACAAACTTCAAATTCTTGAAGAAATTTTTTGTAGATACAGTTTTTAAGTTCACAAGGTTGTGGTATGCATTTCATATTCGGAAGGATACGTTATTTATGTTTTGAAACGAGAGAGGTTCCAAAATAAAAGTAATGAAAAGTCATGTAATTATTTTGAGAAGATTTTGAATGTTAATAAAGACTAACTAGTTTTTTGGTCACATTAGTTGATACTATCTAAAAATAGGGGGAATCTGAGAAAAATAATAAATATAAATGAAATAAAGTGGCCTTAGAAGATGAGATTGAATTTTATGATAATTTATCCACATGTGGAAACTTGAAGACCAAAAAGGTTTCTGTTGAAAAAAAATTTCCACTCAAATAAAAATAAATAAAGAAAGATGATATTCCAATAAATGATATTCAAAAAAAGAGACCAAATAAATCATTCCATCTAAATATTATAGAAAAATATTTTCCTAGATTGAGAGTAATATCTCAGTCTAAATGTTATTTCTGAAAATCCAAGTGGTCACTCCTTATTCCTTATTATTTTATATATTAAACTAATCATGGATGGAATTAAAGGATATGTTTGACGTTTTCACTTCTAAGGAGCATAATAAGATTTGTAATTCAAGGATTCTACTAAATTCCATGAAATGGAATAAAGTTCTTCATCCCTTAAGTGGGGTAAAACTTGAGAATGAATATTAAAACCTATTAAAGGATTCAAAATTAATGTCCAAGGTATTACAATCACACTATCATCCCTTATTCATATTTGTATTATATTATCAATTAAGTGGAAGTTCTTGGTTGATGAAAAAATAAGAAAAATGGTGGAGTGATTTCTTTTTAACCTAAAATTTCTGATGTGTTTGTTGATGTATGTGTAGGATTTATAATTTTAGTGATAAATGTGATTATTTATAACCCCTTGGATTATATTTGAGACACTATGATCATGATTTCTCATACATGGTATTTTATTAAAAAAATATACATCCATGGTTGTATTTATATTGTCTTCTACATTAAGTTATCCAACGAAGACTTAGATTTCATTAACTAAAGCCTATTTTCTAATAAAATCATGTGAGATCATCCCACTCTTTGAAGTAAATAAAAAAAATCTCATAAAAGGGAGAATAAATTTTTTTCAGAAGGAAAATGAAATGAAAAGACCCTCTAATACCCTTTTCATTTGATTTCCAATAAGGGGAGAATGATTGACAACACAGATATTGAATTTAAAATATTGGGAGATATTTTAACAACAAAATACTAAGGGGGAGTTTTTTGGTCTCTTATATCATTTTTGTCAATGAGGGGTCAATATGTGTTTCCTGAGATTGGATTAAGTGGTGATTCTTGGAAAATTATTATAGATTCACTTGATGGAATTGGATTTTATATTCAAGAAATTTTCCATGTTAAATTTTATGATTGTTGGACATCTCTTAATGAAAAAGACAAAATTCAAGGAGGAACCATTTTTTTACAATGTTTGAGAAGAAAACTAATTTGATGTAGGCCATGATATATTTTATTATTACATGAGGAATTAAGAACATCCATGAAAAGTTGTTTTAAACCTTACATGAA
Organism: Viscum album; assembly: GCA_963277665.1. Lineage (NCBI taxonomy): Eukaryota > Viridiplantae > Streptophyta > Magnoliopsida > Santalales > Viscaceae > Viscum > Viscum album. Next base: position 440,124,853 of record OY728119.1, read on the forward strand.
GAATCATTGAGAAGGAAAATGAAATGAAGTTGGATTTTGAGTTTTTCCTTGGGGTATATTTGTATACATAGATATTTATAATTATGATTTATAATTTATAATTGTGGCCTTAATAAACAATAGGGTCCAACCCATAATCCATATTAGTCTCAGTTTGACCAAGGGAACCTGTGGGACGCTGAGGTCAACCATACCTAAGGGAACTGGTCTGAGAGAGACCATGGGCAGTAGAGGATAGTGGGTAGGCATAGTGGTTAAATAGTGTAAGTGGGATTGTGTATAAGGCACATAGATAGCACACTTAGAAGCAAAATAGGATAGGACATGAACTCGTTAGTCCAAATCCCTTGCTCTGTGATGGTGTAAAGGGTTTTGATCCCCCAAATACATCTTGAATAGTGATAGAACATGTTATTATTGATAAAACGCACCCTAGAATAGCTAGAGAATTGATGTCAGAAATGTTTTTGGTTACTTACTGTTAATCTGTCATTATAATGAAAAACTAAACATGTTCATTAGTATGTGATTTATCTGATTCATCTAATCATCCTAAGTGATCTTTTTTAACCAACCAACCATTGACAGATCGAAACATCCTTAAGGAAAATAGGAATCACTACTATCCTTAATTATTTACACATTTTCATATCATAGTGAAGGGATGATGTATTTAGGATGGAAATTAAATCAGGCATTAAATCTAAGACATGGTTACATGGGAAGAGTTCTAGGAATGAGCTACTATCGAATTCTAATAAAGTTGTAGTCAAGTAACTTGAGCATCCAAAAAAACAAGGTTGAATTTTAGTTTGAAATTCTGAGGAACATGTGATATAATTGAATGAATTTGAGGAGTTCTCTCATAATCAGGGATTCCTTGTATTTCAGCATAACTATTTTGAGAAATTGTGAATGATTTAGATATATAGAATATGTGATACATCATTATTATCAGTGCTTTAAAGACATAATTAACATGGAATATAATGTGGAGATGAGGTGGTGAATGGAAATTATTTTTTTACTTAAAATACTATGGAATAAACCTAAGGAGATGTGATTATAAATTCGGAAGCACTCATTTCAAGAGAAATAGAGAAATGTGAAAGAAGGTTTCCTGAGAAGAGGTTCTTATATAGCTACTTCTTTCATGATGGAAGATAATTATCCCATTAGCCTAATGAATTGTGTCTAAAAATAATCAAATCCCTCACAAAGAACATAGTTTTGTAAATCAATTTGAAGTTGTCAGATATCCTTACATATATCCTTCTAGTTTTCATGAATAGAGTGATATACCATAAGAAAATATTTACTTATATTTTGTCTTGTGAATAAGAAGAATTATTTTTCTCACACACATTGATTTTCATGAGTATCTCATGTGATAAACATTCACAAAGTGAAAGTATATTTGAACAAGACCTTACACGAAGGTGGAGAGTAAATGTTGTAGATAGTTGTTTTCATGAAGATAATCTTGTACATGATTACATTCATTGAGACTCTTCGAGTTTGAGAAATCTCTCAACTCCGTTATGTGAATAAAAACGTTCTTAGTGTTTTGCATGCATGCACACATGAATAACAGTTGAGAATCCCATGAAACATACATGAACTGTTTTCAATTTAATAATTCAATAATAAGTGAATTGAGTTTGTTAAATATTATTCTTTTATAGAATAATAATGAATAATATGTGCGTATACATTTCAAAAATATTATTGAGAATATCAATTTAAAATAAGGAAGAATCATCCAAATAATCATTCCACTTAGGCAACTAGTCTTTTACATGTGATAAAAATTTATTGATCAAGACCAATAGATATTTATCAGGCTGCTAAAGATCCTTGAATACTACATGAGATGGTCAGATCTAATGAGATCATGTAGAAATATAAAATATCATCATATATTGTATCAATCATTTATCAAATTTGAATTCATCCAGTTATTACTGGGTGTAGTTGATGTTTTTTGTTTAGAGCTAGGAGTAGAAGTAGTCTCTCAGTTGGAGTAGGAGAAGAAGAATGTTATATGTAGATCAAAGAAAATCGAGTCCTTCATCTAGAGTCGGAGAAATTTAATCACTTGTTTTATGGTAAAAAATATAAACCCGGTGTAAATAACCAGTTATATTAAAGAGTTTGATTTTTCAGAACCATGTAAATGTTGTGTTTTATTCTCTCTTCATTAATAATACTGAAAATGAGGTGATATTAAGAGATAATATTGAGAGTATTGGTAATGGTAAAAAGATCAATAGGTTGAATTGAAAAGAAAAAAAATTAAAAAGAATCCACTGATTCACACATCCCCTCTCAATGTTCAATCTGTCCTGGGGTACTACAAGTTGTATCATAGAATTAGGTTCCATCTAAATATCCAAGAATAATTCTGAAAGATGGATAATACTAATTCTGTCAATATCCAAGGTGTTCCAATATTTTATGGGAATAATTAACATACTTATAAGAATATCATGTTACCCTATCTCCTATCATTCATCGTGGAAGTGATAGATGTTGCAACCCAGTGTTTTCCAACCATTTCTAACGATACTACAATGATAAAAGATTATAAGAGAAAATTGGAGATTGATATAAAGTCTCAAAATTCCATCTAGATGACTCTAATAGAAAGGTTATACAGAAAGACCATGGGTCTCTATACTTCCAAGGAGATCTGGGATTAAATCAGAAGCATCTTTGAAAGAAATTTCAATATTAAGGAATATAAACTACAAATTTTTGTGAGTAAATTTGAGGACATAAAAATGAATAAGGATGAAAATATTGAGGACTAATTTACTAGGTTGAATGAGATAGGTATCAACATTTAATTATTTGGTGAAAAAATAGATGACATTATCATTGTAAAAAATTGATGTGGAGTTTCAAGATTATTTTGGTTCAAAGATCTCAGCCCTAGAATAAAGAGATGATTTGTCTCATGATGAACTACACAACATTCTCATATCCTAATACATAAGTAAAATTTCATATATCAAGAACAAATAAAAAATTAAATGGTCATTGAAGTCATGATAATGGGAAAATTTAGAGAAGAAGATGCTGGAGAATCTGAATATTTGGATAGTGATGTGGATTATGATGAATTTGATCACATTTTTTCTATTACATGAATTGGGTTCATGAAGGAAAAATGGTTGGTAATGAATGATCGACCAACAAAATTCATCAACTATAGTATCTCTAGTCATTTTTTCAAGATGTTTCAAAAGAATAATGTTTAAGAATCAGAATTATATGTTTAATGATCTCATAAACACAAATTGGATAAGATAGAGAAGAAATGCTATAATAGAAAGAAGAGAAATATTATGTAAAAGCATAAGAAAGATTCAACATCAAGTTGTTCTTTAGATAATGAATTTAGTTTCATTTCCAATAAAATAGAATAACTAAATCATCAAGTATTAGTGAAAATGAATAGGAATGAAGCGAATGTGAGTGGATTCTAAAAGAAAAATTTGAATTTTGTATGGTACAGATCAAACATATCAACAAACAAATGGAGAATCTATTAAATTATGAAAATAATAAGTAAAAAAATTTCATTTATTATGAATAAAAGGAGGATATGGACAATAAATTATAATCTTTTCTTAGTGATATCAATATATACAATTTAAAAATTGAATAAAAAGATAAGATGATTTTTTATCTTGATAAGAGTTTGACTTCTAGATAAGAAGATTTATTTGAGACTCAAGCCATTTTTTCACAGATCGAAATGATTTGAATAAATATAGAGAATAATTAAATCAATCTATTGAGTTAAATGGAAAATCTTACCAATGTAGGGAGATGGATGGAAAAACTGCATTAAATCATTTTGGTTGAACTATTATTTCAAATCGTGTGGATGTAAAAAATAAGAAGGTAGATATTTTTCCGAAGAAGGATGTTAGGAAATATACCACATCAAAGAAAGGGAATAATATTCCATGAAGTATACAAACCCCATGAAAAGAGAGGATTAGTTTTCATGGGGATAACAAAATGAAAGATATGAATTCATCTCGAATCAATCTAGTAGAATAAAGTTTCAAGGCTTCTGTTTTTTGGGTATGTAGGGTCACAAATCCTACTATTTCTGGTTTAATATGTCTTTACCAGTAATAAGACATGAATAAATGGGGAGTTTAAATGATCATCTGAGGAAAAAATCGTAAAGAAAAAAACCTATGAATAGATCTACCACACAACTAACTACCAAAAACAAAGTTTATATTCCTGAATAAGTTAGTGGTAGATGCAGTTTGGAATGTTACAAGGATGGGGTATGCATGATATGGTTCAAAGGAGAAGTTACCTATGTTGTGAAATGGTAGAGGTTTCAAAAGAAAACCAATGAAAAGTCATGTAAATATTTTTAGAATATTTAAAATGTCAAGAAATACTACCTAGTTGTTTTTCCACTTCAGTTGAAATTGGATAATAAAATTAGTGGAAGCTGGGGAACTTGATAAATCTAAAGGAAAGAATGTGGTGTTAGAAAATAAAATAGAAATTGATGAGAAGTTATCCATATGTGTAAACATTAAAATATAGAAGACTGAGGTTGAAATAGTTATTCAAACAAATAAGAATAATGGAATAAAGCTGATCACAAAATCAATGTGACTCAAAACAAAAAATATGATTCTAAAGAAATATTCCCAAGCTAAGATTGTATGAAACAAATGGCCTAGATTGAGAGTATTATCTCAGTTTAAATTTTATTTTTGAGAAACCAAGAGGTCACTCCTTACTACCTATTATTTTAGGTGTTGAAATAATAACGCATGGAATTGAAAGATATTTTTGAGGCTATCACTTCTAGATATCATGATGAGATTGTACTTCAAGGAGTCTACTATCTTCCATGAAATGTAAGAATGGTGTGTATCCCATAAAGGGGGAGGAAGTTTGAGAATGAATAATAAAACCATAGAATATATTAAAATTTAAAGTTCATTGTATGAAATTCATTATTTCATCCCATATTATTAATTATATTATCTTATAAAATGAGGTGGAGAGCATGGTTGATGAAAAAACAAGACAAGGGAGGAGCTATATCTTTTTCACCTGAACTTTCTGATGTATTTTTTTTTGTATATGCTCGATTTAAAATTTCATTGAAAAATATGATTATTTTCAACCCCGTGGATGGGAATTGATATATTCTAATAATGATTTCATATAAATGTTATTTTATATTTATCTTATACATCTTTCGTTGTATCAATCGTTTTTTATACACTGGGTTATAGTTGATTAAATAATGAATCTTTTCTAATAAAATAATTTTAGATCATCCCTCTCTAAGAAGTGAATAAGAAATTTTCATAAAATGAAGAATAATATATTTTCAGAAGAAAAATGAGATGATAAGACCCCCTATTACACTTTTTATAAGATTTTAAATATGGGTGAGAAAGTTTGAGCATATAAATATTGACTTTTATATATTTGAATATATGTTGACCAAAAAATAAAATGGGGAGATTTTTGGGACCAGTGTTGATTTTTTTCAATGATGTGTCAATATGTGTTTGGTGAGTTTGGATTCAATGTTTATTCTGGGAAAATTTTATATACTCACTTGATGGCATTGGATTTCATGCTTGAACAAGTTTTCATGTTCAATTTGATGATGTTTTACTCATATTAATGAAAAATACTTGTTTCAAAGAGGACACATTGTTAATTACAATGTTGGAGAAGAAGAATAATTAGAAGAAGGCCATGATATGTTTTATTATTTTATGAGGAATTAAAATAATGCTATTTAGAATTTAATTATATTTTATATTTAGAATCAATGAGAAGGAATATAAAATGAAGAAGGGTTTGAGTTTCATCATGGGATATATTTCTATACTTAGATGTTTCTATGTATGACTTATAATTATGGAGTTACTAAAATAATAAGAACCAACCGAAATCCTGTGTAATTTCTTGTATTTTTCCATTTAATATATTTTTTTAAAAATATATGGAATTATTTCGAGACCAGGCGCAAAAACGGCACATCATTCTGAGGCCCGGTGAGCCTGGAACGGTGGTTTGCACTTTTTATGTTAACTGAGTCGGCACTTGTGCGTGGTTGTGGCAGTTTCCAAAAAGGTGCCCAGATTAAAAATCTTAGGGAACCATTGCATCCAGAATGATGAATTTACTTAATAATGAGTCTAACCTCGACTGAAACAGGTCGAGGGAAAAAGTTTATTTTCGTACGTTTTAGTAAAATAAAAAAAAAATTGTTAAATGTTTATTTTTTCTATGGAAACATCTGCTATAGTGCAGTGATGGGACATCTGTTTCCTTATTTAATGATGTGTCATAATGACTCATGAATGGAAAGATGAATTCATTAATAACAAATCGTATCTTAAATGCCAATCATGTTTCCCTTTTTAATGGGTTAAGTGATTGGTGGTCATTGACGAAATTTTGGGAGAAATTACTGGAGGATCCGCAGAGCGTTGGAGCAAACCCTCAATAGCGAACGATGACAGATCAGAGTTGAGAATAATTGCACCAATGACGTTGAAGGATCTCAAAGACAGCGGCATCATGACACTTTCATCAGTGATTGATCACATTTGAGGTAGGGGTTTGTTATTTAATTTCCTATTTCCCCGTTCTTGATTTAAAACGACGAATGCGGATCAACCATGAACAAGTTGATCCGCGGATTCATACGTTCTTATGGGAGGGATTTTTCTTTGTGATGATCTCGGGGATTTGATCCATGTTTTGTTTTATTGTTTGATCATGATCTGTTTAAGCCTACTGAAGGGAGCGGATCAACGCCATGAAGAACGACGGTGGAGGTTCCTTCCTCGTGTTGTTTTATTGGATTTTATTCCCCCTTTCTCTTTTCTCGCGCGTTCTTTGTGGGGCGACGAACAACGGATTGTTGTGCATCGGTTCTGTGGCACAACGATCCCAAATCGAAGTTTCGGCACCCCAATGACCTTACAAAGGTGCGACGATAATGGCGGACGACGAATCGGACCAAATTGGGAAGGACCGTTATTCAAGCATTCTTCATGAGAGAAGATCAAAACATGTTTTCAAAGCCAATCTAAGGCCCTAAAACACCAGAAGAGGCTTCGTGGTGTCAGGGTGACCAAATACTGAAGATTTTTTGGTGATCAAACGGTCGGACCAATGATCGGAAGTACTCGGTAGGCGCGTTGGTGAGGAGCGTCATTCCTAGAAATTTCTAGAATACACGAAATGTACTTCTGAGGAACACGCATTGTAGTACTGATGGCAGTGGCATGGGTTTGGGGGTCAGAGAGGACTCACACGATGCGTGAACCTGGTTACACGGCATGTCATAACTTCCCCGAAGCTCGATGTGTATTTTGGGAAATACACAGACACGGGATGATCTACACGGCTTCAGGAGACACGGCGTGTACAGCATGGAAGAGGCGGCTACACGGAACTCAGCATGTATCCAGGGGGTACACGGACAAGTGTTGTGGTACACGGGTTGATGACTGTGTACGTACCCATGGTCAGTATAAGGCCCCGACCTTAAACCTTACTTAATATTGAATTAAATGAATAATTCACGTTGAGGATCTTTTTAGGTTTAGAGTTTTAGAGAATTAGAACATAACTATTACATCTCAAAATATTACAAAGTATTCACTTCTACTAAGTTTCCATAATAAAAAAAAACTCTTAAAAGAAACATGTCTAGTTCCATGTTTTATATAGCATGACATTCCCTTGATTCCATCCTTGACCTTATTCCACATTAAGTCCTGTGAAAAAAATTTCAAAAAAACTTGGGGTGAGCATAAAAAGCTCAGTAAGGGATACAAAAAGAATGAAAACTGTTAGTTTTTCAAACATCAAGTAAACCATGTATACTATATCAAAGTAATACCTTCACCTTCATGAAGTAGTAAAAAAAATCTTCACTGAATAAAGTATCATTACTTACCTTTTTGTAACCAAAGGATTACCATAAAACCCATATAAAGAACACATAGAATATATAAAGGTAACTTGGGACATAAACATACTTAAGTGGAATAACCATACGGTTGACTTCCACACATATCACTTAATGGAATAGACATACGGCCAATTTCCATACATACTTAATGGAATAGCCATACGGCCGACTTCCATACCCAATGCATTGGAGGTTATAACGTAACCACCCGTCCTGGTATTCACGGCACCACCCGTCATATGGTTTATAACGTAACCACCCGTTAAAATGTCCAAGTACCAGTATAAAATCATAAAACATAAAACCAATATAAAGGAAAGATAAAATTTCCACATTTCAATCACAATATATCATAAATATATTAACATAATAGAATCCTTTATCAAAACCATTTTTAATACCAAAATACATAATAGAGTATATGTTATTTATTTTATTTTAAAAACATTACGGATTGTTGAGGAAGCCAAAGACCAAATAATACTCGCGGCGGCGGAAAAGGTCATTGTCACGGCATACGTTAAAAAAACATTCCTTTTTGTCGTTTAGTAAAACGCTTCGTAGAAAAATATTCCTTTTGTATAAAAGTCAAAGTCAAAGTAGTTTATACACTGTATAAAATAAATTTGTGTATAAAATGAAATATGCCTCAATGAAAGGAGATTGAGACAAAGTCCCTTACCTTGGGTCCGACATGACTCGATCGTTCTTTAACGTCCTGAATAATAAACTTGAGTTAATTTATACTTGATTAAGAACCTTTTTAAAGTTCATTATTCCTTTTATATCACTTATTGCGATGTTATAAACATTATGTAACCATTTAAGTTAATGATGTTTGTTTTGTCAATATTTGGTTCTTAAGTCGAATGTTGACTTATTACAATTACATGTTGTTCATGTCGTCAAAAGTTCTTTATATCCAGAATGAAATTCCCGATTTGGATATAATATGTATCATATATATCCATCATATACATGTATTTATAATATTACATAATCATTTAGAGGTAAGAAATGAAATGCACTGTTCATGGAGACGGTAAGCCGTACGTACGCATGAACGCTACTTTCATTTCTTTGTCATATTAGTGGAATTAAAACTAAATGAAAGGTATGTATATTTTAATTACAGAATTATATTCATCATTTAGATATATCATTAATTATATATATACATTATATACATGTAATTTTAATAGTACATTACATTTGGGGATAAGAAATGAAATGCACCGTTCATGGAGACGGTAAGCCGTACGTACGCATGAACGCTACTTTCATTTCTCTCTCATACTTTAATGGAAAGAAATAATAATGATATAAAGGTATATTATAATTATATTATAAAATCATATATAATAACTTTAAATCCATCCTTTACACATCCCACATATGGTATTAACGAATCACATCACTTTGAGGGGGTGGTAGTCCGCACTTCCTTAAATGAAGATATCGTGTTTACCCATAATGGAAACCATAATGGTATGCCAAAAATGAAAAATACAGAAGCTTAAAGAAAACATAAACATATTATATATCATATATAAAAATATTGACATCATAATGTCCACCTTTGAAGGTGTTAAATGAGTATTGAACAATCATCATTTCGGGAGGAAGAATTTTGCCATCCACAGAAACTGTATGTTCTTTAACCATTTGATGTAGTTGTGTGAGAGTGTAGCTCAAATAAATATTATAACAACATCCTAGTATATTGAAGATATTGGTGTTGTTAAAAAATAAGTAAATAAAAAGAGTTTAGAGGGTTGGAGAAGCAAAATAAAACAAATGAACAAGAGAGAATGAATTACCTTTAAAAGTGTAACTCCCTTTTGATTTGAGACTAAAGGCTTCCTTTGAAAGGATTCTGCCCAAAGGGAATCCTCTCGGATGAGCAGAGGGATGTTTAGAGAGTAATTGGTCAGGGGTTGGCCGAGCCAAAGGCTTGAGAAGTGTGTGAAATAGGGTAGAGTTGGGGGCCTTTTATAAGAGGAGAGGAGGGGCACTTTTGGAAAGTAAAGAAATATTACTTTATTTGAAAATGTGTTTCGGTTTTAAAAGGTCCCACATTGATATAATTCGTGGATAAGGTGATAAGGGTTTGAAATCCACTCATCCAATTGGTTTTGGACATGTGTAGGTTTTATATTTTTATTATCTTTCCATTTTATTTAAATCGTCAAATAATGATGTCATCGCTTCATCATTATTATGTCATATATAATTTAATTTATTTAATGTCTAAAAATTATCAAACAAATACTATGATGTTGGAAATCTTTTTAGCTTTCCAATGACTATTTATAATCAAAATTTGGACTTGTATAACCCCACTCAAAAATTATTTTAGTAAAACAATTTATGTTAGTGTCATTTTCACTTTAATATTAAATAAAAATATATTAATGTCATTTTCCAACTAAAGTGGCCCCATGGGGTCCCCAAGTTGTCCCATGGCTTTTCTTGGTCGTCCCTGACTCACCCAATAGGTGTAGGACAAGTTTCATGGTGTTTTCACATTCTTATAATACCATTTTTACCCTAAACTACACTAATTACCTCCAATCGCGATTAATGAAAAAAAGTTACTATTCACCAAAAAATTATTTTAATCTCATTGAACCACATTTTACTTCTTAATGAAAACCATGTATGTCGGATTTTCAAAATTCAATACACATTAGTGGTAAACTTTCATTTAACTGAAAAATCAGTTTGCTTGATTACCACTTAGTGGTTTCACTATTCATCAAAAATTGAAGTTTTTCAAAAAATTACCAAAAATTCACCCTAAGCTATATTTGATATTCCGAATTCAAAAATGAAGTCCATTTTACAAAATTCAAAACATATAAGTCAAATTAATTAATTTAATAATTAATTCCCGCTGTCATGACAAATAGCGTGTTTTTGTGAAACAATAAGTATCAAAAGATTGACACCAGTTTAAGTCCAATTTCAAAGTGAAATTGATTCCAATGACCACCATTGGATTAACTGGTAAAAAATATTTTCTAATTTTCACTTTAAAACCAATTAAAATAATAATCTAATCATATAAATAAATTAGATTAAAAAGAGGTTTTGAATTAAAATACAACATTTTACACTATTCATAAAAAAAATGAACTTTATCAGAAAGGTACCAAAAATTTACACAAAGTAAATTTTGATGTCCCGATTCTAAAGATGAGTTATATTTGGTCCAAAATAAAGTATAAGAGTGATAAAAACTATATTTAATGACGGTTCACCATTAAAAGGTGATAAGTGAACCTTTAGTGAAAATTAGAGTATATATGCCCGTAAAATTGAACTCTTTCCGTATTTTAAGCTTTTATCTTTTATTGGGTAAATGTATAAACATTTAAAAACATATCTAATCATATTTTAGTTATTTCTATCCATTCCCGCCAGTACAACGGCTACTTGTTAACTAACATTTAAAATAATATTATTTTATTACTAGTGTGCTACGTAAGTTTCAAAGAAACTCATCGTTGCGTATCGGGTACGCTATCGAACATAGCAACCCCTTTAAAATAAAATTAATATTTAATTCGTAAATATTAATAAATATGAAAATTCTTTATTCTTTATTTACCTGGGATGTTACATCCTTCCCCCCTTTTGGGAATTGCGTCCTCGCAATTTTATTCACTTATCAAAATAAGTGGGGGTATTTATCCCTCATAGCATTTTCAGATTCCCACGTTGCCTCTTCAATCACATGGTTTTTCCACAAAACCTTTACCTGATGAATCACCTTATTCCGTAACACTTGCTCCCTGTGGTCAAGAATCTGGACCGGTTGTTCCTCATAAGATAGGTTATCTTCCAGCTAAACTACCTCTGGACTCAAAACATGAGATGGATCTGGCATATACTTTATCAACATTGAAACATGAAAAACATTGTGTACCTGAGATAAACTCGGAGGTAAAGCCACCCGGTATGCAACTGATCCAACTCTCTCCAGAATTTCATATGGTCCAATAAACCTTGGACTCAGCTTTCCTTTCTTACCAAATCTCATGACACTTTTCCGATGAGAAACCTTGAGAAAAACATGATCACCTACCTCGAAAGATAGATCCTTCCTACGGTTATCCGCATAACTCTTCTGCCTGCTCTGAGCTGTTCTCATGTGCTTCTGAATCAACTGAACTTTTTCTGCCATCTCTTCTACCAATTCTGGTCCCATCAGCTTCCTTTCACCCACTCCAGCCCAAAATGCTGGAGTTTGACACCGCATCCCATATAATGCCTCAAATGGTTCCATCTGTATACTGGAATGAAAACCGTTATTATAAGAAAACTCAACCAAAGAAAGATGTTGGTCCCAAATTCCCTGATAATCCATAGAATAGGCTCGTAGCATATCCTCCAATGTCTGGATTGTTCGTTCTGACTGCCCATCTGATTGAGGATGAAAAGCTGTACTAAAATTTAATTCAGTACCCAACGACTTCTGAAGTCCTTTCCAAAAGATAGAAGTAAACCTGGGATCACGATTCGATACAATGGAGAGAGGAACTCCATGTAACCTAACTATCTCTTTAAGATACAAACGGGAATGTTGATCAAGAGAGAATGTATCTCGTATAGCAAGGAAATGAGCAGATTTGGTCAAGCGATCAACAATAACCCAGATTGCATTATTACCTCGAGATGTCTTCGGTAATCCAACAACAAAGTCCATGGATATTTTTTCCCATTTCCACTCTGGCACTGGTAAAGCCTGAAGCATCCCTTTCGGTAACTGCTGCTCTGCTTTAACCTGTTGACATGTCAAACACTTCACAGTAAAATCAGCAATGTCTCTTTTCATTCCATCCCACCAGTAATACTTCCGCAGATCTCTGTACATCTTAGTACTTCCAGGATGAACTGAAAACAGGGAACTATGAGCCTCACATAACAACTCATTCTTCAACTGTGAATCACAAGGCACACATAACCTCTTCACAAACCTCAAAACACAAACACAAACTTATCCAAGAACTCATGGAAAATTTTATTCATAAGGTCCATGAATACAGCAGGTGCATTGGTTAACCCAAAAGGCATAACTACAAATTCATAATGGCCATATCTAGTACGGAACGCAGTATTCAGAATGTCTGCTTATTTTACTTTCAACTGATGGTACCCCGACCTCAAGTCAATATTCAAAAAAATATTGAGCTCCCTGGAGCTGATACCACTTCATTCGATGGCCCAACATCTGCTGAAGTTGTTGCAAATGATTTTACCACCCCTTTCTGCTTGTAGTCTAGCTGCATTCCCCCAGTTTAGTTCTTCGTTGGACACTCATTTGCATAATGACCCATTTCATTACACTTAAAACATCTTACCATTGGCTTTTCATTTCCTGCTTGATCATCTTCCTTACAGTTACGATCAATATGAACAGACTTACCACACTGAAAGCACTTACCAGACTTGGATAAACATTCTCCAGGATGCATTTTACCACACTTCTCACAGGATGGATATTTGGTTTTCTTACCTCCTTGCTTCTTTGATGAATTCTTCCCCTTTTCCTGCCAACTAGATCTCTTATTCTGTTGTTTGTCATAGAACACCTGATCATCGGCAAACTCCATTTCCACCTTCTCCGTACATCGAACAAGTTTTTCATAACTTTTTAACTCACGAGAAGCTAAAGCCCTTCGATACTTTGGCTTTAACCCTGAGTAAAAACGGTTTATTTTACTATCAAGATCTCGTATGAAGTTTGGAGCATACCTTGCCAATCGAGTGAACTTTTCTTCATAAGTAGCCACTGAATCATCCTCCTGCCTCAATTCTAGGAACTTTTTTTCCATCCTAAGACGAACCACCATAGGAAAATATTTCTCAAGAAACATACCTTTGAATTCGTCCCAGTGAAGATCCTCAATCTCATCACTATCCCTTATATTTTTCACCATCGACCACCACTGATCAGCTTCACCTTCAAAACGGTAAACAGCAAGACTAACCTTTTGATGTTATGAACACCCCATGACATCAAAAATCTTCTCTAGTGCTTTAATCCACCCTTCTGCTTACACAGGGTCAGATGATCCTCTGAATGATGGGGGATGTTGCCTCATGAAATGTTCCACCACTGACATGTTCCTCTGCGGTTGATCTGGCTGATCTCGTGCATGGATACCTCCACCATTTATAGCCTGAGTCAACTGTTCCATCACTGCATCAAACTGTTAAGTTCTGATTCCGACCATCTCAGGTTGCTGATTTGGAAGGTTATCTTCCTCCTGATGTCGTCCCAACATAGTTGCTTTGTTTCCTCTGCGGAAAACCATTCTGAACACAGAAATATCTTAGGCGAAGCAACATGGTAATCCGTAAATGCTATATCATTTCAATCATGTTATAATTTAACACTTTTCTACCTCCTAAAGTTGTCTAAACTGACCTCTGATACCAACTATAAGGCCCCGACCTTAAACCTTACTTAATATTGAATTAAATGAATAATTCACGTTGAGGATCTTTTCAGTTTTAGAGTTTTAGAGAATTAGAACATAACTATTACATCTCAAAAGATTACAAAGTAGTCACTTCTACTAAGTTTCCATAATAAAAAAACTCTTAAAAGAAACTTGTCTAGTTCCATGTTTTATATAGCATGAAATTCCCTTGATTCCATCCTTGACCTTATTCCACATTAAGTCCTGTGAAAAACATTTCAAAAAAACTTGGGGTGAGCATAAAAAGCTCAGTAAGGGATACAAAAAGAATGAAAACTGTTAGTTTTTCAAACATCAAGTAAACCATGTATACTATATCAAAGTAATACCTTCACCTTCATGAAGTAGTAAAAAAAATCTTCACTGAATAAAGTATCATTACTTACCTTTTTGTAACCAAAGGATTACCATAAAACCCATATAAAGAACACATAGAATATAAAAAGGTAACTTGGGACATAAACATACTCAAGTGGAATAACCATACGGTTGACTTCCACACATATCACTTAATGGAATAGCCATACAGCCAATTTCCATACATACTTAATGGAATAGCCATACGGCCGACTTCCATACCCAATGCATTGGAGGTTATAACGTAACCACCCGTCCTTGTATTCACGTCACCACCCGTCATATGGTTTATAACGTAACCACCCGTTAAAATGTCCAAGTACCAGTATAAAATCATAAAACATAAAACCAATATAAAGGAAAGATAACATTTCCACATTTCAATCACAATATATCATAAATATATTAACATAATAGAATCCTTTATCAAAACCATTTTTAATACCAAAATACATAATAGAGTATATGGTATTTATTTTATTTTAAAAACATTACGGCTTGTTGAGGAAGCCAAAGACCAAATAATACTCGCGGCGGCGGAAAAGGTCATTGTCACCGCGTACGTTAAAAAAACATTCCTTTTTGTCGTTTAGTAAAACGCTTCATAGAAAAAGATTCCTTTTGTATAAAAGTCAAAGTCAAAGTAGTTTATACACCGTATAAAATAAAGTTGTGTATAAAATGAAATATGCCTCAATGAAAGGAGATTGAGACGAAGTCCCTTACCTTGGGTCCGACTTGACTCGATCGTTCTTTAACATCCTGAATAATAAACTTGAGTTAATTTATACTTGATTAAGAACCTTTTTAAAGTTCATTAATCATTTTATATCACTTATTTCCATGTTATAAACATTATGTAACCATTTAAGTTAATGATGTTTGTTTTGTCAATATTTGGTTCTTAAGTCGAAAGTTGACTTCTTACAATTACATGTTGTTCATGTGGTCAAAAGTTCTTTATATCCAGAATGAAATTCCCGATTTGGATATAATATGTATCATATATATCCATCATATACATGTATTTATAATATTACATAATCATTTAGAGGTAAGAAATGAAATGCATCGTTCATGGAGATGGTAATCCGTACGTACGCATGAACGCTACTTTCATTTCTTTGTCATATTAGTGGAATTAAAACTAAATGAGAGGTATGTATATTTTAATTCCAGAATTATATTCATCATTTAGATATATCATTAATTATATATATACATTATATACATGTAATTTTAATAGTACATTACATTTGGGGATAAGAAATGAAATGCACCGTTCATGGAGACGGTAAGCCGTACGTACGCATGAACGCTACTTTCATTTATATCTCATACTTTAATGGAATGAAATAATAATTATATAGAGGTATATTATAATTATAGTATAACATCATATATAATAACTTTAAATCCATCCTTTACACGTCCCACATATGGTATTAACGAATCACATCACTTTGAGGGGGCGGTAGTCCGCACTTCCTTAAATGAAGATATCGTGTTTACCCATAATGGAAACCATAAAGGTATGCCAAAAATGAAAAATACAGAATCTTAAAGAAAACATAAACATATTATATATCATATATAAAAATAGTTACATCATAATGGTCACCTTTGAAGGTGTTAAATGAGTATTGAACAATCATCGTTTCGGGAGGCAGAATTTCGCCATCCACGGAAACCGTATGTTCTTTAACCATTTGATGTAGTTGTGTGAGAGTGTAGCTCAAATAAATATTATAAAAACATCCTAGTATATTGAAGATACTGGTGTTGTTACAAAAGAAGTAAATAAAAAGATTTTAGAGGGTTGGAGAATCAAAATAAAACAAATGAACAAGAGAGAATGAAATACCTTTAAAAGTGTAACTCCCTTTTGATTTGAGACTAAAGGCTTCCTTTGAAAGGCTTCTGCCCAAAGGGAATCCTCTAGGATGAGGAGAGGGATGTGGAGAGAGTAATTGGGCAGGGGTTGGCCGAGCCAAAGGCTTGAGAAGTGTGTGAAATGGGGTAGAGGTGGGGGCCTTTTATAAGAGGAGAGGAGGGGCACTTTTGGAAAGTAAAGAAATATTACATTATTTGGAAATGTGTTTCGGTTTTAAAAGGTCCCACATTGATATAATTCGTGGATAAGGTGATAAGGGTTCTAAATACACTCATCCAATTGGTTTTGGACATGTGTAGTTTTTAGATTTTTCATTATCTTTCCATTTTATTTAAATCGTCAAATAATGATGTCATCGCTGCATCATTATTATGTCATATATAATTTAATTTATTTAATGTCTAAAAATTATAAAACAACTACTATGATGTAGGAAATCTTTTTATCTTTCCAATGACTATTTATAATCAAAATTTGGACTTGTATAACCCCACTCAAAAATTATTTTAGTAAAACAATTTATGTTAGTGTCATTTTCACTTTAACATTAAATAAAAATATATTAATGTCATTTTCCAACTAAAGTGGCTCCATGGGGTCCCCAAGTTGGCCCATGGCTTGTCTTGGTCGGCCCTGACTCACCCAATAGGTGTAGGACAAGTGTCATGGTTTTTTCACATTCTTATAATACCATTTTTACCTTAAACTACACTAATTACCTCTAATCGCGATTAATGAAAAAAAGTTACTATTCACCAAAAAATTATTTTAATCTCATTGAACCACATTTTACTTCTTAATGACAACCATGTATGTCGGATTTTCAAAATTCAATACACATTAGTGGTAAACTTTCATTTCACTGAAAAATCAGTTTGCTTGATTACCACTTAGTGGTTTCACTATTCATCAAAAATTGAAGTTTCTCAGAAAATTACCAAAAATTCACCCTAAGCTATATTTGATATTCCAAATTCAAAAATGAAGTCCATTTTACAAAATTCAAAACATATAAGTCAAATTAATTAATTTAATAATTAATTCTCGTTGTCATGACAAATAGCGTGTTTTTGTGAAACAATAAGTATCAAAAGATTGACACCAGTTTAAGTCCAATTTCAAAGTGAAATTGATTCCAATGACCACCATTGGATTAACTGGTAGAAAATATTTTCTAATTTTCACTTTAAAACCAATTAAAATAATAATCTAATCATATAAATAAATTAGATTAAAAAGAGGTTTTGAATTAAAATACAACATTTTACACTATTCATAAAAAAATGAACTTTATCAGAAAGGTACCAAAAATTTACACAAAGTAAATTTTGATGTCCCGATTCTAAAGAAGAGTTATATTTGGTCCAAAATAAAGTATAAGAGTGATCAAAACTATATTTAATGACGGTTCACCATTAAAAGGTGATAAGTGAACCTTTAGTGAAAATTAGAGTATATATGCCCGTAAAATTGAACTCTTTCCGTATTTTAAGCTTTTATCTTTTATTGGGTAAATTTATAAACATTTAAAAACATATCTAATCATATTTTAGTTATTTCTATCCATTCCCGCCAGTACAACAGCTACTTGTTAACTAACATTTAAAATAATATTATTTTATTACTAGTGTGCTACGTAAGTTTCAAAGAAACTCATCGTTGCGTATCGGGTACGCTATCGAACATAGAAATCCCTTTAAAATAAAATTAATATTTAATTCGTAAATATTAATAAATATGAAAATTATTTATTCTTTATTTACCTGGGATGTTACAGTCAGTGACAAGGGGCCAACCCTAGTCACTCAGACACAACATGTACATCGTACTACACGCCGTGTACCCAGTTTTTCTACACGACCCGCATTACGACATGGGCCGTTGTACGGGGGCAGTACCCGGGGTTAGACAACACGGCGTGTAACGTTTCTACACGCTATGTAGTTTTTTGGAAAATGGTATGGTCCTCTTGTTCACTGTATCTTGAAAATATTTTGTTTGGGTTAGTCCCCCTTCTTCTCGTTCCCCTGAAGTTCAGGCATCATTTCCTCACACAAGAGTATGATCCCTTTAGCATGACTTTCTGTGATAGAGTCAGGCATCCATTCGAGAGGCCTGGATTGATATCTTCTATCCATTCCTGACCCTAGGTAGTGTCAGGCATCAACGTAACCAACTCTACCGGGCATTGATCTTCTACCGAGCTGGTGTATCGCCTAACTGGTGAATCCGGATGAGTTGCAGTATCCGCCATGGCCCTAGCAGTGATCCTCATTTGTGTATCGTGATCTTTCCAACTCATGAGTGTGTCTCCCGTAATTAGTGCTTATATCTATCAGAAATCATCCCACATAAGAGTGTGTCTCCCGTAATGAGTGTGACTACCTCTCGTGACAGTTCCAGACGAACGATACTTCTCGGATGGATGTCATTAGAGCTGTAAGACTCATGGAGTGTGTTCTCCAGGGACAAGTGCTTCACGGAATCTTCGAACTGAATCCCAAACTAGGGTATGTGGTTGTGCGACATGACTCTAGACTACGGGTCTGGAATTTGAGTATATCTGATTTTTTCTATATGTTCTGTAGAAATACACTGTGCATAACTGACTGTACCATTACTTTTTGTACTGTTTTGTGTTTTCCGGGGTCCTCTACTGAGTATTGTTATACACACCCATACCCAGGCTTTGCATGCACGTATGGTGTCTTGAGAAGATGAGCAGCCTTTTGACCGAGTCCAGGGTATAACAGGACAGGACTGAGCTTTTTGAGTTCCCTACAGGAAGGGGCGTTCCTATGGCTATGAGCAGCAGTCCCAGTAAATTTGTTGTTTACCTGTTGGACTTTTCAGTTTTCAGACTCTTGTTTTCAGTGGGCTTGTATTTTGGCCCTGATTATTTTTTAGTACTCTACCTTTTGTCGTACACTATTGAATGGGTTTAGTTGTATGCATGCATTTTTATTCCTTAGTGGTTTTTACATTTCTATATTGTGGGATTGGAGATCTGTGCGTGTGTACATGTACATAGGCAATGCCTCCCATGTTAGTAATATGCCTACTCAGAGCTATTCACCAGCCCCTGGCCTATTGGAGGTGGGATTGGGGAGTCACAGCGTGGGCCCCACTCAGATGGGTCGTGAAAAAGTGGTATTAGAGGTGGTCGGTTCTACCTTAGGACCAAGAGTCTGTGAGTTTGGTTTAGGGAAATAGTGTTAAGTGTTTTGGGTTAGGCTTTAAGGCCAGAGACTCTAGTGTTGGTGTTGCAGCTGACGTATCCATACACCAAGACTCTGATAACCTACTTTTTGACTCGGTACATGAAAACACGGGTTGCAGGGGAATAAAAGGTTCATGCATCATATAGTAATGGTTTGTGTTTTCTATGTCCTTTGTGCAGCTATCCAGATATACGCTTTGACCATGGTACATCTTGTTTCCTTACAGGATGCCTTAGCGATGCATACCTACTAGCATTTTGCATCACGATCATGAGGATGACCCCCTAAATGACAAGGCTTCGATACAGGGACCAGTTACCCAGGCGTTTCCACCAGGTGGTGCACTAGTTATACCACCACCAGAGGAGTAGCTAGTGGTACCTACAGTACCGACCGGTGAGGAGCGCAGGCTTTGCACGCTCAATGAGTTCCAGAAATAGAGACCCCTCAGGTTCTGAGGCAAGGCCGACCCTCAGGCGTCTGAGTACTAGCTTGAGGAGGTGACTAGAGTTTTCCGTCTAGTGAGGACACTAGCAGACGAGATGTTGATCCTAGGGGTAATCCTTCTTCGGGGTTCAGCGGGACGATGGTGGAGTCTGACCACACAGACTCACGACGAGGAGACTCTTTCATGGATGGAGTTTGAGTGACTCTTCAAGGGGGAGTTCTCTCTGGTTACGTTGAGAGTTGTACGCATCCAAGAGCTTCTTCAGCTCCAGTAGGGTAGTATGACAGTAGCAGACTATTCATCGAGGTTCACCAACCTCGCGAGGTACTCGATGGTTATGGTTAGGGATCAGTACTTTAGAGCTCGGACCTTCAAGCGAGGTCTACGACGAGACATACGATCTATTTTCATACCTCTATGTATATAGACTTATGATGGAGTGGTTTAGCGGGCCTTGGTGACCGAGAGATTCTTGGCGGAGCACAGACAGCCGACGATAGTCAGCAGCAGGCAGACAGGTGCAGAGACCCCAGCGGCAGGGAGTCGATGTCAGGCATAGGGACATGGACGTGGGAAACATCATAGGAGGAACCAGGACAAGGGATCTATAGTACAGGGCTCTCAGGCTGGATCCAGTTATCCTAGGTAGAAGCGATGCTATGCATTCGAAGGTAGGGGACATCTCGCTAGAGATTGCCCGACCCATTGAGCTACTAATAGGGAAGCGGTGGACAGACCACCGAGGCAGAGGCGGAGAATGGAACAGGTAGACCCACCAGGCGGTGAACATGGTAGAGGAGTAGGGAGATCTGCAGGTGGTGGCAGATGCTTCGACTTACTTCCACCACCACCCCCAGGAGGTTCGCACCAGGCTCAGGGAGCTGGGGCACAGGGGCGGGGACAGATGCATGTGGTCGAGGCATACGACCCAGGGACTCCACGGATGATTCGAGGTATAATCAGTGTCTTCTCTACCTTAGCTATTGTGCTTATAGACACGGGTTCCAATCATTCTTTCATAGCCACATGTCTTGCATGAAACCTTGAGATTCTGTTAGAATTTTTGACTCGATCATTACGTCTAGAGACACCTACAGGAGAAGACTCGACGATCACACACTTTTGCAGACAATGTGATCTTAACCTTGGAGGCAAGAGTTTCGGTTGGAACATCTTGGTGGTAGTGTTGAGGCCTTACAACGTCATTCTTGGTATGGATTGGTTATCTATGCTCCATGTCCAGATTGACTGTTTTAGGCGAAGAGTGTGGTGTGTCCGCCATGTTGGAACGTGGTTTTCCTTTGTCAGAGAAAAGGAAACTTAGGTAGCACAGAATGGACTTATGCACAGGATGGTGCAGCCAATCACTCATGAGTTGGATAGCCTTTCCCTTGAAGCAGTGGATGTTGTGAGCTCCTAGTTCCCAGTAGTAGTGGCGGAGTACGAGGACGTCTTTCCTGAAGATGTTTCAGGATTACCTCCCCACCGGGAGATCGACTTCTGCATCGAATTACACCCTAGGACAGAACCGATTTCCTTATCAGCAAATCGAATGGCTCCCGCAGAGCTTCGCGAGCTGAGGGTGTAGATGGAGGATTTTCAGAGCAAGTGTTTAGTGAGACCCACCATCTCACCCTGGGCGGACCCAGTCTTGTTTGCCAAGAAGGCAGACGGGAGTCTGAGGTTGTGCGTTGATTACTGATGCCTGAACCAGGTGACGATGAAGAAAAAGTATCCACTGCCAAGAATCGATGACCTATTTGATCAGCTAAGAGGGGAACAATGGTTCTCTAAGGTTGACCATCGATCCAGCTATCACTAGCTACGATTTCGGGTTGATGATATACTAAAAATGGCTTTCGGATGCCGCTACGGTCACTATGAGTACTCGGTGATGCCTTTTGGCATGATGAATGCCCCCGCAGTGTTCATGGGATTGATGAACCGGATCTTCCAGCCATACATGGACCATTTCATAGTGGTATTAATCGATGAAATTCTTGTGTACTCGGCGTCAGATGAGGAGCACGCAAGACACTTGCGGATGGTTCTGGACGTACTCTGGGAGCACCAGCTTTATGGGAAGCTCTTGAAGTGCTAGTTCTGGATTCAGGAGGTCCACGTTTTGGGACATGTCATCTCAGTAGATGGAGTAGCTGTGGACCCAGCCAAGGTGGAGGCTGTGTTAGCATGGGAGCCACCTCGGAGCGTGATGGAGGTGAGGAGCTTCCTTGGGTTGGAAGGATATTACCGGAGATTCATTCCTGATTTCTCTCAGATATTAGCACCAATGATAGCCTTGATCAGGAAGGGCCAACCCTTCATATGGAGGGAGAAGTTCCAGAAATATTTTGAGCAGCTCAGACAGAGTTTGACGAGTGCCCCAATCTTCATATCGCCTGAGAAGGGTGTCAAGTACATAGTTTTATGTGATGCTCAGGGACTGGGCTCGGCTGTGTCCTGATGCAGCAGCATACGGTGATTGGCTATGGTTCGTGCCAACTTAGGCCACATGAGCAGAACTATGGGACCCATGATATCAAGTTGGAAGTGGTGGTCTTTGCATTGAATATGTGGTGACAGTACCTGATGGGCGAGTGTTTTATCGTCTACTCTGACCACAAGAGCCTTAGGTACATCTTTTCGCAGAAAGATTTGAATCTGTGACAGAGATGATGGCTAGAGTTCCTCCAGGACTATGATTTCGAGATCATCTATACTCTTGGAATGGGGAACATGGTGGTAGATTCTCTTAGCCGAAAGTCGAGCTCACAACTGTTGAGTGAGGTGACACAGCAGTTAGCCGCATTGCAGTTATCCTTTGTGGATGGAGAGGATACGACTTACCAACATTAGATGGTTATCACCCCTAAACTCTTACAGCAATTTAGGGAGGCCCATCTTGTGAATGTCGACTGTGTGTCATTACGTGCTCATTTATCCACAATACATGCTCATGATGGATATTCAAAAGGTGGGGATCACATACTTCTTTTCAGAGGACGCACTGTTGTACCAGTGGCGTTACAGGAGGAGGTCCTGAGGGAGTTTCATACATCCCCTTTGGCGGTACATCCTGGGGTTGCAAAGATGTACCAGGATCTCTGAAGATAGTTCTGGTGGTCATGCATGAAGAAAGCAGTAGTGGAGTTCGTTTCTGGATGCCTCACTTGCCAACGGGTGAAGGCTGAGCACCAGGTTCCTGCGGGATTAGCTCCCCCCTGGATGTTCCAGAGTGGAAGTGGGATGGAATATCGATGGACTTTGTGAAAATCTTACCAAGGACATCCAAGGGGCATGATTCCATCTGGGTGATCATTGACCGACTCACCAAGTCAGCCCAGTTCCTAACTATCAGGGAGTAGAGTTCCATAGAGAGCTTGAGACACCACTACATGCAGGAGATAGTTCGGCTTCATGGCATCCCCTCGATTATAGTCTCAGATCGAGACGCCTGCTTGACATCCTGATTGTAAAAGGGATTTTAGGAGGCCTTTGGGACTCAGCTACGCTTGAGAACAGCGTGCCATCCCCAGACTGATGGTCAGACAGAGAGGACCATTCAGATTATGGAGGATATGTTGCAAGCTTGTATCTTGGACTTTGGTCACAACTGGGAGGACCACCTACCATTGTTGGAGTTTGCGTACAACAACATCTACCACTCCACCATCGGTATGGCACTTTTCAAGGCCTTGTACAGGAGACCCTGCTGGTCACTGCTTTTCTGAACTGACCTCGGAGAATCAGCACTCATGGGTCCAGAATTGGTGCGAGCTACCATAGAGAAGGTGAAGAACATCCGAGAGTGGATGAAGACTACACTGAGCTGGCAGAAGTCCTATGATAATCGATGACAAAGGCCTCTGGAGTTCGAAGAGGGAGGCCACGTCTTTCTTCGGGTCTCCCCTGGACGAGGGTTATAGAGATTTGGCCGAGGCGGCAAGCTATCTTCAAGGTTCATCCGACCCTTCCAAGTATTTTTTAGAGTTGGCGAGGTGGAATACCACCTTTCTCTACCGCCAAAGTTGCATTAGGTACATGATGTCTTCCACGTGTCGCAGCTGAGAAGGTATGTGCACGACCTGTCACACATCATCGACTAGGGAAAGATAGACATCGAGGATGGACTGACCATTGCTGAGTACCCAGTGGAGATCGAGGATCAGCAGGAGATGATCCTTCGTGGGCGATCGATTCACTTGGTGCGCGTCTGGTGGCAGCACGAGAATCTTCAAGAGTGTACGTAGGAGCGGGAGGCCCAGATCCGTGCCCATTACCCTCATCTTTTTTGTTAGCCTTTGTTTTGGCTTTTTGGGGATGTAAGGCCCCAAGGTGCGGAGAATGTAATGTCCTGGATTTTTTCGTGTAGTATGTTTTAAAATATATATATATATATGGAATTATTTTGAGACTAGGCGCGAAAAAGTCACATCATTCCAGGGCTCGATGAGACCGGAACGACGGTTTTCACTTTTTAAGTTAAGTGAGTCAGCACTTGTGTGCGGTAGTGGCAGTTCCCAAACACGTGCCCGGATTAAAAATCTGAAGGAAACGTTGCGTCTGGGACGATGACTTTACTTAATAATGAGTCTAACCTCGAAAGATGCAGGTCGAGGGAAAATGATTATTTTCAGATGTTTTCAGTAAAATAAAAATAAAATAAATTGCTAAATGTTTATTTTATTTTATGGAAACATCCGCTGTAGTGCATGATGGGACAACTGTTTCCATATTTAATGATGTGTCATAATGACTCAACAGTGGAAAGATTGAGTTATTAATACCGCAGCATATCTTAAATGCTGATCATGTTTCCCTTATTAATGGGTTAAGAGATTTTTGTTCATTGATGATCTTTTGGGAGAAATCGTTGGAGGATCTGCAGAGCGCTGGAGAAAACCCTCAATGGAGAACGATGGTGGATCAAAGTTGAGAATAGTTGCGCCAAAGACGTTGAAGGATCTCGACGGTAGTGGAATCATGACACTTTTGTCAACGATCGGTCACAGTTGAGGTAGGGGTTTGTTATTTAATTTGCTCTTTCCTAGTTTTTGATTTAAAATGAAGAATTTGAATCATCCACAAACAAGTTGATCCGTGGATTCGTACGTTCTTGCGGGATGGATTTTTCTTTGGGATGATCTCGAGGATTTGATCCATGTTTTGTTTTATTGTTTGATCCTGCTCCTCTTAAGCCTACCGACGGGACCAGATCAATGCCCTGACGAACGATGGTGGAGGTTCGTTCCTCATGTTGTTTTATTGGATTTCCTTCCCCCTTTTTCTATCCTCGCACGTTCTTCGTGTACTTCACGGGGTGACAAACAATGAATTGTTGTGAATCCATTTTTCGGCGCAAAGATACCAAATCAAAGGTTCGGCACCGTAATGACCTTACAGAGGTGCGACAACAATGGCGGATGAAGAATCGAACTGAATCGTGAAGGATCATTCTTCGAGCGTTTTTCACACAGGAAAATCAAAACATGTCTTCAAAGCCAATCAGAGGCCAAAAAACACCGGAAGCGGCTTCGTGGTGTCGGGGTGACCAAAACTTGAAGGTTTTGTGGTGATCATACGACCATACCAATGATCAGAGGAGCTCGGGAGGTGTGCCGGTGAGGAGCGTCGTTCATGGAAATTTACAGAATACACGAAATTTACTTCCGAGGAACACGTCGTGTAGTACTGACGGCAGTGGCTATGGTTTGGGGGTTAGAGTGGAATGACACAGCGTGTGACCCTGGTCACACGGCGTGTCGGACCTTCCCCAAAGCTCGGCGTGTACTTTGGAAAATACACAGACACAAGATGATCTACATGGCTTCAGGCGACACGGTGTGTACAGCATTGAAGAGGCTGCTACGCGGAACTCAGCGTGTATCCAGGGGGTACATGGACACTGGTTTTAGTACATGGGTTGATGACCATGTACAACCCCATGGTCAGTGACACAGGGCCAACCCCAGTTACTCGAACACGGTGTGTACATCGTACTACACGCCGTGTGCCCATTTTTTCTACATGACTGGCCTTACGACACAGGTTGTTGTACACGGGCAGTACCAGAGGTCAGACAACACGGCGTCTGAGTTTTCTACACGTCGTGTACTTTTTGGAAATTGGCATGGTCCTCTTGTTCACCGTATCTTAGACATCTTTCGTTTGGGTTAATTCCCCTTCTTCTAATTCCCCTGAAGGTCAGGTATCATTTCCTCACACATGAGTATGATCCCTTCAGCATGACTTTCGGTGATAGAGTCAGGTATCTATCCAAGAGGCCGGAATTGAGATCCTCTATCCATCTGTAACCCTAGGTAGAGTAAGGCATCGATGTGACCCACTCTACTAGGTGTTGATCCTCTACCTAGCTGGTGTATCACCTAACTGGTCAATCCGAATGATTCACAGTATCTTCCATGGCCCTGGCAGTGATCCTCATCTGTGTATCATGATCTTTCCCACTCATGAGTGTGTCTCCCATAATGAGTGCTTCTATCAATCGAAAATCTTCCCACTCAAAATTGTGTCTCCCATATTGAGTGTGACTACCTCTCGTGATGGTTGCCGATGAACGATACTTCTTGGATGGATGTCATCAGAGCTGTAAGACTCGTGGAGTGTGTTCTCCCGGGATGAGTGCTTCGCGGAATATTTGAATTGAATCCCTAACGAGGGTATGCGGTTGGGTGACTTGACTCTAGACTACAGGTCTGGATTTTGAGTATATCTAGTTTGATCTATATGTTTTGTAGAAATATATTGTGCATAGATGATTGTACCTTTACATTGTGTGCTGTTTTTTGGTTTCTGGGGTCCTCTACTGAGTATTGTTAATCTCACCCCTGCATGGGCTTTGCCCGCACGTCTGGTGTCTTGTGCGGACGAGCAGTATTTTGACAGAGTCTAGGGCAGACCAGGACAAAGACCGATCGTTCTGAGTTCCCTATAGGTCGAGGTGTTCCTATGGCTACGAGCAGCAGTCCTAGTACCTTTGGTGTTTACAGGTCGGACTTTGCAGTTTTCAGACTCTTTTTTTGGGTGGGCTTGTATTCTGGCCCAGTTTACTTTCTAGTACTCTACCTTTCGTCGTACTCTGTTGCTTGGGTTTAGTTGTATGCATGCATTTTTATTCCTTAGTGGATTTTAAATTTCAGCATTATGCGCTTGGAGATGTGTTTGTGTGTAAAGGTATATAGGCAATGCCTCCCATGTTAGTAATATGTCTACTGGGTGCTAGTCACTAGCCCCTGGCCTATTGGAGGTAGGCTTGGGGAGTCACGGAGCGGGCCCCTCTGGGATGGGTCCTGATATCCTAGCCTAGGCTAGGCTCAACTAAGTGTACCTATGGGACCCAGAGGTGAACTACGACAAAGGGAACCAGCCCGGTCCAACCCATGGGTAGAAGTGGAGAATGGAAAGGTATAGTTACCACATAGTTTGAGAGGTATCATGTAAATGTATTATAAAGTGAAATCCCATACGGTTTATAGGTTGGGCTATAATCCCACTAGGTTGAAGCCCATAGTGTGTGATTGTGTAATGGGTGTTGATATGCCTCATCCATCTCAAATGGTTATCAAACATGCAATTATTTATAAACAACATCCCATAATAACTAAACAATAGATTTAGGACAAGCATGAATCCATGTAATTATCCTCCATCATTAACATCATGGATAGAAAAAGGGAAATTGGATTTGATTGATCTAAGCTATCTGATCATCCCAAGAGACATGATCAACTGTCTGACCATCAATAGACTAGATCATGCTTGAGGAAATCAGATATCATCTTCTTCCTTGATTATATATATATTTTAAGATCATCTAGAAGGGATGCAGTATTCGAGATTGAAATAAGATCAAACACAAAATCCACATATTTTATTCTTGCAAAGAGTTTTAGGAATGAACGATTGTTGAATGAGAATAATGTTACAATCAGCTAATAAGAGAATAAAAAATAACATGGATGTGTTAGATCTTGAAATTATAAGTATAATGCAGTATAATTTCTAGAACATGAGGATTCCTCATGTATAAAGGATTCCTTTTTTCAGTGTAACTATTTTGAGAAATGTTTAATGAGTTGGTGATATGATGATATGTCACTATTCTCATATATTTGAAGATAGCATTGATGTTTCATTAAATACTGAGAGGAGGTGGTAAAAGGAAATGACGTTTACCTATAAATACTAAGGCATGAACCTAAGAATATGTGATGTTAAATTGAGAAGATCTCATTTATAGAGAAACAGAGAACTACAAAACACAGTTTCAAGAGGAGAGGATTCTACATATCTAGTACATATGAGAAGGAGGAGAAGGATCATGTGGGACATTATTCTTGTTTCTAAACTCACTCAAAGTAATTTCAATGATAATTGTTTTGTGAATCTATTCAGATGTGTGTAATATCCTTTTTGTACCATTCTAGTTCTCATAAATAGTATGATTTACAATAAGATAGTGCACCCTTACACTTTATCCTGCAAAGAAGAAGGATATTTGTCTCACCTAGTTGTATTTTCAGGAATATCTCATGTTATAAACTTGTGAGAAGAGATACTAAATTTAATGAATCAATTGTGTGATGGTGGAGAGTTCATGTGGAAGACAATGTTTTTCATAAATATAATCTTTTATATACTTACATTCCTTAAGAGACATTGAGTTTGAGAAGTCCATGTACAAAATTACCTAATGAATAAAGTTGGTTGTGTGTTTCATGACTGTACACTTGAAGAACACTTGAGGATCCAATTCAACGTGAATGAAGTGTTCTTAAATTTAAAATTCAATAATTAGTGAATTGTGGTTGTGTAACATTATTCATTTATATAATAATACTAAATAATTTGTTTTCATCCCTTGAACACATATTACTGATACCGGGAGTTAATAAGGGGTAATAATCATCCCAAGCATAATTTTACTGAGGAAAATGGCCATTTATAGGTGATCATAATTTATTTATTAAGACCAACAGACCTGTTAGAGTATTGTGAAGATAATTGAAGATTACATGAGAAAATCATATTCAACAAGATAATGGAAAAATACCAAATATCATCCTCTAGTGGATCAAGACTTCATCAAAGGAGGATCCTTTTGGTTAGCTTTTTGAAGATTTTATGTCTTCTGGTTAGAGATACGATCCAATGGAGTCACTCAGTTGGATCAAGAGTAGAATTATTTTTATTGTATATAATATAGAATGTAATCTCTTGGTTTGATTAAGATCATTTTATCCACTTGTTTAACAGTGAAACTCTATAAGTGGTGGGAATATTTGATTTTAGTAATGAGTGGAAGTTTTTCAAAACCTTGTATATAGTGTGTGTTACTCTCTCCCTATTAATACTAATATGAACAAGGTGATATTGAGAGAAAATATTGATTGTAATGATAAACTTAACAATTTCTAAGGTTTTAATTGAAATGAAAATGAATTCGTAAAAAATAAACCATTGATTTATCCCTCCCCTCTTTGTGGTCAATCTAGCCTGGGGAACTAATGTTTTACTCATCCCGCTGATGGGTATCCATTAATAGATATATTGAATAATAATATAGATAATTATGGGTGAGATATAAATTTTATACTTTCATCTACCTTGGAAATTAAATATTAATGGGTGAAAGGAATTGGAAAGACTAAAGCAATCTGAGACAATATAAAAAATATTTAGGAATAGAATATGAAAGTGAAGAAAAAAATGTTATAGATCATGATATTGAAGTATGAAGATATTAAAATGAGTGATAATGAATCTTTTGGTATGTTATTTAAAGGTTTAATGGCATTATAAGAACCATAAGATGTTTTGGTGAGAAATTGGAATATTAAATGATTATGGAAAATATTCTAAAATTATTATTGATAATTTTGAAGCTATTGTTTAATCTAAAAAAGATATAAATATAGAAACCATCCCTCTATGTTATATAAATAATATTCTCATGGTATGTGAAATAATAATAGAATAGTATGTCAAGAAGATGGAAAATCATGACTAAAAAACTATTTCTAAACTACTAAGAATAGAAAGGTTAAGATATATTCTAAGGAAACTTTTTTGTTTCTCTAAAAATAAAGATAATTTAAGTAAATATTTTATGAATTAATTTCATTTTTTATATAAAATTAAAATAAGGAACTATGAATTATAAATTAAAGTTACTTTGGAAGAGCTTTAACTATAGATCCTCTTGATATTTCACAGAAAACTGTCCAAGACTAAAGGAAGATAAAAATAGTGATTCAGAAGATAAAATTCAAAAGACCTCTAAAGTGGAGGACAAAAAATTCAAATACCTATTAAAAATGAAATGATAAAAATTTATAAAAATATAAAAATAGAAATACCTGTTCAAATGTGTGTAATATGGTAATTGTGAAGTGGAAACTGAAAATTATAGTGATGATGGTGTAGATAAGTTTCTTATTAAAAACATGAATGATGAGAATTTTAATATTAATGAAATCAATACCCTTGAATAATATGAATGTGAATATCAAATGTATTTAATTTTAAAATATAATTCAAATAATATCTTTAAAAAATTGAAAAAAATTACAAAGGAAAAAAACAAACAATCGGGAATCAACACTATAATAAAGATACAAGTTTTTAAAAGTGATTTATGATTTTAAGTATTTAGTTGATTAATATAACAACATCAATATCAAGTTTGAAGATGGGATGAATGTGAAGTAGAAATAATGTTATCTTTCTTAATAGAAACAAGTTGAAGTAGAATAGCGAACATCATACTTTTAGAACTCAATTTCAGAAGTTAGTGAAAGCTATATGAAGTGTAAAGCTCGTAAGGATTAATAAATAACATCCTCATAGGTTACCACCAATTTATAAAATTCTTAAATTAATATTCAAGTCAAGAGGAACATGTATTGAACTATAACAAGAAAAGTTAAAAATTGTTAAATTTCTGATGAATTAGTGTTTAATGGAAAAATAACTACAACAAAATAATCTAATAATGATAAGAAGAATTATAAGGTGAGAAAGAATATGTTATGTTCCTACCAAACAATCAGTTTATAAAATTTAGCCAATGTTAATAGTCTGAATGATGATGGAAACCATGTACTCAATTTTGATATTATATATGTTATAAAGGAAAATATGCATGTTATGGATATTTTTTTAACTATGGAGGATTTGGGTATATAGAAAAAAATGGGTTTAATCATCAAAACTACAATGAATCCATGAGTTATTGGAAGTATCTTTTGAGGGGGAATCAACCCACAGAATGAAGAAAACCTAAAAAATATAGTCTAAAAATATAAAATAGTTTCCACCACTAGAATAAATATGTGAAATATGTGATGATCCTTGATATAATTCTAAATATTTTCGTGTGATGCTACCATCTCTAAAAAGTTCTTATAACCAATATCATAATCCTTATATGAAGGAGGAAAATGGAAAAGAAAATGCCTTAGCAGTTGAAACTGCCCTCAAGATAATAAAAGGAAAACGACCATTGATATTATATTGTGGGTTTTCTCTATATATAACTAGATATATGATATTTTTTTGAAATTATAGATACAATAAATAAGGGATAATGACTTTGAGAATAGACAAGTCACTCCAAATCAATGTCATTCAATCTTTTCTTATTGAAAAAAATTGAAATCTAGATGTACCTTATTTATTGATGGAATGAAACATAATATGTTTAGTGTTTTTTAGATTTATGTTAAAGAAAATGAACTATATTTCATAATATATGGATTTTTTTAAAAAGTATTGAATATAATGACTTTATAATTATATGAAAAAAACCAAGGGAAATCTATTTTGAGTTTTAAATTCAAAGGGTTCGTGTAATCTGAGCCTGACATAAGAGAATTGGTTATGTCATAAATGACATATATGTTGCAGAGAAATATGAACAAGATGAATAAAATAGAAAGTATTTATGATATTCATGAAATTAAAATAAGAATATATTTTCATTTTTTGGTATTCTATAAAGTTAATATCAAAAAATCAGTTCATATGAGGTTTGAGATACATATAACTCATCCCTTAGAGTATCTTCAATCTAACATATTTGGTCCCATGGGAATGTAAACAATAAAAAGAGATATATATTTTAATTCCATTATTGATTTACTCATATTAAATACATTATGTTTTTCAAACACAAATATAAGTCTCTCAAATAAAATTAGACTTTCTAGAGAAATGAGGAAATGGAATTTGGATATTCTGTATATAATATTTTAATTTATAATAGTATAGAAAAAAATACTGGGAATTTTAAAGGTTATATTTAATATCAAGGAATTATTCCTGAACTTATTTCACTATAAACAACACTATATAATGGGATTTTTAAAATAAATATTATAAATTTGGTTGAGATGGACAGAATTATACAGATTGAACATGATACTTCTCGTTTCGTTTAGAGACAATCTATTGGAGTAGCTATTCACATTAAAAATCATTTCTTTATAATTAATCAGATCTAATTGTTAAAAAATTACATGAATTAAATATAACATTTCATTGTAATATATCCCTAGGACCTTTTAGGTTTATATTTTTAGATAATTGGGACAAAACATAAACAAACAAAATTTATTCCTTTTTTAAATAATATATTTTTTCTAGTATAAGTTAAAAAATTAAGCTATAAGTAGTCTTAAAAATCTAACAAATAATATCTATATAAGAAAATAACAAATTTATTACATACTATTTTATCTTCATAAAAAGGTGGATGAAAACAGAAGAAAGGGGTGTTCTCAAAAGCTCAGTATAGGAAAATATATCAAAGTGCTATAAGGTTTATATCATAAACATGTGAGAATACATGAATGGGATTAATTATCTATTGAATAAGGAAAGTTAATCACTATTATTTTTCTATAATAATAATATATATAAATCTAACATCAAATAATTTTACCCTCTAATGGTATAATAAAAAAACAAACAAGATGATTAACTCCGGAGTGATGGATTATATGAAAGAAAGTGGAACAATCATAAACATTGGATTTCATAAATTTGTGAACCTTACTACCCATAAACCATATCACCCATAAAATAATGATAATTGATAAATTACCTCACACTCACCTTTTGTGAAACTATTTAATCTCTGACATGTTCAAACATAAAATTATGAGTAGCGCTACTCATCATTGCACTAACGGTTTGTGAACCAAGATACTAGATAACCGTTGGAATAACATTTAAATCTCATGAGATATATTTATTTACATAATTATTTGTAGGTATATTTAGTTCCCATCTATCTCATAATCCATACATTTGTGTTACACTTAAAAAACAATCAGCAAATCACAAAATAACCCATAAAAACAAAAATGGGTTTCATGACTTTATCAAATGGTATCTCAAAAAATAGATTCAAAAGTAAAATAAAATAATATAAATAAATTTTTTACACATATATAATACATTATAATATAACATAAAAGTTTTATCAATAAACACAACTCCAATGGAATTATATATTTTAGATACTAGGAAGAAATTGGAAGTAAAACTTTTAAAAAATGTATTTATTTAAAACCATTGTAAATTATTTTTAAAATATTTTTTAAAATAATTTCCAAAATATATTACATAACATTTCAAATTGAACTTTAAAACATTTTCTTCAATTTTAAGAATCTTGAAATAATATTTTTCTTTTATAATAAAATTTGGGTTGGAATATAAAATTTAAGATCTTGAAATTAAAATCCTTTTATATAAAAAAATTATATTTTTTTGAAAACCACATAAATTTAATAGTTTTCTAAACATTTTTAAAAAAATGGTAATCATAAATTAATGTATTAAAATAAATAAAACATTATATCTTTTAAAATAATAATGAAAACATTGGTGTAGGGGGGAATATATAATTGTAAAAGAATTGTTTATTATAAAATATAGAAATTATTCTTTGAGATATAAAACATTATATATAAAATCATCATGAAAGAAAAATGAGTTATAAAACATAATTACCCAAACAACAAGGATTTTCTATAACATAATATCATTATAGGGATTATTGGAACCAACTTTTAAGAGTAAGGTACAATAAATAAGAGTATAACTCAATGAAAGGTAATTGGGTTATCAAAACCCTTACAACGCTAGTAATATTTGAATCAAAGGTCATTGGAAGATTTAAAAAAATATAGATACATAAATCCCATTAATTTAATAATATATTATTCCAAAATAAATTATTTCACAGTATATACACCATAGAGATAATAAATTATTGTATAACATTAAAACATGTCTTAATAGAGAGAAATTGAGACAAAAATCACTTACGACTCTAGAAAGTGTCAAATAAAATCCCCCATAAAAAAGTGGGATTATAATTGAACTTTAAATACCATTATAAAAGACATATTTATGATATTATATCTTAAATAGGTAGTATTTATCCCAAATAAATTAAATTAGGAACATGTCACTAGTAGAGGAATTGGAGATGAAAACCCTTATCTCAATCCTGATCCATTCTTCACTTAAACAAAATGTCCTAAATAATTAAATTAAGATCCTTAAATATGTAACCAATATAATTATTAATAAATATAACCATGAATGCTCTTAATTTATTATCATTATATATATAATTTAG
Organism: Viscum album; assembly: GCA_963277665.1. Lineage (NCBI taxonomy): Eukaryota > Viridiplantae > Streptophyta > Magnoliopsida > Santalales > Viscaceae > Viscum > Viscum album. Next base: position 440,159,937 of record OY728119.1, read on the forward strand.
TTTTTAACTATTTTTAACAATCAGTGTAAGTAATCTTTTTAAATTTGAAAAAGTTTCATAAAATTCTTATTATTATCTATTCATTTTCTAAAGTAAATAATTATTAGATAATTTAAAGTATTGTAATATATTTTTCATGTCATTTTATAAATATATGATCATTTTACAATATATTTCTTGTCATGATCCCAGAATATGAAATGAGATATTATCATATTTGGATGATTCTTAACGAACAAAATTTGTTTTCTTAATTTTTGAGTTGAATAAAGATATAACCTTACCAGAACCAAATAAATACATATTTAAATATTTTTATTATATTATATCTTTAGATAATTTCTCATAATAATCCATGACAGAAATGTATTGTATTATTTAAATGGGTGGTTAAACCGACCCAAACTTAAACCTACCATGATTATTGTAAGATTATAAAATGGTTTAGTTGTAATATAATTGTTAAGAAAGAATAATGATATTATTTAGTGTTATTAGTTTTATATATCATAATTTTAAACAATTATAAATATAAAATAAATTATATAACTTCATAACTTACAAAAAATAGATCATTTTCCTATTAGTTATCTTCTTTTAAATGACTGAATAATGATAATATTTTGTTAATCATATCCTGAATATGTTCTCGATTTTTTCATACCAAAACCATAAATATATAATATTTATCATATATATCTTCTTTTACTATTATCATGACCATCCATATAAGGTGGTGATTGAAATAAAACGGAAAGTTAATTGTTCCATGGAGGTGGTAGTCCACACGTACTCATGGATGATGATTTCATTTTCCATAAAATAAGATAAAGGGATAATATAGATTCATATTTTAGAGTCATATAAATGATATAAATATCATAAATATATAATAAATTACACTTTTATTCCATACTTTTAATATGGTTAAGGAAAAATATAAATGTAATGTAGTAGAGGTGGTAATCAGTATAACGAATGATTCATTTTTCATTTTTCTAAATGGAAAACAGAGGCGGTTAATGATTGTACCATAATTATAAAATCATACCATTTTAATAATGATTTTTATGATATAATTTTAATATGGTGAAAATAAATTTTAAGATTAATAAAGGTACAAGAAGAAATAGAAAAAATAAATAGGGTTAAGAACTAATACCACACTTCTTGGATTGCCTCCTTTACAAAGGGGTTAAGCCTTTCAGGGACAGCCTTTTAAGAATACCAAACCAAAATTAGGCTGTATATTATGGTGTATAAGAGTTTTTTAAGAGTTTTTTATAACATAATGGGGATTTTTCGAAGGGAAATTGAGGGGTAGATATCCCACTTTATAAGTGAAAAGTAATGACATTTTTCTAAATACTCAAAAGTCAACAACAATTGGAAGTAACATTCTAGGAAAGTGGCTCAAAAATTGAAAAAATAATAAAGTTAATAGTTTATATGTTCTATAAAACCCACCAACATCCAATTATAAACATTTTTTAAACATTATAGTATCGTTACCTCTAAGGTTGTGATTTTTTACCATTTTCGTTTTCACCATGGTAACTAGTTTTTACCTAGAAAATCTATCTTTTATTAACAAAAAATGGTACTTATTATATAATTTGGACCTAATCATTCTAAAATTTAAATCCATTTAAAACTAATAAATTTCTAAAAGTGATAAAAATTAATTTTAAAATATTAAATGTATAATTAATTAAATAAAATTTTATTTCATAAATATATATTAAATTGAAAAACGTAAAATATTTGATAGTAAATTAAAAAAAATTGAAATTAAAAAATTTACTTATATAATATATATTTCTTCTTATAAAATTTTTTCTTTAATTTAATTTATAATATTATATACTAATAATTTCATAAAATTTATGATTTTTTTTGTAGAAATGGTCTTTTCCACTATTTAACAAAAAAATATTCCTTTTTAGAAAATTACCAAAAAATAATTTGAAGAAAATATTGACATGTTTCATAAAAAATGAATTTTTGTTTTATAAAATTAAAATTATATAATTAAGAAATTATATTTTAAATGAAAGTAGAATATTTTAAGAAAAAAATACTTTTATTAAAAATGACCATTTAATATTCAAGTTTTTTTAATTTTATTTCAAATATATTTATAAATAAATGGATTTGTCATGAACCAACCCAGGTCGACCCTAAACCGGTCACCCAAGCCGGCCCGCGACATGGCCCGAAGTGCGTTCTTGATCCCCATGGGCTGGCAACTAGTGTCGGGCATCAAAAGTAAATAGGTGGGAATGATTTGGCCCAAAAGAAAAATAAATTAAGCAGTGGAAATAAATGGAACGAATGCAAATAAAGAAAGAGCAACCAACAATGCCACTAACCTAACCACAACTAAAACTCCACGTGACCCCTTGGGTCACCTTCCAATGCCACAACCAACATCTCTCAAGGTGAACAACTGAATCTGGAACCTGCAACAGAACTAAAAAAAATAAAACACTATAGGCGTGAGTATTAAAACTCAGTAGGTAGGCCCGACTAATTCTATTCCCAATGCACATACCAATAAATAAAGGATTGATCAATTCGAGGTTTGAACTAAATTATATAAGATATGGTTTCCACACACTTTCATTTCTAAAACAAGTAACAGTCCATTGCCTTTTTTAATTTAGAACAAGTTTAATGTTGAAAGAAACAGGTGAATTGCATTTTTAAAATATTTTGTGAACAATTTAGAAATACAAACTTTAGTTGTTAGTCAAAAGGAAAATCACACACAACACACAGTAAGGGCAAAGGTAAAAGTGTCACACATGGGTCAGCAACCAAACTCGACCTCTCAATCATCTGCCACATACAAATAAACACTAAAAGAAACATGGGTCGAACCTAGGAGATCATGAACAATCCAGAACATACTATACATCTGACTCATCCTGAAGGCATGCCATAACTCGATGACATCATAACACCCATACTACTATCCGGTATAGTCCTGCATGGCCTAATCGAGGGGCCCAATCCCCATAGAAGCAATAACTCAGTATTCTTCTGCTATGGGGCCACTAGCCAGTTCGTATTCTAAACTAATGTAGCAATCGTTCTCAGAAAATTCACTCAATATGCCAGGTTCCCATGTCAACACATACAATATAAAGGGGTGCGTCCACAATGAAAATCAATCAGTCACGATGCACAAACATCACATACATCTCACGCAATCAACGCACACAAAATATCACCCCTGAATGGGTTTTACAAAATAATTTATTCTATTAAATTTCCAAATGGGCCTTCACAATTTTTAAAACAAAACCTCATTTCTCGAGAAAACCCAAAACACTTGTTCAGAAGAAATCACTTATCTTTAAAAATAGAAGTACATTTGAATTTCCGTGAATTATGTTTAAAGGAAAAACGGGCATTCTTTCAATACAGGGTGTCCGATCATCAAGAAAATGTTTCAAGTGTTCGGTATAAAATAAACGGCTCTTTTCTCACTAAATAATAATTTAAAGTTTTATTATCTAATATTATTTCTTATTAATTAAAATTAATAAAACATCAAGAAATTAATAAATTCTAAATTTAAAAGTCAGTGCATTGGGGGACCTACCTCGGCTCATTGTCCAAACACAAGGGCGAGACATGCCTCGCGCAGGAGTACAAGAAAGTGCAAGCTGATGACAACAATATCGTGGGGCTACCTTGAGAACGTGCTGAAATAAACGTATAAAACCAAAAACACACAAAGACAGACTTTCTAAATCCAAATGAACAAACAACGTGAAATAACCAGCTCGGCATGTTTTCAAAACACAACTCACACTATCGACATTACTTATTAAACCACTTTAAAAATCCACAACGTGTTTTAGAAAAACCACACCAACACCAACATAACTTACTAAACATTCTAAAGAGCTAGCATGTCGTTACAAGAAAACACTAGAGTGTAAAACCAGAAAAAATCACACGACATGTTGAAAACAACATTTAAAAGTGTGTGTGCTTAAAAAAAATTTCAAAACCAAATTCACAGCACCCAAATTATTCAACAAATCATTGAAAATTTATAAGACAATTTCATGAAATACCACTAGGTGTTATACCAAAACACTTAAATCATCGTTTTAAACCAAACACACACAAAACCTATCCCAAACATGTTTCTAATCCCATACACAATTTAATAATCCATTAAAATATTTTATAAAACAAATTCAAGAAGTTAGGCGAGGCTTTTACACCAAAAACGCACCAAAAATCTTCTTTTAAAACCAGCCGTACACAAACACCATATTAAAACATGACTTGCATCCTTTATATAATTTAATAAACCAACTGAAAAACTTATAAAATAATATTATGTGGCACAATAAGAGTTCACATGAGAAACACATCCAAAAATATATTAAACCTCAAGCATCAAGGACAAGAAATGGAAAGTAAAAGCATGGATTTTCCGACCTCAAGGAAGTCCAGTCGAAACCTTCTAACTCAAGAAACACCTCCCTTGCGCACGTGCATGCACTTCCATATATATATATATATATCTTTAAAATGATTCACGTGTTCCCCGCACATTGAGGGAACACGCACTCAGAAGGAATATATATATATATATATTCATACCTGGGGAAAAAAAGTGTGTGTGCGCACCTGGAATTGATCCCAATGCCCTGCAACAATTCCTAACACCCAAATATCAGCGCAACTAGAACCAACAGACGACCAAAGTGGTATTCAAGACTCGCATAAACAAAATACCTTGAATAGGATGACGCGAAACAAAAAAGTAGGTGTGAATCAGGAAAAAACAATAATTATATCTGTTAAACATTATATGGATTGAAATGGAACTGGAAGAGATGAATAAATCTACCTCGGAGGCGTGTGAACACAACTACGCATCAACAGAAAGGAGAAAAGAATCTTGCGGACCTGTCGCACACCCTAAATACCGAGAAAAACACACAAAACAAATTACATGCGGTACTAGAGTTATTAATTTCATAATAACATCAAAAATAGAAAACTAAATAAAAAAATACCAGAGGAGGAGAACAATGGAAAGAGAGGTGAGGCCGGAATCGGGTGGGGTTGTTCGGCCGGGAGGCGGTCTTCGGAGGTGGTCAGAGCGAGCAGGGCTGGTTCGGGTTGCTAGAAAGGGGAAAGCAGAGGGTTTCAGGTCGCCGGAAAGGGACTGTGAGGAGAGGGCCAGCCAGGGTGTGTCACTAAGCAGGGGGCCAGAGGTGGTCGGACGGTGAGTGTACGGAGGGGGTCGAGAGGCCGGGACGAGGGGAAAAAATGCTAGAAGTAGGAGGCCAGCCGAGGTCTTTCCGGAGGTTAGGGCAGAGGGAAGACTTGCTGGCGGTGTTGTGCAGGGAGGGTTGGGACGAGGCCAGTGTGCATGGAGGAGAAAACCTGGATGCCGAGTCGTTGGAGGGTGGAGATGCGGGGGGTTGGCTGAAGGTTGAACACGGGAGGAGGTCGGGGTGTGAAGTGGAGGCGTTGAACGCATGGTGAGGGCAGCGGCTATGCGAGGGGGTGGATAGCAAAAGGTGGGCGGCACTGAAGGTTGAGGGCAAAGGGGAAACGCAGCGCAGGAGAGGCGGCTCACATAGGGAAAACCAGGAAAGGAGGAGAAAAAAAGGGATGTCGTGGGTAGGGTTAGGTTATGTGTTTTCTTTTCATTTTCATAATAATAGTAATAATTAGAATTTTAATATAAAGAGGAACCATAATAATAATAATACAAATAATATTAATACAAATAATAATAATAATCATACTAATATAATGAATAAAAATTTTAATTACAATAATTATAACAATAATAATCAAATAATAATAATAATATTACATATGAAGAATAATAATAATAATAATAATAATAGTCCAATAATAATAGAAATAATAATATAAAGAATAATGACAAATAAAATAATAATAATGAGAAATTGCACGACACAAGGGCCGGCTACGCGACTACCACCAACTACGCAGTGACCGCGCAGGGTCCATAACTTAGTAAAATATTTAACGTCGAAAATTTAAAGTTGGTCACCTATCCTAGACCTTGGGGCGATGACCCAGAACCAAGATTTAAAAAATCAATTTAAGATGGCAGGTGTGACAATTATCCCCACCACAGACACTTTCTACCCCCAGAAAGTCACCTAGCTGAAAAATAGACAAAATAAGAGTCCATGCCCGAATTAGAACAAAAGAAACCACAATACGAGAGAATAGGAGAACACGAGAGGGTTCTCCACACCACAAGAGCTCAACTGATGTGAAAATTTTAACACTCAAACATACCACCCCGATATGGGGGGTCGATGCGGGAACTCCCAACCGATCCAAACTAAGTTCTATAGCACGAGCGAACAACACCTTCACTAAAACCAAGAACTCTCGACCTAGACCAACCACTCCCAACACTAAGAGAAAAACCTCTGAGAAGTTCATAACCACAAACAGTGAATCTGAGCATAACGACAAGCCTTGACTCCTCTACAGAACTTACATCTCCAAACAAACACAGTCAAACTGAGACTAACCCATACAAGGTTCAAACATGCTTTTAAAGAAAAACGTACGATCCAGAGAATCATAATTCAAGCAAACCAGACTGTTTGGATTACAACGAACACGTCCATCCCAACTTCATGATGAAACAATGGACCTACAACAATACCAAAACTTTAACAGTGGAAGGACAAGAATGGAAGGACTTTAAATGTTTCGTTGGCAACACAGAACACCAAAACCCAAACTGAGGCTTCACACCCCTGACAACTCTTGACTGCGCGTGAGCTTCACCCCAAGACATTTCGTTGAGGTTCTGATTGTTGAATCATCTCCTTCCTCACAGTTTGGCACTATAATCTTCTAGTCATAGTGTCTTCCCCAGGCGATGCTTCCTGCAAAACTTCTCTAGATGACCTAAACACCTGCAATGATGGCAGGTCTTCGGAGGGGTTTGACATGACGACACGTATGCCCTAAACATCCATACTGATGGTACACCATTAAACGATCCGATGAACTGGAAGTTAGAGCCACTGCGGAGAACTCTTTAGAAAGAAATTTACTTGACACACTCTGCTCGTCAGATGGGGGACCATCACGAGTAACTGGATACAGTGGATTGCCAACTGTTTACGCTATGGAGACCAACTCAACTAAGAACACCTCATGCACCAACTTCTCAAAAAGTGATGCTCTGAAAAAGGGAAGACTCGCTCCTTGATCTCTGGACGAAGACCTCTGATGAAGGGAGAAGTCTTCATCTAGTCCTGAGACACTACCCCCGGAAAAGGAGACACAAAATCCTTGAAATAGTCAACATAAGCTTTCACCATTTGCTGGCCATGTTGAACACGCATGAGGTCTTCCATTTCCTTCATCCTCACTTGCAAAAGTATAAACCATTGAACGAAAATGACTTTGAAGACATACCACATCATCCCAACTTGCAGTAATGGCGGGGTGAACAAATCTTACTCGTCCAGAGCTAGAACTTCGAACAGACCTAGAAAATTATGCACTCTAACAGCTTTGGGAGTTCCCAGACCCCTGAAGATGTGCTCGACCTCTTCAAGCCACTCCACTATCTCTAACAGACTCCAATCACCATGAAGGACAGACAACGTCCGAGAAAGATCAAAAACTGGGCATGACTCATCAAAACTCTAGGGAACTTTCTAGGCTACATTTCTGAAAAACATATATAACACCAAGACGAAACCGATGTCAATCGAAACAACATCAATATAGCACCCTCATCCAAAAACAACCAGCTCAAAAGAAACCAAACAACCACAAACACAACCCAAAAACCGCTTTTCACTTTATATTTCAAAACCACCTTCTTTCAAGGATACTTTCCAAATACCAAATCCACTTTTCAATCCAAAACCGCTTTTAAAAACCATTTTCCTCTATAAAATCCAATTTAGAAAACAAGGTCAAGCCTTTAATTTCAAAAACACCCAGGTAATCCCATGAACCGTTGCACATTTATACATCCACTTTCATTCATATGCACCAACATGAACTTTTCGCGCATCCTCTCACATGTGCAAACGTTCATATAGAGTACTTGAGGTTTCACCCCAGACCATTCTCAGCCAATTTCCAAGCAAACACCAGATTTCCAAACCAAAGGCTTTCAGTTTTAAAACCCATTTCATAAATTTAAAGTCATTTAAAAGAAATCAGTCCCATTTTCAAAAACCCTTTTTCACTTTCAAAAATGCACTTAAGCCAACCAGAACGAAAATGACACTCAACTTGCATCAAACCATCAGAGTGAGGGACTAGTGGTCACACTTAACCTGACGACATGGTAGTGGGTCATGCCCCAAGTAAGCGTCAACAAATAAGAGGAATTCAAACCGTGTACCTGGACTCCACATGGGTCACTACTCCATGTGAGATCATGATGTAACATCGGTCTACCTTTTTTTTCATCCCTCAATCCAAAACAAACTAGACCGAAACAAATACTCAATTCCTGGACTATCCCTGGCGACTCAAGGTGCGGAACGGGCGACAGTTCATGACGTCCTTCCCGTACCTACCTCTCGAGTTTCAACACACCTAATCTCTATCTACCGGACATCCCAAATAACAAGGGCCCCCTCTGATACCATTTTGTCACAAACTAACCCAGGTCGACCCTGAACTGGTCACCTGAGTCGGCCCGCGACATGGCCCGAAGGGTGTTCCCGATCCCCATGGGCTGGCAAGTAGTGTCAGGCATAAAAGGTAAACAGGTGGGAATGATTTGGCCCAAAAGAAAAATAAATTAAGCAGTGGAAATAAATGGAAAAAATGTAAATAAAGAAAGATCAACCAACAACACCACTAACCTAACCACGACTAAAACTCCACGTGACCCCTTGGGTTACCTTCTAATACCACAACCAACGTCGCTCAAGGTGAACAACTGAATCTGGAACCTGCAACAGAAATAAAAACAAGAAAACACTATAGGAGTGAGTATTAAAACTCATTAGGTAGGCCCGACTAATTCTATTCCCAATGCACGTACCAATATATAAAGAATTTATCAATTCCAGGTTTGAACTAAATTATATAGGATATGGTTTCCACACACTTTCATTTCTAAAACAGGTAACATTCCATTGACCTTTTTAATTTAGAACAAGTATAATGTTGAAAGAAACAGGTGCATTGCATTTTGAAAACATTTTTCGTACAATTCAGAAATCCATACTTTTGTTGTTAGTCAAAAGGAAAATCACACACAACACACGCTAAGGGCAATGGTAAAAATGGTACACATGGGTCAGCAACCGAAATCGACCTCTCAATCATCCTCTACATACAAATAAACACTAAAAGAAACATGGGTCAAACCTAGGAGATTGTGAACAATCCAGAACATACTATACATCTGACTCATCCAGAAGGCATGCCCTATCTTGATGACATCATAACACCCATACTACTACCCGGTATAGCCCTGCATGGCCTATACAAGTGGCCCAATCCCCATAGGAGCAATAACTTTGTATTCCCCTACTATGGGGCCACTAGCCAGTGCGTATTCTAAACTAGTGCAACAATCATTCTCAGAAAATTCACTGAATATGCCAGGTTCCCATGTCAACACATACAATAAAAAGGGGTGTGTCCACAATAAAAATTAATCAGTCATGATGCACAAAAATCACATACATCTCACAAAATCAACACACACAAAAATATCACCCCTGAGTGGGTTTTCCAAAATAATTTATTCTATTGAAGTGCCAAACGGGCCTTCAAAAATTTTAAAACAAAACCTCATTTCTCGAGAAAACCAAAAACACTTGTTCAGAAGAAATCACATATCTTTAAAACTAGAAGTACATTTGAAATTCCGTGAATTATGTTTAAAGGCGAAATGGGAATTCTTTCAATACAGGGTGTCCACTCGTCAAGAAAATGTTTCAGGTGTTTGGTATAAAATAAACGGATCTTTTCACACTAAATAATCATTTAAAGTTTTATTATCTAATTTATTTCTTATTCATTAAAATTAATAAATAATAAAGCAATTAATAAATAATAAATTTAAAAGTGAGTGTAGTGGGGGACCTACCTTGGCTCCCTATCCAAACACAAGGGCGCGACATGCCTCGCGCAGGCGTACAAGCAAGTGCAATCTGATGACAGCAATATCCTGGGGCTACCTTGCGAACGCGCTGAATTAACGTATAAAAACAAAAACACACAAAGAAGGACTTAATACAAGCCAAATGAACAAACAACGTAAAAGAACCAGCTCGGAAAGTTTTCAAAACACAACTCGTGCTATCAACATTACTTATTAAACCACTTTAAAAATCCACAAAGTGTTTTACAAAAACCACACCAACACCAACATAACTTACTAAACATTCTAAAGATCCAGCATGTTGTTATGAGAAAACACTAGAGTGAAAAAGCAGAAAAATCACACAACATGTTGAAAACAACATTTAAAATCAAGTGTGCTTAAACACATTTTCAAAACCAAATTCACAGCACCCAAATTATTCAAAAAATCATTGAAAATTTGTAAGGAAATTTCAAGATATGCCACAAGGTGTTATACCAAAACACTCAAATCATTGTTTTAAACCAAACACACAAAAAACCTATCCCAAAGATGTTTCTCATCCCATACACAATTTAATAAACCATTAAAATATTTTATAAAACAAATTCAAGAAGTTCCGCAAGGCTTTTACAATAAAAACGCACCAAAATCCTCTTTTAAAACCAGCTGTACACAAACACCATATTAAAACATGACTCGCAGCCTTTATATAATTTAATAAACCAACTCCACAAATTATAAAATAATATTAAGTGGCACAAAAAGAGTTCACATGAGAAACACATCCAAAAATATATTAAACCTCAAGCATCAAGGACAAGCAATGGAATGTAAAAGCATGGATTTTCCTGCCTCAAGGAAGTCCAGTCGAAACCTTCTAACTCAAGAAAAACCTCTCTTGCGCACGCGCACGCACTTCCATATATATATATATATATATATACATCTTTAAACTGATGCACGTGTTCCCCGCGACTTGAAGGAACACGCAGTCAGAAGGCGTATAAATATATATATATATATATATATATATTCATACCTGGGGAAAAAAACGTGTGTCCGCACACCTGGAATTGATCCCAACACCCTGTAACAATTCCTAACACCCAAATTTCAGCGTAACTAGAACCAACAAACGACCAAAGAGGTATTCAGGACTTGCATAAACAAATAACCTTGAATAGGATGACGCGAAACAAAAAAATTAGGTTTGAATCAGGCCAAAACAATAATTAGATCCTCTAAACATTATATGGATTGAAATAGAACTGGAAGAGATGAATAAATCTACCTTGGAGGCGTGCGAACACAACCACGCATCAACGGAAGGGAGAAAAGAATCCCGCAGACCCGTCACACACCCTAAATACCGATCAAAATGCACAAAATAAATGACATGCGGTACTAGAGTTATTAATTTCATAATAACACCGAAAATAGAAAACTAAATAAAAAATACCACAGGAGGAGAACAATGGAAAGGGAGGTGAGGTCGGAATCGGCTGGGGCTGTTCGACTGGGAGGCAGTATTCGGAGGTGGTCAGAGCGAGCAGGGCTGGTTCAGGTTGCCAGAAAGGGGCAAGCAGGGGGTTTCGGGTCGCCGGAAAGGGACGATGAGGAGAGGTCCAGCCAGGGTGTGCCGCTAAGCAAGGGGCCAGAGGCGACCGTACGGCAGGTGAACGACGGGGGTCGAGAGGCCGGGACGAGGGGGGAAAATGCTGGAAGCAGGAGGCCAGCCGAGGTCTTGACGGAGGTGAGGGTGGAGGGAAAACTTGCTGGCGGTGCTGTGCAGGGAGGGCTGGGACAAGGCCAGCGTGCGCAGAGGGGAAAACCTGGAGGCCGAGGCGCGGGAGGGCGGAGATGCGGGGGGTCGACTGAAGGTTGAACACGGGAGGAGGTCGGGGTGTGAAGTGGGGGTGCTGAACGCATGCTGAGTGCAGTAGCTGTGCGATGGGGTGGATAGAAGAAGGTGAGTGGTGCTGAAGGTTGAGGGAAAAGGTGAAATGCGGCGCAGGAGAGGCGGCTCGCGTAGGGAAAACCAGGAAAGGAAGAGAAAAAAAGGGCTGTTGCGGGTAGGGTTAGGTTAGGTGTTTTCTTTTCATTTTCATAATAATAGTAATAATTAGAATTTTAATATAAAGAGGAACCATAATAATAATAATACAAATAATATTAATACAAATAATAATAATCATCATCATACTAATATAAGGAATAAAAATTTTAATTACAATAATTATAACAATAACAATAATAATAATACATATGAAGAATAATAATAATAATAATAGTCTAATAAAAATAGAAATAATAATATAAAGAATAATGACAAATAAAATAATAATAATGAGCAATTGCACGACGCTAGGGCCGGCTACGTGGCTACCACCAACTACGCAGTGACCGCGCAGGGTCTGTAACTAGGTAAAATATTTAACGTCAAAAATTTTAAGTTGGTCACCTGGCCCGGACCATGGCACGATGACCCAGAACCAAGATTTAAAAAAATATAAGTCAATTTAAGATGGCAGGTGTGACCGAATTTGTATATATAATTTTAAAAATATAAAGGTTAACTATTATGACAAAATTTTAACAATATCAATATAATTAATTGTGGTTAAATACAATACCCATTTCTTAAATTTTTATTCAAAAGGTAACCCTTTAAAAAATATTAATCACAGAGAAAAATAATTTTTAAATATTTTATTTAATCATTATACATTTATCTACTAATTATTATATTATCTGGGTATTTATAATTTTTCATGGTTCATTTTAGTTAGGTGTTTCATTAGTTTAATGTTGCATATGACACATGCAATTTAAGATAGTTCTAATTAAAAGGATCCTAAATTTTGGGTCATTACATTCTACCCCTTAAATAAAGTGTGTCCTCAAAATTTCAATTAATATCCACTGATAATGTTGGATAGGATATTATTAAAATATTTATTATTCTAGATATAACTTCTAATGTGACATCTACCTTAGTATGTTAAGTTATATCAATTTACTTATCTTTCCTCAAGAAAAATTGATTATTTATACCCTAATAATATTATATCTAGAGTATTGATTTTCCAAAACCATTTAAATATCAAAGACATTAAAATATAGGGGTATTATATAATCCTTCAAAATTAACACTTATATTTTACAACTATTTCATAAAATCACACACTAGTGAATACAATCCTAAAAATTATATAAACTTATCCAAAAATATATGGATTAAATTATCAAACCCAAGGTAACCAATACTATTTAACGCATTTTTTAAAAATAAATAAACTATTTATTTATTTCACCTGAATCATATATTAAACCTATAAGTTTTTCATGCATTAATCATGTGTTCTCTAATACTTACACCAACAAAAGATAACATTGTAATAAAATTGGTTTTCAATGCTACTGAGATTATTTAATATATGTTTTCATACCTATAAAGAAACACTATTAATGAAAAATCCTTTGATGATTCTAAAAAACCGTATAACTTTTATAATATAACATAATACCATCAATAAAAAACAATTCACTATTGAAAATATATGTGATTAATTTGAACTATAGTATCGACCTCAGTACCTTATGTTATACTAGAAAACTTACCTTTTTTATCATAACAGAAATATACTAATATTCCAAACCTTTTAAATATTTTCCTTTATTCAGTTATAAGGAATATTGGTTTTTGGATACATACCATTCAGCATTATGGTTTAGATAATATCCAAAATTATTGGAGTATATGAATAAAAAATCTCATACTAATTTGTCTTCTCTAATGAAACCTTCATTTCAAACTATCATGCTTTCCTTTCAACTATATAATAAATGGTTAATCTTATAATTCTACATGTTATACCTTAATTACGTGGATGTTTTTCTCTCTCACTTATTAAAATAGTACCTTAAGTTATATAGGAAATAAATCCATTATAGTGGTTCATAAAGAGAGTGTGATTGACCAAATCATATCCCCATTGAGTATCAAACTAGGTGTACAGTTATGAATCATATTCATTCCCTCGATAGATATTGAGTTAATACCCAATATGCCATTTTTAGGGTTATTACCTTCCGGAACATTTTTCTAGAATCAACATCCACTTGTAGTATCCACATTGTAATGTGATTACTAGGAGAACCACATAATCATTACATTTCCAAAAAATCAGGATGTTATCCTATACATAGATTCATCCCATAGATATATCCCTTACGTTACACTAAAGTTATCTTATCCTAATCTCTAAAAAAATCAATATTAACTCAACTAAACTAGAGGGTTATCTATACCATTCATATCATTATACACTTAACTTATCAAATATTCATGACATTTCAAACTTCAAAATTTCCAACAACCTATAACATCATAAAATCCAATGTTATCTAAAACCTTCTCTGATACCATATATGACACCCCAAACCTAATAATTTAGTAATTACATTACTTAATGAAAATATTTCATTATAATACATTTAGAGATCCTTTAATATTTTTAGTTTTAAAGAATTCGTTAAAGTCATTAACTATCAAAACGCATTCCCTTGTGAACAATTGGACTTCCTCTACTAGGAAAGAAACTACATTATCCATAATAACTCATAAATATCTCCCATAATTTCTCAACATATGAAACTACACTAAATATTTCATACATTTATTATCTTTATGACCCATTGAATGAAAAAAATAGAAGAATAAATGGTGAGCTTAAACACTAAGTAAAGAATAATATATCAGAGTCCATAAAGTTAGACCATAAGCATGTAATAATAGATGAATGGGATGAATTATCTGACAAAAATTGAACATGAGTCCCTAATAGTTGTCTATATTAATAAAATATAGATATATAACATTAAATTATCAATCCATTACAGTTGTTTAAGAAAAAAACACGAACTATAAATCATGAGTGTTGGAACATATGAAAGAAATTGCCACAATATTAAACATTGAATTTCTCAACTTTGTGAACCTTTTTACTCACCAACCTATTCACGCATAAAATTTTCATTGTAGATAAAATCTATCACAGTCACCATTTTTAAATATAGTTACTCACTAACCTATTCAAACATAAAATTGTGAGTAGAGTTACTCACCATCACACTCACCCTTTTTGAAACTAGCTACCTGTTGACATGTTAACATAACATTACTATCTTGTGAGATATAATCATTTAAACAATTAATTTAAGGGAGATATATGTTCCACCCATATTATAATCCACAAATTTGTTTTCCTCTTGATAAAAAATCTCACATCATTAAATCACTCATAGTAAGAAAAATCGGTTTCTTGACATTACTAATAGTATCTCATAAAATAGATTCAAAATTAAAATAAAATTATGAAATAACCAGTTTAAATAAATTTAATACACTTTAATATAATATATAAGTTAAATCATTAAATTAAACTCCATTGGAGGTAAATTATTTATAGAGTGACAAGAAATTAGAAGAAACGTTTTTAAAAAAATGTATTTCATTAAAACCCTTTTAAATTGTCTACAAAACGATGTTTTAATTAAATTCTAATATATTTTACATAAATATTAAAAGATACTTTTTAAACATTAAATTAATAATCTTGAAATTATAATTTCCTTATATAGGATAATTTGGGTCAGAATATAAAATATAAGATCTTGAAATTAATTGCCTTTCATATCAAAAAATTATACTTTTTTCGAAACCTTCATCATTTAAAGAGTTGGTAAAAAATTAAAATATTAATAATGATATATATGATGATAATAAGATATAAAAAATAATTTATTTTCAAATAATATGGAAGAATTCAGTGGAATGTTAAAATATGGACATAGAAAATAATGTTTATTAGAAAATTTAGGAATTATTCTTCCCAATATCACAATTAATAAATTAATTCATAATGGAATAGCACATGGATATAAAACATAATTAATCATAAAATAATGAGTTTTTATAACATAATATCACCATAGTGATGATTATAACTAAATTTTAATTATAAGGTTCAATAAATAGGTGTATAAGTCAATTAGAGTTAATTATGTTGTCAAACCCATTACAGATTTGCTAATCTTTGAATCAAAAGTCATTTCAATCATGATAATAATATAGATGTATAAATACAATAAATTAAATAATGGAGTAATGAAAAACAAATTGGTTATAATATAGACCATAGAGATAAGAAATTTGTTTATAACATTAAAATGTGTCTCAATAAAGAGAAACTAAGACAAGAAACCCTTACGGCTTTATAAACATTCAAATCAAAACACCCTTAAAAGAGAGGGATTGTAATTTTACTACAAATTACATGATTAAAAAAGAATTTTTAAAATTTTATCTCAAATACATGGTATATAATTCACAAAAATGAAATTAGGTTCTTAATATGAAACATGTCTCCAAACAAGGAATTTGAGATGAAAACTCTAACCTCAACCCCAATCCATACTTCACTTGCGCTGAATGTTACTAATAATTAAATTAAGTTAATTAAATAAATAAATAATAACCTTATTCATAATTATAATCATCCATAATAATTATTGATAATCATTTTATATATATATTAGCTAGTTTGTACCTATTTTCAACATCGGGTGTAAGTAATCTTTATCGCTTTAAACTAGTTTCATAAAAGTAATCTTGGAATATATTTCTTTTTTAAAGTATATAATTATTAGATCATATAAGGTACAATAATATATTTTAAATTATATTTAATACAGATATAATCTCATTTAAATTTTGTTTTAATTACGATCCATGAGGATGAAATCAATGATGATCATGTTTCAGTGATTCTTAAAGAATAGAAGGTTTTTTCTTAATTATTGAGTTAAATATTTAAAAATAACATTCCATAAATAAAATATTTACATATTTATATCATATTTTAATGTTAAATAAGTTCCCATAGTCATCCATGACATAAATGTATAGTATTTTCCATGTAGGTGGTCAAACTGAGCCAAACATGAACCTAACCTAATGGATGATTATGAGATTGTTTACTATAATATCTCTATAACCAAAGAATAAGGATATTATTTTGTTTTTATTATTTTCATATATATAAATTTTAAATATTTATAAAGATAAATAAATTTATAAAAATTCATTATTTAGAAGAAAAAAATTTTATTTTCCTCTCTGTTCGCTCATTTTTAATGCCTGAATTAATGATAATATTTATTGATCAGGTCAACAATAGTTTCTAATTTTTATATAGAAGAAGCATAATTTTATCATAAAAATAAAACTTATCCTTTAATACCATCTTCATTACTCTAAATTTAAGGTGATTACTATATGGAAAACTGAAATCAATCCTTCCAAAGAGGTGGTAGTCTATACACACACATTTTGGAGGATTTCATTTTCCATAGAACGAAAGAAATAAGTAATATTATTTTTCATAATTTTTAAACATATAAATGATATAAAAAACATATTTATTTTTTAAATTTTGATTTTATAAAATCCTTGTAATGTTTAAACGTGAAACAAAACACATTTTCTTGGGGAGGGATTAGTCCGCAAAACGAATGCTTCACATTTTCATTTTTCTTAATGGAAAAGAGGGGGTGGATAATTATTTTACCATACATGTAATAACATAAAAGTTTAATAATTATATAGATATTATCATTATAATATTTTGAAAATAAATTTTAGGAATATTAAAGTCATATAAAGAAATTTAAAATGAAAGAAATGTTGGGAACTTATTCCTCACTTCTTGGATTATCTTCTTTACAAGGGGTTAAGCCTTTGAGGGATGGTATTTTGGGAAGAAAAGGTCCTAGTTAAGTTGGATAAGAGAATGGAGGATATTATTAGGCATATTTAGGGGATAACTAATGGGGTTATGGTGTGAGTTTAAGTGTGTATAAGAGAGTCTCTTTTATTATTGAAAAGGAATGGAATTTTGTAAATACCCAAAGGATCTCAATATTGGGAAGTCACTATCATGTAATATGGCTCTAAAATTTATAAATTATAGAGATAAAAATTTAAAAGGTGAAAAAAAACTCTAGAGAAAAATTAAAAAAATATAAACATGTTAGTCCCTTTACCTTTAAGGTTACTCATTTTGACCATTTTAGTTTTCACCACAGAAACCTGTATTTACCTATGTAATTTATCATTTATGTCTACAAATAAAATAGTCCTCATTATAAAATTTGGACCTAATGATTCCAAATTTTAAATTCATTTAATAATATAAAATTTCTAAAGGTGATAAATTAAAATTTTATTATAATAATTTTATAATATATTAAGAACAATTTTCTAATAAATATATCTTAAATTCTAAATTATGAAATATGGGTTTTTCAATTAAAAATAACATTTTTAAAATTATAAATCCACTTAAAATATATATATTTGGTCTTATAAAAAATTTTATATTATTTTAATTTCGTTCTTATATACTAATAGTGTCATCAAAGTTGTGTTATTTGAAAAAATGTTATTTTTCATTATTCACCAAAAGATAAATCTTTTTAGAAAAAACAAAAAAGTTAAGTTTAAGTTTATATTAACATGTTTAAACTAAAAATTATGTCATTTTTTTCAAATTCAAATTTTATGATTAATAAATTATCTTTTAAATGAAAATACAACATATTAAGAAAACATTCATTTATTACAAATTTCCATTTTAGACATCAAAAGATTTTAATATTATTTCATAGATATTTAAAAATAAGTGAATATTGATATATCAGTTCAAAAATATATTTATTAACTAATGTGATTAACATTCATATTTTTTTAATTTAATTTATTATGTTAAAATATAATACACTATTTTTAAATATTTTTTCAAAATGTTGCCTTTTTTAAAATATAAATCAAATAGAAAAATAATATATAATTATTATAATTCATTATTATCAAGTTTATCTACTAATTTATATGTTATTAATGTATTTTTTGATATGTTGTGGTTTGTTTTAGTCAAGTGTTGCATTATCTTGATGTTGTATGTGACACAAGTTATTGAAGATAGTATTTATTTAAATGATCCAAAATTGTGGTCATTCGATTGTTTATATAGGAAAAACTTGAATATGACTCCCTACAATATGTATTACAAAGGCAACCCATGTGTAAAATACTAAAGGGTGTTTTTTATCCCCTATATTATTAAATTTAATGGTGGTAATATTGGGAAGTTTGATAAAATAGGTGTTGAGGGTATCTTCCTTAGTTACCCTATTAATGGTAGAGGATATAAGTATTATAAAAGGAAAATGGGAAGATTATTGACTATAAAAAGGTGAAAGTGATAAAGCATTCAGATATAAAGTGTTCAAAATTAGCAATAGATATAAGAGGAAGTGAATATGTAGTAATTTCTATTAAAAATAATGATAAATATTTGGACATAATTGATGAATAGAGGTTGTATAGGATGAAGATATTTATTTATCCATTTCAAGAGATGATGGAAAATTGGTTTCATCCCATCCAAGGGTGAGGAAGATAGTGGAGGTCTAAAATAACATTGGTGATCAAGGAAAATCAGATCAAATCAAAAGAACATCGAAGATAGTTTCACATACCTTTTTTTAAATGTTGATCCAAGGGATGTTGAATCATATTTGGAGCATCAAGAGTGGCTCGAGGCCATGAATTAAAAATAGGATCAGATTTAGAAAAATGAGACATGGGAACTGAAACCCATTCATAAAAATAAATATATGATTAAAATCAAGTGGGTTTTTTGAAATATGTTTAATGAAAATGTTGAAGTTGTAAGAAATAAAAAAAGAATCATTTGTTGGGGATACTCATAGGTTAAGACCTTTATTTTGATGATACATTTCCCTATTATAAATACATGAATCTATCAGAATATTTCATTATACACAATGTAGATAAAATATATTCCAAATGAATTTCAAATCTTCCTTTATCAATTGAGAGTTGGAAAAAGATGTTTATATTGGGAATACCTGTGTATTATACATCTTCAAGATGAAAACTATGTTTAATGTTGAATAAGTCTTTTTATAGGTTAAAAAAATCTCCAGGACAATGGTTTTATTAGTTTGATACTTTCTCAAAGAAATTAAATTTCATAAAAGGATAGATGATATTATCTTATACCTAAAATAAAATCTAGTGGTTTATCTCATTGTGATTATTTATGGTAATGTCATCATATTCAAAGAGAATAATAAATAAATGTTTGAAAAGTTATATGGGGAGATGAAGGAGTTATTTTTAATGACTATTATAGGATATATGAAACACTTTCTTATCTTACAAATATATCAAAATATATGTAACAATTTTATTTATAAAGAGAATTATGTTAAAGAACTTTTTGGGGGATGTGTAATTGAAGATTAAAAGCATATTTACACATCCATTTTAGTGGGACCAAAGTTTTTAAGATATGAGAAAGAAATTATGTTAGTCTAAAGGATTTTAGGACGTTTATTGGAAGTCTATTATATCACATAAGATCAAGGATATAATTAGTTTATGTTGGTAAACTTAGTTATAGGAATAAAATTGAACCCAAAAGTCACATATTATGGCTGGAAAATTATTCTCAAATATATATAAGGTATAATTTATTTTAGGTAGAAATATTATTGCTTGAGAAATATTGATCTATTTTGTTAAATGAACATGGATTGGGAAGGTTGTATTGAGTAAAGAAGATCCAAATATAGTAGATTTTTCATTCTTAGTGAAAGAGTTGTAAGTTGGAATATAAAAGAAATAATTTTTAATGACTCTATGTACTTCAGAGGCTAATTATATATCTTCGACTCAAGTTTCAAGAATAGTTACTATGGATGAAGACAAAACTGGAAGACTTTTTAGTTCCTATAAAGTTGAACCTTATTTGGGTTTGTTATAATCAAAGTGATATCAATCTCAACAATAATCTAGTAAAACATTCTATATATATTCACATCAATATAAAATAGCAATTTTTCAAATAATATATGGAAACTAATGAACTTAATCTAATGTTGTACTACAAATAGTATAAAGTAGCTGGTATTCACTAAACTATTGTTGAATTAAATAATTTAGAAGCTAAGGATTATTATGGGAATTCAAACTCACTCTATTTAGGGATATGTTATGTGATATATGTATCTTCTCCGTTATAGTATTTGTAAAATGTTGTCAAGTGGGGAGAAAATATGTAACAACATTAATCTATACATTGATATGTAATTTACTTATCAAGGGAGAGAATATATTTAGTTAGACTTTTAAAAAGGGAAATGTTGTGATGTAAAAATGTGTGTACCATTCTAAAGGTCTGTTGAAGTGGTTGTCAGATCATTTTCCTTGCAAGTTGAATGATTGTTTTGTGATGTCGAATCCTTGAGTTTGGAATATTTTCTAATAAAAACATTGTGGACAACATGGTATGGCTATTTAATGATTCGTTTTTAATACACTATTATTTCTCATGTAGGATTGGAATTATTGGATATTGATCCATTGTTTTAGTTTTTGAGATTCAGTGGTTTATATTACTTGGCTTAAAAAAAATAAAAAAGCAGAGATTGTTAAGACTATAAGATTACTGATTTTAAGTATAAAGAAAAAACTTGTTGATAGGTATAAGGTTTTCAGGGTTTTATATTTTGATGTCAATACCTAAATAACTTGTAAAATATTAAGCTTCATTAAAATTCATCAAATAGATTCTAGTGTAATGTGGTGATCAGATAAAGTCTATTGGACAAAGGTGATCGAACGGAATATACTTCACTGTTTTTTCAGAAAAACAAATTAGATGATACTTTACTATATTTTAAAGTAGAAAATATCATGACAAATAAATTCTCACATGGTTCGCATAGAGATTTATTAATTAATTCATCATATATACGTTTTTTAATTAATTTTTACATAGATGTTTTCAAATGATCGGACTGAAGTTTTGAATGAAAGTCATTAGATAGAGAATTCTGATTGAAGTCATTAGACAATGGTTTCCATTAAAAGTAATCATAAGTAGGTTTATGAGTGATTTAATTGGGAAGATAATTCTAAGAGAAGTCATCATACAATGTTTTTCAGGTGAATTCATTAGAAAGAGGTTTTTGAGTTAAACTATCCGATAGAGAGTTCATTTTTCATGTTTTTAACAGATGGAGGGAAACGGTAAAAGAAGATACTTACATATTTTTACCAGATAGAGCATTAAAAGATAGAGGCTTTCCTTTAAATATTCATTGGAGTATGTTTTTAGGATATTTAAAATGTATTTTATAAATTCATAACTATGATTATGTTGAGATGGATCTTCAATTCCACAACAATGACGATAGAAATATTGTGATTCTAGATCATATTTTATGACGTTTTGAAGATCTTTAATACTTAAATTTAAGGGAATATATTACAAAGTTTTTTAATCTAATTTATTATAAGAACTAAATGTTCTCAAATAGAAAAATACTTGATAATTGATTCAATTTTGGTAAATTATATTAAAAGTTAATGTACATGATCCTCTGTAATTTTATAGTGGAATCTAGCTATATAAATGGGATAAGGTGAGTTGTAAAGTAGTTTTTACTATTGTGATTTTCATTGAATAAGTGAGGTACCGACCAAAAATCCTGAGAGTTTTTTTCCTTTTGGATGAAGTAATGTATAGAGATGTATCGAAGAATTAGGTATAAGACATTAGGAACCAGATAGAGGACACTGAACAAAGAGCACCAGATATAGGGCACCAGTCAGAGGGTTTCAAAAAGAGGGTACTATACATAGGGTATATGAATGAGGCATACAACACATAGGGTAATATATAGAGAAGTATCGAATAGACATGAACTGGAGGGATAATTTATCGAATGTATATGTATTAAATAAGAAGTTTATACATAAGTTATTTATTATTATTTTTCAAGAAATATAATAGGTATAAAAATAACTTGCAGGAAGGAAAGTGTGAAAAATCATGTATAATGTAAATGATGTGTTATTTTCTGTTTGTGAAGGATAATTTTATTATTTAAAATTTTGTTTTAATATATTGTTTTTTTAATAATCGTACACTCTTTCAATATACTATAGTTGTATATAATTGATATATAATATATACTTGATGTAAATCATAGAGGATTGTCTTTTAGTGGATGTTTGGTCTTCAATTGTTTCTAGGTCATGCTAGATACTATCTACTCTTATTAAGTAGTGAACCTTTTGTTGTGTTTTAAAAAATTCAATTCTCTCTTAATAGAGGTAAATATTGTTTTAAAGAATAAAATATAAAAAATGAGTGTCAATAATTTACCCCTCCCAGTGATCACACTGATCTAGACTGGTCCTTTTTTGTAGGTCTTATCCACTCTTTCACCACCTTATTTTTAATAGGATCAAGCGTTACACTATCTTTAGAGATAATATATCAAATTAAATTAATATGATGTACCAATATTTGTATTTACAACATTTTATATAGAACATATTTTCTTGTAATGGTTTCAAAATATTCCTTTGATGTCTTTATCCATCTCATAAAATTTAGAATAAACAAAAATCTCATCAGTAAACAAAAACACAAATTTATCCAAATACCCATAGAAAACTCTATTTCTAAGATTCATGATTATTTTGGGTGAATTTGTCAACTAGAAGGGCCCAACCAAAAACTCATAATGAAAATACCCAGTACAAAACACCATTTTTAGAATGTATTTATCCTTCACTTTTATCTAATGATATCAAGACTACAGATCAATATTTGAAAAATATTTTCCACCTTATATATGATCAAACAAGTCATATATATGAGTAAAATGGATATTTGATCTTAAAATTTGTGTAATATAGTTCCCTAATATCAATTAAATCCCTCATTAAACCATTATTACTCTTAATAAAAAAAATAAAACTATGTGTTGGGATGAATAAAACCCTTTTCAAGTAACTTTTTAACTGAATATTCAATTCCATTAAATCTAACGGAGCCTTTCAATAATGGGGTTTTGAAATTTTCTTAGAATCATGCAATAAGTAAAACAATTAAATTATAACTCTTGATCAAGAATAACACTATGAGAATCATCACGATTTACATGAATATATTCCTTTACTGCTATAAATTTACTAATATGAATAGCTTTTCACTTCTTGAAAATATGATCAAGAGAATTTTGGTTTCCATCTTTAATCATTTTCTCATCTTCATAATATGTTATCATAGGTATGAAATCATTATTACATAAAAATTGATACACAATTTAAAAATTTAATATAACTTCCTTATCTTGGTTATCTACAATAGAATGATAAACCAAATTCCAATCCATTGATAGAATATCATAAAACTCAAATATGGGAAAGGAAATGATATTTTATGAAAATATTATAAAATAGATAATCATAGGAATATTCCAATAAATATTTTTTCCCTTTACACTTCCTCTATGAGTTTTTAATAAATATTTTTTCTCAAGTTTTTTAGGTAATATTGCCAATTTACTATTGAAAAATAGAAATAAAAGAATTTATAAACCATGAATCAAACAAGACCTTTAAATATTTTGAGCAATAAAGTAATGTACCTATTACCACTTCATTTTAAGGTCTTATATTTTTTAGGTATTTATTAATGATGTTGACATGTTATTTTTCATAATTTCATAATGTTTGCCATCATTCCGGATTCTATTTGGACACACATAAACATAATGGCCAAATGCATAACATTTAAAACATATTACTTTCTACTTATCGTATTTGGTTTAACTATTACCATGATTATTTTTTTTAATTCATAAGAAAAATGTCCTAGAATACCACATTGATATCACTTTCTATATTTCATAAGAAACTCTCCAAGATTATTCTTTCCAAACATTTCACAATAGAAAATTTTCAACCTCTTACTTCCACATGTTTTCAATGGATGATTTCTTATTATATACAACCATGACCACTTCTTATCTTTATTTATGTAAAAGTAAAAAAAATGTTATCTCAGCCTTCTTATCATTTTTTTTCAAAATTATCATAGATTTTAACTTCATTAGAGGAAAAAGATATTTACAAAATTGGTTTTAAGATTGATTATAATCTATCAGTTTTACAATCATGGACTAGAATAAAATTTAGTGCATACCTATTCCATCTAGTTAAATTAACTTCATCGGTTTCAATAGAGTCATTCTCCTTTTACTTCAATTACAAAAAAATATTTTATATCCTAGGCTTAGAAATTATAAGAAACTAATTCTCAAGAAACATATTATTAAATATTAACCACTCTATGGTATAAATTTAATATTTCTCCTTGGTATTTTTTATCATACACCACCTAGGATTGGATTCACATTTAAAATAATAAATGGAAAGTATTACCTTTTAATTTTAAGAAAAAACCCAAAACATTAAAGATATTTTCTAGTTCATTAATCCATTCTTCAGTTACCATTGGAACTAAGGTTCCACTATATATTGGAGGGTTTTGTTTCATGAAGCTCTACACTATAGAATTATTTCTCTATAGAGAGTGAAATACCTCTATATCATGGGTACCACCATTAATAGCCACTTTCAACTGAGCTGAAATAGGTGAAAATTATTTTATTACAATTAAAATAGTTCTATGTTCCATATTTGGAATTAAATAATCCACTTAAGGACATTCCACTTTATTCACATTTTTTTATCTATAGAAAAAAATTATTAAATAGACATATATTAGATTAGCATACAAGGAAATCCACAATGATTTCATATGGAAGTATAACTAAAAGATTAATATCCCTTAAATTTATTTTAATGAAATCCTAACAACTCAGAAACTTGTATTTTTATACCAACTATAACACCCTTTAACTTAAATAACCCATAATAACATGATTTATAATAATGGTTGTACTTTATTACATTTTTTGGATATTTTTAAATTATAGTTTCAGATAATTTGGAAAAAAATAGATATAAAACCCTTACAAAATAATGTGGAAAAATTCACTCAATATCCATTTTTTCTAGAAAAATAAGATTCTTAAATTTAAACCCTTGTTTCTTTCAAAAAAATATTTACTTTTTGAATGTTAAATACCCATATTAGATAGTTAGACCATTTTATAGTTCATACTAATCCTTAGTTAATGTTAAAAACATTTTAAAATATAGGATGAATGTAAAAGGATTAATAATGTATATCAAAATAAATATACTCATTAGTCCATTTGGAAAATCATTAAATCCTACAAGAAATTTGTAGGGTCCCATTTTTTTAACCAGATGTAATTTTCAATGGATTTTGTAATTTTCCATTTGTTTGATGGGTTGTCTTGGAATACGAGAATAAAAGTGAGGTTCTAGGGGTTAGAAAATCCAAAAAATTTTATTTTGTAGATTGGTTAATGTTTAAGTGGAATCCATAGGGGTTTAGGAAAACTCTAATGTGGGAACGAATGGTCAAGATACTGAAAAAAATAGCATTATGAAATTCATATCATGTAATTTTTACAATATCTGAAGGGGTTTTACACCATGCAGTAGGGCATGAAGGTCCGGGAGGCTTACCTAAGGAATTCATGATGTGTAAGTATTTTTCATGTCATGAAACTGAATCATGATCCGAAATAGCTTCATGCTATGAATCATTTTGGATTGAATTTTAAAAATATGTTTATAAAAGATTTGTGATTTTAGTCTAGCTAATTTCATTAACTTTGGATGTGTGATGTGAACCCAGTTCACATCATGAACTATGCGAGGACACTTTTTTTAAAAGGGAATAGTGGATCCCCCCCCCTCTTATTTTCTCTAAAGAGGATTACCAGGTTTTGATGTATCTCCTTCCCCTCTCTTAGGGTTCTTGAGATCTCTCTCATCAGGTTTCTTTCTTGGTTTTCATCGGTCCCATTGGTTGTGTAGTATTATGATCTCAACTCCTTATGCTTCCTTTTTCTTTTTGTCTCGCCATCTTTGGAATTATTTTTGTACATGCTATTATTCCATATTATCAAAGAGTTTTTCAAATATTTCTTCATATCTTAAACTGTATTGAATCAAATCTTGATAATAGACATGTGAAGCATCCTTAGAAAGAGGTTGGTGTTTTATATTTTCTCCCTTAAGATTCATTGATTTATAAATTATACCATTATTCTATGCATTGGTATTTCCATGTGACACCTGTTAAATATGAATTTTATTATTTAGAACCTAATGGTAAATTTTTTGGACATTATTCGTTAAAATGTTACTGTTTTTGGTTGTTCACCTTAACTCAAAACAACCCAGTATGATGTTTCTATTTTATGTGTTCACTAATTCATCATCTAGGTAATGTAATCATCTATATCAAAAATTGTGTTGAATTATTATAATTATAATGAATTTCCTTTCTTTAAAACCCTTATGGTTTGTTGAATTAACTCTCATATAAATGTTGTCTAAATCGTATGAAATGATATGGTTTTTTCCATTCCTTGTTTTTATAAAAAAACCTCCTCTTAGGTATGTTGTCTTATCTAATAAAAAATAGGCTAATAAAAGTGATATGAGAATGATTATAAATTGAATTATTTTGTACACGGACTTTACTATTATAATCGAAATGAATAATCATCATGGGATTTTTTTTATACTTGAGTTGTGATGGAATGTTTATGAATATAGAAACTTTTGTAACTGAACTGAAATGATTAAATAAATTATGAATTATACCATATAGTTTTTATACATTTGACTTGTTGTATCTCTTATAAAAGTTACTATGAAAGGATGAATTGGCTATATATCTTGGTACCTAGACCAACTAATGGTCATAGCTTAGATTTATGTGACTTATCATAGTTTCTCCAGGTATTTAGAGACTCCCTTTTTTTAACGCTAGAGATATGCCTCAGGTCCCGAATTTTACTAATTATATATATATATATATATAAGGTACATAGAACATATATATACATATATACATATATACATACATAATCATACAGATGTATGTATTTTTCATATATATCTATATTCACATGGTTACTTTGGTTCAGAGATATTCTACTAAGACCAAAGCAGGTATGGTCGGTCATGTGTCCGAGATGAACCTAATACTTACTTTTTTTATTTTATTTATTTAAATATTTATTGATATTCATGTACACTACTTTATATTGTATCACTAACTTGATAGCTTAAACACTATGGGTGGGGGCCCATTTAGTATATCTCACACCCTATTCATACCTACATTGCACTAGGGTACCCAAACAAACCTCATGTTTGTAGGTTCATATTTATGGATTATATACAATGTTATAGGTTTTCATGAGATTTTAAGAACACATGACTACGTTGGTTCTTATGATTCCCATGGATATAAAAATAGAGTTTTCTTATTTATTTTTTATCCTTTATGAATTTCTTGTTGTATTTTAACTGCCTTAGATTATGTAGCATCATATAGACTTGTATGAATGTTTGTATAGTGGGTTTTTTCCCTATTATTAGTTTAATTTATATAATGATTCATTTTCCTATACTTATTCTGCTATGAATTTCTTCATTATCTATTATACTTTTGTGTTACTCTATTCATATTGTTATAATTTCCCAACTATACCATCCTTATACATTCTCTTCTAGTCGACAACCTCTATCATATGGGTAGGCTCGCTTGAGACCATGTTACCAACCTTCTCAGGACATAATTTATGTGGCTCCCATGTCGGGATATTACAAAGTGGTATCCGAGGAATGTTTTTTTACCTTTTTTATTACTTATTGGGATGGAGATGGGAGACTAAGAGTGGTTTTCTAGTTGGTAAATAGCTATTTATGGGAGTGACCAAACCACACATGGGAATATACTAAGTGTCCAGGGATTGGTCTTTTGTTTACAATATTCATTATTACCGTTTATTATGATTTCACCTAGAGTGACTGATGTAATTTTTTTTAATATTGATTTATGATATTTATAGAATTTTACCCTATGCCTAGTGTGTAAAAGAAGTAGAATTACATAAATCATAATAGCCACATAGATATTCACTCATCATGCATATTCCATGCTATGTAGTTGAATTGATAGAAGTTCCTTGTGTGATTTATTCTTCAGGCTTATTTGTATAACAAGATGCATCATTTCATAGCATGTTTGCTTCTACAAAATGTTTCTTTAATTATTGTTCCATGTTTATAATTATTTTTAATATACTATATTTGGATATTATCTACCATTTTTTCTTATATACATACTTTGGTGGTTTCTTACTTATATAGTGTCTTATCATGATTAGGTAATTATTTTTCATGTTACCTATATTTACTAATTATGATAGTATTCCTAGTAATAATTTTTATTTAAAATTGGGTCAAAAGTGTGAGAATCAACAAAAATGGTGGTTTCCGGCATAGATTTAAGGTGTCACATTAAGTAACCAATCATGAAATTTTTTATCCATGAAACTTTGGTTACATGAAATAAAACATACTAGTTGTGATTAATGAGATCTAAGTTTCAATTTATAAAGTGTATGGGATCTTTATAAATTGGGAAATGGTAAATCATATAATAAAACCACCATATATGGGCTTGATATACCTTGATTCCATCATATAAATATAAAAGTTGTAAAATTATGATTTTAAATAAAGTTGTTTCCTTATAAATTCCTGTAACTCTATCACTTGGGCATGATGACCCATAAGACTAAATTCCTAAATGCACAAATGGAAGCAAGTAGGTCATTTTGGGAATGTTTCGTATGATATTTACTTAACTTGACCTAAGTAGGTCAGTAATGCTACCTTTTTCTTATGAGGTAAACCCACTAGGGGTGTAACTGAATATTGGAATAATTTATGCATCCCTTGTAGGTCTTCTTTACATAAATATGCCTTGGTAATTAACTTCATGGGGTATGTTTGTGATATATCAGGATAGTGATTTAAAGTGTCTATAGACACTAATATGGGTTCACATATATACATAGGGTGGAATATTACTTGACCAATCCAATTTTTGTTTTCTAATAGGATTATTATCTACATTTGATCTATACTTATGTAAAGCTTTAGTTAATTAAAATTACAATTAGAACCTAAAGGTTGTTTCACTATATATCTTGGAATTGAAATTTTCATTTACAAATCCTTTTTAGATAATCTTTATAAATAAATAAATAATTATAAATTGGGGTCTTTGGGATAAATTGGCTAATTATGACAGGATGTTAGTTAAATAATTAATTCTTGAAAAAAAATATTTTACTTAAAATTACCGCATTCCTTCCATCTTTATTTAAGTAAAGTACCAACACGTTTTCCTTAGGACAAGTAATATACTTTCATTAATACTGGGCCTTTAAATGATTAAATAACTAAATTTTTATTAGTTTAATTCCTTAAAATGATTCCTATAGAGGTTTTTTAGCTTTAACCCCTATGTAGGGGTAGTTTAAATGTATCCCTGATCATTTCTTAGAATGGAAACTTAAGTGTTTCCTATAGGATTCTATACCTTTCTTATGTTGCATTGAACCAAAGGATAGGCGGTTGGGATAATGAATCTTTATAGAGTGACCTAGTTGCAAGGTCAACACTTTATGATTTATTAAGGGGAAATTCTAGTGTAGGATTCAACTTTAGTTTTTTAAGAATTAATAATTGTTGTGATGAGTTTTGGATGTTAGGTGTCATTTGTTTTGAGTAGGACTCTTGGTTCCCAAAATGATGCTCGGGTTGGACGAGTGGTCATGTGATGAAATGTTCCCTTGTCAAGGACATGGGAAATAGTTAATGATTCAATTCAGTGGGTTAGACATTCCATGGGAATGGTTAACTACATAGTAGGTTCTGGGACCTTTCTTCTGCGGTGGTAGATGACTCTGTAACACATCATCCGAATTAATTATCATATGTGATAATGAAACTCTAGGAAAAATATTTTTTATGATACATCAGGTACTAAGATTCATAAGGATGATAGGACTGTATATTGTATCAAATGATGTGATGTTGATTTTATAAATTCAGTGGGTAGTACATGTCGATATATGTGGTACCCATCTAGTTGATAAAAAAAGTTTCAACGAACCATATGTGTTTGGTGGGTATCATTAATCCCTAAAAAATTATGCTTCGATCATAGGTAATATAAGAAATAGAGTGACTTGATTGTAAAATCAATTCTAACTCATCCTAATGTTTGGGATGACACTATAATGGACTGAGTGTTATATCACCACTAGTCAGGTTAGTTTTTCTTTTATGCCTAATGTTATGGAATGTGTGGAAACATCTCGGTAGGAGTGGAATGTGTAAGTGTGAAGGTAAATATGATATAGTGGTATTTTATATGGTTGGTTTCATTATCATTTCATTTTAAGGCTTGGTAAAATCCTTTAGGCCATGTCTAGGTCCCATGGACAGTGGTCGATGGAACATGTGATGTGGGATGAGATTCCATTCTCAAAAAATGATGACTAGGACACTCTTAATGTGGGGTATGTTGTGTTGAATGGGTATTTATATTATTCCAAGTAGAGAGAACATAATAATATATAACCAGTTGAAAATGGTCTGTGATTCTTCTGAATTCCCTCAGGGCTAGTGAGTTTTGAAATATTTCAGTGCTTTTTGAGGCAGCATGACAATGATGTGGTTTGTTGTTTACACGACCATTGAATAAAGGACTAATAGAGATGGAATTTGGTGTTTATTATTCAGTGTGAATGAGACACCACACATAGTAAATGCATCATGTTAAGTTATAAAAGATGCATCAGGGAGTGAAGTGGCACTCTTTCAAAAAAAGTAGGCCAGTAGTGGTTTGATTATTCTATTTATCATCTCATGGATATAATTGCGGAGAAACCCCACTATTAGCTTCATCTTGAAAATGATGGGATTTTATCAATACTTATTGTTAATCATTAATACCCTCTTAGTTTTCTCTAGGTTTATAGTAAATCATTACCCCTACATTGATATCGTCCAGAGTATGATGAAAGGGAGTTAATTATATACCAAGATAAATAATGAAATTAAATGTTATTTATCTTGATAAATAAACTATATGGGAGTTGTGACTCAATATCCTGGTGACTCTGAGGTTACCTTATTTAAGAGATGGTCTTCGATGAGATTATTTAATGTTAATGAACCATGTGTGCTAGATCAGGTATACACCCATATTCATAATAATTCTTAAAAACTTCAGTGAATAGGAGATGGTTTGTCCAGGGGACATCACCAAAAGTTTGGTACTGGATTCGGAGAATGTGCTTAAGGTGAACATGATGTGCCTTAGTAGAAGACATCATGTTTTAAATCATGATATGTTGGATGTCTAAGATGAGAATTTTTAATAATAGCCTATGGGGTGTGGCATGACTACATTCCATTATTTTTTATTATATATAATTGTTGAGGAACCATTTATGGCATATCATCTGGATGAGGTAAGAGTAGTCTGATTCATCCAAGGTTTTTCAAGAAATGAAACTTAACCAAGATGTTTTAAATTAATTCCAATTCGCCCATTTATTCAATATATGGGTCAATTCTAGGAGCATTGTTATAGTAGTAGGGGAATGGTTTGTTAAGAAATTTTGACGATGGGGTGTATCATTGCTCAAAATTTGGAAATAATAGATTGGACTTATGGTGGGGAGCACTATAGGATGGATGATGATAGGTAAGATGAGGTGAGATTTTTTCATCTTTTATGGTCTCAGATAATCTCTCTCTTGATAATTTAGTATTCAATATGAATGATGGATTAATTTTTAGTATCTCGAGTATTGTATGTTGAAATGATTATTGAAGGTGTGTTTGACATTAGGAAATATAAATTACCTGTCTTAACAAATCCCTATGACCCAGGTAGGTTGGGTGATGTTTTTTTGTTTACATAAGACTTATTTTAGATGATAAGTTATATGATGGGGAGATTGCAGTGTCCCATGTTATGAACCATATGGAATTTCCAAAGGATTTTGAAATTATCCTTTTGGTGGAAGGTTCATTTTTGAATCTAGGAATAAAAATGAGATTCAAATGCTTTTAACATGATAAAATTATGTTTTCGAATGTGTTTTATGTTTTTGTGGAATACATGAGTGTTTATGTGAATTACAGAGGAATAAAGTATGGTAGGGATTCTAAAAATAGCTCCAACTAGAAAATCATATCTTGTAAAATTTACACGGATTGAAAGGGTTTCACACTATAGTTCAGGTTTTAAAGGCTTGGGTTTCTTACCTGAAGATTTTATGATTTCTAACTAGTTTTTACATCTTGAAAATTATTCATGATGAGACTCGCCATGAAACTTTTGGGGTTACCTTTTTAAAAGTCTTACTCGAAAGATTCACATTTGGAACTATATGGGGCCTTTTTTAAGAGAAGAGGGGGTCATCCCACCTTATTATTTTCTCCAGGGAGGGAAACTAGTGTCAACAACAGCTCCTTCCCCACTCTTAGGATTCTTGACATCTCCCTATTTTATTTTTCATCCTTCATTTCATGATTCACATTGGTTACGTAGAGGTAACCTCTCAACTCCTCTCACATTCTTTTTATTTTGGTCTCGCCATCTTTGGTGTTATTTTGGTATGAGATAATAAAACCTATTTTTAGGGAGTTTTCCAAATCGTTATTTTCTCAAAAACTCGATCAAATCAAATCACGATAATGGATGTGTGAATCATTATAAAAATGATATATGTGGTCTCTAACTTTTCCCATGAGTTTCATAAATTTAAAAACTACGATGTTGAATCACGTATCGGTATTTGCATGTGATTCCTCTTAAATTTGAATTTATATATTTAGAACCTAATTCTAAAATTGATTGTCTATTCTTTCTTAAAAATTAACCATTTTTTGTTACTCACCTCATCTCAAATCATCCCAATTGGATGTTTTGATTTTATGTCATGACATATGCTACATCATGGTAATGTAATCACCCTTCTCAAGAATTGTTTTAATTGATTATAATTATAATTTCATGCATTTATTTTAATCACATTAAGGAATATTTAATTATCTATAATGTAATGGTTTTATAAGTTGTATTAAATGATGTGTTTTGTTTTTTTACCACATTTTTATTATAAAACATCCTTTGAGGTACGATGTCTTCTCTAATAAAATGGGCGATAATAAATATGGGATGAGAAAGTGGATGAATGGAATTATTGTGTACATGTGATTTTATATTATAAATTATATTAATAATGGGAATGATTGAATTTATTATACTTGAGTTGTGATGGTATGATTATGAATATAGATATTATTTTAATTGGACATAAACGATTAAATGAATTGTATATGCCATGAGTGATACTTGGGTTCCTTTTTACGAAATTTATCTGGACAACTTATTAGGATGAATTATATTATATGTACCAAGAGTGATACTTGGGTTCCTTATAAAGAACACCTTGGACATGCACATAGGTTTCTTACATTATGTTACGCTTTGACTAATACTCGGGCTCCTCATTAAAGAACACCTTGGATGGGATCATATAAAACATGATTTCTACATGCTCTAAGAGATACCTAGGTTTCCTTTCTACAGAACACCATGGATGGTATAATATTAAAGTTTTCTTTTTTATCGAATTCCATGGAAGGGCTCAGAAACTAATGGAATTATGTGACTTCATGGGTGACACTAGGGTTTCACTTTACGGAACGCCTTGGATGGACTCATAGGATATGTGAATTATACCATGCATTTTTTTACATAAGAATAGTGGTATATCTTATGACTGTTATTATACTAAGGTGACTTGTTTATAGACCTTGAGACCTTGACTAGCTAATGGTCTTAGATTATATTTATGTGAATACCTGGAGTTTCTCTATAGTTTTAGAGACTCCCTTTTATGGACACCTGAGTTACACCCGAGGTCATGGATTTTACTACTTATCTATATATATATCTAAATATGTTATTATGAACATAAAACATATATATATATACATAAATAATTATATAGATATATGTATCTAAATACATGTCTATTTTCACATGGGGACTTTTGTTCATAGGTATTCCATCTGAGGCTGAAGTAGGTCTAGTTTGCCAGGAGTTCCTAAGGAACCTAATCCCAATTTTTTTAACATTATTTATTAATTAATTTTATTTATATACCTACACGCTAATTGTTTTTATATTCATGGACTGGATAGCTTAAACACTAATGGTGGTGGCCTACTGAGTATATCCCACACTCTATTCAGGCCGCCATTGTACTGGTGAACCAGAACAATCCTTGTGTATGTAGGTTCAGGTTTATGTATTTTTCTTATTATAATAAAGATTAATGGGATCTTTGCAGCACAATACTGAGATGTTTCTCAGGATTCTGTAGAAATATCCTTTGAGTCTTTCGGATTTATTTTTATCATTAATGTATTACCAGTTTAATATTTAATGCCTTGGATTATGTATCATCGTATGGATATGCATGCATTATTGTATAGTGGGTGTTGGAAACTTTATGAGTTATATTTGTTTTAATTTCTCTTTTTTTATAATTTTTTATTGTTGATTTCTTCATTATCTCTTATACAAGTGTGTCTCACTAATCATGATGTTATAGTCTCCGCATTGTACCATAATCAGACCATCACTGGTAGTAGGAATCCTCTGGTGTATGGGATGCACCCTTGAGGACATGTAACCGACTAGCTCAAGGCAATGTTTTAGTGGCTCCTAGGTCAGGATGTAAAAGAATACCATTTATACATAATAACCATTGATCGTAAATATTAATTTTCTTACTCATGAAATAAGCTTAATTTCTTATAAAATTTCATAAAATCTAACAATATAATATTAGATGAAAATTCAAAATTATGTGGGATTCTTGTAAAATAGGAGTACTTATGAAAACATTTTCTTCAAAAAAATACTTTTCAACCATAAAATGAGTATAAAATTTCATTTATACACAGGCTCATTATCTTACGATATGAAATTAAATGACTTCTATGAAAACTCATTCGAAATAATAGAATTGTTTTGTAGATACCTTGTAATATCTTCTTCATATCACTCTTATAATCACACTTATAAGAACTCTTGGAAATGGAATAACTTGCATGGTTAATTTTAGTATATATTCCTTAAATAAAAATAAATCAATTGATAATATGAAGGAAATCTATATCAGGCTCACCCATCATCATGTACAATGTACAAGGACACATCAAATCTTTAATTTACATCATAAAATCCAATAGAACCTTATTTTTAATATATATATGAGAAAAATCTTTAAAGATTCATGTAAAACTAATGTTTAAAATCAATTTTCTTTATGAAAACATAAAAAAAAATCCTACAAAAATATGAAATTATATTTTCATTTAGAAATCATGAAAACTTATAGAGGAATCGTCTTGATGAAAAATGTTCATAAAAGTGGAAAACTCTACTCGTGAAATCTATTTTAAAAAACCATGCTTCTTGAACATTGTAAAAAAGAGTTAAAAGTTACCTGTATGAAAAATTGTAAATCCCTGAAATTTTATGGCATATATATTTTTAAATTAATTTAATCACTTCAATGGCTTACAGTATTCACAACCCTATGTTTATGTAATACTTAACACATTGTATTGTTACAACTAAGTTGTTAAATTGAAGGGTATGAATAGTAATAATTAAATTATGAAAATTATATATATTATACATTTCTAAAAGAAATACATCAATTATCAATTAATTGGAAATGAAAATAAAAATCATTTAAAAGTGAATGAAATGTATTCCTAAAAAAATTATTCACAGAATGTATTTTTATCTTAATAAATTAAATTAATAACTATTATTAAGTGATTTTAATAAAATTTATATTTTACATTTAAAAAAACATTATCATTCATCTAGTTTTTTTACAAGGTATGTGATAATAATAATTTTAATTTTATACTTTAAAACTGTATTCCTTCAAATAAAAGTGGTTTCATCGCTTTTGGTGCACTTATTTTTTCAATTATTTTTATATTAATAAATAAGATTTATTATATAAAATGAACTTAATTTTTGAAAGTATCATATTAAAATTATCTTATAATTATTTTTTGATAGTTTTCAAAAATGATTGAATTTTTTATAAATACTGAAAAATACAAATTTTTATTTAATATTTACTTCTCATTTAAATATTTTATAATGTTCCATTTTTAATGGTTTTAAAAGTAAAATGTATTCAATTGTGATATTAATCCAATTTATTTAATTGGGTTCAATTCTATTTTTATTTTTTATATAAAAATATTTTTTACGCAAGAAAATATTTTCTTGGGAAAACCGCATTTTTTTCATATTTGTGGGATTAATTTTAAACTAAATTATAGAACAAACTTGAATTTAATCTAATAAAAAGGATTCGATATTTTAAATCAGAATAATTATTATTAGGTAATAAGATCAACTAAATGTTTTTCAGAATGAATAGTGAAAATGTAATAAATGGTATCATCGATTAAGGTTAAAATGTGTTTATCAGGTGTTAAATTAAAAAATAGGGGTTAAAATAACCCAAAACCCTATAAAATTTATATTTCATAGATATATTTCAATATAATAACATCTATATTTTGTGAAATTTTCCATTTTGGAACTATTTGACTTTGTGTGCAACATGGGTATATTTTATTTTTTTTCAAAAATGCCAAGTGCATTATCTCTCCCACTTATAAAAGGACACCCCCTCTCATCAATACTCAACACATAAAGATCCTTCTGTTTTGAAAATATCTAACCAAATACATTAATTACATCACTCACTATAACCTAGAGTCTCTGTCTTGATCATAATACCATTCTAGTGAGGATATAGGAATAAACCTATAAAGGTTGTTCGAAAAAAGAGGAATAGTTTTCAACCAAGCATTTCATTATATTTCTTACTCTAACACCTTAAAATCTTCTTAAACTATACTAAAATATTAAAAAATTTATATACCATATACATAGATTTCATTATGTTATTTTCATAACCTATATCTATATCCTCTTCCAACAAATGGGAAACAAAACTGTTGATCATGTGTACGTCTAACTACCACCACGCGAACCGATGTAATTCTTTTTCTATCACTGCCAATCGTCACATAATATAATGATGTATTTAATATATTTATATTATATATATTATATAATTTTACTTGTGTTATTACAATATCACATATACCTTTTTTCATTCTAATTCATTGGAAAATGATAACGTCACTCGTGTATACTTTTGGACTACCGCATCCACGAAGCGATGTAATTTTTTTCATTTCATTTTTATGTGGGTGGTAATAAAAATAAAATTAATGAAAATATATCATATATATTATAATAATTATTTTTTGATGGCAAATTAATGTCTTCCTATCTTCTATTTCATCTCACTAAATTTGAAAATCGTGTTCATATGTACGTACGATACACCGTCTCCATGAATGGTGTAATTCATTTTTCTGTATATAACTTTTATGAAGAAATATAAATACATATATAAGGAATTTATATGATATTTAAATAGTGGATAAAACTATTTAGATTATGTAACCATGATCAAATTACAATTAATGAAACTACCAAACTAAAACTATATGAAAAAAATTATCAGTTATCACCCAGAATAGTGATTTTAACAAAGCATTATTTATAAATGGGTGATAAAAGATTATAACTAAATAATATATTGTATGATATATATATGAGTAATTTTATATATTATATTTATAATAATTATATATTTAATAGACAGTAGGTTTTAACATGTATGAAGGAGGTCAATTCTATGCTAAGTGTTTATTTCATAATATCGTCATTATTTATGATTGTTTATGTTTAGGTATATACTAGGGAAATTATTTTATATTTATATATGAAACCCAATATATTTTCTTATCCATTGTTTATTCCTATAAATTACATATTTTCCTTTCATTTTTCTCTATATATGTAATCATGATAAGAAAATAATATTTTTTAGGAAAAAAAACATAATTTCTTTTCAACTTGGATGGGAATCATTCTCTTATTTGTCTATATTTTCAATAAAATATATAATGGGATGTTTTTAAAATTCTCCAAATGATTTATTAAACACATTTTTACCCATTTTTTAACTTTCTTGAAATGGTTTAAAAGTAATCTCCATGGTTTTTTCAGAATAAAGAATTATTGACCTTTTTACAATAGTGTGAAAGGATCATTTTTTTACTTATACATCAAGTTTGGAATTACCCTAATACAATAGAAATTATTGATTTAAAGATTAAATTACATTTTAACAAGTATTCTTTCAAAGAATAATTTTTCCATAATATTTTCAAAGTATTTTAAGCATTAAGTAAGAGATTTCAAAGGGAAAATAGTATTTTCCACACGATATTTTCTTATGATTTCATTTAATATATATTTATATATGTTTGAATTAATAAGTAAATATTATGATTTAGTAGTAATTTTCTATTTTTATTCCACCCACCATATTAATCAATAAGGTTTATGATTATATTTATTTATTGGATAAACTATTTTCATTTTGAATGCTATTTTTCTTATATAAATGTTTACGTTCATTATATTTCACCCCTTTCATATGATAAATGAATTAGACTCAGTGAGTGATGAGAGGGTCCCACTACATCCCCTTATTGAATATGGAAGTATCATGATACAAACTAGTTTTATTCTTTAGACAAGGCCTTACCCATTTATGTATAATTACTTAGCACAAGGCCTTAATGGTAAGTTTATAATGTACAAAATTATGAATTCAATAATTTGGAAACTAATTAATTTTAACCATGTTATTATTTATATTTTTATGTTATACATGGATTTAGTCCCCTATTTAATGATATTAATTATATGGAATATTTTATTATTGTATATATTATCCATATTATTCATGTTTTATTTAATTTTTGTTTACTTATATTGTACGTGTACCCTTACTGAGCATCTAATCTCACCCATTTCCAGTGTTTCCTTTACCTTATGATTATAGGAATTTTATTATGATTTATAAGTAAGAATATTCTAAAGATAATAATGATGTAATAAAAAAAATATGGTTTATTTTAGGTTTTCAATTGTAATGTGATATTCAATCATGTATCATATTTTCTATGACTGTTAAACTATTTAGTCTTTTAGGGTGTCATTCCTTGTATCTAGTTCAAAAGTAATTAAGTAACCACCAACTCAGGGTTAATATGGTTGGATTATTTATAGTTGGTATCAGATTATTTTAAGTTGAAATGATGGGAACTATATTTAGGAAAATATATATTAGGTAATTAAACATTATGACTAATCTGGAGGATAATTCTAAGTATATAATAACATCCTAATGTTATTGTATGGTAGATACTATGTGGATTTCCTAAAAACACATCCCTATATTGAAACTAAAACTAGATGTGGGTTTGGTATAGATTCATTTAGTTTTAATCACCCTAAAAGGATTTGGTTTGAGTATATATCATCCATCCTTTTGGTGTACTATGATTTTCCCTTACTGTTCACCTGGTTTTATACTCATGGGGGATATTATTAGGTTATTCTCATTTTATTTACATACCATTATGAAGGATTTTATAATGTATTTATGATTTGAGAATAATCCCAAAGAATCTAAGTTTATAATTCTAAGATTAGCTAAGCACAAATTTTCCAATTTATATATTGTGGTTCACTAGTGTTAAAGTTATACATTCTCATTCATAATGTTATGATATAATTTAGTGAATTTCATTATTTTTAAAATTATCCAAGAGTAAGTAATGGAAATTATATCAATACACTTATTCCATGTATGGATTTCCCTATTAGGGAAGATAATGAAGCTAGTGTAGAAGATGGACCTGGAACATAACAAATTAAAACTATTTTGTGGCAGCTGACTCATGTTATGAAAAATAACAATGCCTATATGGAGAGGTATGGTATTCCACAATATGGTGTAACAATGTTAGTCTTATTAATGCGATAACTACCTCCATCATTCAATAGTTCTACAAATCCATTTGTAGCTGATAAATTGATAATTTCCTAAGAAACAATATTTCTCTATTTGGGAAGTAATAAAAGGGAGATGTTCATCAAAAATTTTATAATCTCTCAGAGGATGTGGAAAAATATTGTTAATTGATTAAAAACACTAAGGATGAGTAGGAAATAAAATTCATGTACTAGAAGGATTTTAAGGTACTTTTCTTGGAAAAATAATTTCCTTAAAAGAAACAACCAGATAAGGAGAGGAAAATTTTGAGTCTATAACAAAGGGAATATGAAAATATTGCTAAGTAAAAAAGGGAAAATTTACAAGTTTTGTAAGGAATTTTTTTTACTATCCAATGAGAAATATTGATCATTTCTTTTATAGGAATATTCCAATCCATTAAATGGATATAGTCTCCCAATCCTTCTCATTATATGTGGATATAGTGTCATTTGAATTCAACATAGAGAAATAATTTTTCAAGTATTATGGATTCAAAGGAAATTAAGGTAATAAAAGAGTGGATTATTGAACTATAAATGGAAATATATTAAAAGGGAATAATGGAAATGTGGAATTTTAAACTTTTAATAAATGTGAAAAGAAACACTATGGAATATAAATTTTGGGAATGGGATTTTTAATCAAGTGTGGAGAGAAATAATGCCAAGGTCATGATTATAAGAAAAATAAGGAAGCTTCTAATTTTTATTACATCAACTATATGGTTATAGGATACTATGAAAACGAATACCCCATGCATCAAGATAATTTTCCACATTAAATTAAATTGTATAAAGGCCAAGCATATATGATCACAACAGTTGAGTTTGAAGTTCCTAATGATATTGTGGTAGTTACTTTAATCGTATCCTCAAATTTTTCCAATGAGTTAATTTATTTTGGAAATTCTAACTCTTTTATATCTTACATGTTTTTTGAAGAAAATTTATATTTCCCTATCATCTTATTAAGTGAGTAATCATTCAAGACTCATTGTGGAAGTTTAATCACAATAAGAATATTTAATTCAGTTCCTACTATGACACATAAACATACTCTATTTTCTAACTTCATTATTATTATTATGGTTAATATTTATATAATATTTGGTATATACTAGATTTCAGAATATGATATAAAAATCTATTTCAAATAGAATTAAATTATGATTGGTTATGAATATGTGTAATTACTTATATTTATGGGGAGACTTAATCATATGATTCATGTCCAAATCCACCCCTAGTAGCTCTTCTAGATGAGACAATTGGGGAAGAATAGTAGAAACAATCTATGGATTAAAATTCTAATATTCAAATTGAGGATATACCTTTTGTACATGAATACATTGGTGTATTTCTGGATGACCTACCCAGATATCCACCAGAATGTGAAGTTGATTTTTAAATTAATTTAATCCATAATGCAAGAAAAATATCAATGAATCCTTATAGAATGGAAACTATGTAATTAGTATAGTCTGAGATTCAACAATAGGTTTTGAGTTTTAAAGGACTAATATGGCCTATCATTTCACCTTCGGGATCCCCTGTTCTTTTCGTTAAGTTAAAAGATGAATATATGAGGTTGTGCATTGATTATATGGAAATCAATGTTATTGTGATAAACAACAAGCATAATTTACCTTGCATTGATGACTTATATGATCATCTATATAGAGATCAATATTTTTCAAATATTATCCTTCATTATGGGTATCATTATTTTGAGTAAATAAGGAATATATTCTAAAGGAAACATTTCAAAGGAGTTATATACATTACAAGTTTACATTAATTCCATTTCAAATGAATAATTCACCCACAATTTTTATGGATATAATAAATATATTATTCAAGGAATATATTTATTTTTTGGGTACTTATTGATGATATCATTGTGTACCTAAGAATTATGGGGACTACGAGAATCACTTAGGAATCATTCTTGAGAAACATAAAAAAAAGTTTTATATGGTAAATTTATAACGTGTGAGTTTTAGTTTTAAAAATATTCTTTTATTGTCCATATTGTCTCTAGGTATGTAATCTCAGTTGATCCCATATAGACAGAGGTATTCCGTGAATGGACTACAATAATGAACAAAATTGAGGTATGTAGTTTTACTAATTTTGGGTGTTACAATTGGTTATTTATTCAAAAAAAATTCTTATTTGATAAATTTCTAACCAAGATTACTATTAAAGGTGTTATTTTTGTATGGAAATAGAAATCTAAAGAAGTTTTTTATGAATTGAAGTATAGATTGGTGAATACTCTGATCTGGAATTCACCATTAGGAAATGATGGATTTTTAATATGTAGTGGTGCCTCGAAGAAGGGTCATGGTTGTGTCCTTATGTATAATGATAAAATTATTTATTATGAATCAATATAGTTAAATATTCATGAATAAAACTATTGAACATGTGATCTTGAGTTGGAAGTTGTAATATTTTCTTTGAATATATGGAGACAATATCTCTATAATGAAATGTGTGAGATATATATAGATTATAAGAGTTTGTGTAACATCCCAAGTAAATAAAGAATAAATAATTTTCATATTAATTAATATTTACGAATTAAATATTAATTTTAATTAAAAGGGGTTTCTACATTCGATAGCGTACTCGATACGCAACGATGAGTTTCATTAAAATCTTACGTTACACACTAGTAATATAATAATATTATTTTAAATGGTAGTTAACATGTAGTCGTTGTACTGGCGGGAATGGATAGAAATAACTAAAATATGATTATATATGTTTTTAAATGTTTTTATATTTACCCAATAAATGATAAATGCTTAAAATACGGAAAGAATTCAATTTTAGGCATTTATACCCTAATTTTCACTAAGGGTTCACTTATCACCTTTTAACGGCGAACCATCGTTAAATATAGTTTTGATCAATCTTATAAATTCTATTTTACCAAATATAACTCTTCTTTAGAATCGGGACATCAAAATTTACTTTGTGTAAATTTTTGGTATCTTTCCGATAAAGTTCATTTTTTTAATGAATATTGTAAATGTTGTATTTTAATTCAAA
This sequence comes from Viscum album, assembly GCA_963277665.1. Taxonomy (NCBI): domain Eukaryota; kingdom Viridiplantae; phylum Streptophyta; class Magnoliopsida; order Santalales; family Viscaceae; genus Viscum; species Viscum album. Next base: position 440,204,151 of record OY728119.1, read on the forward strand.
ACCTCTTTTTGATCTAATTTATTTATATGATTAGATTATTATTTGAATTGTTTTTAAAGTGAAATTAGAAAATATTTTTACCATTAAATCCAATAGTGGTCGTTGGAATTAATTTCACTTTGAAATCGGACTTAAACTAGTGTCAATCTTTTGATACTTATTGTTTCACAAAAACACGCTATTTGTCATGACAGCAGGAATTAATTATTAAATTAATTAATTTGACTTATATGTTTTGAATTTTGTAAAATGGAATTCATTTTTGAATTTGGAATATCAAATATAGCTTAGGGTGAATTTTTGGAATTTTTCTGAAAAACATCAATTTTTGATGAATAGTGAAACCACTAAGTGGTACTTATAAAGACTGATTTTCCATTTAAATGAAATTTTTCCATCATTGTGTTTTGAATTTCAAAAAATCCGACATACATGGTTGTCATTAAGAAGTAAAATGTGGTTCAATGAGATTATAATAATTTTTTGGTGAATAGTAACTTATTAAGTTCTTAATCGCGATTAGTGGTAATTAGGGTAGTTTAAGGTATAAATAATGCTTTAATAATATGAAATGACCTAGACACATGTCCCAACATTATTTTTTGTGTCATGTCCGACCAAGACAAGCCATGGGTCAAATTGGGGACCCCATGGAGACACTTGGTTGGGAAATGACATAAATAACTTTTTATTTAATGTAAAAGTAAAAATGACACAAACATAATATGTTTTACGAAAACAATTTTTACATGGGGTTATAAAGATCCGATTTTTGATTATAAATAGTCATTGGAAAGAAAAAAAGATTTCCTACATCATAGTATTTTTTTTTATAATTTTTAGACATTAAATAAATTAAATTATTTATGACATAATAATGATGCAGTGATGACATCATTATTTGACGATTTAAATAAAATGAAAAGATAAAGTAAAATCTATGAACTACACATGTCCAAAAATTATTGGATGGGTGGATTTGGAACCCTTATAACCATATCTACGAATTCTATCAATGTGGGACCTTTTAAAATCGAAACACATTTTCAAATAAAGTAATATTTCTTTACTTTCCAAAAGTCCCCCTCCTCTCCTCTTATAAAAGCCCCCACCTCTACCTCATTTCACACACTCCTCAAGCCTTTGGCTAGGCCAAAACCCTAACAATTCACTCTCTCCGCATCCCTCTCCTCATCCTAGAGGATTCCCTTTGGGCATAATCCTTTCAAAGGAAGCCTTTAGGCTCAAATCAAAAGGAGTTACACTTTTAAAGTAATTCATTCTCTCATGTTCATTTGTTGTATTTTGCTTCTCCAACCCCCTAAACTCTTTTTATTTACTTATTTTGTAACAACACCAGTATATTCAATATACTTGGATGTTTTTATAAGATTTATTCGAGCTACACTCTCACACAACTACATCAAATGGTTAAATAACATACGGTTTCCGTGGATGGCGAAATTCTGCCTCCCGAAACGATGATTGTTCAATACTCATTTAACACCTTAAAAGGTGGCCATTGTGATGTCACTATTTTTATATATGATATATAATATGTTTATTTTTTTTCTTTAAGCTTCTATATTTTTTATTTTTGTCATACCTTCATGGTTTCCATTATGGGTAAACACGATATCTTCATTTAAGGAAGTGCGGACTACCGCCCCCTCAAAGTGATGTTATTCGTTAATGCCATATGTGGGACGTGTAAAGGATGGATTTAAAGTTATTATATATGATGTTATACTGGAATTATAATATACCTCTATATCATTATTATTTCTTTCCATTAAATTATGAGATAGAAATGAAAGTAGCGTTCATGCGTACGTACGGCTTACTGTCTCCATGAACGGTGCATTTCATTTCTTATCCCCAAATGTAATGTACTATTAAAAGTACATGTATATAATGGATATATATAATGAATAGTATATCTAAATGATGAATAAAATTCTGGAATTAAAATATACATACCTCTCATTTATTTTTAATTCCATTAATATGACAAAGAAATGAAAGTAGCGTTCATGCGTACGTACGGCTTACCGTCTCCATGAACGGTGCATTTCATTTCTTACCTCTAAATGATTATGTAATATTATAAATACATGTATATGCTGGATATATATGATACATATTATATCCGAATCGGGAATTTCATTCTGGATATAAAGAACCTTTGACCACACGAACAACATGTAATTGTAAGAAGTCCACTTTCGACTTAAGAACCAAATATTGACAAAACAAACATTATTAACATAAATGGTTACATAATGTTTATAACATGGCAATAAGTGATATAAAAGGAATAATGAACTTTAAAAAGGTTCTCAATCAAGTATAAATTAACTCAAGTTTATTATTCATGACGTTAAAGAACGATCTAGTCAAGTCGGACCCAAGGTAAGGGACTTCGTCTCAATCTCTTCTCATTGAGGCATATTTCATTTTATACACAACTTTCTTTTATACGGTGTATAAACCCCTTTGACTTTTACTTTTATACAAAAGGAATCTTTTTCTACGAATCATTTTACTAAACGACAAAAAGGAATGTTTTTTTAACGTACGCGGTGACAATGACCTTTTCCGCCGCCGCGAGTATTATATGGTCTTTGGCTTCCTCAACAAGCCGTAATGTTTTTAAAATAAAATAAATACCATATACTCTTTTATGTATTTTGGTATTGAAAATGGTTTTGATAAAGGATTCTATTATGATATATTGTGATGTGGAAATGTTATCATTCCTTTATATTGGTTTTATGTTTTACGATTTTATATTGGTACTTGGACATTTTAACGGGTGGTTACGTTATAAACCATATGACGGGTGGTGCCGTGAATACCAGGACGGGTGGTTACGTTATAACCTCCAATGCATTAGGTATGGAAGTCGGCCGTATGGATATTCCATCAAGTATGTATGGAAATTGGTCGTATGGCTATTCCATTAAGTGATATGTGTGGAAATCGACCGTATGGTTATTCCACTTAAGTATGTTTATGTCCCAAGTTACCTTTATATATGTTATGTGTTCTTTTTATGGGTTTTATGGTAATCCTTTGGTTACAAAAAGGTAAGTAATGATACTTTATTCAGTGATAAGTTTTTACTACTTCATGAAGGTGAAGGTATTACTTTGATAGAGTATATATGGTTTACTTGATGTTTGAAAAACAAACAGTTTTCATTATTTCTGTATCCCTTACTGAGCTTTTTATGCTCACCCCATGTTTTTTTTGAAATGTTTTCACAGGACTTAATGTGGAATAAGGTCAAGGATGGGATCAAGGGAATGTCATCCTATATAAAACATGGAACTAGACACATTTCTTTTTAAGAGTTTTTTTTTATTATGGAAACTTAGTAGAAGTGACTACTTTGTAATCTTTTGAGATGTAACAGTTATGTTCTAATTCTCTAAAACTCTAAACCTGAAAAGATCCTCAACGTGAATTATTCGCTTAATTCAATATTAAGTAAGGTTTAAGGTCGGGGCCTTATAGTTGGTATTAGAGGTCGGTTTAGACAACTTTAGGAGTTAGAAAAGTGTTAAATTATAATATGATTGAAATGATATAGCATTTATGGATTACCATGTTGCTTCGCCTAAGATATTTCTGTGTTCAGAATGGTTTTCCGCAGAGGAAACAAAGCAACTATGTTGGGACGACATCAGGAGGAAGAAAACCTTCCAAATCAGCAACCTGAGATGGTCGGAATCGGAACTGAACAGTTTGTTGCAGTGATGGCATAGTTGACTTAGGCTATAAATGGTGGTGGTATCCATGCACGAGATCAGCCAGATCAACCGCAGAGGAACATGTCAGTGGTGGAACATTTCATGAGGCAACATCCCCCATCATTCAGAGGATCATCTGACCCTGTGCAAGCTGAAGGGTGGATTAAAGCATTGGAGAAGATTTTTGATGTCATGGGGTGTTCAGAACATCAAAAGGTTAGTCTTACTGTTTACCATTTTGAAGGTGAAGCTGATCAGTGGTGGTCGATGGTGAAAAATATAAGGGATAGTGATGAGATTGAGGATCTTCACTCGGACGAATTCAAAGGTATGTTTCTTGAGAAATATTTTCCTAAGGTGGTTCGTCTTAGGATGGAAAAACAGTTCCTAGAATTGAGGTAGGAGGATGATTCAATGGGTGCTTATGAAGAAAAGTTCACTCTATTGGCAAGGTATGCTTCAAACTTCATACGAGATCTTGATAGTAAAATAAACCGTTTTTACTCAGGGTTAAAGCCAAAGTATAGAAGGTCTTTAGCTTCTCGTGAGTTCAAAAGTTATGAAAAACTTGTTCGATGTGCGGAGAAGGTGGAAATGGAGTTTGCCGATGATCAGGTGTTCTATGAAAAACAACAGAATAAGAGGTCTAGTTGGCAGGCAAAGGGGAAGAATTAATCAAAGAAGCAAGGAGGTAAGAAAACCAAATATCCATCCTGTGAGAAGTGTGGTAAAATGCATCCTGGAGAATTTTTATCCAAGTCTGGTAAGTGCTTTCGGTGTGGTAAGTCAGGTCATATTGCTCGTAACTGTAAGGAAGATGATCAAGCAGGAAATGAAAAGCCAACGGTAAGATGTTTTAAGTGTAATGAAATGGGTCATTATGCAAACGAGTGTCCAACGAAGAACTCAACTGGGGTAATGCAGCCAGACTACAAGCAGAAAGGGGTGGTAAAATCCTTTGCAACAACTTCAGCAGATGTTGGGCCATCGAATGAAGTGGTGTCAGCTCCAGGGAGCTCAGTATTTTTCGAAGATTGACTTGAGGTCGGGGTACCATCAGTTGAAAGTAAAAGAAGAAGACGTTCCAAAGACTGTGTTCCGTACTAGATATGGCCATTATGAATTTGTAGTTATGCCTTTTGGGTTAACCAATGCTCCTGCTGTATTCATGGACCTTATGAATCAAATTTTCCATGAGTTCATGGATAAGTTTGTGTGTGTGTTTTGAGGTTTGGGAAGAGGTTATGTGTGCCTTGTGATTCACAGTTGAAGAATGAGTTGTTATGTGAGGCTCATAGTTCCCCGTTTTCAGTTCATCCTGGCAGTACTAAGATGTACAGAGATCTGCGGGAGTATTACTGGTGGGATGGAATGAAAAGAGATATTGCTGATTTTACTGTGAAGTGTCTGACTTGTCAGCAGGTTAAAGCAGAGCGGCAGTTACCAAAAGGGATGCTTCAGCCTTTACCAGTGCCAGAGTGGAAATGGGAAAACATATCCATGGACTTTTTTGTGGGATTACCGAGGACATCTCGAGGTTCACATCTAACTTTTGGAAAGGCCTTCAGAAGTCGTTGGGTACTGAATTAAATTTTAGTACAGCTTTTCATCCTCAATCAGATGGGCAGTCAGAACGAACAATTCAGACCTTGGAGGATATGCTACGAGCTTGTTAGATGGATTATCAGGGAAGTTGGGACCAACATCTTTCTTTGGTTGAGTTTTCTTATAATAACAGTTTTCATTCCAGTATACAGATGGCACCATTTCAGGCATTATATGGGAAGCGGTGTCGAACTCCAGCTTTCTGGGATGAAGTGGGTGAAAGGAAGTTGATGGGACTAGAATTGGTAGAAGAGATGGCAGAAAAAGTTCAGCTGATTCAGAAACACATGAGAATAGCTCAGAGCAGGCAGAAGAGTTATGTGGATAACCGGAGGAAGGATCTATCTTTCGAGGTAGGTGATCATGTTTTTATTAAGGTTTCTCCTTGGAAAAGTGTGATGAGATTTGGTAAGAAAGGAAAGTTAAGTCCAAGGTTCGTTGGACCATATGAAATTCTGGAGAAAGTTGGATCAGTTGCTTACCGAGTGGCTTTACCTCCATGTTTATCTCAGCTAAACAATGTTTTTCATGTTTCAATGTTGAGGAAGTATATGCCAGATCCATCTCATGATTTGAGTGCAGAGGTAGTTTAGCTGGAAAACAACCTATCTTATGAAGAACAACCAGTCCAGATTCTTGACCACAGGGAGCAGGTGTTAAAGAATAAGGTGATTCATCAGGTAAAGGTTTTGTGGAAAAACCATGTGATTTAAGAGGCAACGTGGGAATCTGAAAATGCTATGAGGGGTAAATACCCCCACTTATTTTGATAAGTGAATAAAATTGCGAGGATGCAATTCCCAAAAAGGGGGAAGGATGTAACATCCCAGGTAAATAAAGAATAAAGAATTTTCATATTAATTAATATTTACAAATTAAATATTAATTTAAATTAAAAGGGGTTTCTACATTCGATAGCGTACTCGATATGCAACGATGAGTTTCATTGAAATCTTACGTTGCACACTAGTAATATAATAATATTATTTTATATGGTAGTTAACATTTAGTCGTTGTACTGGAGGGAATGGATATAAATAACTAAAATATGATTATATATTTTTTTAAATGTTTTTATATTTACCCAATAAAAGATAAAGGCTTAAAATATGGAAAGAATTCAATTTTAGGCATTTATACCCTAATTTTCACTAAGGGTTCACTTATCACCTTTTGACGGCGAACCATCATTAAATATAGTTTTGATCAATCTTATAAATTCTATTGGACCAAATATAACTCTTCTTTAGAATCGGGACATCAAAATTTACTTTGTGTAAATTTTTGGTATCTTTCTGATAAAGTTCATTTTTTTAATGAATATTGTAAATGTTGTATTTTAATTCAAAACCTCTTTTTGATATAATTTATTTATATGATTAGATTATTATTTGAATTTGTTTTAAAGTGAAATTAGAAAATATTTTTACCATTAAATCCAATAGTGGTCATTGGAATTAATTTCACTTTGAAATCGGACTTAAACTAGTGTCAATCTTTTGATACTTATTGTTTCACAAAAACATGCTATTTGTCATGACAGCGGGAATTAATTATTAAATTAATTAATTTGACTTATATGTTTTGAATTTTGTAAAATGGACTTCATTTTTTAATTTGGAATATCAAATATAGCTTAGGGTGAATTTTTGGAATTTTTCTGAAAAACATCAATTTTTGATGAATAGTGAAACCACTAAGTGGTACTTATATAGACTGATTTTCCGTTTAAATGAAATTTTGCCATCATTGTGTTTGGAATTTCAAAAATCCTACATACATGGTTGTCATTAAGAAGTAAAATGTGGTTCAATGAGATTATAATAATTTTTTGTGAATAGTAACTTATTAAGTTCTTAATCACGATTAGTGGTAATTAGGGTAGTTTAAGGTATAAATAATGCTTTAATAATATGAAATGACCTAGACACATGTCCCAACCTTATTGGTTGTGTCATGGCCGACCAAGAAAATCCATGGGTCAACTTAGGGACCCCATGGAGACACTTTGGTTGGGAAATGACATAAATAACTTTTTATTTAATGTAAAAGTAAAAATGACACAAACATAATATGTTTTACGAAAACAATTTTTACATGGGGTAATAAAGATCAGATTTTTGATTATAAATATTCATTGGAAATCTAAAAAGATTTCCTACATCATAGTATTTTTTTATAATTTTTAGACATTAAATAAATTAAATTATTTATGACATAATAATGATGCAGCGATGACATCATTATTTGACGATTTAAATAAAATGGAAAGATAATGTAAAATCTATGAACTACACATGTCCAAAACTTATTGGATGGGTGTATTTAGAACCCTTATAACCTTATACACGAATTATATCAATGTGGGACCTTTTAAAACCGAAACACATTTTCAAATAAAGTAATATTTCTTTACTTTCCAAAAGTGTCACTCCTCTCCTCTTATAAAAGGCCCCCACCTCTACCTCATTTCACACACTCCTCAAGCCTTTGGCTAGGCCAACCCCTGCCCATTTACTCTCTCCACATCCCTCTCCTCATCCTATAGGATTCCCTTTGGGCAGAATCCATTCAAAGGAAGCCTTTAGGCTCAAATCAAAAGGAGTTACACTTTTAAAGGTAATTCATTCTCTCATGTTCATTTGTTTTATTTTGCTTCTCCAACCCCCTAAACTCTTTTTATTTACTTCTTTTGTAACAAAACCAGTATCTTCAATATACTAGGATGTTGTTATAAGATTTATTCGAGCTACACTCTGACACAACTACATCAAATGGTTAAAGAACATACGGTTTTCGTGGATGGCGAAATTCTGCCTCCCGAAACGATGATTGTTCAATACTCATTTAACACCTTAAAAGGTGGCCATTGTGATGTCACTATTTTTATATATGATATATAATATGTTTATTTTTTTTCATTAAGCTTCTGTATTTTTTATTTTTGGCATACCTTCATGGTTTCCATTATGGGTAAACACGATATCTTCATTTAAGGAAGTGCAGACTACCGCCCCCTCAAAGTGATGTGATTCGTTAATGCCATATGTGGGACGTGTAAAGGATGGATTTAAAGTTATTATATATGATGTTATACTGGAATTATAATATACCTCCATATCATTATTATTTCTTTCCATTAAAGTATGAGATAGAAATGAAAGTAGCGTTCATGCGTACGTACGGCTTACCGTCTCCATGAATGGTGCATTTCATTTCTTATCCCCAAATGTAATGTACTATTAAAAGTACATGTATATAATGGATATATATAATGAATAGTATATCTAAATGATGAATATAATTCTGGAATTAAAATATACATACCTCTCATTTAGTTTTAATTCCATTAATATGACAAAGAAATGAAAGTAGCATTCATGCGTACGTACGGCTTACCGTCTCCATGAACGGTGCATTTCATTTCTTACCTATAAATGATTATGTAATATTATAAATACATGTATATGCTGGATATATATGATACATATTATATCCAAATCGGGAATTTCATTCTGGATATAAAGAACCTTTCACCACACGAACAACATGTAATTGTAAGAAGTCCACTTTCGACTTAAGAACCAAATATTGACAAAACAAACATTATTAACATAAATGGTTACATAATGTTTATAACATGGAAATAAGTGATATAAAAGGAATAATGAACTTTAAAAAGGTTCTTAATCAAGTATAAATTAACCCAAGTTTATTTTTCAGGACGTTAAAGAACGATCGAGTCAAGTCGGACCCAAGTTAAGGGACTTCGTCTCAATCTCCTTTCATTGAGGCATATTTCGTTTTATACACAACTTTCTTTTATACGGTGTATAAACCCCTTTGAATTTTACTTTTATACAAAAGGAATCTTTTTCTACGAATCGTTTTACTAAACGACAAAAAGGAATGTTTTTTTAACGTACGCGGTGACAACGGCCTTTTCCGCCGCCGCGAGTATTATATGGTCTTTGGCTTCCTCAACAAGCCGTAATGTTTTTAAAATAAAATAAATACCATATACTCTTTTATGTATTTTGGTATTGAAAATGGTTTTGATAAAGGATTCTATTATGATATATTTTGATGTGGAAATTTTATCATTCCTTTATATTGGTTTTATGTTTTATGATTTTATATTGGTACTTGGACATTTTAACGGGTGGTTACGTTATAAACCATATGACGGGTGGTGCCGTGAATACCAGGAGGGGTGGTTATGTTATAACCTCCAATGCATTGGGTATGGAAGTCGGCCGTATGGCTATTCCATTAAGTATGTATGGAAATTGGATGTATGGCTATTCCATTATGTGATATGTGTGGAAGTCGACCGTATGGTTATTCCACTTAAGTATGTTTATGTCCCAAGTTACCTTTATATATGTTATGTGTTCTTTTTATGGGTTTTGTGGTAATCCTTTGGTTACAAAAAGGTAAGTAATGATAATTTATTTAGTGAAGAGTTTTTACTACTTCATAAAGGTGAAGGTATTACTTTTATAGAGTATATATGGTTTACTTGATGTTTGAAAAACTAACAGTTTTCATTCTTTCTGTATCCCTTACTGAGCTTTTTATGCTCACCCCATGTTTTTTTTGAAATGTTTTCACAGGACTTAATGTGGAATAAGGTCAAGGATGGGATCAAGGGAATGTCATCCTATATAAAACATGTAACTAGACACGTTTCTTTTTAAGAGTTTTTTTTATTATGGAAACTTAGTAGAAGTGACTACTTTGTAATCTTTTGAGATGTAATAGTTATGTTCTAATTCTCTAAAACTCTAAACCTGAAAGGATCCTCAACGTGAATTATTCGCTTAATTCAATATTAAGTAAGGTTTAAGGCCGGGGCCTTATAGTTTGAAATACATATTTTCATTAAAAGAGATCAACACGTGGAAAAGTTGATAGATCAATCTACTTAAGGACTATGATTTCTCAATAAATTACCACCTCGGAAAGGCAAATATGGTAGCATATGGATTGAGCAAGAAAGATCATGGATTCCTGGCCAAAATGAGTATAGATAGAGATCTTGGTTTCATTGGTTTAGTAAGGATTGATCTAAGAATTGTTAATGAAGGGGAAACATAACACATTTTTAATATTATTTCCAAACCCACTTTATTTTAAAAGATTAAAAGTTCTCAGCCTGATGATAAGAATTTTCAAAAGTAGATTTAAGATATTATTGGTGAAAAATTAGAAGCCTTCAAATATAAATATGGTGTCTTTAAGTTTGAAAAAGAGGCTATATGTTTCATCTATACCTAAGATGAACAACTAATTATTAGAAGATTATAATAACAAAATTTCCTATATACACCCTTGTAGCACCAAAATTTAAAGAGATTTGAAGAAACATTTCTGGTGGGATAATATGAAGTGGCAAATTACTGAGTATATTTCAAAGTATTTAGTTTATAAATAGTTCAAGGTTGAGAGATACCATCCGAGAGGATTCTTGAATCCTCTATCTATTCCTATGTGGGAATGGGATGACATTACTATATACATTTTCAATGGATCTCCAAAGACTCCATGAAGGAATGATGCAATATGGGTTATTATCAATCTCCTTAAAAAATCGCAAATTTCTTAACTAAAAGAGAATATTTACCTTTAGAGTGCTTTGTGTGACTCTATATTAATGTAGTTAAGACATCATGGTACACCTATTTCAATTGAATCTTATCATGATCCATAATTTGAAATAAATTTCTAGAAAATCCATTTAAATATCTCGGTACAGATCTTTATTTGAGCACCTCTTATCACCCTCAAATCGATGGATAGCTCAAAATAAATATTAAAAAATTAGAAAACATTTTGAGGTTATGCCCACCTGATTTTCAAGGTTTAACACCCCAATATTTCATAGTATGTTATTTTATTTAAAGTAATTAAATATCTTGCGCTACACGCAACACTAAGTTCGAGCGCACCACGCCATACCAAACTAGTCATTATGAATATTAATACCCACTTTTTGAAATTTTATAAATTTTATCCATTAAAATGGACTTCATTTTTGGATTTGGAATATTGAAATTAGCTTAGGGTGAATTTTTTGTATTTTTCTAAAAACTTTCAATTTTTGATGAATAGTGAAAAACACTACGTTATTGGTTAAAACAGACTTTTTATTTAAATAATTAGTTATTTTATTTAAATTTATATTAGGTAAAAATAGATACATAATACCTATATAAGTTCAATTTAATTCAATGAAGTCATTTTATAATAAGTTTAGATATATAAAATTTTGTTGAACTTCTTACCGTCTTTTACCCACCTCCTTTGAGCATTTAAAAATTTGCATAAAACTTAATTTTACCACTTTTGTCAGTAGAATTTAAAAAATCTTAAAGACATGGTTTATATCAGTAGGTAAAATTTTGTTCAATAAGATGAAAATAATTTTTGGTGAATAGTAACTTTTTACTTTTATTTACCATGGTTAAATGTAAATAGGGTAATTAAAGGTAAAAAGGATATTATTATTCCCCTAACACATGTCCTAATTCTATTTTATAGGTTTAATTCGACAAAAAACAACATTAGGAATAAAATATTATCCTTTAGGTCCACTTGGATGTTATTAGGACATTTATTATTATTTTATTTAAAAAAGAGTTAAAAGATTTAAAATCAAATTTTAATAACTAAATCATTTTTAATATAGGGTTATACATAAGATAAATTAGATTATAAATATTCATTATAAATCTAACAATATATCCTATGTAATTTTAATTTATTTATAATTATTAGACCTTAAATAAGTTAATTTATTTATGACACAATGATGATGCAGTAATTACCTTATTAATGAATGATTAAAATAATTGGTTTTATAAATATCCAAATAAATCTAATTTCAGACTTGCAATGAATTAAAATAATTCTCTAAGTTAATATGACATCTTAGGGTTGATTAAATGAATTTTCTTCAAAGTAATAATGTTGTTTCGAATTTATAAAAAACAAAATACCAAATAGTGTCACAATTGACATAAAAGAGTTTTTAAAACAAATATTATATTATTAATTAATATTATATTCTTAAAAATCTAAGGTTCGGAAAAAGGTCTTAAATAAAATTATATATTTCATTAATGAACCACTTGAGGTTCTCTTGGAAGTTTATGGTAAGTTTATTAACCATATAATATAAAAATGGAAAGAGACATGGTAAATGTCAAACTATTTAACTAAGAGTAAAATCAAAAAGATATGGTTAATATAGTGGCCCAAGCCTGTCTGAAACCAATTTTATGAGTGTTTCTCGACCCATACCCAACTTATCCTTGAAATAAATCATTTTGGATCCATTAGAAACCGAAAATGATTTTATTCTAAATTAATATTTCAATCTTTTCCTAAGGTGCATCTCACCCCACTTATAAAAGGGAACTTCACCTTCTCTCAAATTCACACCATAAAAGCCATTTTTCTTGGCCACAACCTGCCCAAATATCCTATCAATTGTCCTCCCTTCATCCTAGAGTCCTTACTTTAGTCAGAAAGCCAAGCTATGGGTCACTTTTGATCAAATCAAAAGTAAGAACCTGAAGAAGAGGTAAATATTTCATCACCTCTTTCAAGTTCTTTTCTTCTTCCACTTCCTCTTTATTTGTTGTTTCTAATATGAAATAATAACTAAAGTATCTTCTATATGCTATGGTTTTATTATAAAAATGGTACAACCATATTCTTTATTTTATCCATTCTATAAATGACAATGTCACCATACATGTGTACGTACAGATTACCGTCTCCACGTCATGGTATAGTTTGTTATTCAAACACTTCCTCATTTGGATGGGTATAATAATGATTATAAATGATGTAAAAAATAAATATAACATGATAATGATTCTTTATATATGATATACCATCCAATTATATACGAGTTTAATATCAAAAAATGATATTGTCACTCGTGCGTACGTACGGATTACTGTCTCAACGAACGTGATGAGATTCATCCCCCTTCGTATCCATTCAAGAATATTTTTCATTTTATGATTAAAAATAATGTTTAAGAACTTAGTATCATCCTATATATGAATCAAACCCATCCCATCCATAAAAAACATGGCTTATGTATCAAAACATATAAATGAAAACGAATCAGTTAACACTTGAAACGACGATAATACTAAAATATTATTAATAAAGAAATATTAGAAGATCAAATATGATATCATATTTATGTATATTATTCTTGTATGATTTAAAAAAATTATTTAACTATCATACATGAGGTTAAATTACCCTCAACCAAGGAAAATTACAAATTAAGGGGTTTCTTATCACACTTTTAATTCCATGAGATTTCCATAGTTCGCCACTTATTTATTGCATGTGGTGTATTGTGTACTGGCATTTGATTTATATTATCATGATTCTCTTTATATTCATGGTATTTTGTCATTCATTTGGTGTTTATTAATTTTTGTTCATATGACTCAATTTATTACAACGAAGTAAGGGTTTTTCATCTCACTTTGTATTCCCGTGAGATTCGTGCTATATTGGACACTATTTCTTTTTGTGTGGTGCATGTACTGCCCATGATTGTATTCTTGGTGTAATATAATTTAATTTATGGTTATTTAAATATTCATTGTATTATACTTCTTCCATTGGGTGTATGTTTTATAAGTTACCAAATTGGTAAGGGAATTTCAAATTATAATTTCCACTCATTGGACTTTACACATTCTTCTTTGCTTATTTTACTCCAAGATTTTGTGTGGAATAAATATTTATTATTTGTGTAGTTATTCCCACTCCCCTTTTTGTGAATATAATTTTGACACACATATTCACTCCGTTGATAATTTCTCACTTCATTGATATGAACTTGATAAGAGTAATTTTAACTCAATTTCCATTCATTGAGTTAAACATCAAAGTCATTGGTGTTGTTTTTACAAGAATATGTGGGAATGTCCTCTGATTGATTTACACTGAATATTCAATCATATTGAGTGTATTTATATTTTTCACACATAATTATGCCATTGATTTATCATTAACCTAAGGTTATAGTCTTTATAAGGTACATTATCTCAATTTACATTCCATTGATATTTATTTGTTGTTATGCTCCAATTAACTTTTATATGATGTATATATTGTCATTTGACATAATATATCGTGAAATCCTTTATTATCATGATATAATAAAGTTATTATTATTTAAATTATTTTTATTCAAGTATCTCTCATTTGGTTAGGAACTCTAACTAAAATATCATTTAAAATGTTTTAAAGATTTATTCTTCTAAATATTTCTCATTAATGTCCATGTTTTAAAAATGGTTTTAAGGATTTATTTATATGGACATTAATGTTTTAAAATTAAAAACTCTTTTAAAAGTTTCAAAGTAGTATGGGACACTTTGATTCGAAAATCTATTTTAAACGGCTTCTTAATAAATAGTGATGCTTTTAAATGTTTTTAATAAAAAGGGGGATATTTATCTCATGTTGTTTTTATGACTATTTTCATCTATGTTAATATCCTTCATTATTCTTGATTGAAGTTAATCTATTATAATAAAATCTTCCATATTGTATTGAATGAGTTAGGTTTGACTGTGGATGTGCTATTTTTATGTCATTCGTGGTTTGAGGTTAAATTATTGACATTTCGTATGCTTGTTTTAATATGAATGTTTAGATTATGTTTCACCCATTTGATATGAGGAATGAATTGGACTTAGTAAGTGATGGTTGGAGCCCTCTATAGCTCGTCGATGCATCAGTAGGTCTCATGAGACAATTAGACGCAGAATTGGTCGAGGCCTTTCCCAATTTTTGATATATTGTTTTGGCCGAGGCCTTAATAATTTTTATACATCTTGGACGAAACCTTGAAAAAATGTTTCAGAATGTCTAGCATTATGCATTCCATAATTATGATATTAGCTATCGATATCTCATGTGGTTATTCTACTAGTAGAATACCCATGACTATGTTTTATTATGGCATTATTTACTCAACTCATATTCCTGTCATAAGGTGTCCATGTTTATTATTTGTAAAGGCAAGTGTTTTCAATTATTCACCATGCCTAATTTTTATATTATCTTCCACTGTATTTATTACTCTTACTGAGTATCTGATCTCACCCCTTTCTTATGTTTTATTTTCCCAAGATTCCCAGAAGTGTGTTATGATTGATATGAAGGGTTAAGCTAGGGGATTAATGGAGTTATCAAAGAATAATTTATGTTGTGTTTTATTTTATAATGTGTAATGTGAAGTTCATGTATGTAATATATTTTCCAAGACTGCTGAACTAATCGGTCTTTCGGGACTTAATTCCTTGTAATTTTTCCAATGTATTAAAATAATGCACTGGATCCTGGCTTCTGGGGTCGGGGCGTTATAGTTGGTATCAGAGGAAGTTTAGTACAAAACTTGGAAACTAGATTTAGAAAAACTATGATTACAGAACATTACCCTAAGATATAAATTGAGGATTAGTATATAAGAGCATCAAAAAAATTTGGTAATGTAAATATTTTGTGGGTTTTCCAAAAAAATACATCCCTGTCTAGATATGAGCAGGTAGAGGCGGCTCTGGCACAGATGTACCTTGGATTGAAAACTCTGACAAGGAGTTTCGGGCTCGACCCGGGGTGTCCTGGTACATGACAATGATCCTTGATGCCCTCTTTGTTACGATACTCCTGTGGGATATGCTTAGGATAATTAAAATTTTCTTTACAAACTGATTTGAAGTATTTTAATATAAGATGAGAATAACTAACCTTATTTAATATTAAGGTGTTTTAGATTGAAAATAAGGTGTTATGATATTCTCTAAATGATTTTATGACTCACAATATGCTTTCTTCTATTAGTCAATGGCTAGATTCCAAGGAATTCATAGTAAGGTTGAACATGATTTACAAGGTAGGCATGGTGGTTGAAATGAGAAACGAAATTGAATGTTGACAGGTGTAAAATATATTGAGTTCATGTCAAATAATATTTCCAAAAATATGATCAACATCATATATATTAACAAATTCCCGGACTCAACAAAGAAGATAAAGGTGGTGAATGATAAGAGCTCCAGTAGTGGAGACCATGGAGAGAAGAAATCTCAATTTCCATCATGCCCAAAATGTGGAAAGAGACACCTTGGAAAGTGTCTCAATGGAACAAAGAAATGCTTTGTGGGTGGAAAAGAAGAACATAAAGTAAAGAATTGTCGAAGAGAAATGAAGTGTACTATGGAAGAAAATAAAAATGATCCTAAGAATTCAATTATGGTAATTTTCCGTAAATTTAAGGGACCTTGGCATTAATTGAGTCAATGAACTATTCTATAAGGTAACCTCTAATTTAAGGAAGAACCTATTTGAAAATAAATGGATGGAGAAATTTTTAAAATATGGGATTACTTTGGAAGATGATTCTCTCGTATGTGTAACCATGTAGTATGTTATTTTAAAATATTATTATAGGAAGAATTATCTTTTCTTTTGTGAAAATAGTTCTAAATAACCATTTGGGTTTATATGATCCTTGAATTTGAGGCAATTATAGGTTATTAATTTTTAGGATGAAAATATGAGGTATGAGATAAAAGTTTCTGTTAAAATATGTTAGGGTTATTTTTTAGGAATTTATCTCATTTTGAGAATATTATAAAAATAGTTTTCAAAAAACGACAACACATAGACCGTGTGACAACTCGTCATGTCGGAAAGAGCTGCAGGAATCGAACCAAATTAAGACGGGGATTTATCACCTACCACTGAACTATGTGAAGTCCCTGGTTAGTATGACTAATTATTTTTAGTTAAATGGTTTTATGGATCAAGAATATTTTGATTTTAGGAAATTATAATTTATCCTTAATATAGGAAAATGATTTGGTGATTAAGTGATAAATGTTATTTTGGAATATGTTTGCTCTTTTTGTAACACTATATGCCTTAGGAAAATATAATGCTTTGGGATTTTGTTTGAGGATTAATAGTGGACTTTTATCTATGTTTTTTTTGTGTATTAATAGAGATTTGGGTTATTTATGGAAATGATTATCCTATCATAGAGAATATGTGATTATGTTAATTACTTTTAAGTATGTGACTTTAATAGTATTCGATGTTATTTGGAGTTATAATTTAACATAGAAGACTACGTAATCAAATTCTTCTATGTTCTGGGTTTCAATATTAGTTTAGATTATATTGAAGGATTTTAAGAACAATTGTTTATTTAATGGTATTTATTGAACATTGGGTATTATTGGTTTAATTTTAGAAATTAAGATCAGTATTTCTTTCTCTAAAGGATTATCTTTTTTGGGGATCAACTGATCTTGTACTAACCATTTTGGTTTTGGTTAATCTCTAAAGACAAGGTAAATATATATATTTTATCCTTTCTGAATTATGTGATTCTCTAGAAGTTGATTCTAGCGCTTTAGGTGTGACCAAGTCATTATGAATACTCAACGTTTAAAAAAAGATGAGTTAGTGGTAGAAACTTATTAAAGAATGAAGCTCTACTTAAAAAGTAAGTAAATTGCTTTACGTTCTTAGTCAATCTCGTAAATAAATTCCTCAACTTTATGAAATGAAACTTAAAACAAAATTTTTTTTATCTGTTTACTTTTCCTACTAAGAAACTAATGATCATTTATCCCATCATATGTTTTTGGTTTTCTTGTTTTTAACTTTCTCTTGATCATGTTTTCTATCACTCTCCAACAGAACTTGACACTTAGATTATCTTCCATGTCCATGGTTTCCTACATGGAATCCTAGTATGGGTTATCTTGGGAGACCTTTATACTTCTCTTTCTTTATTTTAAAGAGATAGTTATATTGAATATTTTTCCAATGTGGGACCATCAATTAAGTTACCAATCCCAATTTTAAAATTGCGAGGAAGGAATTTCCAAAAGGGGGGAAGAATGTAACACCCCAAGATTTCATAGTAAGTTATTTTCTTTAAAGTAATTAAACAGCTTATGCAACACGCAACACTGAGTTCGAGCGCACCACGACATACCAAACTAGCTGTTATCAATATTAATACCCACTTTTTAAAATTTTATAATTTTTATCTTTCAAAATGGACTTCATTTTTAGATTTAGAATATAGAAATTAGCTTTGGGTGAATTTTTGATATTTTTCTGAAAACATTCAATTTTTGACGAATAGTGAAAAACATTGCGTTATTGGTTAAAACCGACTTTTTATTTAAATAATTAGTTATTTTATTTAAATTTATATTAGGTTAAAATAGATACATAAAACGTGTATAAGTTCAATGTCATTCATTGGAGTCATTCTATAATATGTTTAGATATACAAAATTTTATTGAACTTTTTACTGTCTTTTACCCATCTCCTAGGAGCATTTGAAAATTTACATAAAACTTAATTTTACCACTTATGTGAGTGGAATTTCAAAAATCTGAGAGACACGGTTGATATCAGTAAGTAAAATGTGATTCAATAAGATGAAAATAATTTTTGGTGAATAGTAACTTTTTTCTTTTATTTACAACGGTTAAAAGTAAATATAGTAATTAAAGTTAAAAAGGATATTATTATTACCCTAACACATGTACTAATTCTATTGGATAAGTTTAATTCGACCAAAAACAACCTTAGGTTTGAAATATGATCCTTTTGGTCTACTGGGATTAGATTAGGACATTTATTATTATTTTATTTAAAGAAGAGTTAAAAGGGTTAAAATCAAAATTTAATAACTAAACCATTTTTAATATAGGGTTATACACAATATAAATTCGATTATAAATATTCATTAGAAAGATAAAAATATATAATACATAATGGTATTTTATTTATAGTTTTTTGATATTAAATATTTAAATTTATTTATATCACAATGATGATGCAGTAATTACCTTATTAATGAATGATTAAAATAATTGGTATTCTAAATATCTAAATAAATATAATTTGATACTTTTAATGAATTAAACTAATTTTATAGGTCAATATGACATTTTAGGGTTGATTAAATGAATTTTTTTTGAATTAATAATGTTGTTTTAAATTTATCAAAAAAAAATTACCAAATAGTGTCAAAATTGACATAAAAGTGTTTCTAAAACAAATATAATATTATTAATTGATATTCTATTCCTAAAAATCTAAGGTTCAGCCAAAAGGATTAAATAATATTATATATGTCATTAATGAACCACTTGAGGTTATCTTGGAATTATATAGTAAGTTTATTAACCATGTAATATAAAAATGGAAAGAGACATGGTAAATGTCAAACTATTTAACTAAAAGTTTAATCTAAAAGATATAGTTAATATAGTGACCCAAACCTGTCTAAAACCTATTGGTTGAGTGGTGTTTAGAATATCCCCACCTTATCCTCGAAATAAATCATTTTTGATCCATTAGAAACTGAAAATGATTTTATTATAAATTAATATTTCAATCTTTTCCTAAGGTGCCCCTCACCCCTCTTATAAAAGGGAACTTCCCCTTATCTCATATTCACACCTTGAAAGCCATTTGGATCAGACAACCCCATCCCAAATATCCTTTAAACAGTCCTCCCTTCATATTACAGGCCTTCCATTAGTCAGAAATACTACCTAAGGATCCCTTTTGATCAAATCAAAAGGAAGAACCAGAAGAAGAGGTAAATATTTCATCACATCTTTCAAGTTCTTTTCTTCTTCCACTTCCTCTTTCTTTGTGGTTTCCATTCTGAAGTAATAACTCCAGTATATTCTATATAATTTAATTTTATTATAAAAATGGTACAACCATATTCATTATTCTATCCATCCTATAAATGACAAAGTCACCATACGTACGTACGTACGGATTACCGTCTCCACGTCGTGAAGTAGTTTGTTATTCAAACACTTCATCATTTTTATGGGTATAATAATGTGTGTAAATGATGTAAATCATAAATATAACATGATAATGATTCTTTATATATGATAAAATATCCAATTATATATGATTTCAATATCAAAAAATGATATTATTTCTCGTGCGTATGTACAGATTATCATCTCCATGAACGCGATGAGATTTATTCAACATCGTATCCATTAAAGACTAATTTTCATTTTATGATTAAAAATAACTTTTAAGAATATAATATAATCCTATATATGAATAAAACCTATCCCATCCATAACAGATATAGCTTATGTATCAAAACATATAAAGGAAAATGAATAAGTTAACACATAAAACGACGATAGTACTAAAATATTATTAACAAAGCAATATTAGAAGATCATATATGATATAATATTTATATATATGATTCTTGTATGATTTAATAAAAATGATTTAACTATCATATAGGAGGTTAACTTAACTTCAACCAAGGAAAAGTACAAAGTAAGGGGTTTCTTATCTCACTTTTAATTCAGTGAGATTTCCATTGTTCACCACTTATTTATTGCATGTGTTGTATTGTGTACTACCATTTCAGATATATTCTCATGATTATATTTATATTAATGGTATTCTATGATTCATTTGGTGGTTATTAATATTTTTCCATATGACTCGATTGATTACAATGAATTAAGGGTTTTTCATCTCACTTTTTATTCCTGTGAGATTCATGTTATATTGGCCACTATTTCCTTTTATGTGGTGCATGTACTACCCATGATTATATTCTTGGTGTAATATAATATAATTTATTGGTATTTATATATTCATTGTATTATCCTTCTTTCATGGGTTGTATGTTTCATATGTTACCAAATATGTAAGGGAATTTCAATTTTCAATTTCCACTCATTGGACTTTACACATACATCATTGATTATTTTACTCTAAGATTTTGTGTGGAATCAATATTTATTATTTATATAGTAATTTCCACTCCCCTTTATGTGTATATACTTTTTATGCACATAATAACTCCATTTATAATTTCTCAAGTCATTTATATGAACTTGATAAGGGTAATTTTAACTCAATTTCCATTCATTGAGTTAAACATCCAAGTCATTAGTGTTGTTTTTACAAGAATATGTGTGAATGTCCTCTGACTGATTTACACTAAATATCCAATCATATTGAGTGTATTTATATTTTTCACACAAAATTATGTCATTGATTTATCCTTAACCTAAGGATACATTATTTATAAGGGACTTTATCTCAATTTACATTCCATTAAGACTTCTTTGTTGTTATGCACCAATTCACTTTTATATAGTGTATATACTATCCATTGACATAGTATATCATGATATCCTTTATTATCAGGATATTATAAATTATTTATTATCTCAATTATTTTAATTCAAGTATATCTCATTTGGTTAGGAACTCTAACTAAAATATTATTTTAAATGTTTTAATGATTTATTCTTCTAAATATTTCTCATTAATGTCCAGGTTTTAAAAATGGTTTTAAGGATTTATTTATTTGGACATTAATGTTTCCAAATTAAAATTTCTTATAAAAGTTTCAAAGTGGTGTGGGACACTTTGATTCAGAAATCTATTTTAAACGGCTTCTTAATAAATAGTGAGACTTTTAAATGTTTTCAAGAAAAAGGGGGATATTTCTCTCATATTGTTTTTATGATTATTTTAATCTATATTAATATGCTTCATTATTCTCGATTGAGGTTAATCAATTATAATACAATATTCTATATTGTATTGAATGAGTTATGTTTGACTGTGTATGTGCTATTTTTATGTCATTCATGGTTTGAGGTTTAAGTATTGACATTTCATATTCTAGTTTTAATATGAATGTTTAGATTATGTTTCACCCATTTTATATGAGGAATGCATTGGACTTAGTAAGTGACTGTTGGAGCTGGAAATACCTCCCCGATCCATCGGTTGGTCTCATGAGACAATTATATGTGTAATTTGCTGGGGCCTTTCCCAATTTTTGATATATGGTTTTGGCTGAGGCTTTAATCGTTTTTATACATCTTGGACGAGGCCTTGAAAAAATAATTCAGATTTTCTGGAATTATGCATTCCATCATTATGAGATTAGATATTGATATTTCATGTGGTTATTCAACTAGTATAATACCCATGACTATGTTTTATTATGGCATTATTTACTCAAATAATATTCATGCCATAAAGTGTTCATGTTTATTATTTGTAAAGGCATGTGTTTTCAATTATTCACCATGCCTAATGTTTATGTTATCTTCCGTTGTATTTCTTACTCTTACCGAGCATCTGAGATCCCCCCTTTCTTATGTTTTATTTTCCCAGGATTCCAAGAAGTGTATTATGATTGATATGCAGGGTTTAGCTAGGGGATTAATGGAGTTCTCAAAAGATAATTTATGTTGTGTTTTATTTTTTTAATGTGTAATGTAACATTCATGTATGTAATCTATTTTCAAAGACTGCTAAACTAATCGGTATTTTGGGACTTGATTCCTTGTAATCATGCCAATGTATTAAAATAATGCACCGGCTCTGGGCTTCTGGGGTCGGGGCATTATACAAGGTATGTGGTGATTAGTATTTACCTTTGGTAGAATTCACCTATAATAATAGATTACATTCATATATTTAAATTAAACTCTATGAATAATTATATGGAAGTAGGTGTTGTGCTCTAACTAGTTGTAATAAAGTTTTTGAAAGGAGTCTTATAGGTCTAGAACTTTTCAATGAAATAATGGTAATGATAAAGACTATTCAATCCCATATTAATGCATCTCAATGACGAAAAAATCATTATTATAATAATTGAAGGAAATATTTAGAATTTAAAGTGGTAGATCACATTTTATTAAAAGTATGTACATGGTAGGGTGTTATATGGTTTGTTAAGAAAGTGAAACTAAGTCCCAAGTACTTCAGACATTTTTAAAATCCAATAAAAAATTTGATCTATGGATCATCATTTTAAAATGACACCAGGTCTTTCTAAGGTACATGATGTGTTCCATATAACATTAATTAGGAATTAAATTCCATATTTAATGTGTGTTCTCACCTATGAAGAAATAAAATTGAAACCCGGTGTACCATACTATGAATAGATTATCTAGATTATTAACACTGGATTTAAAATAGAGAGTAATCAGACAACTTGATTGGTAATGGTGCTTTAGAGAAATAAGAAACAGAGGAAGAAATTTGGGATACAGAGGATGTTATGAAGAAGAATCACCCAAACTTATTTAAAAATTTATATCCATGAAAATTTCAAGGATTAATTTTTTATAAGATGGAAGAATGTAAAACCCAAAAAATTTAGAATATATTTCTTTTTAAATTAATTTAATCTATTCGATAGCTTGTGATACTCGATCCCTTGAGTATAATGAACCATAATATAGTATATCATTATTACATTTCTGTTAATTTGGATGGTATGAATAAGATTAACTAAATTATATAAAGTGAACAACCTTTGTGGTGTTTTGGTTTTAACAAAGTTTTTTTGTTTATTGAAAACTAACTCTCTTTGTAAAATAATGTTTTTTTCAGTAATCAGACCCCATTCATCATAATTAGGTTATTTTCTAGACACATGTTTCCATATCCATGTTTTAGTATTGTGTTGTACTAGACATAGATGAAGTCAGGTAGATGATGTTTTTTATCATACACTTTATCATATTCAAGTCCATTAGCATGATATTGAAAATAATTGAATTCAGAAGAATCAGGGAAAGAATGATATTTTTTAAGAGTATTTGAAATAAGAAAGTGAAATCACGAGTTAGATAGTTTTCATACATTTTAAAAAAATAGATGATTCCTTTTTGATCAAGAAGTTCTAACAAATAATGAAAAAATTCATGGTAAAATATTCAGAAGAAATGGTGTAGAGTTTTGATGAAATTTAAAATTGAAAACTAAATAATTTCATCATCATTATAATTATATTGTAATAGGAATTTTATCGTAATGATAATTCCATTGTAATAAGAATTTAATCTTAATGAGAATTCCTTCGTAATGGGAATTTCATCGTAATGATAATTCCATCGTAATGGTATTTACATCGTATTGAGTCTGATAGGCATCAGATACTGTAACATATGATCTTTCATTTGAATCATAAAAACATATTTTTACCTAGGATAATCGTACTCAGACTCATGAGGAAAATGAACATACCCAGATTGATCAGAACTAGATAGAAATTGGAAGGGATAATGAAAATTGTATCCAGACCAATAAAAATATCTTAATGAGCTGAGAAAAAAAAATAATGATTTGACAAAGAAACAAATTGTAATGTGTTGAGAAAGAAACAGATCATAAGGATATTAGAGGGAAACAAATCATAATAAAGTTGTGAAAGAAACACATTGTAATTATATGAGAAATCTATGATGAATTTTAGTGGTCAAACTTGAATTTCAATTTTTCATAAATCTCATAGAAATCTAAGTCAGTTTGAAGAAGTACAAGTTGCAGTTTTTAATGCGATAGATTCTCAATGTTTTGATATTTGAGGATGTGGGAAAGTTTTCAAGTTTCCCACATTTGGTTTATGAGTTTCCTATAAATACTTCTTTAGGACATTCATTCATTTTAAATTTTATACATACACATGAAAGGATGAGTGCTAGAGAATTCTAAGTGAAATTATCCATCTGATTGAAAAATAATTGTATTGATAATTTGAGAAAATTTTGAGCTTTTAATATTGAGAATGAATTCATTATATTGAATCATCATACATAGAAAAATTGGATTGCGGATCCAGAATTATCATATTCTGAGTATCAGAACCAGAATCACCATACTTTGAAAATTGGATCCAGAATCAATCAGCATTATAATGAGGAAATCGAATCTATAATGTGGAATCATTGTATTAAGAAAATCAGATCCATAATCCAACATTATTGGATTTAGGAAATTAGATCCATCCAAATCACAGATTTGAGCTGAGAAATTATCGGTCAGATTCAACAGAGTCTTTAATATTTTGTTTTGATTAATTTTTTATAAGAAAACATTGTAAACTCATAGGATTTAGTATAATCATTCCCATTTAGAGATAGAAGGCTTCTAACAGGAGTGGTCACAAATTGTATTCACTTCTTTTTAATAGTGGATTTCTATAAACCCATGGGTGTGTCTATGGACAGGATGTTGGTTCTCACACTGAGGATGATTCTTATAAATCTTGTATGATTTAATTGCTTTCTTACTATTTCATGCAGGATTATTTGCTAAATTTTTTCAGGATATAAATCATAGCAGGTTATAGGGGTCAAATTTTGAAAATAATTGAAACTTATGAAAGTGAAAAAATGATATAACCCCCCCCCCCCCCCCCCCCGCCCTCTTAGTTTTTATTCGATCATTTGGAACATCAATTGGCATCTGAGGTTCAAGTTCAATTATTTATTCCTTATCATGGAAAATATAAATTCTGTCAATATTAGAGGAATTCCAATATTAGATGGAAAACTTATTATGGATGAAAAAATAGAATGATTCTATATCTCATATCTCATGGATTGGATGTTGTTGATGCTGCTACTATTAGTTTTCTTCCGATTAATAATGATTCTCCCATGATATTTACTGATAATAGAAACATATAATTTTATTTAAAGGCTAGAAATAAAGTCCTTATGTCCTTATTAGAGAATATTTATCAGAATGTGATGGGTCTCAAAACATCAAAAAGTATGTGTGAAAAGCTGGAAAGTGTTTTCAAATGGAATACTGAAGTCATTGAATAAAGGTTACAAATATGGCATAGTAAGTATGAAGACATTAGAATGAGGGATGCAGAAACAATTGATGAATACTTCACCAGAGTAAATGAAATTGTTTGCAACATCAAAGGATTTGGAGATTTCCTAGAATATTATATAATTGGAAATATACTTCTAAGAAACTTTCCAAATAGGTTTAATTCTAAAATTTATTCTTTATAAGATATGGATAATTTATCTCTTGATGAGTTATATGACTTTATTATTTCTTATAAAAGGAGTAAATCTCCCATATTTAACAATAAGATGAAAGATGAAATGGATTTTGAGTCCATGAGAAAGATAAAAATCCAAGATGTTGATGAAGTTGATCCTTTTGAGTTTGATGACTATGAAGTTGATGAGCTGAATAAAAAATTCATGTCTTTCATATATAAGAACTATCTAAGAGGAAGACGAAAATAGGTAGGTAAATTTCCTCCCAATTTCTTGTGTGTGGTGGAATCAGACACTTTTTTATGAATTTCCCTATGAAGAAAGATAGGGAATATTGATATGATTCTAATGAAAAACATTTATGTAATAAGTGCAACAAAAATGAAGAATAATAAAAGTATTCTAGGAAATACAATAATACATTTATAAGGAAAAAAAGAAGTATGTTGAGTAAGAAAATTGAATCAAACTCAACTAACAATAATTCATCTGAAGATGAAAGTTCAGAAAAATTCAAAACTTTCATTGAAAAAGTTGAGAGAACAAAATATTCCCAGAGAGTGAATAAGGTGGTGAAGAATCTTTGATAAAGTATCATCTTAGAACCAAACATGTTACATGTATTGATCAAAACAAAACTCTCTAGAGGTAAATTAGAGTAATGAATAAAGTTCATGAAGAAGTTTTTGATGGAAGAAAAGATGTCATCAAAATGGAGTATGAATACTTTCAGGAGATCTTAAGTTAAAAAAATATAATTATTGAATAGGGAAAGATGATTGAAGATCATATCAAGAAGCTGGAACCTAAGGAAGAAGATTTTAACTGGTTGCAATCAAAACTTCTTGAGTCTAAAATTACATTGAGAAAGATGAATGACAATATCAGCAACACTACAAAAGTAAAATTAGATAGTTATAATGTTGCTAAAAAGGATCAATACAAGAATCAGTTGAAATATTCTCTTATAAAAAATAATGCTTCATCTTATTCTTATAATATTTTAAGTTCCATAAAAATTATTTGGAATGATTGGATGGAGAAAGGATATGGGAAACCTATCAAATATACAAAAGTTAAAAATTCACTCAAAATAAAAGATGGTCTACATATTGATTATGATAGAGCTGAAAGAAGTTACCAACCTCAAAAAAGATTTTATATAGAAAGATCTTTATTGAAGTGAAAATAATGATTTGATTATTATTAATGGTGTTGTGGAATATATGGGCATAGATCTTATAATTTTTAGAACAACTTATCTCTACCCATAATAATGTTTGAGAAAAAGGAAATAAAGAGTGAAAGAATAATTAGAAATTATACTAACTCACAGAAAGTTGGAAAAGAGAATTATCAAGAAGTTAGAAACATTACAACAAAGAATCCATTTGAATGTCTGGATAATGTTTTTAGAAGATTTGATCAATCTGGTTGTCATGCCGAAATATATATTACACTCCTTATAGAACAAGTTTCTTATCATAGAAAAGAAAAAAGAAAAATATAAAGAAGGTTGAGGAAAGATCTTTTTTTAGATAGCTTTGAAATCAATTAAGAGGAAAACCCTTGGATTATTGATAGTTGTTTTTATTCACATATGATATGTGATAGAAAAATCTTGAAACATATTGAAAGTAATGGTAGAGTAGTAGTTTCTTTTGGAAATGATAGTTCCTTAAAATCAGAGGAATCAGGATGATATTTATTGAAGAAGAGAAATTGAAATCTACTGAAGTCTTACTTGTTGATGGGATAAAACATAACTTACATAGTGTAAGTAAACTTTGTGATGATGTAAAATAAGTAATCTTCAATAAGTATTCTTATATCATAAAAAGTTTTAAGGATGGAAAAGTCATTATAAAAGAAGAAATAACCAGTGGGGATCTCTTAAAAATAGGGGAATTGAATAACTCTTGTTACTTGAGTGATGAAGAAGAAAAAAATTGTGGCACTAAAAACTTGGGAAACTTGGGTAGAAATACATGAATGAACATTATAAAGTTGATTCTATAAAAAAATTTCCATAATTGATATGAAGAGATAATGATATTTTTATTAATTTCAAGAAAGGAAATATGACTAACAAAAATCATAAAAATAATTGATTTTCAATCTACCAGACCACTTGAGCTTATTCATTCCAATCTGTGTCAGCCGATGAGGCTTCAATCTATAAAAGGGTATTTATACTTATATAACTTTTATTGTATATTTAAATTTGATAAAGAACATCATGTCCATGAATCACATGTTATATGATATTGAAATGTTAAAATTTTTCAGAAAAAGATGTTGAGAATGAATTGGGGGTATCCGTCAAGAAGCTAAAAATAGATAACGGTACAGAATTCAAAAACAAAAATTTTGAAACTTATTTGAGAAATAATGGTATCAAGCATCAGTATAGTTCTCCATATACTCAATAACAGAATGGATTACCATAAATAAAGAATAGAATCTCAGTTGAAATGGGAATAATTGTGTTAGTAGAATACAAGCATTCAATATTCTGTTGGAGTGAATCTATTAGTACTACTATACATGTTACTAATAGATGTTTATTGAGATTGGAAACCAAGATGACTCCTTATGATATGTGGTATAACAAAAAGCCTTCATTGAAATACTTCAAAATTTGTGGAATTCCATGTTTCCTCAAAATAAAAAAATACAGATTTGGGAATTTTTGATAAAAAAGATGAGGAATGAACATTCAAGGGTTATTCCCCATATGGGAGAAGTTACAAATATTAGACCAAACATTTAAAAAGTTAGCAAAATCATTTTATGTGAAGGTAATTGAAAATAAATGTTCTTTAACAATGGTTGTTGAGAATACTAAGGAGGATAAATTGTAATTTTCTAATAATAATGAATGTAATTCAAAACATTATTATCAAGATTCATAAGAATCATGTGATGAAGAAATTTCAGCTTGGAAAGAAACATTGAAATTTCCCAACTTATGAAAACATGTTAAAGCCAAAAACATTACTGTAAGTCTGTAGGCTCTAGTTCAAACCTAAAGGAAGTTGAGATTATAAAATCAGACTTCAGTTATATTAAAAGTTGAAGCAGAATCAATTTCAAATTCTATTCAACATAAATAATGGGTGGATTCTAGGAATAAATAGTTGGATCATATTGAGATTAATGAAACATGGGAACTTTTTCTACGGACAGAAAATTAAAAATTTATTAGAACCAAGTTAGTTTATAGAAACAAATATAATGATAATGGAGGAGTTATAAGAAACAAATACATCGGTGTTTTTAAAGGTTATGTACAGGTGGAAGGTGTGGATTTTGATAAAACTGTTTTCCTAATTGCAAGATTGGAAACTGTTAGGATGCCTCTTTCAGTGGCTGCACATCGTAATTACAAATTTTATCAGATGGATTTAAATTAAGCTTTATTAAATGGTGATATTGAGGAAGAATTTTAATTAGAGAAATATTGTGGGTTTTTACTTGATTATGATGAAAATAAAGTTTTTAAATTGAAGAAATATTTGAATGGGATCAAACAAGCTCCATGTTCTTAGTATTCAATGCCTAATAATTGTTTAAGAATGATGATATTTTCTAAAGGAAAAGTTGATAGAAACTTTTATGTAAAAGATGTTGACACTAGAATTTTAATTGTAATTTTTTATGTGAATTATAAAATTGGGGGGGGGGATGAATAAATAGTTTGTGAAGAGTTTTATGAAGAAATTAAGAAGAGTTTTGAAATATAAATGTTGGGAGAATTAACTTTCTTCCTTGTCTTAAAAGTTCACTAAAAGGAACAATACTTTTTCCTTTCTCAAACACAAGTATGTCAGGGAATCGTTAAAGAAATTTGGGATGGATGAATCCAAAGAAGTCTCAGCTATTATTTTAGTGAGAACAAAGTTGAGTGACGAATAATCCAGAATAAGTGTGAATTATAAGGACTTATGAAAGTTGATAGGAAGCCATCTTTACCTTACAGCTTCAAGGATGGATATTTTTTATGTTGTGACTTTATGTGAAAGGTATCAAAGTAATCAAAATGAATCACATATGTTGGCTACAAAAAGAGTTATGAGATATGTCAAAGGAACAACTTTACCAAGGTTGTTATAAAAAATAAATTTTGAGACGATGTTTCATGGTTATACTAATGTTGATTGATATGGACATTTTAATGACATAAAACCAGCCTCTGGAGGAACATTTTTCTTTGGTGGATGTTTCATGATTTAGAATAGTAATAAAAAAAGTTTAGTTACATTGAGAATAGCTGAATCGCAATATATTTCAGCTACCTAGGCTTATACTAAAATTTTGTGGATAAAAGTTCAGTTGGAAGATTTGAAAGTGAAATATTCTAAACCATTTAAGATACTTTGTGATAATAAAATAAAAATTGATCATTCTAAAAATATTTTCCAAAATTTAAGATCAAAACACATTGATATAGTGTTTCACTTTATAAAATAGAAATTTACTACTGGATATGTTTTACTGGAATGCATTTCAAAAAAGTATCAAATTGATGATATCTTTACAAAATTAATGTTGAAAGAATTGTTTGTGGAATTGAGGTTATAACTTCATGTTCACCCTCCTCCCATATCCTCCAAAAACCTCAAAAGGAAAACCCCTATCGTGATTTGGATAATGTTGACAATGGGGGAGAGAAAGTAAGCAACTTTTTACTTTGTAAGAAGTTTTTAACTATCTTTCTTTTATAAATAAAAATTTGTGGACATCATATAATGGGTGAGAGAAAAAGAAATTTAGAAAAAAATGGGCGAGAGAAAAAAAGAATGTATGGAAAGAATACATGGACCCAAAATGTTCTTGTCGAGAAGGGCTATAATTTCTTCAAAAACCTTACTTTGTCCAGTAGTATAGTGTTGGGACACTATCTTTTGAGAAACTCTATGTTTTGATAAAATTAAAAAATAACTTGGGTTGTGAAAAACTTTTGAGAGTTGGATAAGTTGTTAACAAGGGTTTTCAAAAAATACAATGGTGAAGATTGAAGAACCTTTGTGGTGTTTTGGTTTTAACAAAGTTTTTTATTTGTTGAAAACTAAATCTCTTTGTAAAAGAATGTTTTTTTCAGCAATCAGACCTAGTTACTCGTAATTAGATTATTTTTCAGACACAAGATTCAAAACCCAAGTTATTATATTGAGTTTCACCGGAAACATATGAATTTAGGAAGATGAACTTATTTATCAGACACTTTATCATATTCAGGTCCATTGGCATGACACTAAAAATAATTAAATTCAAAATAATCAGATAAAGAATGAATTTTCTGAACATTTTTAGAAAGAAAAAAGTAAAATCATGAGTTAGAATGTTTTCATGCCTTCTAAACAAAATTAGAAGATTATTTTCTTATCAAGATGTTCTCCCAAATGATGAAAACATTCATGATAAAATATTTTTAAGAAATAGCGGAGAGGTTTGAAGAAATTAAAAATTATAGAGTGAATAATTTCATAATAATGATAATTACATCGTAATGGGAATTTTTTCATATTAAGAATTACATCGTAATGAGAATTTCATCATAATTATAATTCCATCATAATGGTAATTTCATTGTAATGAGAATTACATCATAATGGGATTTACATCGTTTGGAGGCCGATCAGCATCAGGGACTATAGAATATGATCTCCCATATGAAGAATAAAACCTTTCATACCCAGGATGATCGTACTCAGTCTTAGGAAAAAAATGATCATACCTATATTGATCGGAACTAGATGAGAAGATGAAGGAATACTGATCATTTTATTCAGGATAATAAAAAGATCGTAATGAGCTGAGAAAAAAATAGATCGTGTTGAGATGAGAAATAAATATATTGTAATGAGCTAATAAAAACCCAAATTTTAATGATCTAATAAAGAAATAGATCGTACTGAGATGAGAAATAAATAGATCATAATGAGATGAAAAAGAAACAGATTGTAACGAGCTGAGAAAGAAACATATCATAATGAAGTTGTGAAAGAAATAGATTCTAATGAACTAAGAAAGGTATTATGAATTGAAGTGGTCAAACATGAATTTTAATTTTGCATAAATCTTAGAAAAATATAAGTACATTTATAAAAGTCAAATATAATGTTTAAAATGAAAGATATTTTCATATTTTAGATATTTTAGGAAGCAGGAAAGTTTTTATGTTTCCCGCCTTCGGTTTCTGAGATTCCTATAAATACTTTCTTGGATTATTTATTCTTTTGCAACATTCTACATATGTGTGAAAGGAGGAGTGCTATATAATTCGATGTGAAAGTCCCATTTCGACTGAAGAAGAATTTTATAAAGAATTTGATCAAAATTTGAGTTTTCTATATTGAGAATGAATTCATTGTATTGAGTAATCATACTCAAAATATCAAATCCAAGATCTTGAATTTTTGTATTTAGATAATCAGATCTAGAATCATTAAACTCATAAAATTAGATCCATAATCTAGCATCATTATATTAAGAAAATCATATCCAGAATCCAATATCATTTTATTGAGAAAATAAAATCTAGAATCTAGCATCATTATATTCAGAAGATCAAATCCAGAATCCCTCATCATTGGATTGAGAAAATCGAATCCATCCAAATCAGAATGAGTATTCGAAATGAGAAATTATGGATAAGATTAGACAACATTTTTACTCTTTTTTTGGCTCAATTTGTTTGTAATAAAACATTGTAATCTAACATTATTTAGTATAATAATTCATAACGGGAGATAGAAGGTGTCTAATGGGAGTTGGAACAATTTGTATTCACTTCTTCTCAATAGTGGATTTCCATAGACCCATAGGAGTGGCTATGGAAAGGATGCAGGTTCTCAAACTAGGGATGAACCTTGTAAATATTGTGTTATTTTTATTCTTTCCTACTATTACAAGCATGATTATTTACTCAATATTGATAAGGATATAAATATTAACAGGTTTCAAGGGTTATGTTTTGAAAATAATTGTAACTTATAAAAGTGAATAACTAATTAAAACCCCCCTTCTTAGTTTTTATTTGATCCCTTGGAACTTCAAAAAATATGTGTATTAAACATTTATAAAGTAAATTTATTAGTTATCAATTGATTAGAAATGAAATAAAAAACATTTGGAAGTAAAATTAGTGTTTTTTAAACTATTTTTAAGAGTGAAATATGTTTTTATCTTAAAAAGTTAAATTAATATCTATTGATTAATTATTTTTAATAAAATTTGAATATTATATATTGAATTTAATATTTTATCATTCATCTAATATTTTTTATTGGCATGGGATAAGAATAAATTCAATAATATTCTTAAAACTGTATTCTTTATAAAAAGAGGTTTTGTCACATTTTGTGTACTTATTTTTAAAATTAGTTTTTTTCAAATTCTACAAAATTTATTTAACAAGACTAAAATATTTTTTATATCATCATTTAAAAAAATATTATAATTAACTTTTACTAATTTTCAGAAAATATTATTTTTCAATGAATAGTGAGAAATACAACTTTTTATTTAAAATTGCCTTTCATTTTAATGAATTTAAAAGGTTCCATTCTAATTTATAAGGGTTTATAAGAAATAAGAGTTAAAATATATTATTAATTATATAATTTAGGTCATTAGAATCAATTTTATGTAGAATTTTGATATAAAAACCTTTTATACCTAAGAAAAAAATGTTCGTTGGAAATTCAAATTTTGTCACCCTTGCGGGTTGTATTTTAAATTAAATTCTTCCACTAAGGTGAATTATATTGGAAAAAATTGATTATATATTTTGAATCAGTGTAATTAATATTATTTAATATGTTTAACTTAATTTTTTTCATAATGAATTTTAGAAACAAAAAAAATTGTTACTGTGGTCAAGGTTAAAATATTTTTATCAGGGGTTAAACTAAATATATAAGGGTTTAAATAACCTAAGACTAATCTATTTTCAATTTTATAGACATATTTCAATATTATAGCATCTAATATTCAAGAATGGTCCATTTTGGATACATTTTCTATAGTGACCCAAGCATGATTCTCATATTATTACATGATTTTAAGCATAATTATCCATGAAATAGAAACCAAGGATCGAAAACTCTAGTGTCTTTAGAAGACCAGGTACATAATTATAACTCATGAAACTATAATAAAATAAGATTTTATTAATCTCTTTAATGATATCATAACTCCATTTGAGACCTTATAACTACGTAGGATAACTTTTGGAATACATAAACAAAAGGGATGAGCTAAAAATTTATGCAAGGGAATAAACATAGGAATGAATCATAAAACATTAGTTAGAGGGCATAAAAAGATAACATAAAAGGCATGGATCATGAATAGTCATATAAAGGCATAAAAGAATGATCATGGGATCGTATGATCATGGAAACATATGAATATGGAAGAAACTTTTATTATGAAATAAACATTAGTCAAGTCTAATAGCCAAGATAATATCACATTGTGGACAAAGT
This sequence comes from Viscum album, assembly GCA_963277665.1. Lineage (NCBI taxonomy): Eukaryota > Viridiplantae > Streptophyta > Magnoliopsida > Santalales > Viscaceae > Viscum > Viscum album. The sequence goes on from OY728119.1 coordinate 440,238,928, forward strand.
CCAATAATGGATTTTATTTACACTCTAATCCCATAAATGACATCTTGTGAGAATAAAAACTTCCCAATGAATTCGAGCACTATATTGGAGCACCCATTACAATATGTTCTTAAATATGTCTTCCACAATAAGAAATCAAACATAAGGAATAAACATAATAGTACCCCATGGAATGAAATGGTTGTAGTATTCATATCCTAAGGAATAACCAAAGAGTGTGTTATAATGGTATCCATAGAATAAGGGATTAAAATCATATATGGATATTCATAAAGAAAAAATAAGTTTATATCATGAAAAATTATATCAAACTAAAGTGATAACATAAAAAATAGTTTCTTAGTAACCTTATAAATTTTTGGCTTAAGTTGGGTTTAAGAGAAGAGGTAGAGTCCTTAAATTGGGTTAGAGAATAATAATTTACATAAAAATAGAAGTAAAATAAAATGGGTTTCAAAATAAAGAGTTTTTTTATAAATCATATAATTTTTAAAACATTTAATTGAGTGTTAATTAAAAATATAAAAAGTAAATATAGAAACTCCCTTTAGTCAACTTTTCGACTGGAATTATTCACATAACCTCTAATATATGTATATCCCCATCAAAGAAAGACTAAATGAACATGGTATATATGTGTGAGACATATATAAAGAATATATAATAATTATGTAAGAGTAATTAAGTGATAAATTTAGGTGGATAATTAAATAACATAACTTAATGGAAATATGGATGTTTATAAAGATCTCTTACCTTATGTATGAATGTGTTTTGCACTTGCACATAATACCCCCTTGAATATCACCACCTTGAATGACCCATTAAAGAACAAAGAACTTTTATTTTGTTGATCTTATAAGACCTTGTATAGGTATAAGATGTTTGGTAAGTTAATTGGGTAAAATATTAATGGGCTATAAGGCTTATAATTTGTGGGGATAGGGGGTGGTGAGGGGTAGTATTTATAGTTGAGGAGACGGATCTTTTGATTATTATATACATCATTTTATTATTTTGGATCAAAAATATCAATATTTGTTATTCCTATAACTAAATACAGTCAATGGTTTTAGAGAGTAGAAACCAATGGGTAATTAAATAATCTATTTCACAAACATTTATGTATTTGGATTATAATGTTAAATACCATAAATTAACGTATTTCACTATTCACTAAAAATTCAACTATTTTAGAAAAAAAACCAAAAAATCACACTAATAATTTTTTGACATATCTATTTTAAAAATGGAATCAATTTTATGAAAATAATTTTTTATATATGATAAAGTTAATTTTAAAATAAAATCATCATTTATTTGAAAAATATAGATTTTGATAGTATAATCAATTTTTATACCCTTAGAAAAAATTAATTAAGGTCACATAAAGATATATTATAATTATAATAAAATTTAATATTAACTTATGAATCAATTTTATGAAAATAAATTTTCTTTTAAATCATTGTATTAATTCTAAAATTTAAATAGAAATTTATGTTTTACACAAATACAAACACATAATTTTTCCATTTTTAAAAGATTTATTTACTTATACCATGATTTAAATATATAATTATTTTATTTATAAAATACCAAAATTATCTGTTATACTTTCATAGGTTAGGTTACTATTTTATTTTCCATACTATTATTCCTAATTGTCAAATTACTATTCCAAAGGTTAGATTTATAACGGGCCTATAGGTTCCTTAATTTCTAAAAATACCACTTATTTCATTCGTTATTCAATCGCTTCTACTTTATCTCAAGTTTATATCTTTTCATCTTCAAAAAGAATATTAAATTATTAAAAATATATTTTATTTCTATAAATTTTTTCATGAGTGTGGCCATTCTAGTAGATCGAGCACATCAAAATTCTCCCATTCTTGTTATCCAATTTTATATTCATTGTCCAGTTGTACTATTTGGAATTATTATTGGATTATTTTATTACTAATGTTTCATTCTTCTTTTATGAGAATAGTTTTTTATTGGTTAGTATATTTTATGTATTTATTTTATAACATAATTTTAAGAAGAAAATTTCATTGATAAAATTTTGTGTCGTTACATTCTTCCCCCATTTTGAAATTTCTACCTTTAAATTTTATTTTACTTAATAAGGTGAAAATAGGTGAGGTTACTCTCATTCATTTCTTCCTTAGATTCCCATGTCACCTCTTCATACTTATTGTTCTCCATAATACTTTGAATAGGTGAGTGGTATTTTCATGTAGAACCTTGTCTCCATGGCCCAAAATCTTCTTCATTTCCTCCTCATAAGAGAGATCAGTTTCTTATTATACCGCCTCTTAGTTCATTGCATGTGAGGTATCTTGTATGTACTTCCTTTCAAGGGATACATGGAATAAATCAGGTACATGAGACATGGTTGGTGGATGTTCTAGTCTATATGCCACATCTTCGAACCAATCAAGATTGTTGAAAGGTTTTTTGTATATAGGACTTAGCTTTCCTTTATTCCCAAATATCATAACTCTCTTCCATGGAGATATTTAGAGGAATACATTATCACCAACCTCAAACAATAAGTCCCATCGATGATTATCTGTATAGATCTTCAATCAGTATTTTGTATCCTATATATGTTACTGGATGGTCTTTTACTTTTCTTCCATATTCATGATCATTTCATGTCCCAACATCTTACGTTCACCAACATCATCCTAGCATGTAATTTTTCTACATATTTTCCTATAAATGGCTTCATACGGAGCCATTTAGATGCTTTAGTAGAAACTATTATTTTAATAGAACTTGAAGAGTGGAATATGTTGATATAATCCCCCTTTTAAGTCCATTGATCAAGTTATCAACATGTATTCTAATGTTTTAATCGTCCACTAATATTTTCCATTATTTTAGGGGTGATAAGAAGTACTCAAGTTCAACTCAATATTTAGAGAATATTGGAGACTTCTCCATAACACAGAGGAAAATCTCAAATCATAATTAGATATAATTGATAATGGTAATCCATGTATCCTCGTTACTTCTATAGTGTATATCCATGCAATTTGATCAAGTAAGAAGTCCTCTCGAATCTAAATAATGTGATAAGTCAATGTAAGGTTATCCACAACGGACCATATAGCATTATATCCAATGGATGTCTTCAAAATTCAAGTGAAAAATTTTACAGTGATGTTCTCCCTTTTCCATGTGGGTATGGATAATGGTTTCATCATTCCATTAGAATTTTAAATTTTATCCTTCACATGATGACATACTAGGCACTTTGAGGCATATTCAGTGATCTCCTTCTTCATATTGTCCCACCAATTGTGATATTGTATATCTCGATACATCTTTGTGCTTTATGGATGAGTATATAAGTTTAAGATATATTCTTCATTCATAAAGTCTTTCTTTATATCTAGATTATATGTTACACATATTCATGACCCAAATTTTATAACTCCTTCCCCATCATTTTTTAACTATAACGATATGCCCTTTCTTATAGCTTCCACCTTTCTGTGTTTTTGACATCATCTCTTTATAAAACATTTATCTTCCGTAAAAAGTATGGTTGAGAAATCATTTTTAAAAGGAAATATGGTGTAACTTCTATTATGATTCTCATGTTTATCCCTTTCATGTATTAAAGGATTGGATCCTTCTCAATTCATATCATTGATAAAGTTATAGAATCCTTTCTACTTAGAGAATTATCCACATTATTTGTTTTACCAGGATTGTAGTGAATTGGGTAGTCATAGTCCTTAATTATTTCTAACTATAATTGTTGGAACATATAATATCCTTTTGTGTGAATATATATTTTAGTCTATTGTAATCAGTATATATATCACAATTCTCCCTATAGAGATAATGCCACAAAATTTTCAATGTGAAGATCACAGCCACCAACTCTAGATCATGTGTGGAATAGGTTTTTTCATGAACATTCAAATTCCATGAGGCATAGGTTATCACTTTATCATTTTTCATTAGAACATATTATAATCCATTCTTGTAAGCATCATTTTATACCCCAAATATTTATCCACTTGCTAGTAGTGTAAGGACTTGTGCATTGATAAGCCTCATTCTTGAATCATTGTAGCATTATTTACATTTACTAGTCTAGAACAACTTTAATCCCTTAAAATTTAACTTTTTTAGTGGGTTTGAAAATCATGAGATGTTCCTAAAAAATAATTGGTAATACCCACCTAGACTAAGGAAACTATAGATCTCTATTACAGATGTTGGTCTAGGCCACTCCTCAATTTACCTTATTTTAACAGGGTCTATAGACATTCCTTCATAGGTGATAGAATTAATTAATAATGATATTTCCTCCACACAGAACTAATATTTATCGAACTTTTCATATAGATTCTCCCTCTACAAATTCCTTAGCACAGTGTTCAAATAATTTTCATGTTTCACATTTCTCTTATACTATATCACAATATAATCTATAATGACTATCATAAATCTGTAAAGGTAATCTATAAAGAATATATTCATTAATTCTATGAAAATTTATTGACCATTATTGAGTCGAAAGGGCATGTATATAAACTCATAGTTTTTATACCTTGTTTGAATGAAATTCTTGAGAATATCTTCCTCCACTACCTTTAGTTGGGAATATTGTGACTGAAGATCTGCCTTAGAGAAATACATGTCCCCATATAGTTGATTGAAAAATTAATCTATATATGAAAGGGGAAAATTGTTATTTATCATGATTTTGTTTATCTTACGATAATCAATGCAGAGGTGTGTTGATCCATCCTTCTTCATGATAAAGAGGACTGAAATACCCCACAGTGGAGCACTCTGGTGTATAAAACCCTTCATAGAGTTTCTTATTACTGAATCTTCAATTCATCAAACTCAATGGTGTACATCTAATAAGGATTATTTGAAATGGGTAGATATCTAGGTAAAAAATCAATTGAGAAATCAACCTATCGGTCAAACAAAATACCGAAAAATTCATTATGGAACACGTTAGTGTATCCCCTCATAATGAGTGTGCCTTCAAGCATAATCCTCTCCATTATCTCAATAATTTTAGCTAGATATGTTTTATTATAAGAAAATAATAACCAAAATTGAGATGATGATTTCGAAGAAGATTCATCCTCATTCACAATCTTGTACAAAATTCAGGGATTCCTTAGGATGTGAATAGTGATCTCCCATTCAAAATAGTTGATGTTGTATTTATATAAATATGGAAAATCCATAACCAATATAGCGTCAAAATTAACCAAAGTAAGAAGATATTTTATGGGAGGTTCATTCCATAAACATTAACTGGGTAGAAGTTATATACATTAGATATAACAATTTCCCCATTTATTGTTCTCATAGATTACCCAGCCTTTATATTTTGTGGTGGTTTTTTAATAGTGATAATGAAATTAAATTCTATGAAAGAATGTGTAGAACCAAAATCAAATAGTTTTTCCACTACTCTTAAATGAATAACTATCCTAACTATAATCACATCATTATCGAGCTCTACCTCATAAGTTATGATATCATATTCCCTTCCTTGTTACATTTGAAGTTTATATTGTTGATTGTCTCCGACAACCCTTGGATTAGGTAATTGTATTGCATAATGCACATGTTCCTTATAGATAAAACACTTAACCATTTTCTAGGTTTTGATCAGAACATTACATTCTTATTCTAAATTAGTGGGCTTCTCCAAATCCATTTATAAATAATTATTCTGACGCTCCTCTCTTCCAAAATTGAAGTATCTCCTAGTCCCATTTAGATAGTTCTCAAGATGCTTCTTCACACACTTTTGACACATTGGGTGATGGATTTTCTTTCCTACATGGAATTTATATATTGATCCTATCATATTAAACTCCATCTTGATCATTCTATCTTCATGCCTATGAGACCACTAAGAGTCTCCAATCTCCACTTCTACCTTAAGGGAATAACAAAAAATCTTCTCTTAATTTTCAAAGTCTCGAATCACTAAGTATTTTCATTGGATAATCTTTAATCTAAAAAATAAGTGATCCACCTTTCATTCATTATTTATGAAAAAGTCATAAGATTATTTTGTAATCCTTGTATATATTCGATTGTATGCCTCAATATATTCATCTTACCTTTTCTTCAATCTGAGGAACTCCCTCTCCATATTAATATGGATATTTTATGGAAAGTATTTAGTAGTAAATATTTTATCAAATCATTCCCAATCCATGTAATAAATTTCATCCTTTTAAATTTTTTGATCAATTTCAACCACTGATCTTATTTCCCATCAAAATGATAGACTTCCAGTACAAATTTCTCTTCTTCTGAGCATTGTAGGATAAAAAATATTTTATCAATAGAGTAAATAAATTTTTCCATGATGAGGGAATTGAAAGATCCACTAAATATAGGTCTCATTTTTTGTAAAAATAATTTGACCACAACATAATACTTATTAGGATAAGAAGGGTGTTCTACATGATTTATTTTATTATTCATAACATGATTAAGTTGATCCAGTACTATCATAATTATTCGGGATCATGTTCTCATCATGTTTTGAATCTCATTAGGGAAATCATCAATAGTGTAACACATTTATTATTGGTTTGGGTTCTTCAATTTCCCACAATTAACTAATGAAAATAAATAAAATAAAATTATCGGACTTCAATACATATTTAATGAGAATATAAAAAGTAAACTATGAATAAATAATGAATAACATATAAATGAAAATTATATCATAACTTATGATCCCCTAAGTTTCAATCTAGGTTATCCATGGTGATAGAATTATCCCAAGGGTTTATAAACTTTTTTCCAGTCCTAATCCCAAACAAAATAACTAGGTCATCCCGTGATACCAACTACAGAGACCCAATCCATTTAATAATATTATTAAATGACTTTAAGCATAATTATCCATTAAATACAATCCAATTATTGAAAAGTCTAGTTTCTTTGGAATACTAGGTATATAATTATAAAACATGAAACTAGAATAAAAATCATTTTATTAATCTCTATTATGAGCTCCTAAATCTCATTGAGATAATTTTATGTATATGATAATATGGGGAATACATAAACCAAAGGGAAGATCTAAAAATCCCAATAAGGGAATAAACATGGGAAGGAATCATAGAACATGAGTTAGAAGGAAAAACATGATAAAATAAAAGGAATGGATCATGAATAAACATACTAAGGAATAATATAAGTAACATGGGATCATATGATCATGGAAACATAGGAATTTGGTAGAAACATGTATCATAACATAGATATGATCCAAGTATAACTGTCAAGTCTATATCTCATAGTGGATAAAGTTACATAATTTATTGTGTTTACTCTCTAATCCCAAACATGAAGTCTCATGAGAATAAAAATTACCCAATTAATTGGAGTGATATTTGGGAAGACCCATCATAATATTTCCAAGAATATGTGTTCAATAATAAGAAATCATACATAAGTAATAAACATAATAGTTACCCATGTAATTAAATGTGTGTTGTAATCATATCATAAGGCATAAACAATGGGCATGCCATAATGGTATTTACGAAATAAGAGATTTAAATTATACTTGGACATTTATAAAGGAAAAAAATAAACATATGTCCAAATAAATAATTTCTAATTAATGTAACATCATGTAAAAAATAATGGTTTATTAACCATTTAAATGTTCCTCTTCGGTGGTTTTTTAAGAGGAGAGGTAAAGGGTCTTTAATAGGGGTAAGTGAATAATAATTTACATAAAACTAAAAGATAACTAAAATGGTTTTCCCAACAAGAAGGAGTATTTTTATAGATAATATTATTTTTAAAACATTTCAATTAGTGGAACTTTAAAGTGAAAAAGAAAATAGATAATTTCCCTTTAATCAAATTTTCAAAATTAATTAAGAACAGAACATTTTATACATGTATATCCCCATCAAAGAAAGATTAAATAAATATGTTATATATGTGTGGAAAATATATAAAGAATATAAAAGAGTTATATAAGAATAATGAAGAGATAAATTGAGGTGAATAAAGATAGAACATAACATAATGGAAATATGGAGGTTTTCAAATATTCCTTATATTATGTATGAATGCATTCTACACATGCACTTAATGTCCTCTTAAATATCACCTCCTTGATGGACCCCTTATGGAACTTGGAATTGGTCTTTTGTTTATACCAATATATCTTAGATATGGGGAAGAGTATTGTTAAGTTAATTTGGTATAATATTGATAGACTACAAGGCATATAATGTTTGAGGAGAAGGGTTGTTGAGGGTGGTATTTATAGGCGAAGGAGAGTGGTGTTTTTTATTATTATAGTCATTCGTTTATTATTTTAGCTCAAGACTATCAATAGTGATGATTATCATGAACAAATACAATAAATGGTATGTTATAGTTTCAACCAATGGTTTCTTACATCATCAATGACTCATGAATTCATTTATTTTTCATATAATGTTTAATATCATAAATTACCATATTTCACTATTCAGAAAAAAAAATTCAACTATTTTAGAAAAATCCCAAAATATCACCCAAACCATTTTTTGATGTGTAGATTTAGAAAATGGAATCCATTTATGAATATAATTTATTTATTATGGTAAATTTAATTTCTAAATAAAATCAATGTTTTTTTAGAAATATTAATTTTAATATTATAATTTATTAATTCAACCTCTGAAAAATCTATTAAGGTTAAATAAAATTATATTATAATTACTATAAAATATAATATTAATTTTTGTTTCTATTTTATGAAAATAAATTTTCTTTTAAATCATTATATTAATTATAAAATTTTAAATAAACATTTATGTTTTACAAAAATAAAAACACATAATTTCTCATTTTTAAAATATTTATTTACTTATACCATAATATAAATATATCATTTTTTAGCTACAAGATACTTAAATATTTTTTATAATTTCATATGTGAGATTAATATTCTAATGGTCAAACTAATATTCATAATGATTAGATTACTATTCCTATAGTCTGATTTATAAAAGTCATATAGGTTCCTTTATTTCTATAAATACCACTTATTTTATCCATTCTTCATTCAATTATAATTTCTCTCAAGGATATGTATTTTCATCTTAAAAATGAATATTATATTATTAACATTATTTCTTATTTCTCTAGATTTTTTCATGATTTTGGTCATTCTATTAGATTTAAAATATCCAAATTTTTCCATTCTTGTTATCTTATTTTCTATTTATTATCCCATTGTAATATTTCTAATTTTTATTAGTTTCTTTTTGGACTAATGTGTCATAATTCATCTATATGAATACTATTTTTATTGATTTATCTATTTTATTTATGATTTTTATTAAATAATTATAGAATTTAAATTTCATTCATAAATTTATGGGTCTTAAATTTTTTGTGTGTAAAATGTGCGTATGTTTTATTATTTAAAAAAACATCATGTTTTTCCTATCCCCCACTTATAGAAGGAAAACCCCTCTCATATCCACTAAACACTTAAGGAGCCTTTTGGTTATGTAAATATCTAACCAAATACATTCATTACATCCCTCACCATGACCTATATTCTCATTTTTATTATTTAAACAATCTAGGATGGATTTAGGTTTAATCCTAAAGAGGTTATCCGAAGAATACGTATAGTTCTTAACCATGAATTTGTGTTTTATTTCTTCTTCTAAATCATTCAAATATTTATAAAATATGATAAATAATAACAGTTATATGTCCTATATACTTATATGTAATTATGTAAATGAAATAATTGTTATCAATATACTATTTCATCAAATGGGAAACAAAACCATCAATTATGTGTATGGCACACTACCGCCACACGAACCAATGTTGTTTGTTTTCCATCATCGCCTCTCATGGATGAATATAATAATTTATTTGATGTATGTATGTTACATTTATCAAAAAATAATAATATGTATAAATTATAATATCACATCTACCTTCTTACCTTCCAATCTATTGGAAAATGATAATGTCACTCAAGTGTGGGTGTGGACTACAGCCTCCATAAAGAAATGTGATTTGTTTTTTGTTTTATTTTGCTATTAATGGTGATAATTATATATTTAATGAGTATATATTATATATATGGTATAATAATTATTATATTATATTGAATTTCTATTTAACTTCTTTCATTTCGCCTGTCTAAAAGTGAAAACAACATTCATGTATACATATGGCATGTTGTCTCCATGAACAGTGTCATTCATTTTCTAACTATAACTTTTATGAAATAATATAAATACAAATATTAGGAATTTATATGAAATATATATCATGGTTAAAATTATAGGTATTATTTAATCAAGATCAAATTAAAATGACCAAAACTACCGAATTGAAACTTATATGAAAAAACCAAGGATTTATCACACTAGACTGTGATTTTAGCAAAAGATAATTAATAAATGGGTGATAAAATATTATAAATAAATTATATTTGTTAATATATATGAGTAAGGTTCTATAATATAAATATAATAAGTCTATATTTATTATACATGAGGTTCAAACATGTACGAAGGAGGTTGAACGATATGTAAGAGTTTATTTCACACTCTCATTATAAAACAATATATTATATGTCTCCACTGGGGATATAATTTTATATTCATATAATAAAAAAAATATTTTATTATCCCCTTTTTATTCTAATAAATTATATGTTCTCTTTTCAATTTATTCTCTTTAAGTACTCAAGATACCAAAATAATATTTTTTTGTAAAACGATGTTGTTTTTCTACTCGGTTGAGAATATTTCTCTCCCATATCTATATTTTCCTTAAACATTATATATAGATGTTTCTAAAATTATGCTAATTATTTTTTAAATAAATATTTTGACATTTTTTAATTTTTTAAAAAAAATTAAAAGGAATATTCTTTTCATTTTCTAAACGAGGTATTTTTTACCCTTTTTACAACAGTGTGAAAGGGTTGTTTTGTTTATCTTATAAAAATTTATGAGATTACCCTACAACATGACCACTCATTTATTTGAATATTAATTTTCATTTTTATTATGATATATTTAAATAAATATTTTTCTTATTATATTGGAAGTATTTTAGACTTTAAATAAGTTATTTCAATGGGAAAAATAAATTTTTATCAGGATATGTTCCAATGATTTCTTAATGTATATTCATCTATGTGAACATTATTTGGTGATTATTATGTTATTCTGGGGATGTTATATTTTGATAAAATTATCCCTATTACTTTGTATGGTTCATTATTATCTTTATTGGTTGGGGAAATTATTAAAATTTTGTGTGACGTTTTTCCAAGTTGAATGTTTACATTGATTATGATTCACCTCTTTCATGTGATGAATACATTATACTTAGTAAGTGATGGGAGTGGATCTGTACAACACCTTGATGCATCCGGAAGTATCATGGGACAAATTAGTTTGGATATTTTTCTGATTCCTTACCCATTTATTTATAATGTCTTTTCATGAGCCTTTGATGGTAAGTTAATGATTTTAGACATTATGTATTCAATAATTGTAAAAAATATATTATTTTATATGTGGTTATTTATATTGTTATGTTATAATTTTATGTAGTCCACTATTTTATGGTAGTATTTATAATTAATATTTTATTACTGTATATATCAGACATATTTTTCCTCTTTTATTTATATAGCATTAGATTTGGTCGTACCCATACTCTTAATAATAATATAATCTCACCCATTACTAATATTTCCTTTCTCCAAGTTTCCATGAAGTGTGATATGAATGATATTCTTTGATATGATAAAGGGAATAATGGTGTACTCAAAGAAAACATTATGTTACATTTTATGTTTTCAATTGAAATGTGAGATTCAATCTTGTATCTTTTTTTATATGACTACTAAACTATTTGGTCCTTCAATATGTGATTCATTTTATCTAGTTCCAATATAATGATGTAACCACTAAATCTAGGATATAAGGGTCAGTGTATTTACAAAAAATGTTATAATGATTCATTTTTAAACCATCATAAATAAATAAGGAAATATTAGTTTAAATTGAAATTTCACAACCTTTGATGTATAAATAAGAACACTATTGAAAATATTTAAAACAACATGGGAATGGAGGAAAAATATTTCAAAGGAATAATATATAACAAGTTTTTAAAGAAAAATCCCTTACCTCAAGTTCGACTCACAGTGTACTTAAAATAATGTAAAACAAATTTTTATTAATTTTATATTTGGTTAAGATAATTTTTCAGGTTTATTAACTTATTATTATCCCTTTTATTTCTTTTATTACCATCTATTATATAATTAGTAAATCATTTGTGTTCATGCATAATGTTTTTAGGACGTTCAGTTCATAATCACAGAATAACATCAGTAGGTTAAACATAGTCAAAGGGTTCATTGTTTCATCATATCAAGAATATTAATCAAGAAATAATTATCATTTTTATATAGTAAAAATAATTTTCCAACCAATCATGAATGTTTTTCAGGAAAAATGAATTTAATTGCTTATTTGATGTGATATTCCATACATACGCATGAGTGATGTTATGATTTTCCAAAAGATTGAAGGGATAGAGGATATGTAATATGTTATATATTTTTAATCATAATAATTTCATGAATCTTATATGTAACTCCCCGACCCCAGTTACCCAGATTCGGTGCATTATTACATAACATTGGTATGATCACAAGAAAGATCAAGTCTCGAAAGACCGATTAGTTTAGTATCCATGGAATAACTAGATACATTAACAAAGTTTACATTACATCATAAAATGAAAACTACAACAATATAGTCTCCAAAGTCCACACTCTTAACCCCTCATACTATCCCTGCAGGTCATTCATAATTTACTTCTTCACATCCTGGGAAAAATAAAACATAGAAAAGGGGTGAGATAAAATGCCAAGTAAGGATAACAATATATCGGAAACATTCATAAATATGAATAAACATGTAAGGAAATGTATAACTAAAACAAAATCTTTTTAAACTTTAACTTCAACATAGTATGGAAAAAATAAAATAAAATAATGCCAATTACTTATTCACATGGATATTCTACTAATCGAATAATCACATGCAATATCAATAACCACTTTCATAATGATGGAATGCATAATGCCAGACTATCATAACCACATAGCCAAGGCATCGTGCCAAGACTATAATAAGATTTTCTCAAGGCCTTGTTCCAAGATAGTAGTTTGTCTCATGAGACCTACCGATGCATTGAGGAGCTATAGAGGGCTCCACTCATCACTTATTAAGTCCAATGCATTCATCATATGAACAGGTTTAAACATAACATAAACATTCGTATTAAAACTAGCATACGAAATGTCAATACTTTCCCCATAAACCATGAATGGTATAAAAATAACACATCCACAGTTAAACATATCACAAAACCTTCAATACAATATAGAAGTTTTGTTTCATAATAAATCAACTTCAAATAAGCTTAAAATCCATCAAAAGATGTTGACATAGATGAAATCAAAACTATTTGAGAGAAATATCTATTTTTTTGAAATCATTTAAATGTCACATAATTATAAAAGAAAACATTTACTTTGAAAATATTCTTATAATATCTTAAGGGAAGATTCAACGATTTTATAATGGTGGAAAATAGCCGCACCCACCGTATAAGTTAAAAAAATACATTCCTACCTTAATTCTGTCGAAAAGGTTAAAAGGGACCTTTTTTGGAAAATGATAGAAAGATTCCTTTATAAACTTTTTATAAAAAGTCAAACAGGGGTATAAATGACTTTAACCCATATTCTTGAAAATGTTAATAATGTTTTGAAATACATTTTTAAGAAACATCGATGTGGATGATAATGAGATCCCAGTAGATTATTACGTATAAACAACCTCAGATAATGAAGAGATTGCAAAATAAACCCTTACCTTGTACTTTTCCTTGGTTGGGGTAGGTTAAACTCCTTTATAATGGTTAAATAATTGTTATTAAATTATACAAAAATCATATATATTAATATGATATCATATATGATCTTTTAACATTGCTTTGTTAATAATATTTTCGAATTATCGTCGTTTCGGGTGTTAACTTACTCATTTTCTTTTATATTTTTTCTTATATAATACATGTTTGTTATGGATAAGTTGTATCTTATTCATATCCAGAATGATATTAAGTCCTTAAAAAATATTATTAATCTTCAAATGAGAATTATACTTGAATGGATATGATGGAGAATGAATCTCAGTGTGTTCGTGGAGATGGTAGTCCGTACGTACGCACGAGTGACAATATCATTCTTTTGATATTAAAATAATATTTAATTGTATGATATATCATATATACAGAATAATTATCATGTTATATTTATTATTTAAATGAATTAAAAATCATTATTAGAACCATCCAAATAATAATGTTTTGAATAACAATTACACCACGACGTGGAGACGGTAAGTCGTACGTACGCACGTATGGTGACATGTCATTCAAAGGATGGATAGAATACTGAAATATGGTTGTACCATGTTTATAATAAAATCAAAGTATATATAATATTCTGGAGTTATTATTGTGTAATGGTAATAACAAAGATATAATTAGTGGAAGAAGAAAGGAACTTGAAAAGGGTTGGTGAAAACATTACCTCTTCTTCGGGTTCTTCCTTTTGATTTGATCAAAAGGGCTTTTTAGGTTGGATTTATGACTAAAATAATGCCTCTAGGATGAATTGAGGGAATTTTAGAGAGTATTGGGGCAGCGTTTGGCCGAACCAAAAGGCTTTGAATGTTTGAATTAGTGAGAAGGGGGATGCCCTTTTATAAGAGGGGTGAGGGGCACCTTTGGAAAATCCAAAAAAATTATTTTATAATAAATTCATATTCGGTTTCTAATGGCTCCAAAGTGGATTATTTACATTTTAAGGTGTGTATGGGTCAAAAACCACTCAACCCATAGAATTTAGACAGGTTTGGGTCATTATATTAACCTTATCTTTAAGTATTAACTCTTAGTTAATTAGTTTCACTTTTACAATGTCTCTTTGTATTTTTATATTATATGGTTAATAAACATACTCTATAAATCCAAGAGACCCCCCAAGTGGTCCATTAATGATACACCTATCATGATATAAGTCTCTTGGACGAACCTTAGATTTTTAGGAATTTAATATCAATTAATAATATAATATTTTTTTTAAAAACTCTTCTATGTCAATTTTGAAACTATTCAATAATTCATTTTTTTAAAAATCATAACAGAATTATTACTTCGAAAAAAGTTAATTAAATAAATCCTAACATGTCATATTAACCTATAAAATTATTGGTATTTATAAAAAATCTCAAATTACATTTATTTGTGTATTTATAATATCAATTATTCTAATTTTTCATTAATTCGGTAATTACTGCATCACCATTGTGTCATAAGTAAATTAAATTATTTAATTTCTCAAAATTATAAATAAACTACCATTATGTCGGAAATATTTTTAGCTTTCTAATGAATATTTACAATCTAATTTATCTTATGTATAAACATATATTAGAAATGTTTTAGTAAATAAACTTTGATTTTATCTCTTTTAACTTTTATTTGAATTAAATAATAATAAATGTCCTAATCTAATACAAGTGGACCTAAATGATAATATTTTACTCCTAAGGTTTTTTTTGGTCGAGATACACTTGTCCAATAGAATTAGGACATGTGTTAGGGTAATATTAATATCATTTTTACCCTTAATTACCCTATTTACTTTTAACCGTGGTCAATAAAAGTAAAAAGTTACTATTCACAAAAAATTATTTTTATCTCATTGAACCAAATTTTACTCCTTGATATTAACCGTGTTTCTCGGTTTTTTAAAATTCCACTCACATAAGCGGTAAAATTATGTTTTATGAAAAATTTAGTATTTTTTAACTACCACCTTGTGGTTTCACTATTCATCAAAAAAGGAAAGTTCCGAGAAAAATACGAAAAATTAGGCCTAAGATATATTTGATATTATGAATTAAAAAATGATTTCTATTATACCAAATTCAAAACATATCAGTTTCATTAATTAATTTAAAAATTAATTCTCATCATCAAAACAAATAGTGTGTTTTTAAGAGATAATAACTATCAAAAAATTGACACTTGTTTATGTCCATTTTAACTGTGAGATTATGTACAATGACCAAAATTATATTAAATGGTAAAAATATATTCTAAATATACTTTAAAACCCCTCAAATTGATAATTTATCAATATAAATTTTTTCGATTAAAAAAGTTGCTTTTAATTAAAATTTAGTAATTTTCACAATTCATCAAAATATAAATGTTATCCGAAAAGTTTCAAAATTTCACCTTAGGCTATATTCGATACTCCGAATACAAAAATGAAGTTTATTTTGAGAGATAAAATTTATAAAATTTCAAAAAGTGGGTATTACTATTCATAATGGCAGTTTTGATTGGTTGTGGTGTGTGTTAGAACTTGAAGTTGCGTACAACACAGACTATTGTATTATTCAAAGGAAAGCGTACCGTGGAATCTTGGGATGTTTCACTGTAAATTTTTGATGTCCCCATTCTAAAAAGTAAATTTATTTAGTCAAATTGAATATATAAAAGTTTAAAATATTGGATTTAAAAAGGGTTCACTATTAAAAGTTGGAAAAAGTGCAATACTGAAAATGAATTTGTTCTTAAATTATGTCTAAGAAACTCATAATATGGATTCTAAAATTATAAGGATTATATAAAGTTTAAAATTTAGTTAATACTATTCATAACCTCTTTTGAACTTCTTGTTTGGTAAGTCATGGTGCGCTTGAACTCGGTGTTGCTTGTAGTGCAAGTTATTGAATTAATTTGAAGAAATAACACACTATGAAATCTTGGGGTGTTACATTGTCCCCTCCTTCAATAAATTGTGTCCTCACAATTTGAAATTGTTCTTTGAAAATAAAAGGTTGAATATAGAAAATATCATTGTGGGAAAACCCACATCGGAAATTGGGTTAATAAAATTTAGTCTTAATAAGATGAAAAGAGAAATTAAAGGGTCACCACCAATTTATGATCTCTATTCGGAGAACATTGGTGGAAATTAGAGACATAAAATTGGAGGAAAAATGTAAATATTTATAGGTAGTGATTGAGGTCATCAATCACAAACAAGTGTAAAATTGAGGGACATAAATTCATCAATCTATGATGATTTAAAATACCATCGGTTCAGAAAAACATATGGTATTAGGATAACACATTTTTTGTGTTTTAAGATCTCTTCACTAAGGTATAAGAATAAATTTATTCATTGAATAAGAGAAGAAGAAAAATATATACTTGAAAAGTAGAGTCTTATCCTTTAACTAAGTCCTACCACAAACTCATATTTCACTCTAAAAGATAATAGAACTTAAAAATAATATTCTATTTATCCTATTCATATAGGGTTAAAACAAATGAATTTATAATTCATCTAGAAGAACCATTAAAAAACAACATTATTCAATCCAGGACATCACGTGGGTCAGTGGTAGGTGATACACCCTTGTCGTCCTTCAGTTGTGGGTTCAAGTCTCGCGGCCTTGTCGGACACGACGGGTTGCCGCCCAACCTCCGGGTTGTCCTTTTATAGAAATACAAAATAATCCAAACTAGAACTATCCAAAATACTTCAGTCCAGAATTTATAAGGAAGGTAAACACAATGAAGATCTTTTTTATCGCGTAATAATATGTGAACACCTTCATAATTTATTCTTTTAAAACACTGCAACATCCTGAATTACCATAAAACTTTATTGATTACTTTCATGATCTCTTATTCGTTAAAGAATAATAGATATACTCCTTCAATCCAAAAATGTTGTAAACCCCAACAATGATGGAATATACAAATCATTAATCAGTTTAAAGGTAGTCAAAAATATCTAATATAATTTATCCAAATCAATCATGTATTATTCTAAAATCACTACCTCGTTATTAGAACCATATTATGGTTTATCTTTCTCTCAACCATATATTTTCCAAAAATTTAACCTGCTATTGAGTCACTTTTCTTTGTTCCACACAATCTCAAGTCCTTAATTAAATAGTACTGCAGTACAATCCTTATATACTCCATAATTATTACAACAAGTACATTGTTGATACAACACTCAAATGAAATAATCAACATAACAACTCTAATCATTCCTCTTCATCAGTGGTAGTATCATAACTTGATTATTATCCAATAGCATCATTTGTGTCATAGTCTGATGACTGGGACATAGGTTTGCGTAGTGTCCAAACTCATTGCAAATGAAGCATTGTACATTTGAAACCATTTTCTTACCCTTGCAGTCACATACTTTGTGCCCTTTTCCTCCACACATATAACAAACTCTCATTCCTTTTAGGCAAGTTCCAGGGCGTTTCTTCCCACAGTTATCACATATGGGAAAATTCTTCTTTTCCCTCTTCCCTTTATCCATATTTCTCTCTTCCATCCTTTTCTTCTCTTGCTTCCCTTCAATTCCATAGGACTCAGTAAACTCTTTACTTATCTTATCAACACATTATATTATTTCTACATATGATGATAATACATAGGAGAATATTTCTCTTATAAATTCTGGCTTAAGACCATGAAATATATGATCCTTCTTTCTCTTTGGATCATGTGTATTGCTGGAGTTCTCATTCCTTCTATTGGGTGCCATTTCTAAACAATGGCATACACTAGATTAGTTTACGATTAACAATACCTAATCCCAAACTTGTAAAATAGATAACATAAATTAAATAGTTTATGGATATAATCCATAATCATAAAAATGTCTCCTTTGAGGAAGTATATACTCATAAACCCTTCATAATGGTTTGTAAAGAAAATGATAATTATCCTGAGCATATCCCCCGGGAGTGTCGTAACCAACAGTGCAGCAAGGCCCGTTGTCGTGCACCAGTTCCCGTTCGATTCTAGCTCAAAGAGGCGTTTTTGGTTTTTACCCCTAGGTACATTTTTGCTAGAGCCGCCTCTACCTGCTCGTATCTAGATAGGGATTTATTGCTCGGAAAACTCACAAAATTTCTACAATACCAAAATTCAAGGAAGTTATTCTATACTAATCCTCAAAGTCCATCTTAGATCTATGTGCTCTAATCATAGTTTATCTAAATCTAGCTTCCAAGGTTTGTATGAAACTTCATCTAATAAAAACTGTAATGGCCCGACCCCAGTTACCCAGAGTCGGTGCATTATTACATAACATTGGCATGATCACAAGAAAGATCAAGTATCGAAAGACCGATTAGTTTAGTAGCCTTGGAATAACTAGATACATTAATAATGTTTACATTACATCATAAAATGAAAACTACAACAATATAGTCTCCATATTCCACACTCTTAACCCCTCATACTATCCCTGCAGGTCATTCATAAATTACTTTTTCATATCCTAGGAAAAATAAAACCTAGAAAAGGGGTGAGCTCAAATGCCTAGTAAGGATAACAATATAGCAGAAACATTCATAAATAAGAATAAACATTTAAGGCAATGTATAAATAAAAAAATCCTTTTAAACTTGAACTTCAACATAGTATGGAAAAAATAAAATGAAATAATTCCATTTACTTATTCACATGGATATTCTACTAATCGAATAATCACATGCAATATCAATAACCACTTTCATAATGATGGAATGCATAATTCCAGACTATCATAACCACATAGCCAAGGCCTCGTGCCAAGACTACCAATAAGATTTTGTCAAGGCCTTGTTCCAAGACACTAGTTTGTCTCATGAGACCTACCGACGCATCGAGGAGCTATAGCGGGCTCCACCCGTCACTTATTAATTCCAATGCATTCCTCATATGAACAGGTTTAAACATAACATAAACCTTCGTATTAAAACTAGCATACAAAATGTCAATACATTCACCATAAACAATGAATTGTATAAAAATAACACATCCACAGTCAAACATATCACAAAACCTTCAATACAATATGGATGTTTTGTTTTATAATAAATCAACTTCAAATAAGCTTAAAATCCCTCAAAGGATGTTGACATAGATGAAATCAAAATTGTTTGAGAGAAATATCTCTTTTTTTAAATCATTTAAAAGTCACATAATTATAAAAGAAAACATTTACTTTGAAAATAATCTTATAAGCTTGTAAGGGATGCTTCAATGATTTTATAACGGCGGAAAATAGCCACACCCACCGTATAAGTTAAAAAAAGACATTCTTACTTTAATTTTGTCGAAAAGGTTAAAAGGGACCTTGTTTGGAAAACGACAGAAATATTCCTTTACAAACTTATTATAAAAATTCAAACAAGGGTATAATTGACTTTAACCCATATTCTGTAAAATAGTAATAATGTTTTGAAATACATTTTTGAGAAACATGGTTGTGGATGATAAAGAGATCCCAGTAGATTATTACGTATAAACAACCTCGGATAATAAAGAGATTGTGAAATAAACCCTTACCTTGTACTTTTCCTTGGTTTGGGTAGGTTAAACTCTTGTATAATGGTGAAATAATTGTTATCAAATTATACAAGAATAATATATATTAATACTATATCATATATGATCTTTTAACATTGCTTTGTTAATAATATTTTAGAATTATCATCGTTTCGGGTGTTAACTTACTCATTTTCTTTTATATGTTTTGTTATGTAAGACATGTTTTCAATGGATAGGATGTATCTTATTCATATCCAGAATGATGTTAAGTCCTTAAACATTATTATTAGTCTTCAAATAAGAATTATACCTGAATGGATACGATGTAGAATGAATCTCATCGCGTTCGTGGAGACGGTAGTCCGTACGTACGCACGAGCGACAATATCATTCTTTTGATATTAAAATAAAATTTAATTAGATGGTATATAATATATACAGAATCATTATCATTTTATATTTATTATTTACATGAATTACACATAATTATTATAACCATCCAAATAATAATTTTTTGAATAACAATTACACCAAAATGTGGAGACGGTAAGCCGTACGTACCCACAAATAGTGACATGTCATTCAAAGGATGGATAGAATACTGAAAAATGGTTGTACCATATTTATAATAACATCAATTTATATATAATATACTGGAGTTATTATTTTAGAATTGTAAAAACGAAGATAGAAGAAGTGTAAGAAGAAAGGAACTTGAAAAGGGGTGGTGAAATCATTACCTCTTCTTCGGGTTCTTCCTTTTGATTTGATCAAAAGGGCTCCATAGGTTGGCATTCTGACTAAAGGAAGGCCTCTAGGATGAATTTAGGGAAGTTGAGATAGTATTTGGGTAGGGTTTGGCCGAACCAAATGGCTTTTAATGTGTGAATTAGTGAGAATGGTGAGTACCCTTTTATAAGAGGGGTGAGGGGCACCTTTGGAAAAGCTAAAAATGTTATTTTATAATAAATTAATATTCGGTTTCTAATGGCTCCAAAGTGTATTATTTAAAGGTTATGGTGGGTATGGGTCTAAAACCACTCAACCAATAGAATTTATACTGGTTTGGGTCATTATATTAACATTATCTTTAAGTATTAACTCTTAGTTAATTAGTTTAACTTTTACAAAGTCTCTTTGTATTTTTATATTATATGGTTAATAAACATACTATATACATCCAAGAGACCCCCAAGTGGTCCTTTTATGATACACCTATCATGATATAAGTCTCGTGACCGAACCTTAGTTTTTTATGAATTTAATATCAATTAATAATATTATATTGTTTTTAAAAACTATTTTATGTCAATTTTGACACTATTCAATAATTGATTTTTTAAAAAATCATAACAGAATTATTACTTTGAAAAACGTTAATTAAATCAATCCTAACATTTCATATTAACCTAGAAAATTATTTTTATTTATAAAAAATCACAAATTACATTTATTTGGGTATTTATAATATCAATTATTATAATTTTTCATTAATTATGTAATTACTACATCACCATTGTGTCATAAATAAATTAAATTATTTAATGTATAAAAAATATAAATAAAATTCCATTATGTAGGAAATATTGATATATTTCTAATGAATATTTACAATCTAATTTATCTTATGTATAACCCTATATTAAAAATGTTTTAGTAAATAACATTTTATTTTAAATCTTTTAACTCTTCTATGAATTAAATAATAATAAATGTCCTAATATAATACAAGTGGACCTAAATGATAATATTTTACTCCTAATATTGTTTTTGGTCGAGATAAACTTGTCCAATATAATTTGGACATGTTTTAAGATAATATTAATAACATTTTTACCCTTAATTACCCTATTTACTTTTAACCGTGGTAAATAAAGGTGAAAAGTTACTATTCACCAAAAAATATTTTCATCTCATTGAACCACATTTTAGTCCTTGATATTAACCGTGTCTCTTGAATTTTTTAAATTCCACTCACAGAAGCGGTAAAATTAAGTTTTATGAAAAATTAATTTTTTTAACTACCACTTAGTGGTTTCACTATTCATCAAAAAAAGAAAGTTTCCAGAAAAATACCAAAAAATTGGCCTAAGCTATATTTGATATTATGAATTCAAAAATGATGTCTATATTACAAAATTCAAAACATATCAGTTTCATTAATTAATTTAAAAATTAATTCCCGTCGTCAAAACAAATAGCGTGTTTTTAAGAGATAATAACTATCAAAAGATTGACACTTGTTTATGTCTGTTTTAATTGTAAAATTATGTACAATGACCAACATTGTATTAAATGGTAAAAATATATTCTAAATATACTTTAAAACCACTCAAATTCATAATTTATCAATATAAATTATTTCGATTAAAAAAGTTGTTTTTAATTAAAATTTAGTAATTTTCACTATTCATCAAAATATAAATGTCATCCGAAATGTTCCAATATTTCACCTTAGGATAAATTCGATACTCCGAATATAGAAATGAAGTCCATTTTGAGAGATAAAATTTATAAAATTTCATAAAGTAGGTATTACTATTCATAACGGCTAGTTTGATTGGTTGTGGTGTGTGTTAGAACTTGAAGTTGCGTACAACACACGCTGCTATATTATTCAAAGGAAAGTGTACCGTGGAAGCTTGGGATGCTTCATTGTAAATTTTTGATGTCCCCATTCTAAAAAGTAAATTTATTCAGTCAAATTGAATATATAAAAGTTTAAAATATTGGATTTAAAAAGGGTTCACTATTAAAATTTGGTAAAAGTGCAATACTGAAAATGAATTTGTTCTTATATTATGTCTAAGAAACTCATAATATGAATTCTAAAATTATAAGGATTATATAAAGTTTAAAATTTAGTTAATACTATTCATAACCTCTTTTGAACAGCTGGTTTGGTAAGTCATGGTGCACTTGAACTCAGTGTTGCGTGTAGTGGAAGTTATTGAATTAATTTGAAGAAATAACACACTATGAAATCTTAGGGTGTTACATTATATATATTCTTTAAATCTATCATAATAACTAGCCTTGGGATGTGGGTATTAAAAACAAAACACATCGCTTCATGGAGGTGGTAATCTACAGTTTTTCACTGGTGATATTTTCATTTATACTATGATATAAAAGGAGATGAAATGGATTGCACCATAATAATAATAAAATATCAGTATATTTTAGATACTTATGTTATTATTTCATCATGTTTGAAGAGTATTTTAAGGAGTTATAAGAAGAAATAAGCATGAAACACTTAGTAATCAGTTATACATATTTGTTGGAAAAACTACCTTCGCTTGCACATTAAGGCTTATTAGATTGGTCTTTTAGTGAGATAAAGATCTCTATAAAGTGGTTAATGATTTTGGTAAGGTATTTGGGTAGGTATTGGTAGAGGTAAAATTCATAAATTATGTGAATAATATAAGATACTGGAGGTTCCCTTTTATAATTGAGGGGAGTGGCACACTTGTAGTTTTTCATAGTTATAAAATAATATAAAATATTATTCAAATGAAAGTAGACCTAAAAAATATAACATTTAAAATATAATATTATAAGGGTTGAAATAATATAATCAATTAATATTTAATATGAAATTTTGTGACTGTATCACTTAGTTTAACATTAATTAACATGTTTTACCCTTTACCATGGTGATATTGTTTTACCATGGTTACTATTAATTATTACCAAAGATGAAATTGAAATCATTACAAAATTATAACCTCATAATAGAAAATATGAAATAAATATTTAATGATATAATTTTTTTTAGTTGGTGGAAATTAATTTTAATATAGGCATGAAAAACGTAATGAAAACCTGTTTTTAAGCCTAAAAAGGAATTTATACCAAAATCAAGAATTATTTTTATTAGTAAGAAATTTATTGTATTATGTTAAAAAAATGGGAATAATTTTACTTTAAAACTGATATAGAATATAATATCTCTTTAAAAATAGTTCAAATGAAATAACTGTACTAATAAAAAACAGTATTTTTCACTATTAACCTAAAAATAAATATTTTAATAAAAATAATAAAAAATCCCCCTAATATAAATTTTCTATGATGATATTAAAACGAATTTAATTTTATAATATTAAATTTCAAAAACTAAAAAATTTAAAATATAAATAAAACCATATAATGGATGGAAAACATATTATTTAGAAAAACTATTTCCTTTTAATTTAAAAAACACGTAAAATTATTGTGAATAATTAGAATATAGAAAATATAATCATAAATATTAATATAATATGAAATTGGTTTATTATTAACATTATTCATGTTGTTATTATTATAGTTTATTCTAAATGTGCAAGTATCCACTCTAATTGTTTCAACATTAATGGATGATCTTATATATGTTGATACCTTGGTCGGCCTTATTAAGTCTAATGTGACTACTTTAAGTACATAATTTCAAGAGGGTATGATATTTGGATATATACATATTTCCTTCTTAATCATAATTAGGTCTTGAATTTTTTATTTGTGTATATATTTTTATTTCAATGATTATTATATATCTGGGTTGAAGAGTTCATTCAATTTCATTATTGTGCTGGAAGGGGAAATTCAAGTATTATTGGATTCAATGTATGGGCCACCTCTATAAATCCTTGTAATTGCGACCCATGGAGGGGAGGACACAATTATGAATGTTCCTCCAATAGATGGTAATAGGTGTTCAAACCGTTTATCATTGGGTTCATTTCACATTATTCATTGACTGACTTGTTCTCAGTTGTGAATGTCAATAACTATGCTTCACGTCCCATGAGTCAAAAATATAATCTCTTCAATGACCTAATTATAGTATGTTATAAGGGAATAATATTTCTAGGAACCACACTCATCAAGAGTTATCAGGACTATCTCTTACTTGTAAAATATTTTCCTAGACTCTATATCGATTCATGTGATTTCTTCTGATTCAGGCCTAGAGGATGCATCATTCCTAGAAAGTTAGTGATAGTGAGTGTGGGTTAATATTTTTAGGCTCATTTTTTAAACCCCATTTGATAATTTTATTAATAAACTAGGGAATCTTCCTCAGTTATTCATTATCTTGGGATTTAACATATGTGATTGATGCCAAGTGAACTATTTATCGAAGGATATAGTTCAGTGATGGGAATAAGTTAATTCATCACATAAACTTTTATTTAGGGAGAAGATAAATAAATAATCATCCATTAATAAAGATTCAATACATAAAAACAATTATTTTTTGCATGGATATGATAATGGAACAATGATGCATGTAAGATGATAAATCTGGTGAAGTGGAGTGTCTTTAGTATGAGAGAGACATTACTAAAGATAAGTTAGGATTTTATAGAATACTATTAGAATAAGTTGAGAATGAAAGTAAAAAATTTGTTGTTGTGGTGGGGAACATTCACCTTTCTAGTGAATCTAAATCAATAAGGATAGTTAAACTTTAGCATATTGTTGATAGATTCCAACCACCACTTAATGAAATTAAAGCTTTTATAATTAGTATTTTGTATGGATCCCATTGTTTAAAAGTAAATAAATATACTCTAATACTATGGATTTCCCTTTCCCCTTTATTAACCAATTAAAAAATTCATTTTTCCTTAAATTATTTTTCTCTATCAAATTCTATTCTATTTTGATTGTCTCTTTATATTATGATTTTAAACTCTTAAAATATGGGCCAATATAACTCAAACCCATTTTATCACTGAATGTAAAATGAATAATTTCAGTCATGGTCCCAAGGAACTTAATTAGGGATGATATCCTTCTAAGAATCATATTTCATTGATGGGTATACACACAAATACCATCACTGTAACACTAGAGTTCAATTCGAATGAATGATCTCCTCTTAGGGATGTCTCATAGATGGGTATAGATAGAAATACCATCACCATAACACTAGATTTAATCCATTTAGATGAACCATTTCTTTTAAGATATGTCTCTTAGACGTATATAGTCAAAAATACCATCACCATAATGTTATAGTTGGTTTGTTCAAATAAATTATCAAACTCAACATGATGAGGATCACAAAGGAGGATTTGGGATATGGATCCCAAAATTCAAAAACAGGTGGATTAAATTAAAGTCATTTATTTATGTATTTCTTTTATGTCATCTAAACTGATATACCAAGTATGAGAGGATAAATAAATTATCTAAATTATCCTTAGGTCTAGGGGTCTAGTGAGCGCATATTAACTTCTTATTTGGTCATATCATTGAGTCCAATAATCTTTGAGTCTTTTTATTCTATTTCCTATGTTATTCTATTATAATTCATCATATGGGGAAGATTATCATAATAGGACTCATATTATTCTTATCATACTCTTTATGGGTTTTGACCTGAGAAGTCTCATATATTCTCCATTTGAAATGATTGCCTTTTCCTAGAACAAATGAGATGTAATTCCATAGATTAGAGACTGACCTTTTTCATATTTTAACCATTATAGGGTTTAAACCTATAAATTTTTTTATCTCTTCCCATTGCAAGTTTCTATCTATGTAAGGTTAGATTGTGTGCATAGTGATTAAAGTTGAAAAAAATTACCAAAATAAGATTTCAACTTCCAAGGAACATTGGTATATGAAAACCTGATGTTAATGGAATGAAATAAGTCATTAATATAGATATATTTAGAGGATTGTACATATAGTTTAAGGTCATGGTGCTTAGACAAAATTTTGTTGGTTTTTAAGGTCGAATGGAGTTAATAATATTTTTTCTATAGTTTAAGGTTGTAATGATATGACTAAAAATGTGGGGTAATCTATCTAGAAAGAGCTTAACGAACCCATTCTGTAATGACCCGCTTATTCCTGTTGGATTGAGAATAAAACAAATAGTTAATATGGCTTAAGAAACATCCCCAAGATGCCAAAGGCCGTAAATAAATTCCAAAGGGTTTAAAATACAAGTGGGGATTATTTACCCTATAAGAAATAAACCCCTAAACCGACAAACCATAACCAAACCATTCACTAAATGATGCATGAATAAGCACAATACAACACTGGTACTTTATTCATATTGAAACCACTCCCAAGTGTGAAATAGTGGATGACCAAACAATTATCAAAATAAACATCATAAGAATAACTAAAGACTCCCAAAATACCACAAAAATCCATTCTCCTCAATCTCCAAGATCCACAATCATCTAAAATCCCAAGTATCATGATGTGGTGCAAGAAACATGTGATACATTACCTTTTCCCATATCCTAGAAGATAGCATCTGCAAAATCACTAATGTTCCAAAGTAGGGGCGAGTATAAAACTGAGTATTTTTCCCCAATGACTTCCCTACTCACTCCACTAGGATATAAGAGCTATAAATATTTACATGACATAGTTTATATAAAACAATTTCTCAAAATATTTTATAACTAAATATAAAAAACTTTTCAAAGTCATTTATAACCAAAATCATACAAGTGAAATTGAAAACAATTTTACAATAATTTATTTTTCTAGAAAAATAACTAAACAAACCTTTAAAATCATTTCTCAGTATTTATTTGGCATACCCAATCCATTCTACACCTCTACACAACCAATCATGTATGCTACATGATAACAGTTCCATACTCATTAGAGGTTTCTCATCGATCTACCAAGTTTCCACAAGGTAATTATATCTCATGTTCCATTTGACCTTTGGTAATGAGATAAATTTCATATTTCAACCAATCCCTAGAAATTCTATATGAAATCACACACCAATATGCATAAGGATCATTCCAAAACACCTTTTTAATAAAAATACATTTTTATTGAAAACCATTTTCCCATCAAAACCATTTCTAAGAAAAAAAAATTAAATAAAACACCCTTTTTATTGAAAAAACCATTCCAAACAACCTATTTATATTTTACAGAAAATCCAAAATTTAAAATCACCATTTTAAATTCAACAAACTAAAACAATTTTCACAAAAATTCACATAGATTACACAAGTTCACAAAAACTATAAATCGTCACTGTAGAATATTTATTACATGAATTAAACCAAGATTTCACAATCAATTTCATTAAAGTTAATCAATTTAGAAATAATATAATCAATTATAGAAAGAGTGGTCAAGAGAGAATCCACCAGCCTAAATGGTTTTGATGAAAATCGATAAGGGATGAATAACGATCAAGAAAATCGGTTTGATTTTCCACAAAAACTACCTTATATCTCTTATCCTATCATGATCAAGAACAAATATATACATATTTGATATAAAAAATAATAGATATACCCATAATGGGTGTATATATGAGAAATAGATAGGGTAGGAGATGTAAATCTAAGTATATCTACGGAAACATGACTAGAACAAAGAAGAACAACACTTGCCACAAGAATCGGGCTTTAAAACACCAAAGGAGGGGTTTAGATTGACTCCAAAACTCTTGTGAGAGCTTCTCATACCAATAATGTTGAGTAATATATAATTAGGGGCACATAGGAAAAAAAGGGGTTATCTCAAAAATGAGTGAGATCCTAATTTTAAGGATCTAGAGTTGAGTCTACGCATGGTTATATTGCACGGTTAGACAACATGTGTGTTGACTGTATGTTAGATAATGCCATAAAGAAACCCATCCATGGAATCCCCACATGGTATAATTAACTATGCTAAAACCTTGCTGAAGTTAATACCCCAAAATAGAAACTTTGCACAGTTTATCTGAGGATATCTACACGGTTTAGATAAACTGTGCCCAGCCTATGTGCATCTACATTATCCCCAAAAACTAATTTAAAGTTAACAAAACTCTATCAAACTTCACCATTACACTTTATAACCATGAGAATTATCAAGTAAGGGTTACATACCAGAAACTGGGGGTACTTAATTCTCCCCACCATTGGTCTTTCCATCCTCAGAAAGTAGAAAACCATTGCTTCCCTAAAATAGTTCTGACCATTGCTCATTCATTTCTCTCTCATGTTCCCAACTCTCTCCCTGAATCTGAACATGTTTCCATAACACTTGAACTAGACTTATGTTTTTTTCCATGCAATACTTACTCTTTTATATCCACAATCCACATCGGGATATTTACCAACGAAGCATCTGACGCTAGGTCAATGTGACACCATATGATCACATGGTCAAGATCAGGTTAATACTTCTTCAACTGAGATATGTGGAACACATTATGTACCCCACTAAACTATGGTGGAAATGTTAAATGATATTCCACCTCTCCAACCCATTCCATTTTCTCAAAAGGGCATATGTATCGAGGAGATAACTTTCCCTAATTCCCAAAATGATGATGTCCAAGCCTTGGAGATATCTGCAAGAACACAAGATCACTTACTACAAAGGCAACGGTCGTCAATGATGATATGCATAAGATTTATGAGGACTATAAGTATTCTCTATACCCTTTCTAATTAACTTACTCTTCTCCATCATTTCATGGAGAATACTAGGCTCAAATAGAGAATCATCCCCTATTTCCACCCAACATAGTGGAGAACAACAAGGATACCCTTAAAATGATTCCAACATAGCCATATGTATCGAGGAATAACAGTTGTTTTATATAAAAACTCCAATAATGGTATTTTCTCCTCCAAATATCCACCATAATCCATTACACAACCCACAACATGGCTTCCAATGTCTGTATCATCATTTTGGACAGGTCATTCGTCTGAGGATGATATGTCATACTCATAGTCAACTGAATTCCTAGTGATTTTTTTAAGGATTTTCAAAAACAAGATATGAACCTTAGATCTCTATATGACATGATCAAAACCATTATTCTATGTCTCTTTACCACTTCCCAGATGTAGGTTTTTGAAAAATTCTCCACCGTATGGGTTTCACAAATTGGAATGAAATGACCCGACTTGGTAAGTCGATTCACTATCGCCCATATGGAATCATGTTTATAAGTATTTATTGGGAGATCTATAAAAATCCATAGCTATCTACTTTTATTTATACACTGGAATCAGTAAGGACTACAACATAACCTCTGGTCTCTAATTCTCTGTGTTAACCTGCTAACAAGTTAAGCATCGTTGGACAAACTCGGCCACCTTCCGTTTCATACTGCTCCACAAAAACTGTTCCTTCAATGCCTTATACATATTCTGTGTACCCAGATGTATATCCCTTCTTGAATGGTGGTAATCATGAATAATTTTTTCTTGAAAATTCATAAGTATAGCCATCCAATATATGAATCAAAAAACCGAACTCCAATCAAGTTTACAGCCCTCAATGGTCTCCCACCCTTGCGTTATGAACTCATAACCAGGTATTCTATATTGGAAATTTGTGCCTTTTTATCTATCAATACCAAATTAGGAACCACTGCAACCAAAAATAAAACAGCCACATCACCTCAGTTTTTAAATTTCGCATGCATGTCATCTAGGATCAACATCAACATCCATCCATCTGAATCTTCTTTTTTTAACTAAGCATATGAATTTATACTCAATGCATCTTCCACTAAATTCCTTTTTCCAAGTGTATAAATCATGTAAAATTCAAACATATGGATATACTCTATCCATCTAGTTCTCCTTATATTCAAATATCATTGTGAGAAAATGTGTTTCAAGATTTTATGATCCGTGAACACAGTGAATTTCTCACCAAATAGACAATGATGCCAAGTATTCAAAGTATATACAACGATAGCTAGTTCCAACTCGTGTATTGGGTAATTCTACTCATGCACTCTCAACTGCCTTAAACCATAAACAAAAACATAGTCTCCTTGCATGATAATGCTTCCAAACCCCGATCTTGAAGCATCACATTACACCACATACCCCTGTCCGGATTCTATAAAAATCAAGATGGGTGTTAATGTAAGTCGATCTTTCTGCACTTCAAAAGACTTATGGAATTTATTAGTTTATTTGAATGGACCATTTTTCTTATTTAGAACTGTAATTGGTGAAGCAAGTCATTATATTTCATGTAAAAAGCATTGGTAGTAGCCACCTATACCAAGAAAACTTCGTATCTCAAAGAAATTCGTAAGTAGTTTCCATGAGATAATAGCCTCTCTCTTCTATGGATCCATAGAAACACCCTTTTCAGAAACTACATGACCAATGAAGCATACCTCTTTTATCCAAAAATCACACTTTGAAAATTTGGATTATAAATGATGGTCTTTTAACATTCCCAACACTATCATCAAGTGTTTCTCATGATCATCCTTTATCCTTGAATACACGAAAATGTCATCTAAAATCACCACAACAAAAGAATCCAGATATATATGAAATATCCAATTCATCAAATCCATAATGACCGTCGGTGCATTCATAAGACCAAAATTCATTATTACATATTCGTAGTGGCCATATCTACTTTTGAAAGCTGTCTTCGGAATATCTTCCTTCCAAACTTTCAATTGAGGATATCTAGATCAAAATTTAATTTTAGAGAACCACTGATCTTCCCTCAATTTATCAAATAGATTATCAATGCATGGAAGTGGATACTGATTATTTATCGTACCTTGGTTAAGATTATGATAATCCACACATAGCCTTAGAGTTTAATATGCGTTCTTCGCAAATAAGACTGGTGCTTCCCACAAATACGTACTTGTCGAAATAAAACCTTTACTTTCTAGTTCCTCCAACTATAATTTCAATTCCCATAATTATGTTGGTTTCATCCTATAATATGGAAGGAAAATATGACTATTCCCCAAAGGAGATCAATCGTAAACTCTACTTCCCTTAGAGATGGTAACCCTGAGATGTTTTTGGTAAATACTTCTAGAAATTAATCCAAAACTACTAGGAAACTATTTTCTTCGGTCTCATACATTGATTCCAAATTAAGAAATTCTAGTTAATAAGATATCGTTCCCACCATTTGTGCCAACTATCCTATTGCACTATTCTTTATAAACTTCTCTCCTCTAAAGAGATGCTTGACTCCATCCTCAGTCATGAAACTAACTATCCTCTTGTAAAATTCGATGTGATCCTTGGAAATTATCAGCCAATCCATACCTAGGATTATATCCTATACATCCATCTCCAACACTGAGAAGACCCAATTTATCTCATCTCTATCAATAGTTATATAATAACCTATACACACAAAGGCTCAACATTCTCTTTCAACGAGAGGAGTTTTTAGTTTTAACACAAAAGGCATCATATACAATTTTAAACATAGTAGGTCAGTAGAATGAGAAAAAATGATGGAATGACATGCACCAGTATCAAACAACACTTTCATAATGGTAGAATTAAAAAGAATCATACCTCTCACTGTGGATGGTCCATCTAGATCATTGACAATCATCTGCTTAGCTCCATACAATTTCTGTTTCGCTGCACTCTATAATTTATTCCCTTACTGCGATTGCACTCGTTCTATAAAATTATATTATTTTTTGATGTATGATAAGTGTACCGATCACCAGACCTCATAGTGCTGCAACAAAATCTCTTAAAATGCTCCATCTTGTTGCAATTATGGCATACTCATGGTTGTGTCGTACACTATTTCTTGATGTGACATAGTGAACTACACTAAAAACATACAATCTTTCTCTTGGGACTTGTGGAAATGTTAGTTTCTTTTTTTGTATGATTCTAATTTGTTCCACCTCTATGAGAATAGGTGTCCCGTTTTCTCTTTATGTTAGTGCTAGATTTCATCAGCTCCTTTAGTGAAGACAATTGTACTTCCTCCACTTGTATTTTCAGCAGTGACAGATATCATAAATAGTGTAACTGGTTGTTGTCCCAACTCAATGGTTTGAAAAGATCATGTGATTATTTGGACCAATGGTTGGTTCACTTGTGGCTCAGGTTAAAACACATTTTCAGTGGTATATTCTGACTGGTTCCTATAACACCTATTGGGTGAAAGTTTCTAAAAAAACAAACTCGATAAGTCTCACTCCCTAGAAACTGATGACATATCATTTGAAATCTTATC
Organism: Viscum album; assembly: GCA_963277665.1. NCBI lineage: Eukaryota > Viridiplantae > Streptophyta > Magnoliopsida > Santalales > Viscaceae > Viscum > Viscum album. The sequence continues at coordinate 440,272,444 of OY728119.1, forward strand.
ACATAAACTATCACATCATTATTTTTTTAACACAACCTTTTTCACATTCATCCATTTTTTAAAAACCATTATTTCTTTTGAAAATCAAACCCTTTTAAAAATTCATATATCATGTCATTTTTCAAAGTCTTTCATTTGAAAACAAATCTAAGCATTATTTCAAAAAATTACATGTTTTCACAAATCATAAATCATTACTCCAAATAAAATAAGAAATCCTAGTGGGAATTAATTCCTATACAATGAATGACATTCTCATCTCGTTGGTTAAACCCATGAAAATGGGATTCTAATATCATATAAGTGTCTCCAAGACACTTATATACCCAACACCCTAGAAACATGAAGTTTAGCATAAATGGGTGTGTTGTGTCCTTTTATGCAATACATTTCATGTTCTAAAAATCCTAATCCTTTTTAATATCACAACCCAAGTAATAGAAAATAAAAAATTTTAACTCCAAGACCAATAAAACTAAAGACTACTTATTGGGCAAGGACTGAACAAGATGATACCATTTGTAATGACCCACTTGTTCCCAATTGTCTTGATAATACAACAAATCATTACTAGGACTTAAGAGGCATCCCCAAGATGCCAAAGGCTAGAAATAAATGTCGCAGTGTATCAAATACATGTGTGGGATGACTTATCCTTTATGAAATAAACCACTAAACCAAAAAAACCATAACCAAACTATTCACTAAATGATGCATGATCAAAGCAAGACAACACAACTACTTTATTCATATCAAAAACAATACAAAGTGTGAAACAGAGGATGTAAAAAAAATTATTAAAGTAAATAGTGGAAAAACAACTAAAGACTCCTAAAATAACACAAGACCCCATTCTCTAAAATATCCAAGCTCCATAATCACCAAACATCCAAAATATGAAATGGTAGTGCTAAATATATATGATACTTTACCTTTTCCCAAGTCATGGAAGATAGAATCTATAAAATAAAAAAAGTTCTAAAGTAGTGTTGATTATAAAACTCAGTAGGTTTTCCCCCAATGACTTCCCTAATCATGCCACTAGTATAGAAGAGTTAGAAATATTTACATAACATAGTTTATATAAAACAATTTCTCAAAATAGTTTATAACTAAATATATAATATTTTCTAATACCATTTATAACCAAAAGTATACAAGTGAAATTGAAAAAAAAATTACATCAAGTTATTTTTCTATAAAAATAACTAAAAAAAATGTAAAACCATTTCGAAATATTCATTTTTCATACCCAATCCATTCCACACCTCCATACAACCAAACGTGCATGCTTCGCGATGAATGTTTCATACTCATTAGCAGTTTCTTGTCGATCTACCATGTCATCACATAGTAATTATATCTCATACTCCATTTGAACTTTGAAACTGAGCACAAGGTCATATTTCAACAAATCCCTCTAAATTAAATATGAACTCACACACCAATATTCCCAAGGATCATTCCAAAAGACCTTTTCTATAAAACCACCTTTTATTGAAAACCTTATTTACATCAAAAAAAATTATACGAAAAACCATTTCAGTAAAATGCCATTTATATTAAAAAAATCCATTCCCAACAACCAATTTATATATTCTAGAAAATCCAAAAATTAAAATCTCCATTTTAAATTCAAGAAACTAAAACAATTTGCAAAATAATTCACTGAAATTACACAATTTCAGAAAAATGACAAATCATCACTAAAGAAGATTTATTCTATTAATTGATCAAAGATTTCAAAATAAATTTAATTCCATTTAATAAATTTTAAAATAATACAAATCAATTCTATCAACATGAGTCTAGATAGAATCCCCCAACCTCAGAGGTTTTGATGAAAACTGAAAAGGGATGAAGAACACTCAAGAAAACCGGGTAAATTTTCCACAAAACTGCCTTATATCTCTTCTCATATCATGATAAATACCAAATATAAACATATTTGGTATCCAAAATCTTATATATACCAATAATGTGTGTATATATTAGAATCCTAGAGGATATGAGAATTAGATCTAAGAGGAAACATGACAAGAACGAAGAAGAATGACACTTAATGCAAAAATCGAGATTGAAAACGCAAAAGGAGGGCTCCGTATTGACTCCAAAATTATTGGGATAGGTTATACTATCTTAAATGGAGATGAAAATAGAATTAGGGTATCATAGGAGTAAAAATGGATTTATCTCAAAAAAATGAGTGAGATCCTATTTTTAAGGACCTAGAGTTGACTCTGTGCATGGATAGACTGCACTGTTAGACAAACTGTGCGCTAACCATGTTTTGTATACTTCCTTAAAGAAGCCTCTATATGTCCTCCTTTCATGGTCTCCCTAACCGTGATCAAATTGTGCTAAACTTACTGCATCAAAACTGCAATTGTTCACGGTTTCTCCTTGGATATACACATGGTTTAAACAAATTGTGGGTAGCCCGTGCGCATCTACTTTATCCCCAAAACCTTATTTATATTTCACCCAACCATTCCATCCTTCACCATTATATTTTATAAACATGAAAAAAATTATGCAAGGGTTATATAATAGAAATCTACAGTCCTACACATTCTATAATGATGGAACAAATGTTAAGAATATATGGGGAATATAGTTTATGGTCATGAATATTAGACCATTGTGTGAAGTTTAGGGTCATGTGATGAGGAACATCGATGTTTTGGGAATGAGATGCTTCATACATTATTTAAAAATGGGTCTGACGTGTGAAGAAATATTATTGAAGATATAAAACTGACATGAATAGTCTAATTATTTGTTGTGTAAATCATAACCAATAGAGGTTCAAATCATAGATGAAGAGACGAGGCACATATTCTAGGTATGATCAAAAACTATATTCAAATTATATTTTCTACCATGATATTGTGAGAGAGTATGGATATTAGAGTCTCATTTCCTTAGGATGGAAACATGCCTCTAGTTAGTAGGTCAGATTGGGGGTGCCTATATTGAAGCAAAATTGGGGCATGTATTCATATCCAAGTAGAGTTGTCCTCTAAAACTGGGTACACTTGATATCGATAGCCGTGGAATATTTATAGGGATTCAAACACTTGGAAAATAAGGAAGGTTGATGGGAAAAGTGAAAATTCAAGGAGTATAATACTACACTAAATATCACATAAATATGTATTCAACACATTATTGGGGAAAATATATATGATATATCATTTCTCTATGTTTTTTTCATACTAATTTATCCATTGAGCATGGATCATATTTTTCTAGGTCCATATAGTGATCCCAACAATATTTATACCTTTTTATTTATAATATAGTATAGTTTTCATAATAATTTATAGTGGTGATATTAGATAATGGATACTTGACCTTTCCTTGGGCGTCCCTTTACGAGTTTTCATCCTGAAACGTTTTATGTTTCATTAACCAAAAGATTAAATTATTATCTATCCAACATTATATTTTTATTATTATAAATGAAATATAACAAAAAATACCAATAACTATAGAAACTCTGCTAAGGAGGCTGAAAAAAATGAAGGCCAAGGGAATCCCCTCTAACCAAATACACCCCCTCAGGATCCATGGTGTGAACATTGTGGATGAAAATAGGTTTAGGGCCCATGAAATAAATATACTCAAGATATTCCACAACTTGATTCCACTCCCTCCAGGAGTGAAACACTTTGGTGGTGTTGTTTAGGGCGCCACTGCACTTTCGAATGATTTAGGTAATCGACCAAGGGGGTGCAAAGGCCATTCATTGCATCATGGAGAATCTTTGAGCCAGTTTCAACCTCCGCCACTAGAATTTTCTTTTAAAGTCATAGGGTTAAACCTAGATGCATGGCCTTCACCTCATCCTGTAGAGAGGAACTGTGTCCCAGTTGGGAGGAAATGCCAATAAAACTGAACCATGGGAGTCAGGAATGACCCCACCTCTACGGATCACCCCCATGCTGCACGACCCATTAGTTTTGAACTTAAGGCCCCTTAGGGGATGATTCAATCTTACCCATTAGCTTCTGATGCTTCTGGCAATGGTCTGGGCTAGGCGGAGCTCCCTTGAAGGCAAGAAAGGGAGGGGGCTTCCCACCAATTGTTGATGCACCTAGCCATGTCAAGAATAAGATTACTAGTCCTCATGGTAATTAATATACTAGAGTAAAGGACACCATCATGTTGCACCTTGTTCCTGGCCTACCAAATACACTAGCACCCTGCATGTATTATCATGGTACATGCCAACTTCTCAGGGCCCCTGTCTCCCGTGCCATGATACTACCTATCCAGTAATTGTTGGGCTACCATGTTGGGGTAAAGGATAGCAGTAAAATTACTAAAGGATCTCCATACTACATCTTCCCAATAACCCCTTAAAAATATATGATTATAACTCTCCTCTTTACGGTTTTTACAGTAGGAACAACGCGACACCATCGATATGCCACATTGTTTAATGTTGTCATCTGTTGGGACTACTCTATTTCTAATTCTCCAAGACAGAAAGTTGTATTTCGAAGGAATTCGTTTGGACCATAGGGCTTCATTACAATTATCAGCACTCTCCTATAAGGCTTGGGTATGATGAAAGTCCCTATAGGTGAAGGCACCAGAGGAAGAAGGAGTAAATCTTATTTTTCAGGTTCGAGGGATAGGTCGATGAGGTAAAATAAGTCCTTCTAATTTTCATCCAGATCTACCTTAATGAATGTCAGGTAGAGGTTGGCTTCCCAAAAGGAAATGTTAGGAGTGGGACAACCTAGAAAACCAAATAACCTCTCCATATGTAAGTTCACATAGTTTAAATTCAGAGTGCTTGGACCAAATGCATCATACAATCCATCTAGTGGAAATGGGAATGCTACACAAGGGGTGACCGCTATAAATAACACCCTGACTCAAGTAACCCTAATTAAAAGGTTATTTTACTAAATTTTTACAAGATAAAGTGGATCATATACTAAAGGATCGAATAGTTTAGTCATATTTCAAAAATACATAAATACATGATTTTCACATTATATTTTGAAACATGAAATACAACTTAATATTATAGTGGAAACTTTATTATTTCTTCTATTATATCCCTAAAATCATTCATAAATCCATTCTTGGTAACCTAGGGAATAGAAAACATAACAAATGGTGAAATCAGATGCACATTAAGGTAAATTGTACAATAGAATCTATCATAAAATAAATGAATCCTAAATAATTTTTCATTGATAAACAATAATAAAATATTTCATATAACTAATGTCATAAAAAGGGACTAAATCAATGGATTTCATAAAAACATAAATGATAAAATGGATAACATAAATTAGTTTCATAAATATAGAATTCATTATGATGGACATATTAATCTTACCATCAAGTATTTATGCCATTACATCACATAGATATAGGAAAGGCACGTGAAAGAGAAGAAAACTATTTTGTCTCATGATACATGACGATGAATTAATAGTCTATAATGGGCCACTACCTTTATATACTAAGTCCAATTCATTCATTATATGATGTAAATGAATAATAATTTAATTCATAATAAATATAATCATTTTTATTGAAAAACAAGATTATGAAATTTTAATATTTTAACCTATTCATAAATATAAAACAAATGATTATAAGAAATCCGTAGTAATATATCATATGGTATCATTAGATTATAACCCCAATAAATTGTTATATTCATTAAATTTTATTGACATATATGAAAATAATTTTAATAATTCACTAGAATATTTCTCAAAGAAAGTAACTTTTTCATTTTGAAATCACAAATTTAAAAGATAAAAATATTTGAAATATTGGAAAACATATTTTCTTTCAAAATAACCTTGAAAAATTTGAAATTAATGTCTGTGGGAAATAATATTTCAAATGTAATGAAAAATCATCCATGGAGTAAGAATTTAAGCAAATATTTTATTCATAGATTTGGTAAAAAGTGCCTCGTTTAGAAAAAGATAAGAATATTCCCTGTAAAATATTTTATAGAAAGTAAAAAATGTGTAAAAAATAATTTAATATATAATTATAAAATATCAAAAAAAATTAAAAAAATTTATTTTATATATGAACTTGGAAGAAAAATATTCCCGAATGAATTGAAAAAGAATTTATGTTTTCCTTAAAGACATTATTTCTAACTTATGATTACATAGAGATAGGAAAATCAAATAAAAACATTTAGTTTATTGAAATAACCTAAGGAGTATGAAAAATATTTTTTATGATATAAATATCATATAATTCTCTCAATGTAAACATAAACATAATCAATCTCGAATAAAGCTATGAATGTATAATAAACCATTACATTGTGTATGACTTGTTTCATAAGTTCTCTTAACCTCCTTTATAAAAAAATTAAATTTATTATATTTCAATAATATAATAATATTAATACTTATAATACCACAATTATTATATTATAATATCATATCACATATTATTTAACAATCATTCATTATCATTGTGATTTTATGAGATAACAACTTCATATTTCATATATGTTTTGATTCCGTAGTTGTGGTACTTGTATCTTGATCACAGTTCCATCATCTCAAAAATTTTGATCATGATAGAAATATAAAATATATTAATTAGATATATATTTTAAATCATCTATTAAATTAAGAAATAAAAAATGAGTCACATTTTTTCACAGAGGTGGTAGTCCACACATACTCACAAGAGATGTTATAATTTTTTAATGGGTGGAAGGGTAAGGTAAGAAGGTAAATTATATATTATATTTATAGAGTAATAATTATGTCATATATATCATGATTATTATTTTTTATTTATATATAAAAATCCTTGTCATATGGGGATGAAAAACGAATTGCACCAGTATGTGCATGTGGTAATTCATACGTACATACGAGCGATGATTTCATTTTCGATAGGATGGAAAGAAGGTGAAAAATGGTTTCCCCGTATTCATAATGAAATCTAGATATATTTATGATACTATATTAATTATTTTAGGATGGGTACAATATATTTAAAAGAATTAAAAGAATAATAAACTTTTCAAGAGTTGGTAAATATGATTACCTTCTCTTCGAGAGGCCTCCTTTGGCTTACACCTTAAGCCTTTAAAGTTAGTGTTTTTATGAGACCAAATCTTATAGTTTTGGGGGGAAAGATTGGGAAGGTATATTTTTAGGTATTTTTCTTTTTATGTGTCTCAATATTTGTGAATAAGAAAGGAGAAACAATTCCCTTTTATAAGTTAAGGTATTAGCACTCTAGATTATTCAATTTTTTAAAATTTTTAAAGTTTTAATTTATAGTAAAGTGGTACCAAGGAACCCAAAGATAATATATAGGATGTGTAAGGGGTATAAAAAATAAAAAAATAAAATTTAAACAATTTTTGAAGAAATTTTAATCCCTATATCTTAGTTAAATCCCTTTAAACATAATTTAATTCTAACAGTGATACATAACATTTTTCAATGATAACTTTCTTTTAAAACAAAAATAAAAGGGGGATTATAACCAAATTCAAAAATCTTAATTCCCAATATGAGAAATATATTAATCAAATTATCATTATATAGGTTGAATAAATTTACTTTAATATAATATTATAAAAAACATGATTTTTTTTTAAAAATACAATATTTAAGCGTAAAAATAATTTTACATTGAAATCAAGAACAAAGTTGATTTAGAAAAAAATTGTTTATTTAAAAAAAATGAAGGTTTTTATGATTTTGTATCAATAAAAAACTTAATTTATCCTTAAAATAATATGATTAAATTAAATGATCAAAAAATAATTCTTAATTTGAATAAAATTAACTTATGTTCATAAAAATGCAAGCATGAGTTCCCAAATTTAAAATAATGTTTTAAAATACATCATTACACTAATTAAATGTATATTTGGTTCATAAAAAGGCTTTAAAATTTTTTAATTAATTATTACATAAAAATAATTTCATAAAAAGTGAGTCACTACCCTAACAATTTATAATAATAATGTCCTAAAACTGAAAATATTTTAAAAAAATCAGAGTTTTCACTATTCACATAAAAAAACTATTTTTAAAACATATAAAAAAGTAACCCTAAAATAATTTTGAAATTTTTATTTCAAAAATAATTTTTTATCAAATAAAATTTATAAAATTCATTAATTTATTATTAAATAACATTCTTGAATAATTTTATGTGCATTGTGTGATTATTTCTATCGAAAGAAAAGATAACAGTAATTGATACTTTGGTGTTACACTCCTACCTCCTTCAATAATGTCATCCTAGAAATTTATAATATATAACCTCATTAACAAATTTGGGTAGTTAATTATCATAACTTCTTAATATTCTCACATCGCCTCTTCTATTTTTTGATTTCTCAAAATTTCCTTTACAATATGACTCATCTGATTCTGAAACACTTATTCTCTATTGTCAAAAATAAAGATATGTTCTTTATAGTAAGGTAAATCAGGTAGTAATTATATATAATTAGATGGGATAACATGAATTTGGTATGGCTTTTACTTCATCAATAAATAGATATGGAACACATAATGAACGAAACACATATTATTTCATGAATTTAAAAATAAAAAATAATCATATGATATATTTTTCATTTCTTGTCAAACCATATTACACATTTCCTCAGAGATAATTTATAAAAAACATGATCTCCCACTAGAAATTATAAATCCTTTCTTCGATTATCGGTATCACTTTTTTTTACTTTATGTTTCCAAATTATGATTTTGAATAGTCATAATTTTTACCATTGTCTCCTAAATAATATCTAGTCCTATAATCTTTCTTTCAGTAACTTATTCCCAAAAAGAATGAGTATGAAAGCTATTTCTATATAATTTATCATATGGTTCCATTTGAATGATTGAATGGATTATATTAATATATTTTAATTACACCAAAGGTAAATAATAATCTAATATACCTTGAAATTCATGTGAGTAGAAAATCAACATGTCTTCTAATGTTTGATTAGTTTTTCTAGACATGTCATCAGTTTAAGGATGATAGGCAGTGTTCAAATGTTTCTCAGCATTAAGAGCCTTCTAAATACTGTTCTTAAATTTTTATTTAAATCATGGATAATAATCATATACAATCAATATAGTTGAACCATAAAGTCTCACAACATAATTAATATTGATCCATATGACATGATCAAGAGGAAAATCTTCCCTTATTGTGAGGAAATGTGTGGAGTTTGTAAGGAGATCAAAAATAACATATATAAAATTATTATTTCTATAATTTGATTTAAATACAATAAAAATAGCATATTAATAACAACCCATTTCCACACAGAAATAGGTAAAGGACTCATAACTCCTTTAGTATGTTGTATTTCATACTTTGTATGTTGATAAACCAAGAATCTTAATATATAGTATTCAATCTCTCATTTCATATTATACTAGAGAAAATATTCCTTCAAATTATGATAAATCAAAGTTCTGCTATGGTCTATAGGGAAATTTGTTCTATGGGATCCTTCTAATAATTCCATTTTCATCTAATGAATAGATAGAAAACATGTGATCTTTTGAAATTTCAATATACCATCTTCATATATGAAGTCTACCAACTTATATCCGTTCATATATTTGATATTCATTTAATAATATTATCATCAAAATGGGAAATTTTTATTTTCTCCAATAAGGATAGTTTTCAAAACCTTTGTAATAAATGTGATGTTTCCGAGTCATTAATGGTTTATGTATCCAAATTTACTAAATCTAGGAATATAGGATCTTTTTCAATTCCCATTTTAGTGAAAACTCTAGGATATTTCCTACTAAATGTATCATCCACCATATTTTCCTTCCAATATCATTATTTTATTGATAAATCATAATCCTTGATTATTTTTAACCATAACCTTTTCCTCATGCAGAGATCCTTTTGTGAGAATACAAATTTCAAACATTAAGGATCCATATATATTTCATATCATTTTACAAAAATGTTAGGCATCTATATATTTAATAAAAATAGTATGGTTTACCACTAAAGCTCATGGATTGGATAGTTTCGATCAAGAATAATTAAATATCATGATTCATTGGAAAAAACTCTATAATTCTATTTATGGAAATATCCAAGTCCTTTCTTTTATGCATCACCATATATCAAATATCTTTACCTACCTCATGTTAAATTAAATATTGGTTCCTTGACCAATCACCACTATAATTGTTGAAAATAATACTTAAATTATTTTCAAAATATTAAATTAACCCCTACAAGTGTCCACTTGGTTAAAAGTTTAACTAATCCAGAATTTTTTTGAACAAATCGTTGATAGAATCCCACTAATCTAAGCAAACTATTTACCTTGGTTATATTTGTTGGTGATATCTATTCCATCATTGCATTTGTCTTTGAAGGATCAACTGATATTCTATATTTTGAAAAAATATTATAAAAACTCATGTTTTTATGAATTATTATTTTTGATTAAATTAAATTCATTTGATAGCTTTCATTACAGGCAACACTGAGTTTAGGTTGCGCTGTACATAACAAGAAGTTTTAATAAACTGTGAAATATTATTATTTAAAAGGGTACATTATAAACAATTTGTTAAACATGGAAATAGTAAGAGTAATAAATAGAGTATAAATATTAATTATAATTGTTTTATATAAATAAAAAATATTTATAAAAAAGAACCTAATTATTAGAAAAGTCATTATATGTTTCAAAAATATGATTTTCTCAAAAAATTCTTTTCATTTTGTGAAAAAATAATAAATTTAGTTTTTAATAATTTAATAAAATTAATTTGATTGAAAAAAAATCATTTCTTAAGTCATCATGTAAAAATTTTCTTAGGGTGAACTTTTTTGGATTTTTCTGAAAAGATTAATTTTTCAATGAATAGTAAAAAAATACTAGTTTTTATTGTAAACTTTATTTTCGTTTAAAATTTTTATAAGGTTTGTTTTATTTTTAAAATGGGTTAAAATTTAAAATTACCTCAATTATATATTAATTAACCAAATTTATTTAATTGGTATATTTTCTATATTGAATTTTGATATAATAGTTTTTTATCTTTGGAACTTTTTTCTCTTTGAAAAATCGTTTTCTCATTGCTTCTATGTGGTTAATCTTAAATTAAATTTATTCAATTATGTGAATGGAATTTGAAAAAATGGATTCCATATTTTTAATAATCATTATATATATTTTCTAATAATTTAGAATTAATATTTAACCATAATTAATAGTAAAATTGTTAGAATTATTTTCCACAGTTAATGTAATAATGGGTTTTCCCTAGGGGTTAAACTATATAGATAAGGTTTAAAAATTAACCAAAACTTATAATAAAATAACTTTATGGCCATATATAGACATTATATATTCTATTATCAATAATGGTGTATTTGTGGGCCCTTTTTCATGTGAGAGATGTGGCTATAGCCTTTTCTTTCCAAGTGTTCCACTCACCTCACTTCTAAAAGGACACCTATTATCGTCTCCATTTCACACTTCCAAAACCCTTTTTTATCCATTAAATTCCCAAATAAATTCATTTATTCTCTTCTAATGTCAAAGAATCCTTATTTTGGTCTTATATTCAACCTAAGAATCCTTTTGGTCCAAACCCAAAGAAGTTGTCTAAAGAAGTGGTAACACCCCTAACCGAGTGTTTTATTTTATTTCTTCCTACATTTATTTTAATTATTATTAAGAAATTTTGATATAGTAAACTATGTATAATTCATATAATTATTTGTTTTTATGTAATGTTAATGACCTAAAACCACCTCCTCTTTTATGAAATGAGATACGAAATCATCATTCCTGTGTACGGTGGACTACCGCCTCCCCAATCGATGTTATTAATTTTCCACCACCACATCTCAGGGATGGATATGATGATTGATTAAATGTTTATATATTATATTTATGATATTATTAAAATTATATAATTATTATATCACAAATACCTTCATGCGTTTCATTCTATGGGAATGCGATAATCTCTCTCATGTATACGGGGGACTACCACCTCGTGAAGTGATGTGCTTTAATAATGCATTACATGGATGGTAAAAAAGATAGTTTTAATTAATATATGTTACATAAATGAAATAATAATTTTTATAGAGTGGTAATATATTATTTAAATCCTTATATAAAATGGAAACATCATTCATCCGTACGTATGACATACCTTCAACATAAACATTGTATTTCTTTTTATATTTTTGTATATTACGGATTATAATAAAATAGTATATAATGAATATGTATAATATTTATATAATTCTTAAAATTATTCATATTATAAAACCCTAATAAAATCAAGAGGACCAAAAACAAAAAATTAAAACTTACACGAAAAAAACAATACAATTATTGCTCAAAAGGTGACTTAAACATGGAATTTTTAATAAATTTGTAATAAAATGTCATAATTAAGTAATATATTTTATGATATATATATATATATGGTTGTTTAATAGATTTATAATATACATATATTTATAATAAATTAGGTTTTAACATGTACAACTGATGTTGATACTTAAGGTAAGGGATTTCTGTCTCACTTTTATTTTTTGTGAGACACAAGCCATATTCACAACACATTTCATTTATGTGGTGTATATACTTCTCATGAATTTATTTTATGATTCTTATCCTTAAAATTATGGGTATTTACATATCCATTTCCAGATCTCTCTTTCATGGGGTTTATGGTTTAAAAGTTACCAAAGTGATAATAGATTTTTGTCTCAATTTTTCTTCTTTGAGACATATGTTATGTTATGTACCTATATTCTTTTATGAGGTTTATATACAACCCTTATTCCATGTAATGTAATGAATTTATTTATTCACATGATATTATATATTTTATTTAACATTATTATTTATTTGGTATTACAATTAAAAGTTACCAAATTGGTAAGGGTTGTGTGTTATGATCTCATCATTTATCAGGATTGCTCATCATTATACTTCCACTGATGAAATATTAAGATAAAAATATAAAGAAAATAATAATTTTCTTCTCCTATATTTATTTCATGAGAATACATTTTTTCCACTATTTTAACCTCTTTATATACTCAGGAGTTCAAAAAATTGTTTTCGAGAAAAATCGTCTTTATTTCTCTCTTCGATCAAAAACTCTTTTTCTTCTAAAACTATTTTTTATAAAAATGTTTTCAAATTTTTTTTAAAATTACAAAAATTATTTATTAAATATATTTTTACCAATTTTTGACTTTTTAAAAAAAATTAATTGATTATTCATGTTGTTTTCTAAAATAAATATGTTTGGATTTTACCAAAAATGTGGAAGGAATATTAATTTTAATGTGTGTGACATGAATAGAATTACTTACAATTATGACCAATCATTAATTAAAATCTTACTTTATAATTTTTCATGTTTATTTTTAAATAAAATAATTTCTAAACTTTTTTATTTTTTAAAAAGTTTTTTTCATAGTGGGAAGGATATTTTACTCAAGAAATGTTTTAAATGATCATACAAAATCATTTTCCATGTAAGATGGCATCCATTGATGATACCTATGACTTAATGGGGATATGATCCAAGGATACCATTCTCATTCATTCTCTAAATGGTTAATGTTATTTATGGCATGATTTTCATGAAACCGATTTTTATTCCATGGGTTATACTATGAGAAAATACTTATATATCCTTAATTTTAATAGTTTATGCTATGATGGAATGATGAAATGATTATGAAACATGTATTTATAAAAAATGTTTTCTATTATTATGGAATTAATATATATTATTTTCAATATGTGATGGGTGGTAGCTATATCTCCCTCCAATGTATTGGGTAATGATGTATATCTCAGAACCTAGACAAAACCAGAACAAGGACTGAACCCAATTCATCAAAGGACTTTTTATATTATAATAATCTTTAGAGTAAACATAGACTACTACAATGTTTTGGGGAGTTAAATCATTCAAATATGATATCCTTTTAAGTGATACTTGAAGACTATGGGAATGATTTTCTATGCTTATTTATATACCGCAATTCTATGCATTATGCCCATTTTAAACTCATATAGCTCAAGTTATTGAATTCCTAATGATTCATGTCATATGAATTTCTGATCATTATTCCATGACAGAAGATTTTTATCTTTGATATGTAGGGTATGGTTTTCATAGGTTATCCCATGTTCTCATACCCTTATTCTAAAGTTATGCTTATGTATCTCCCTTGTTTACCCTTACTAGGCATCTGAGCTCACCCTTTCTTATGTTTCCTTTCCATAGGTCTTGAAGAAATTTATTATATATGATATGTTTAATAAGGGTTCTTATTATGAATAACATAGTGGGATATTATTTAGTTCATCTATAAACCCTTTTTTTATGTTTCCATGTTTCCCAAGGCACTATACCTTTATAATCCTCAAGTGTGTGTTTATGTAATGTAATGAATGTTCATTAAAAATTTATGTAATATATATATATGGAAAACCTAGGTTTTTATACTTGATATTATAAGATATGTTTAGTTATAATTTTGAAACTATAATGATAAATATTTAGTGATATCCCTAAGGACATGTCTTGGGATAAGTATAAGGGTGATTAGAAGTATATAAAAATGTCATATATTTTTTGTAAAGGATACAAGTGAGTGAATTCCAAGAAATTACATCCCTATATGGATTTTACAAGTGGATGTGTCTCTAAAAAAACGTTACCTAGGGGTAATAACTTTAAAAATAACATATTAATCAACACTCAATCATCGACTGGTGTATGATAATTGGCCTTACAACACACCTGGTTTGACACTCTCATGTGATATTCTTTTGAAATATAAAAAATATTTATAAACCATCATAATGGATTTAAATAGATTCTTCATATTAATGACCTATGATAAACCTAAGGTGTCATAGATTAAAAAAGGATTCATTATTTGTACATACTATAAGTGATTTTTTAGGATAATTTGGTTGCCCACTATGATTATTTTTTTACACTATGATTTTTTTTAATCAGTAGATGGAACCTAAATGAATCATGTCAATACTGAGTGTGATGTACAATGAAATTATTGTCTTATTGAGTATCCAAAATTTATTGGAGCTATAATGAAAAATATAATTGCTACCCTTACACAACATTTTCAAGATATGATTCATGGTGAACTTCTAAATGACTAAAGAGGGAAGAAATATTTGTGATTCCTTCATAAGGAAACATCCACTTTCCATTAGTGGATCTACTGATCCTCTAGTTAATGAGTAATGGATAAGTATGACTAAAAATATATTTTCCATTATCTAGTTCATGGAATGTTTAATTATCACTTTTTCTATATTTCATTTTGAATTTGAATTTGATCAATAGTGAAATTTCATCAAGAATACAAAGAAACCTGATGAAATTTAATCCATGGATTAGGATGAGTTCATGAACCCATTTTCTACTAAGTAATTTTCTTTTATTCATTATATGAATATGGAGAAGGAGTTCCTTTAGCTACAGTAAAAGGATGGTGAATCTGTTGGTACCTACAAGGAAAATTTTAGAAGACATTCAAGGTATGCTTCTAGTATTACCATCCAACCTAAAATTAAGGTTGATAAATTATTTAGTGTCTTAAAACCAAGTCTAAAAATGGAATTATCCATAATAGAATTAATTATATATGAATATATTGTTTGATATGCTATCAAGGTTGAATTATAGGATGGAGATACGCATCAATATAATGGTTTTCATAAGAAGAGAAAAATTAAATTCAAAAGAAAATATAAAAACCATGGAGAGACGAACGTGATATTTACTTTATTATAAATTTGTGGAAAGAAAAATGGATAAAATTATCTTAAGGGGACTATTAAATGTTTTATGTGTAGAAGGGAATCTCATTAGGTAATCTAATTCCCAATTTATCAGAATAAGTTGGCTAATAATGTAAATAGGGAGACAGCTCCATAAATTACACCACCCACAATCTAGTGTTTCAAATGAAAGTAAAAAAATTATGCTAACTAGTTCCCAAATCCATAATTTAAAGGATTATGATTGAAATTAGGAATATTATATTTCAAGAGACAAAGGTATATCTCATGTTATCACTATTTTTGACAAGATGTGTGATAACGACATGGTGAAAGGTATACTTATTATCCACTCTAGAATAGATAATATATTATTTGACTCAATATTTACCCATTATTTAATTCATAATTAATTTTATAAGGGTATTGATTCTCACTCAAATTTACCCAAGAGAAGAAGGTAAGATGGTCCTTGTAGTTTAGCTTGGGTTATCGAATCCACAGAGGCCTAAGAAGAAACCTATAGACATGTACATTCTATGGACTGTTTTCGTCTATGAAGTGGACAAATTGGATTGATTTTGTATGGGTTTAAAATATATATAATAGATTTAAGTGAATTTAATTTAAAATAATGATTTTATCCTAGGTTATCGCTCGGGGTGGATTGGATGTATTTCCTTTTTAATGATTTCAATTTCTTATATTTGAGATGGGTTCATTTAAGGAGATAAAACAACATCATAACTTACTAGTTTAATGCATACACCCCTTAATACTAATCACTTATACACTTTAAGGATCAATTTTTTTAGCACTTCAAGGTAAAGGTTCGTATTAGCACATGATGTGTGTGGCCTTAAATTTAACAAGAACGATGGAGTTTAAAAATCATCAAATAAAAATCTCAATTTAAGAAGTGATTATACATTAATGGGGTGATAAATAACATCCAATACAGACCCTTTATACTCCCTTGGATCAAATCATAAGTGGGTTAGCCCTCCATTGATCCCATGGTTTCAATGGAAGTGGAAAGTAGACTCGTGAGGGAGGAAACAGAGAAGTAAAGAAAACAACAAAAAAATAACGATCACTCCACCGTTGTTTGATAATCTCACAAGGATTGGTATGAACAAGTTCACACCTTGAACCAATGGTATCAAATTGATAAGTATAATAACATAATAATAAGATAAGAAGAACTTTTATTAAGAAACAAGGATGAATTAAAACAACTTACATGTGAAGGAAGAACATTACAAAGAGAAATTGGCAGCATAACATTAAGATGAAAACAAGCTCAAAGATTCATAAATCCTCCAACACCATAGCATTAAATAGGAATTTCTGAGCCCTTTGGTCTAGCCTCCAATAGTACAAAGCATCTAAATTAATTTTGGTAGGCCATAGGTGGTGGAAAGATTGTGGAATTTGGACTTTTCCACATTTGACCCGAGGTGGCAGCCAGCTTTCATCCACCGAACAGACACGTTTGGATGACCTTATAGATTGCCGAATCAAAGTGGGCCATAGAAGAAGACAATGGAGCTTCTAATGGCTTCTAACCGCCTGTAAAATTTCAGCCCATATGGAGTTGTGGATTCCGAGATATGATCACATTAGTGGGCTGTTTTTCTGGGCCGCAAAATCTGGCCCAGAATTTTATATATAACGTGGGGCGCCTTAATGACCACAATAGAGGCCGAATTAACATTATCTTCTGAATTGTTATTTGTTCTTAAAAATTTATTCTATCATCCCACAAAATTTGGGAGTAATTGGGCCTTTATGTTGGGCCCCACAGTCTCATAAGTGGGATGGTGTCCAATCTGCCTTCTCTAGAATTGCTTCCATTCATCTCCAAATATCTCCATCATCGTTTATGAATAATCCATTGATCCATAAATGAAAAATTTTCACATTTAAGTGTAGATATAGTTTCCTAAATATAAAATTAAAATATTTATAATTACATTCCTTAGAATCAGATGACTCATTGGGCCTAAATTGGTGTATATTAGGCATGAAGTGCACAAATGATGAGAATGGATGTTCATAATGAAAATGCACTAACTCAGGTCCATAAGATAAAAAATGAACATTTAATACCATTAAAATTTAATTAAAATATATGTTTTTATTGGATAATCACACCCCCCAACTTGTGATTTGCTAGTCCCGAGCAAATAATTCAATGATGTTATTTGAATTCCTTTCTTCAAACACATTATAACAAATAGTGCTCACAATGTAAAATACACACAAATATATATTTATAACCTATCAAGATAATTTAAAACAAGATGAATTTAAAATCAGATCCAAATCCCAAGACCATTCCTTTGATCAAATCCATCATCATACTTCATCCAACTCAATTAGGTGTAATGATGTGTTATGTATCACAATAGATATGGGGGTTCATTTTCATTCAAGGGGGAAATCATGGAAATGCTAGGTGGAATCACATTTAATCCTAATATGAGTATTCTTAATTCTTTTTTTTGGATTTTTTTTTGCAATATTTACATAGTAATTGAGATTGCAGTTAATCAAATTAACTCGTGTAGCAAGACTTTGTCGATGACTCCCAAACTCAAAGGCCTTAGGGCACCAAGTGAAGCCCACATACTCAGGCATCGTCTCGAGTTAAATTAATCAAAAACAAAGTCATATTACCATAAATAGAGATAGATTGAAAAAATCAGGGCTAGAAAACTCTGGAGTCACTATCCCCAAGTGTCGAAAGCCTCGAATTTTATCAATCCATTGCTCTACATGCAATTTTTTTTATTTTTTATTTTATTTTTTTGAATACTCATATTATTAAAAAAAATAAAACCAGCCTATTATATTTTTTATGGGACCCCAAAAATTAAAATTAGTACCCCCACATTCTAAATTACGTGCATTGTGGCATTTTGATTTAATGGATGAAAATAAAAATGATGAAAATTTTCATTGGACAACCAAACTTCCAAAATAAATGCTTTTAAACTTAATCATGAATTAAATTAAGAGTCAATGAAATAAAAATTATTTGATATGTAGTTTTTATGTGAGAAAAGATGTTATTATATGAATGATAAAGGAATTTTACATCTTTTTTATCATTATTTTGTTTAAACAAACATTTTGTTTCCACACCCCTGAACTTAGAATGAAAATGTCCCTAGTTTCATAAAAATAAAATTTATAATAGGGTAGAGGAATAAAAGGGGAGTTCAATAAGGAAATTGAAATATGAGGATCATGGAATGAAGTCACCTGGTGGTTGAAGTTTTAAGTTCTTGTCGCTTGAATTTAGTCCTTTGATATCCATGTTGCTTGCAAAGTTCCCTAGTGAAAAAAGGAAAAACAAACAAAAAAACAAAACAATATATATATATATAAATAAAATATAAGTATATATATAAAATAAAATAAACTAATGATACATTGTCTTCTTTTTAAATTTCTGGTTAAGGTATTACTCAAGGATCACACCACGTGACACAGATGAATATGGTGCTCCCCTTTCGTACCCATCCATACTCATAATAAAAGAACAGGTCAATAGTCTATTTTTTTATTTAATATAAAAATTATTAATTAATCCTTTTTAAAATATAAAGTTTATTAAAACAACAAAATAATTGGAAACTTTAAAACCATAGGTTGCCTCCCATGAAGCGCTTTGTTTAATGTCATTAGCTCAACTGGAACCCCACAACTTAACCAATACCAATTTTTAAATTTTTAAGGACCATATGTTTCACCAATTCTACTAGGTTGAGATTGATTATATTTTTATAATTTGTTTCATGCACAAACCTATGTTCTAAAAATAGTGGTAAAATCCAAGGAATATCACAAATGGTTGATCTAGTTTCCTCTATAGTATTTCTGAAGACATCAATGATCATTCCAACTTTTTTGGTTTCAAGAGAAGAATGAATTCTAATTGAAAGGTCATTATTATAACTTATGAAGTGATTATTTAGAGGTGAGGGAAGGAAAATAATTTTGAGCTCATGTTGGATAGGACATTTAGACACAAGTTGATATTTGAATTCCAGCTTAGTTTCATTTCCCAAATTTCTCAACAAAATTTGTTCCTTTTGAATAGAATATTCAACCACCAAATTAGAAAGATAAGTTTCAGGAATGGGTATAGACACAAAGTTTGTGATTTATCTTAATGGTTTAGTGATTTGTGTTTTTGAAAATTTATCAATGGAGTTATACTTAGGAGACTCAATCCATGATGTCAAATTCTCCACTTTTGAATCCAAAAATTCAATTTCCTCCTAATTAAATACCCTTCAACAATTCCTTGATCTTCATCATTTATCCCAAATCCAAAGGTTGGTTCTTCAATAAATTCATGAGAGGATTGTGGGAAACTAGACACTTCACATAAGGTTATGGAAGGGATAGTTTGTGTAGGGATGAGTTCCTCACAATTTTTAATGATTTGTAGTTCTAACCTCAATGATGAAACCTCAAAATTCATTATCTCCATTTGTTGAAACAATTATTCAATTAATGGATATTAATTGGGATGGATAAGGGGTTGAGACAGATGGTCTATTCCAGGAGGATAATTATGTTGTTCGAATTCCATAGGAGGATGTTCAAATTGGCTTTGTGGGGATTGAAAATTATTATCTGTTGAGATGTTTTGTGGATCATAGGAGTAAAAACATTATAGATCATTAGGTTGTTGATAATCCCATAAGTAGAAACTATGATGGTCATTGTACATCTCACTTGGTGTGGAGTGATCAATGTAAGAAGAGGTTCCCCATGTTTGGATATGTTCAAAAGGGTTTTCCATAGGAATGAAATTGGGGATGATATAAGAGAAGTGGGATAAAAAAAGGATGATAGTGTCTAATATAACTTAATTAGGTCCCCGGAAATGGCGCCAAAAATCGATTCTCGCTCAAATTTACCCAAGAGAAGAAGGTAAGACGGTCCTTGTAGTTTAGCTTGCGCTATCGAATCCACAGAGACCTTAGAAGAAACCTATAGACAAGTACATTCTATGGATTGTTTTCAGCTATGAAGTGGCCAACTTGGATTTATTTTGGATATTTTTAAAAGATATATAATATATTTAAGTGAATTCAATTTAAAAGAATGAGTTGATCCTAGGTTATCACTCGGGGTGGATTGGACGTATTTCCTTTTTAATGATTTCAATTTCTTATATTTGAGATGGTTTCATTTAAGGAGATAAAACAACATCATCACTTACTGGTTTAATGCCTACACCCTTTCATACTAATCACATATACACTTGAAGGATCAAAGTTTTGAGCACTTCAAGGTAAAGGTTCGTATTAGCACTTGATGTGTGTGGCCTTAAATTCAACAAGGACGATGGAGTTTAAAAATCATCAAATAAAAATCTCAATTTAAGAAGTGATTATACATTAATGGGGTGATAAATAACAACCAATCCAGCCCCTTTCTACTCACTTGGATCAACCCATAAGTAGTTTATCCCTCCATTGTTCCCATGGTTTCAATGTAAGAGGAAAGTAGACTCATGAGGGAAGAAATGGAGAAGTAAAGAAAACAACAAAAAAATAACGATCACTCCACCGTTGTGTGATAATCTCACAAGATTTGGTATGAACAAGTTCACACCTTTAACCAACGGTATAAAATTGATAAGGATAAGAACATAATAATAAGATAAGAAGAACTTTTATTAAGAAACAAGGATGAATTAAAACAACTTACATGTGAAGGAAGAACATTAGAAAGATAAATTGGCAGCATAACATTAAGATGAAAACAAGCTAAAAGATTCCTAAATCCTCCAACACCACTGCCTTAAATAGGGATTTTTGTGCCCTTGGGACGAGCCTCCAATATAAAAAATCATCTCAATTAATTTTGGTAGGTCATTGGTGCTGGAAAGCTTGTGGAATTTGGACTTTTCCACATTTGACCCGAGGTGGCAGCCAGCTTTCATCCACCGAACAGACGCATCTGGATGACCTTCTAGATGGCCGAATCAAAGTGGGACATAGAATAAGAAAATGGTTCTCCAGATGTATTCTAACCGCATGTAAACGTGGGTCCCATTTGGAGTTGTGTATGCCGAGATATGATCAAATTAGTGGGATGTTTTTCTGGGCCGCAGAATCTGGCCCAGAATTCTATCTCTATCTTAGGGCGCCTTAATGACAACCATAGAAGCCGAATTAGCATTATCTCCTGAAGAGTGATTTGTTCCTAATCATTTATTCTATCCTCCCACAAAAGTGGGGAGTAATTGGGCCTTTATGTTGGGCCCCACGGTCTCATAAGTGGGATGGTGTCCAATCTGCCTTCTCTAGAATTGCTTCCATTCATCTCCAAATATCTCTATCATCGTTTATGAATCATCCATTGATCCCTGAATGATAAATGTTCAAATTTAAGTGTATATAGTGTTCCCTAAATATAAAATTAAAATATTGATAATTACATTCCTTAAGAATCAGATGACTCATTGGGCCTAAATTGGTGTATATTAGGCATGAAGTGCACAAATGATGAGAATGGATGTTCATAATGAAAATGAAATAACTCAGGCCCATAAGATCAAAAATGAACATTTAATAAAATTAAAATTTAATTAAAATATATTTTTTTATTGGATAATCAGGTATAAATATTCCAACCAAATGATTATATGAATAATTAGAATTGAAAAACCCTAGTGGTGTGATGATCACATCTCATGTCTATGATTCTTCTTTGATTAAAGTTTTTTTAGAATTTTCATCCTAAAAATCGTTACATTATTCCTATGGTTTACTGTTAAGTTATCTTAATAATTGATTGTATTTCTATACATAAATACCACATAAATTTCTAAATAAGGGATGTCACATTTTACATTTCAAAATAACATATGATGCCCTGTAAGAGCAATGATAAATATGAACTTCTGATGAAAATAGTATCAATTGTATATGTTTTTATTTCTATGCAAGGGGTGTTTATATTAGATGTTTGGGTGAAAACTAAACATTGATGATTTGAAAATTTTGTGGGAGATTATTTTATTTCTTTCTAGAAGAGTTTTTTATCCCTCCACCAAAAGGTGATGTTGATTTCTCAATATAACTCATACCTTGTCACAAAAAAATTTCCAAGAATCCCTATATAATGGACCTAACTAAGTTACAAGATTTGAATATGAAACTTTATGAGAACCTTGAAATGGGAATCATTTTCCCAAGTGTGTCACATTTGGGTGCACCTATTCTTTTTGATAAAAATAAATACGGATTGATTCAAATCTAAATTGATTATCAAGTGATGAAAAATATTATGATCAAGAAAAAGTATCATCTATCATGTATTGATGATCTATTTAATCAAATTCATGTATTTCAATACTTTTACAAGATTGACCATTGTTTTTTATATCATCAATTGAGGGTCAAGAAGGAGGATAAATGAGAGATAATCATTATTGATGAGTGATAAGTGTATTTAATGAAAATATTTTTGAGTGTTTTATTTTATTTATTTGTGTATTTAATTTATTAAACATTACTTGTGATAATTTTTACTTGTTTTATGTTTTATGTTAGGAAATGATGAATCTTTGGAAAAGGAATGAAAAGGGGTGTAAAAATGAGCAAAATATGACACCATAAATTTGAAGAATAACGAAGATGAAAAGATGGAAAAAACACTATTACACGTCATATACCACAAGTACACATGGTGTCTTCATTAAGGAAGAAAGACACCTCCAGAAGAAGTTTTCACATGCATGCCTGCTATGAATGACATGTAAATGTCATGTACCTTCAGTACATGACGTGATGGCTTTCAAACTTCAAATTTATGAATGATATTTTCACAAGATTATCACATATGCAGAGGTAACATGGATAAGAATTATACGATGTGTAACTCAAGTACATGTCATGTATGGGGTCAAATTTCCAAAATCTCAGCCGATATCTTTTCATGTGTCACAAAAATTCAAAAAAAGTGGATTTCCATTACATAACGTGTACTCACAGTACATGTTTTGATGGAGTTCGGGCAGAACCCAACTGAAGCCTATAAATAGAGGCATTGGATAGTACTTTGGGGCATTCATATTCTGCTAAATACAAATTCCTGGAGATAAGATGCTACACCATTTTTGAGTTTGTCATTTATGATTTCTTTTCCCCTTCCCTCTAAACCTTTCATCGCTAGGATGAGGGGGAAATCCCGCCATGTTCTTGGGTGATTTAACCGAATGTGTAAGGTGTATTAGATTCTGTATTTTTTATTATTAATGTATTTGGTTTGCATGATTTTTCCAATAAATTTAATATCCATTTATTTTTCTTTTATAGTGACCATAGATATTCGAATATAAAAGGAACATAAAAATTTTACTACTTAAAACCCTTAATAAGTCATGACCATTGTCAACATTAGGGGAAATTAGGTTTAAATATGGTATCAAGATAAACTTTATTTGGAAAACCCTAAACTACCAAACCATGGGAAATTGTATATTGATGCTTTAAGTAGAAGATACCATGATCATTAGATATTCCTCATCTCAACTCTGATGCAAATCATGAATTGAGAAATCTATTTTCTTAAATCCTATTTCACCTGAAACTTGAAATTACAATACCCCATCATGTTTTCCAAACCTGTTTTCAAAATAAAAAATCAATATTCTTTGATTTCTTATTCTGATTTCATTAAACCAATCAATTCATTCTTTTTTCTCCTTAATAAAATGAATCTTTTGAAATTATAATAAACTAAATAACCATATTTTTGGTTTTGACCTAAAACTTCCCTTTACTATATTTTAATTAATTGAGTAGCATATTTTTGGTTAATATATTTGTTTTTTCATTATACCCTGGGGAACTAACGATGCTCGGTGAGGCTATCAATGAGGTCGGGCCTCAGAGTGTCTTCTCTCTCTCGACTCTCTTAGATAGGCTTTCATCATCATTTCTTTTTCAGGGGAGGACTTCACATTTTGACCTCATCTCCACCCTTTCCTATTCTCTCTTTTCCCACCTGGCACACTCTTGGTTTTTTTTCTTTTTGTTCTTTTTTTCCTCTCTTATATGCTCTCTTTCAATTTTTTTAGTTTGGTTTTCAGTGATGTATCTTAGGGATTTTATGTTGATCTCGATGAAGGTGGTCTTCTATTGAAGTCCACAACCTCTCTAAACCTACTCTAAAATCATTTTCTAAACACCTCTCCATTTTTTGACCTGGATAGATGGTTTCATAGTGCTTTGGGATATTTAGTTCTGTGTTCGGTGGCTTTCTAGGATCTCCTAATTCGACTCTCTCTCTTTTAAATGGTTTCTATTTTCTCCCCATCAAGATGTCATCATTTGAATCCCTCATCCATTCATGTATCTGCCCTAACCTCAAGTCCATCTTATCCTCTTCTTTTCAGAACTATATCATTGATTTCATGATGTTTTGGGATGTGGAGTTTAGTGGCGGATGGTACTTATCAAGTAGCCTGAGTCAGCATCCTTCTTTGATGGTGTTTTGGTTCTCTTCCTTCTAGGTGGAAATGACATAATCTTTGTTTTTGTTTCTAATTTTCAGATTTCTTCCCCCTATTTTCAGTGTATGTGTGTAGGGTTCTTCCGTAATGGTTGTTTGGTGATTGTTCTGTTTTGCATTTCTGATTTATTTTGGTTCATTTTTTCTCTTGGTGGAGGTTATTGGTTCATGACTGTGTTGTGCCAATGATATTTTCGGTTTCATGTGGCATGCTTTCCCTATATTGTAATTTTTTTTTGAGTCTGGTTTTTTGGCGGTGATGATGACATGGTTTTTTTGTTTTATGGTGGCTATTAATGATTTTAATGGCCTCTGGCATTCTTGTGTGGTGTTTTAGATGGCGATGAAAACAATGGTGTTCTGGTTCGGTATTTTGGATGATAACGGTGATGATGATAATGGTTATGATGATGATATGATAGTGTTGTTAACAATTTCAGAGATGATAATGGTTATAGGAGGCGATGATGATGTTTGATGGATGGATACTTTTTTTGGTTGATGCTATCTGGGAATGTAATCTTCTTGGGTACTATGCTAATTTGGTTTTTGATATTTGAATTTTGAACTTAGGAACCCTTCAATTTGGTTCTAACGTGGTATTTTGGTTATGGCTCATCCAAAAATCCTCTTTTGAAAATCAATAAAAGTTGAATTTTCAGTCATGGTCAAGAAGGAGGATATACCCAAGAAATCATTTTTTACAATGTATGGACACTATAAATATATTGTGATGTCATTAGGTCTTATTAATGCCCCTTATATCTACATGGATTTAATGAATATAGTCTTTAGAGATTACATTGATCAGTTTTCAGAAATATTTATAGATGAAATAATTATCTATTCAAATAGAAATGATGAGCATGAATATAACTTGAGAATTGTACTAAAGACCCTAAGGAAGGATAAATTGTATTCAAAATTTACAAAGTGTAAATTATGGCTGAATTTTTTCATTTTGGGGCCATATAATCTAAATATAGGGTATATCGGTAAATCCATCAAACATAAAGTCTACTAAATGTTTTCCCAGACCAACCACGATGATTGAGATGGGTACTTTTCTTGGTTTAGCTGGATATTATCGACAGTTTTTAGAGAATTTGTCATGGATACATAATCAACTCATCACTTTAACTTTCAAGGCACCCAAGTTTCTCTTGATTTATAACTATGAAGAAAATTTCAAGGAACTGAAAAGAATATTTGTTATTGCACCTGTGCTTAAATTAACCTATAGTAGATAGGGGTTCTTGTTCTATAGTAATGTATCCAAGATAGGATTTGGATGTTTTATTATGTATAATAAATGGGTTGTTGATTATGCCTCGCAATAATTGAATGTTCATGATAAATATACCCTAATCATTATTTGGAGTTAGATACGGTAAAATTTTCATTAGAGATATGGAGGTGTGATCTTTATAGAGAAAAGAGTGTCATATATACCAATAAAAAAGGTTTAATGTGTATATTCACATATTAGGAGTTGAATATTCTCCTCAGAATATGGTTATATATTATTAAATATTATGATTACTCATTAAATTACCACCCAAGGAAATAAAACAAGGTGATCGATGCTTTAAGTGAAAAGTATCATGTTATCCTATCCATGATGAGGATCATAAAATATAAAATATTTCTGGATTTTCATAGGATGTATGTAGATATTTTGAAGGAAGGGTGCAAATATTGTCTTTCTTAATTGAATTTTTAACCATCTATCTAAGTAAGGCATAAATAGGCATAGAAGGAAGATGTAGATATGATAATGAAGGGTATAAATGTTCTAGATTTTAATGTTGATAATGATGAAATTGAAGGGTTTAGGAACTATGTATGTGTTCCATCCATACTATATTTGAAGAAGTTAATATATGATGCTCATATTTCTTCATTCTCTATTCATCATGGAAGTAAGATGATGTATAGATATTTGAAATAGTATTTATGAGGGGGTGGAATAAATAGATATATCACAAAATATGTATCCTGATGCTTGGTATTTCAAAAATCAAAGGCTAAGAGATAAAATATTAATGGTAGTTACATATATTACCCATACTGGAATGGAAGTTGTAAAAAATCGCCATGGGTTTTTTCATCAAAATCCCCAAAACATCTAAAGGGAATAATATGATATGGGATGTAGTTCATCACCTTAAAAAATCATCATATATAATATCTATAATATAATACTTATCGATACTTTTTCATCCTTTGGAATAGAATATGGATTCATGGGAGCTTCCACCCTCGGCGCTACTCGAAGAAACCCTAGACAAGCGGGGATCCTTGGTATAAAATCCTTCGCAGATACAGTCACGGGTCTTCCTCCTTGCAATGAAGAAAAGACCTTCGACTGTGTGATTCTCAAATCATACAGGTTTCTCGGTTTAGCATGGATTTCTTTCTCAACGAAAGAAGTTAAACTTCTTTCCACAGATATCTATTTTGTGATGGTTGGTAAGTTCTCAAAGTGTTTCCCCTCTCTAGTTTTCCTTTGCAAAACCATAGAGAGCATAGGATTTACAAACTTTCATATCGTATTGTTGAATCCTCTACATGTTCTGCTTCAATTTTCTCTTGATGATGATTACTATAGATTCTGGTCTCGCGGTTCATGGCCTTTCGGGGGTTCTCATATGAAAGTCATTAAATGGTCTCCTGATTTTAATATTGATGTTGAGCCCCCCATTGCCCCAATTTGGCTAGGGTTCCCAAGTCTACCATGGTACCTCTTTAAACAGCAGTCTTTAACCTCCATTTCTAGACTATTCGGGTAGCCCCTTAAGCTTGATAATGCTACACTAAACCTGACATGCCCCTCAGTTGCTAGAATTTGCACAGAAATAGATATCTTACAAGATTTTCCTTTGATGTTTTGGATTCAAAATGGGGAAAATGGATTTATACAAGATGTTGTGTTTGAGAATTTCCCTGAATTTTGTAATAAATGTTTTAGAATTGGTCATGCCACAAAGCATTGTGAAAATGAAAGACCTCCCCCCCCCCATCCACTACCCCATTCCAAATCTATTTGGGTTGATAAGGTTACTCCAGATGTGATTACTGCTGGTCAGACTGATATTCCTAAGGATAACAATAATGCCTCTAGCTCCAAGGATGATTAAAATACTCATTTGGGCATCACATGTGCCAGGATAGAAGTTTCCATACCTGAGGGTCATGAGACAAATGAACTTGTCCAGGTGGTATTTGAGGAACCTTTACAAGATGATGTTGAAAATTTCCCACATTTGGAAGAGGATTATCATTTGAAAGATCGAAAAGGGAAAACGTTTTGATTGATTCTGATGGCTACATCACTCCGAATCCCAAAAAAATGTGAAAACTTGTGGATAATGCTAATAATGAGAGGACTATTGTCACTTGTTCACTTGCTGCCAAGATAAATGATATTGAAGTCCCTCCACATCTTATCCCCACTGAACCCTTGCCTGAATACTCAGACTCTTCTGATCACTCTAAATCGGAAGATTCCTCTAGTGAAGATGATGAAAATGATCCTGCTTATAGGGATGCCTACCAGTATAAAGAGAAATTAGATTTCTTAGAGGATATTAACTCCTGGCTAGTTGAAAATGACACAGATGCCTTTAGAAAATATAAAAATGGTGACATTACTGCTGATGATTATCTTGATATTAGAAAAGGAATATATTAGAGTAGCTGAGGAATTAAATAAAGATCAAAGATTTAATTTCAAGGACATACCTTGGCAATGACTCTGGGAATATAGCTACCTATGAGATTTCTCCGGATGCTGAAGACTTATCTGATCATTATTTTGGACTATTTTGAAGATGATAATTTTTTGTTTGGATTTTGTTGCTTTCTTTTGAGCTATTTTATTTTGGCTTTGTTGATGACTTCATGAGTCTTGGAGGATCATGCCTTTATCGCTCAATCTATCTGTTCTTGTTTAGATGGAGTTTTTTTACCTATATGTGGTTTACCTGCCATTGATTAGTTCTAGTTTATTTCTGTTATCCTGATTCTTATCATGCATTTCCACTTGCCTGATGACTCTGGATCCCCTGGGAAGAATGCCTAGAAAGCTAAGATTGGTGATCTGGGGGTCTTCACTGGCTTGGATAGGAAGTGTTTACACATGAAGATTTTAGTAGTTTGTTTTCTCTAAAGAATGGTTTTTTATCCTGCTCAGAATTTTAGACATCTGGTCTACATATGCACCCTTGGTGTTATCCTAGTGTTCGCTACCCTATTTCATTAGACTCTTGTGGTTATTTTTGGATGGTTCCTTTCTTATGGTGTGTTAAATTGAGGGAACTAGACCAGAATTTTTAATTGGCTGATGGGTTTACTGATTTGATTGTCATTGCAGCATACTGAAGTCCCTTGATCTATTACTTTGAAGGACTCTTTAAATAATTTTTTAGTTTTGAAGAAAGTTTAGGCATGGAATGGTGGACCATATGGGTAGCCTTCCTGGTGAAGATTTGGGAATTATAACATGCTATCTATCCATACTTCCTTGATTTCACATTCCTTGGACATTGCATGACTCTCACTTGGCAATGCATTGCCTTAAAGGATGGTTATGAGTATATCACTTCCGATTTGATTTTGTTTTGATTTTTTATGGTGTTTTCAGTTGAAAATCATGTTCTAGGTTTGTTATTTGTACCCCCTCTAATCCCATTTTTTTGTAATCACTTTACACCTCGTGATTGTACTGTACTTCTTATTTGTTTAAATAAATTCCTTTGGGGTCATGAATTGGGAAACCAGTTCAGGTCTCTGCACTTCTTTCAAAAAAATATAAGACTTATCACTTGACTATATTTAAAAAATATACATTAAAGATTTTTTAAGCTTTCATGGAGTACCACAATCAATTGTATATGATCAGGATATGATGTTTACCTTGATTTTCAAGTGAATTCTTCCACAAGATCTTGATATAGAGTTGAGTTTCAGCACTGCGTATCATCCTTAAAATATGGGAAGTCTGAGAAAATAATTAAAACCCTAGATGATATACTGATATCTTTTCCTATGGATTTAAAAGTATTTTAGGATAAACACCTTATTCTAGTTTAATTTTCATAAAACAATAGCTTTCACTCGAGCATTTAGATGGCTCCTTAGGAATCCCTCTGTTGAAGGAAGTCTAGATATTCAACATGTTGGATTGAAGTTGGAGAAATAATGCTATTAGAACCTAATATGTGAAATTAAATGGAATATAAGGTCAGATTTATTCAAAAAAACATCCAAGAAGCTCATATTTTGTAGAAACGTTGTGTTGATAATCACTAGTGTGATCTAGATTTTGAAGTTGGTGTAAAGGAGTTTCTAATAATTTCTTCATTGATGAAGGTAATTATATATGGAAATAAGGTAAAACTAATCCTTAGGTAAATTGTTACCTTTGAAATTATTGATCATATTGGTATGGTATCCTATTGTTTGGCGCTTCCACCAAACTTCTCCCAAGTTTAGGACATGTTACATGTATATATCCTGAGGAAGTAAATGCATGATCCTTCTCATGTACTTAAATCAGATTCCATACTAGTCGAGTAGGATATTTCTTGTGAGGAATATCTAGTGGAGATTATAGTTCATAGATAAAAAGTTCTATGAAAGAAGATCCCCCTCATGGACATAATGTTTTACAGAAACAACCAGTTGTAAGAAGGTTGTGGGTTCTTTAGGAAATGATGATATAGAAGTATCATCATTTGTTTATATCAGAATAAAAAATTTCAAGGGAGAAATTATTTTTTAGGGAGTAGAATATAACACCTATATTTTTTTATAAATTATTATTTTTTGAATAAATTAAATTTATTTGATAGCTTGTGTTATATGAAACACTGATTTTATCTTTCATTAGACGTAACACTTCATTCTTACAAACAACAATATATTATTAATATTATTATTTAAATGTGATCATCATAACCTGTCTATTAAACATAGTCTAATTAAAAGTAATAAAAAATTTAAAAGAATAATTCCAATGTTTTTATATAAATAAAACATATTTATAATAAAGTACTTAATTTTTAGACAATTCTTTATAAGATTCAAAAATACGATTTTCACAAAAAAAATGATTTTTATGTATTTCTTTGAAAAAAATTAAATTAATTATTTTCATGTTTTGAAAATTAAATTGATAAAATAAAATTTATTATTTTAATCATATTTTAAAAATTATCTTATGGTGAATTTTTTGGATTTTTCATAAAATAATAATTTTTTAATGAACAGTGAAAATATTAGTTTTTATAGAAAATTGTCTTTTTATTTCAAAGAATTTATAAAGATGTTTTTTTTAAAAAATTGGTTTAAAAGTAAAATTAAATAAATTATGTATAATTTAATCAAATTTATTTCATTGGAATCATTTTCCTGTTGAACTTTGATATAAAAAACTTTTTAAACTTTTGGATATTTTTCTATGTGGAAAACTTCTTTCTCGTCATGTCTATAAGATTAATTTTAAATTACAATTTCCCAATTCTATGAATAGAATTTTTAAAAATGGATTAAATATCTTTAATAATAATAATCTATTTTATACAATAATTTTAACTTAATTTTTTACCATAATGAATAATAAAAACATTAAAAATTATTTATCATAGTTAAGGTAATAATGGTTTTATTGGGGGGATTAAACTAAAACAATAATGGATAAAAATAACCCAATACTTTTAAAAAACTCATTTTATGGATATATTTTGAATTTATCTCTTATATAATATATAAGGTTGAATTTTTGAACCTTATGGAATTTGATAAATGTGGGTACATCATTTGTTTTGAAACAATTACAGGTGTGGCACTCACCTCACTTATAAAAGGGCCTTCATTTTACTCTCCCATTCACACTTCCCAAACCCTTTGTTTTGTCCAAGAACTAACCAAATAAAATAATTACTTCCATACTCCCTTACTAAAATATTTATTTTTTTCTTAATGGAATCCAAAGAAGCCTTTTTCTGAAAAACAAAATAAGTTGTTTGAAAAAAAGGAAACAGCCCTAACTGATCATTTAATATTATTTCGTCCTCCACATTCTTTGATTATTATAAATTCATGATGATATAATAAAATCAGTATAATATATATACTTATATGTTTTTATGTTAATGTAATGACCTAAAACTATCTCTTATTCCATCAAAATGGATACAAAATGGTCATCCATTTGTACAGCGGACTACCGACTCATTAACTGATGTTATTCATTCTTCATCGCCACCTCTCATGGATGAATATAAGTATGGATTAAATATATATATATATATATATATTATTTAGAATATTATTATACTTCTTGGATTATTATATAACATATACCATCATACTTTACATTCTATGGGAATATGATAGCGTCGCTCATATATACAGAGGACTACCGCCTCGTGAAGCGATGTGATTAATTCAGGCTTTAAATGGAATGTAATAAGAATGGATTTGATGAAAATATTTGATATATATGAAATAAAAATTACTATTTAATGGTTATATATTATTTAAATTTATTTATTTTAATCCTTCATAAAAATGGAATCAACGTTCATATGTACGTACGACCTACCGTCTCCATGAATGGTGTATTTCATTTTATATCTATAAATCTTTTGGATTACTATAAAAGTATATATACTAGATATAAATGGTAATTATATCATTTTTGAAATTATGGAAATTATTGGACTATGATAAAATTTATAGGACCAAAAATAAAAAATAAAAACACACATGAAAAAAATAAACCAATTATTGCCCGAAATGTGACTTTAACATGGAATTTTTAAGAAATTGCTAATAAAATATCATAAGTAATTAATATATGGTATAGTATATATATATATCTGTGTGTGTGTGTGTGTAGTTCTATACTGGATGTATAATAAACTAATATATATTATATAGAACGTTTCAACATGTACGATGGAATTCAAGACTTAAGGTAAGGGATTTTTGTCTCCCTTTTATTTTCAATAAGACACAATCCATATTAACCATGTGTTTCTTTCAGGTGGTGTATATACTAATAATTAATTATTATTATTAATATTATCCCTAAAATTTTTTAATTTTCATATTAATTTTAGGATCTCTCTTTCATGGGGTTTACCATTTAAATTTTACCAAAGCGATAAGAGATTTTTGTCTCAATTTTTCTTCTTTGAGACATATGTTACGTAATACACTAATATTATTTTATGAGGTATACATAAATCCAATTTAAAATTTGATATCACTAATATAGTTATTCTCATTATATCCTATGTTTTATTTAACATTATTCTTTCATAGATATTACAATTCAATGTTGCCAAAGTTGTAAGGGTTTTATGTTACAATCTCATCATTTGTTGGGATTTCTCATGATTATACTACCAATGATAAAATATTATGATCTATCTCTCAAGATACTCATCAATTTTATTCTCCATTTTTTATATCATTATAATACATGTTTTCCCTTCATTTTCCTCTCTTTATGTACTCAAGAGTTCCAAATAATTGTTTTAATAAAAAAACCTCTTTATTTATCTCTTCGGTTGAAAAACATTTTTCTTAGAAAACCATTTTTTCTAAAAATATTTTTCAGAAATTATTTTAATATTGTCCAATGATTAATTTAATAAATTTTTATCCATTTTTAGGTTTATCAATTTTTTTTGAAATTAATCTTCATTATATTTTTTAGACAATGCATGATTGGATTTTACTAAAAATGTCAAAGAAATCATTGTTATAATTTGTATGGTATGAAAAAATTATCCTCCATCATGAACAATCATTATTTTGAAAAATAATTTATTATATTCATATTTTTTATTCAAAGAAAATTATTTGGAAAATATTTTAATTTTTATAAAGTGTTATTCAAATTTGAAATGATATTTTCGTCAAAAAATGTTTTAAATAATCATTCAAAACTATTTTCCATATAAGATGACATTCATTGATGTTACTTATTCCTTAATGGGGATATGATCCAAGGATACTGTTATTATTCTTTATCTATATGTTTTATTTTTATTATGGAATGTTTTTTAGGAAACTTATTTCTCTTCCACGGGTTATACATGTATAAAATTCCTATGAAACCTACTTATTTTCATAGGTTATGTTATGATGAAATGATAAAATGACTATGAAATCTGTATATTTTACATAGGTTATTATGTGATGAATATTTTAGGTTCTTTTATAACACATATATATTAGTTTAATTATGTGATGGTTGGGATTTATATCTCCAACCAATGCATTGGGTACTGATTTATATCTCATGAGATAGACAGGAATGGAATGGGAAGTGAGCCAAGTTCAATAAGGTACTTTGTCCAATATGATGGCCTTGGGAGTGAACCTCGACTACTATGATGATTTAGTTAGTGAATGTATTAAACTTTGATAGCCTTTTAAGTGATCATTGGCTAATAAAAAAATGATTTTCTTTTCTTATGTGTGTGTCACAATTCAATGTCTTATACAAACGTCATGCTCTCATGGATTATGTTTTTTGGCTTCCTTATGATTCATGTCTTATGAAATTCCAATAGTTATGAAATGAATAATGATTTTAATCAGTGATATACGTGGTATGGTTTTCATATGTTAGGCTCATGTTATCATGCTTATATGCTCATGTTATGCTCATGTA
The DNA here is from genome assembly GCA_963277665.1 of Viscum album. NCBI lineage: Eukaryota > Viridiplantae > Streptophyta > Magnoliopsida > Santalales > Viscaceae > Viscum > Viscum album. The sequence continues at coordinate 440,307,531 of OY728119.1, forward strand.
TCTCCCTTATTTACCCTTAATGAGAATATGAGCTCACCCTTTCTTATGATTCTTTTACCTAGGTTAAGAAGATATTTATTATATATGATATGTATAAGAAGGGTGCTAGATATGAATAAAATAGTTGGAGAAAAAAATCACCTATGAATCAGTTGTTTATTTTTCCAAAGGCACTATACATTTATGGTCATCAAAAGTGTATTTGAATAATTTAATTAATGTTCATAAAAAAGTAATGTAATTTATATGTATAGAAATCAGGAGTTTTTATAAATATGGCCAAAAAAGAATCTTCCTAAAACCAAAATTCAATTTTTCTAAATTTTCCCCGTAACTTCATTTCTCAATGAATCTTAATAATGATTCTAAAAATACTCTCATGATGATAATGTATTCTAGAGTATACTAAGATATCATAAAAAAATAATAAAAAATAGAAAGATAATACTTGAATACTCTATTCATTATATCTCTATAAACATAAGATACATTATTTGACCGAAAGGGAATTACTAAAAAATATTAATTTTCATACCTCATAAGGAATATCACCTTTGGAATATATTCCATCTTTACTCATAGTTTCCGATTCATAGAATGAAGATTAATCTTTAAAAAATATTTTGCTACATGAATTTAATCAAATAAATAATTAATGTGGGGGAATAGGATACATGAAATTTATTGTAGTGGAATTTATTTCCATGTAGTCAATGAAAAACATCATAGATCAATCATTTTTGTTAACAAAAAATAACGGGACTCCCCATAGTGAAACATTATGCCATATAAATCCCTTATCACACAAATCCTCTAGTTTTTTATTTATTTTCCACTAATTTTACAATTATTATATTATATTTAATCTAGATATAGGTTTTTAATTATGGATGAGATTAAATAAAAAATTAATTTCATTCTCATGTGGGTCTCTATGTAGTTCTATAGGAAACACATCAATGTATTCTTCTATAATAGTTACATCCTCTATTCTAAGTATACTTTTTCTATTAATAGGTTTTGTCTCCTCTTCTTATACCAGAATTTTATTAAAGATATCTATTATAGGTTTATTGAGACATGATTCAGATAATGTGTCACATCTATTAAGATAAGTGATTAAGTATCTCCCTTACAAATGATAATCTCTTTATCTTGCTAATAAATTTTCAAATTATAATTTGAAATCCAATTCATATCAAGGATTATATAAAATTAAACCACAGGTTTAATAATTTAGTTTGAAAATAAGGTAATTATATGTGGCATAATGGACACTAACTAACATATCATTATTACATTAAGATTTACACTATGAATCTTGATTGAAAAATAATTCTTAAGGTTCTAATGGAATATCAAATTTCATCAGAAATCATGGAAGTTATAAAATAGTGTAAATATCCATAATGAAATAAATAAATAGCTATATTTGAGGATATAATCAATGTACCTACCACTACATCATTAGGAACTTCAACCTCGTCTCTGGTGAGAGCCTAATCTTGGATTTTAGCGCTTAGTATTTTCTATTTAAAATTCACTTCAATATTAGGGAATTAATTTAAATAATGTCCCATGTTCTTAAATTTGAATCATTGGAAATTACTGACTTATTTTCTATCCTTATAATCATGAGCCTAATTTCCTTTCTATCAATACTTGAAAAAATATTTCCTTCCCATCAAGTATGTTCCAAATTGATTATTTCCACAATTATTATGAGTTGAAAATTTTATCCTTGCCTTCTTCCCTTTTTCTCTCTTTCCTTTTCTAGAGTGCTTAGCCACCCTATTCTTTTCTTGTTTACCCTGTAAAAAATAAGATATGAATAATTATTTCTATTTCTTTATGGAACTCGATACTACACCCCCTTATACAGAATATGTCTCAAAGACAAATTCCATTTTTAGTAAAGTCGTTATCCCTTTAAAGAAATTATTCATCTTACTCCTTGGATTATGTATTTAATCAAAAACATGGTTTTATAACCTTATAATGTTATATTCATATTAAAAAATATTTTCCCCTTCCTTTTTCTTTAGATTTACGAATTCCCTCTTCATATCAACTCATTTCTTTGGAGGAAGGTATTTTTTAAATAATTTCTCCATTAATGTATTCCAAACTATAATATTTATTTTCTCTAACTCCTAGGTGTTTTGGATCAATGACCACCATTGATGAGCATCTCCTTTAAGATGATAAACTTCAAGGGTAACTTACTCTCTTTCACTACTTCCCAAAGTATGAGATATCTTCTTTTTGGACTTGATCCATCACTCATATAATAATAGATTAGTAGTCACATTAAATTATGGAGGTTTTTATCAGATGAAGTGGACCAAAAATTTTTGGAACATGTTAGGGATTAGTAGACTGCTCTATGTGGGAAAGTTTATTAGTCATAACCTGAGATAGATTCGCCAATATAATTATAATTTTTTCAGCTCCAACTCAAGATCAATCCCAAGAATCATTGTCTTTCCCATATGGCAAATCCATATATATAGATTATGTGTATTGATATGGTTTTTATTCCTACATCTACGTTCCATTTCAAAATAATAGAATATACTAAATTAGATCATAACATTATGAATTATAATTATATATTTGATATAAAACATAGCATAAATTGAATATTTACACATAGAAAATATCAGAATCATAATCATAGTATCTTTGGGAATACCTTATGACCATAGAAATATTCTAAAATATTTCATAATGGTTTGTAAATAGAATTTAAATCAACCAAATAATTCCCTATAATATTTTCTAGCTAGGTGTGTAGTCTTAGGCCCGTTCAGCATGCATGGTTGATGATTAATTTAGTAACTAATCCACAACTTTTAGATTTGATACCCCTATTTTCTTCAGTTCCATAATTGTATCCACTTTCTACTATCTATAATGGGATGTATTTTATAAGAAAACCACACAATCTCCACTTTACTAAAACATTATGATATTATCCTATACTTAGACATAACCATAGATTCCATCATAAGATTATGTTCTTTAATCTATGTTTTCAAAAAAATAGTTCTCAAGGATTATAATAAACATCATATAATACCAACAGTTACACCCTGACTCTTGTAACCCATATCCAAAGGATATTTTTATACATTATAATAAGATATTAGGGATCACATCCTGAAGGATAAAATAGTTTAGTATTATTCAAATACTAGATACATACATGATTCTAACATTAAATTTTAAAACATGAAATACATATTAATATTCTAGTGATAACATTATTATTTCTTCTAGTATATCCCTAAAATAATTCATTATCTCTTTATTGGTAACCTAGGGAAAAGAAAATATAATAAAGGGTGAGAATAGATTCTTGTTAAGTGAAAGTATACAACAAGAGATTCCATAAGATAAATAAAGAATTATTAATATAGAAGAGATAAACAACAATCAAATATTCCATTAAACTAATACCATAAAAATGGTACTATAATGACCCATTATTAACAAACATAGTCATTACATCATTTTTGAAAAAAAAACATAATATATTACATAAACAAACATCCAATGACTGTATTAGTTTAGTTCCTTTGGAATCATGGAAACGTAAAAATTGGTACATTAGTGAGCTAAATTATCTCCCACTAGGTTCTCTAAGACTACCTATTAGATATTTCAAACATCAAATATATCTTCATAACCTGAGGAAATAAACATAAAAAGTAGTTATCTTAGATTCTCAGTAATTATAAACAAGGAAGATATGTAAGCATAAACATAACCAAAAGATTATCAAAATGTGATCATAACATTATAATATCATAACCTACATATCATAAACATGAGTCATAGAAGTTCGAAGTTCATAAGGCATGAATCATAATGAAATAAAGAGAATATTCCATGAAATCCTAACATATGAGTAAGACATTGAATTATGTCACACAAATAAACATGTAATAACATACCCTATAAGTCAAGATGAATTGTTAGAACTTATCAGGGCACTTCATAAGAACTAAACTGACTAGTTGGGACACACCACCATCCCCAGTCACATTCCTCTCTTTGTAAGGGAATGGTTTTTTCCAAAATCCAATAGTTGAATGGGTTTCCCTATCTTCCCATGGTGGATCAGGTTTCCTCATCTTCCCATAGTGGATTAGGGTTCCCCATATTCACATAGTTTTTTCCACATATTCCCATAGTGGATCAGGTTTCCCCATCTTCCCATAGTGTATCAAGTTTCCCCATATTCCCATATGGTTTTCCCTATCTTCCTTTAGTGGATCGGGTTTCCCCATATTCCATAGTGGATCATGCTTATTTACTTGATTCCCTCATTATATCATGAGATATAAATATTTACCCAATTCTTTAGAGGTATGTGTATGGTCTACCCATCTCATAATGAAAAAATACATACGTGTTCCACAATATCATAAACTTTCATTAATCATAACTCATGAAAAGAAATGGGTATCATAAACATATAACCATATCATAACCTGTGGAAAAAGAGATGGTGTTCATAATAATTTTGTCAAACCATTGACCATGAAAGTAAGTGGGATTCATAAGCCTACAACCTATGAAATAGAAATGGTATTCATAAACATATAACCTATAAAAGATAAATGGTTTTTATAAACATCAAACCATAAAAACATAAACCACTCAGAGAATGAATATGAATAGAACCTTTGGATTATTTTCCCATAAATGCACAAGTTACAACAAATGATTTCATCTTATATGGAAAATTATTTAGAAAGATCCTTTAAGATCATTTCTGGTGGAAAATATCCTTTCATCTTTGAAAATTATTTTTAAAACATAAATCCTTTTGAAAAAAATTTTATTTAAAAATATCTCTGAAAATTTATAAGGGAATATTTAAAAATAATTTGAAAACCATTTTCCTTGAAAACTAATAAACTAATATTGGAAACATTTTTCAAACTATTTTCTTTGAAAACTTATAAAAGAATCCTGAAAATTTTTAAAAAGTTTTTTCCCCGAAAGCTTATAATAGAAGCTTGAAAAAATTTTGAAGACCCTTTCTTTGAAAATACTTTGAAACTTATAAAGAAATCTTGAAAATGTTCTTGGTAACCATTTTCATTGAGAACAATTTAAAAACTTATAAAATAATCTTTTTAATAATTGGAATCCTATTCTTTAAAAATAAAATATTGAAAACATATAAAGGGAGATTTGAAAATCATTTAAAACAAGTTTTATATATATAAAAATTTGAAATCCCTTTTTATTTGAAACCCATTTTAAAATCAAAAAAATTAAAAAAATATTACAAAAATAATTAAAAAATAAACTTACAAAAATAAAAATTAATAATAAAGAAAATTATGTTCATGATGGTTGGTAAGTCTGTATGTGTCGAACATTCCTTTTACACCATAAAATTTTAGAAAAGTGTCTTCATCAGAAAATGAAAAGAATATTACTTATAAAACTATCTTATAAAAGGGTAATACATGGGTAGAAATTTCCACTAAATTTAATAGGACAATATTATATCATTTTTTGGAAACATTTTTATAAATCATTTCTTTTAAAGAACACAGATTTCAAACGTAAAGGATAAATAAAGTCATATTTTTATAAAAACATTTTCTTAATTATATTAAGTTCCGGAGAGTGAAATAGTGGTATCATTACATGAATATAACATGAATAAAAATATTTTAAAAACTTTAATGATATTTCTTGATATAAGGACATAATATTTCATCAATTTATGTGTTATTATAAATAATCTTGATAAATGATGAGATTGTAGCAATAAAATATTACCACTTTGGTGATATTAAATAAAACTCCCCATGTAATAAGATGAAATTATATTTTTATTAAAATATCAGGAAATAAAGATTTTCACTATATACCATTTCAAATTATAGTATATAAATCTTGTAAAATAATATAGGTACATAACATGGAATGTGTCTCAAATAAATTAAATTGATACAAAATTACTTTACCAATTGGGTAACTTTTGAAATATAAACCCCATGAAATAATGTTCCTAAAAATAATATGTAAATTTAAATTAATTTAAGTATAATAATAATATAATAAATCCATGGTCAGTAGAAACACCACTTATAATAAATAGGTGGTTAATGTGGCTTGTATCTCACAGAAAATAAAAGTGAGATAAGAAAACCCTTGCCTTGTGTCTTAATTTTCTTCATGCATATTAGACCATCGTGTATAATAAATATAAGTTTATTATAAATAAAATAAATTAAAATATTATTATATAAAATACCATATATGGTTTGATTATGAATTTTTATTACCCACTTATTTACAGTTCCATGTTCAGGTTTCACTTCAGGTAATATCTGTTTTGTCCTTTGTACATTTTTGAAGTTATTATTCTGAATAATATGGATAAGATCATGTTTTAATTATTAAAAAAATAAAAAATTGATATAAATATCATATATATTTACTATATATTTATTTATGATAATCTATAAAATATTTAAATATGAAATGGAATACACCGTTCATGGAAAGGTAGGTCGTATGTACGCATGAACGATGTTTCTTTTTTATTGTCATACTAAAAGAAATAAATTAAATGAAATATATTTATATATATAATAAAATTATAGTATATTTATTGTGACATATATATAATATATTATTACTAAACACATCCTTAATACATTCTATTTCAGTGTGAACGAATCACATCACTTTGAGGAGGTGGTAGTCCACACTTCCATAAACAAAGTTATCATGTTTACACGAAATGAAAGCATGAAGGTGTGTTTCATATAATAATTATAGAATCATAAATAAATAATTAATATTATATATAATGTAAAAAAATATAGTGTTCATCATAATTACCAACCATGAGAGGTGGTAAAGGAAAAATGAACAACATCATTTTCATGAGGATGTTGTTCACCATGCACAAGAATGGTAAGTCAGTTACCCATTAGATGGAAGTGTGTTTAATTATAGGTCCAACCCTTATAATAAAAACATATAAGTTTATTTTGGATTCTATATTTGTTATATAATCATTGAATAAAAAAATTAATGTATTTTAGAAATAAAATAAAATAAAGGAGCATGAAGAATGATGTTACCTATTCTATGGGTAACTCCTTTTTCTTTGCGCAAAAGGGATTCTATGGTTGGATTTAAACCCAAATGTAGGATTAAATGTGTAAGTTAGGTATGTTATTATCCTATTTGAATATATTTTTAGTGATAAAAATGGATTGATAGGTTTAAATATGTGGTAGGGGTGATAGCCTTTTATAGTGGAGGAAGAGTGGCATTCATGTAATTTTTTGAAATGAAAATTCTACCCATGTTTTTCCTATGAAAAATGGAACCAATAATGGAATAAAGTCTATAACATGTATTATAGGGTATATATATTGTTATAAAATGTATTTTGGACAAGTTTGTAGGTCATTTTGGCCCTTAATTGTCAGGTTTAGTCCCTTGTTAAACTAATTTTCCTCCTAATCGTTGTAATTAATTTTAATTAATTTCACTAATATTTTTCTCAAAAACCAAGTTGATATAATTTTAAATTATATATTATGATTATTCCAAATATTTAATCCATTTTTCCAAATTAAAATCACATAATTGGTAGATATTAATTAAAATTATATCCCGCAGATGAGATGATAAAGGCTGTTTTTATGTAAAAATGTTCAACATTTTGGTAAGTTTTTATATCTAATTTCAAAGTGAAATTGATTCAAATGACCCAATTTATATTAATGTATGAAAAATTTATATAATTAAACTTTAAAACTAATTAAAAATATAATTTAACTTTAAAAATAAATTAGATTAAAAATCGTTTTTGAGATAAAATCTTGTATTTTTTATTATTCATCAAAAAATGAAACTTTACAAAAAAATATAAAAAAATTAAACCCAAGTTAATTTTAGGTTAATATCTCAAATATGAAGTCTATTTTGACATATTAAATCAATAAAAGTTCCAAAAAATTTATTTAAAATGGGTTCTACATATAAAGATAGTAAAATTAATTTTTTAAGAATATATCTTCTTCTTCATAAAATTTGATTTATTCTTATATTATACGTATAAAATATATTGGATAAGTATAAAAAAAATTATTATATATATTATATATTAATTTTATTTAAAACATTAATAAAAAGTGTTTTTTTTAATTTATTGAGATAAAATTGTGTTTCTATATAGAAAAATAGTTTTCTTATAAAAGTAATTACATTATTATCAAAGAGTTATTAGATTTAATTCTACCAATTAATAACCAAAGGATTTATTTTATACATTTTTAAATAATATTTTCACAATTTATTCAATCAAATGCATAACTTCCATTCCAATAGCTAGGTAGCATCTATAAGAATATTTTAATAATATTATTAATAGTATATTGTAGTTTGGTAAAAACTCAACCTAGCATTTTACACAATATATTGAAAGAACATGGAATTGTGTGTAACATAAGCTAAAAATAGTGTTGCGTGAACCATAATCTAATCTATGTCTTGAATTTTAGTGCACAAAATAAAAACATAGTACTTATATATATTAAAATACAATATTCAGTGTTGATTGAAATGAAAAATATCAAAAATATTAAAATAATTTAAAAAAATATATTATTTAAAATATCAGGGTGTCACATTCTGCCACCCCCCCTAAAATGATTTTTTCCTCGAAATTAATCTGGGTTATCGATGTTTTAATACTTGAAATTTCCATTCATAAAAACCCAAATTGTAAAAATGAATACTAATACCTCCTTTAAAAAAATATTCAGAAATATAATAGTTACCCAAAAGTAACACATAACTAGGTTTCCAAATAAGAGAACATAAGTGGGAAGTGAAAACATTGACATAGAAGAGGAGTCTAACCATTTTTTTATGCAGAGTGATAGGGAAGAAGTTCAAGATAAAATTATCAATCACGAATCCATAAATTTGCGATGATCTAAGGGACCACTTGAATCTTCAGAAACTAAGGTACTAGGATAACCTTTTTGGTTTCAAGATATTTTCCCTATAATTAAAAATTTTTCATGAGAAGATATAATTACTTCATTCAGTAAAATATCAGCCTTTTTTGCTCCATTTTCAACATCCACCTCACCTTTTTCTCTAAAAAGGTGGTGAATTTTTCATTCATAAAGCAAAAATAAATCTTGAGATCCATTATAAGACATCCCATTTGACAATAGTGACCATAAACATAAAGTTTTTTGAACCATTTATCCAATATGCATAAATATTCATGTGGTGAGATAATACTTTCATCTCACGAACATCATCTAATGTTTAACTTAAAATTTAAAAAAATGGTTAACCTTATAACACTTTAATAATATGAGAATCCAAAACATTATAAAGAAGGTAACTAGATCAATTTAACATTTATCCCACATACATCTTAAAGTATCTCTTGGTTGTCACATTCTAAACCTGTGAATACCCTCATTTTATACTCTCTTAAAACAAGGTAATAAGCTCAATTAACATAAATTCTTTTCAAAAACATGCATGATTACTTATTATAAATATTACTAGATATATTAATTGAATCCAAGAATTTATAAACATCATCCATGAAAACATATACCACTTTTACAACAAATCCTTTATCAGGTACAAGGTAATATATACCGTCTAATTTACTTATTAACATATAACATTTGTTTTTCCCAAACATCATTATCATGACATTAGAAAAATATTAATGGTTATATTTCCCTTAATCACATGTTTCCCATGAATATAACATTACCATTAAATTACTTTTCTATTCTATCAAAACCATTACACATATTCTTATAAATTAAATAGTGAAGAAACATAAATTGAACAATCATTACATATTTCAACATTAATATAACATTATTCATGAATCCAAATACATAAACACTTCCATAATTCCTTTATAATGATTGGTATGGAAGAGGTCCTTCCTTGGATTAGAATTAAATTCTTAGGTCAAGACATTGAGTTGGTTAATGCCAATGTTCTCCATAGATAAGGTATTAAACACCATAACAATTCGTCACTCTATAGATCTTTTCTCTACATAGATTAAATCTTCCCCTCCATTTTAGGTATTCCCCAAGGTTCTTCTTCCATTATTATTAACATGCAGGAATCTAAATATTATTTTCTTTATGTTAATTTCTATGTTAACATTTATAAAATTCATACTTTCTCTTATTCTATGTGTTAGGAATATCACCAAATATAACATTTTTAATCACATATCATTATAGCTTATTCAGCATAATCGTAATGTTTTTCTCTGTAGTTATCATCCCATTTGACTACTCAGTAGTAAATTATTTTTCATATTCAACATTAACCTAGATCTATATAGTTCTCTCTATTGACTAAAAAGAGAAACCATAGTGTGAGAAACACTTATCATAGTTTAAAACCACATAATCATGAAATAAATATTATAGGATGTTGAAATTAGGACACTCTATTTATTCTATGATACCTTAGGGTTATTTTTTGTTATTCATATTCATATTCTATTTAAATTTTTCATGATTATTTTTAAAGAGTTTGTGAATTCCTAAAGCATACCCCTTAGGATTGTCAAACCTGGTGTGTAGTAAGCCTCGTTGTCATGTACCAGATTATGTATGAGTCATCCTCGCTACAAATATTCAGAGTTTCTACCCCTAGGTACATATATTTCAAATCCATATCCACTTCTTGTATCCATACAGGGATTTAATTCTTGGAAAACACTCACTTTATCCTTTACCAAAATTCCTGGACATTTTCCTATACTTTTCCCCATCCATAAACATAACCTTAAAGACATCCCTAGAAAATAATTATAAATATCCCAAGGTATCTCACTAAAGTTTTATCATCCTAGATTCCATGGGTTGACTAACCCTTCTCTTTGAAACCAACTATAATTACCCAGGATTAATGTACATAGACATTACATCATTTTTGCAGAATACATATTACATTGCAAAAACAGATGCCCAAAGACTGCTTTAATTTAGTTCCTTTGGAAACATGGAAACATAAACACTAGTACATGAGTGATCTTAATTATCTCCCACTTGTTTCTCCTAGACTATCACACCTCTTAGACATTTCAAACATAAAATATATCATCATAACATGGTGAAGGAAACATAAAAAGGTTAGAGATCAGATGTTCTGTAATGGTAAACAATGGAGATATGCATGTGTAAACATGAGCATAAGCGTATGATAATGTGATAATAACATTAAAATATCACACCATGTATATCATAAACATGAATCACGGCATAAAGAATAGAAGTTCATAAGTCATGAATCATAAGGAAATCAAGATCATAAGCAATGAAATTATAACATAGGAGTAACATATTCAATTGAGGAATACACATAAACATGTAATGTAATTTCTTATAAGTTAATAACCATTTTTATAACTTATCAGGGCACTTATTAGGGACTAACCCTACTAGGCAATAAAAAACACCATCCCCAGTTGTAGTCATTTCCTTATAATGGATCAGGTTTCCCAATCATCCTATAGTGGATCAGGTTTCCCCATCTTCCTATAGTGGATTAGGTTACCCCATCTTCACATAATGGATCATTTTAACCCATATTCCTATATTTTATTGAGCTTACCAATCATCCCATAAATGGTTGACCTTCACCTTCATTCTAGAGTGGATCGGGTTTCCCCATATTTCCATAGTGGATCGATTTTTCCCTTCTTTCGTAGTGGATCAAGCCCATAGATTTGATTTCAATCATTATCTCATTAGATATAAATAATTAAACAATTCATTGGAGGGAGATATAGGTCACAACCATCTTGAAATGAAATCATACATACATGTGCCACAAGATCATAAACATTTCTCATATCATAACCCTTGAAATGAAATGGGTATCATAAACATGTAATCCTATAATAACCTATGGAAAAAGGGACATGTTTCATAATCATTTCATCAAATAAAAACCCATAAAAGAAAGTGGGTTTCATAAGCATATATCCTGCGAAATATAAATTAGTTTCATGATCATATAACCCGTAAAAAAAGGGGTTTCATAAACATCATTCCATAAAAACATAAACCATTTAGAGAATAAATATGATTAGAACATTTGGTTTGTTTTCCCATAAAGGAATGAGTAACACTAATAGATTTCATATTATATTTAAATAATTTAGAAAGATCCATTAAAACCATTTCTTAAGTAACATATCCTTTCTACTTTAAAAAATGATCTTTAAAACATAAAGCCATTTGAAAACCTTTTTCTTTGAAAATCACTTTGAAATTTTATAAAGACTTGAACACATTTTGAAAACATTTTTCATTTAAAACATATAAAATAATCATGAAAATATTTGGAAATCTATTTTCATTGAAAATATATAAAATAATATTTAAAACATTATGAAACCCATTTTTTCTGAAAACTTATAATAAAAGCTAGCAAAATTTTGAAAACCTTCTCTCTGAAAATACTATAAAACTTATAAAGAAAGCATGAAAATGTTTTTGAAAACCTTTTTCATTTAGAATAATTTTAAAACTTATTAAATAATAATTTAAATCATTTTTCTTAAATATCCTTTTGCAAACATATAATGGTAGATCTGAAAATAATTTAAAATACTTTTTAATCATAAAAGAATTTTTAAAGACCCTTTTTTTTAAACCATTTTAAAATAAAACAATTTAAATAATATTAAGAAAAATAATTATATAAAAAAAGAAAATCATAAACATATAAATGAATCATCATGGAAATAACATTCATGATGGTGGTTAAGTATATACATACTAAACATTCCTTTTTGACCATAAAAGTATAGAAAAGTAACTTGATCAGAAAACAAAAAGAAAATTCTGTTTTAATCATTTTAGTAAAAAGTTAATATATGGGTCAAAATTTCCTTTAAATATAATTTTATAATAGTAAATCTTTTTTTAGAAACATTTTTAGAAAAATATATTTGAAAGAACATATATTTCTTACCAAATGATAAATAAAGTTGGGATTTCATAAAAATATTTTCTTAATTATCTTAAGTACCAAAGAGTAGAAAACTAGACTAGTACCTAGATATAACATGAATTACTATAGGGTAAGAAAATTAATTATAGTTCTTTAGAAATGGATCATAATATTTTATTGATGTAAGCATAATCATAAACAATATTGATAAATGATGAGATTGTAACAATAAACCATTACCACTGTGGTAACATTGAATTATACTCACCAGGTAAGAAAATTAAAGTACGTGAAGCTTAAAATGTCATTAAATGAATTATTTTTATTAAATAAAAAATATAATGCTACTATATACACCTTTTAAAATAATATTGGTGCATAAAATGGCATTTGATTCCAAGAAGGAAAATTTAGGGAAAATTACTTAACTAATTTGGTTGATTTTGATATATAAACCCATGAAATAAATATCATAAAACGGATATGTAAATACCCATAAATTTAAGTATAATTGTCATACAATATATACATGGGAACAAACACAATATATATAATAAATAGGTGGTGAACATAGCTCATGTCTCATGGAAACTAAATGTGAGATGAGAAAACCCTTACCTTAAGTCAGAAAATTCTTCATATATGTTCAACCCTCATATATAATAAATATGAGATTAACATACATATAATAAAAACAATATTCTTATATCTAATACCTTATATGATTTTATTATGACTTTTTATTACTACTTATTAATAATTCTGTGTTAAGGTTTCGCTTCGAGTAATATTTGCTTCGTTCTTTGTACATGTTTTGAATTATTATTCTTGATCATATTACATAGATCATGATTTATTTATTAAAAGAATATAAAAAATTATATAAATATCATATATATTCAGTATATATTTATTTATAATAATCAATAAAATACTTAAAGATGAACTGGAATACATTGTTCATGGAGATGGTAGGCCGTACGTACTTATGAACATTGTTTCTGTTTTTTATCATATTGAAAGAAATAAAAAAAATGACATATATGTATATATAATCATTAAAATATAATTATTATGTCATATATATCATATAATTTTACTAAAACCATCCTTAATACATTCCGTGTAATGTGTGAATGAATCACATCGCTTTGAGGAGGCCGTACTCCACACTTCCATAAATAAAGTTGTCGTATTTATAAAAATTGAAAATAATAAATTTATTATTTATATAATAATTAAATAATCAAAAATAAATCATGAATATCATATATAACATATAAAAATATAGTTTCCATCATAATTACTAACCATGAGTGGTGCTAAAGGAAAACACGAACAACATCGTTTCGTGAGGCAGTAGTTCATCGTACACAAGAATGGTAAGTTCATTACCCATTAGATAGAAGTGCGTGAAAATATTGGTAAACCCTCAGAGAAAAATCTAATTATATTTAGGATAATGGTTTTATTATATAATCAGGGAATAAAAATAATTGTGGTGGTGGAGAAATAAAATAAAATAATGGAGCTACTGGGAGGATGTTACCTCTTCTTTTGGTAACTCCATTTTCTTTTCAAAAAAAGTACTTACTTAGTTGTATTTATTCCCACATTGAGGATTCAAGGATTAATTTATAAATTTTTTGAGATTATCTTATTATATTTTAGTTGATCCAAAGGACTTGATAGGTTTGAATAAGTGGGAGGGATAAGTACCTTTTTATAGTAGAGGAGGAGTTCCATTCTAGTAAATTTTTTAAAGGAGAATTCCACCTGCATTTTTCTAATGAAAAGTAGATAAAATAATGAAAACTATTTTTTAAAAGGTATTATAGGGTCTAAATATGGACAAAAATGGGTTTTATATAAGTTTATAGGTCATTTTGGCCCTTAAGTATATGGTTTAGTCCCTTATTAAACTAATTTTCTTCTTAATCGTTGTAATTAATTTTAATTACATTCACTAATATTTTTACCAAAAAACAAGTTGAACTTATTTGAAATTATATATTATGATCATTCAAAATATTTAATATATTTTTCAAAATTCCAATCACAGAAGTGATAGAAATTAATTCCAATTTAATCCCTCAGATGGAACGACAAAGTGGGTTTTTAAAGTAAAAATGTTTGAAATTTTGGTATGTTTTTATATCTAATTTCAAAGTTAAATTGATTAAAATGAACTAAATTGGATTAATTTATTTAAAATTTATCTAATTAAACATTAAAAAAATAAAATAAATAATTTAACCTTATAAATAAATTAGATGAAAAGGCAGTTGTGAATTATAATCTAGAATTATTCACTATTCATCTAAAAATGAAACTTCACAGAAAAGTACCAAAAATTAACCCTAATCTAATTTTTATATTATTATTTCAAATATGAAATTTATTTTTACATATAAAATCAATAAAAGTGTGGAAATTTTTATTTCAAATGGGTTCTCCATTAAAAGGCGGTAAAATTACATTTAAGAAGAATATATATTTGTATTCATAAAATTTGATTTATTATTATCTTATATGAATCAAATATATTGGATAAGTATTGAAAATAATTATTGTATAAAATATATAGAAATTTTACTTAAAACATTAATCAAAAGTTTTTTGTTTAATTTATTGAGATAAAATTGTGTTTGTACATAGAAATATAGTTTTCTTAGGAATGTAATTTCATTATTTTCCAATATTTATTAAATTTAATTATTTTAATTGATAACCAAAGGATTAATTTTATATACATGTGTAAATAATATTTTCACAATTTAGTCATTTATATTCATGACTTACATTCCAATGTCTAGGTAGTAGCTATAAAAATATTTTAATAAAAATATTAATAGTATATTGTAGTTTAGTAAATACTCAGCCTTGCATGTTACGCAAGCTATCAAAGGAACTAGAAATTTTTTGTAACAAAAGACAGATATAGTGTTATGTGTACCATAATATAATTTATTTCTTTCATTTATTTAACTTATTCTAAACATGGTGCTTTAATATTTTATAGAAATTATTTTCAGTGTTGTGTAAAACGAAAAATATCAAAAAGATTAAGTTAATTTGAAAAACAATATTTCACAAAATCTCATGGTGTTACGGGGAATAAATTTATGGATGACATAAAAACATAAATAATAACACAGATAAAAAATAGTTTTATAATGATATAATTAATATCTTTAGACATCATAATCTTACCATCAAGGCCTCATACCATGATTTCATACATAAATAGGTAAGGTGTATGCCAAATATCCAAACTAGTTTGTCTCATGAGACATACTAATTTTTGAAGGGGTAATATCAAGCCACACCATTCACATAATAAGTCTAACATATTCATCATATGAGTGAAATGAACAAAAATTCAATTCATAATCAACATAATCATTCGTATTGAAAAACTAGCATATTAAATTTTAATATTTTCCCTTATTAAGAAATAGAAAAACATGACCATGCCATCCAATGTAATATGGTGGACAATATAAATAGATTATATACCTAGTAAGGAATAATAATCATCAATGTATATTGATTTATATGTTTCATTCCCATTTCTTGATGGGTTAGTTTCCAATAGGGTTTATTCATAGAATAAGAAACACCCAACAGTTCCCTTATTCTTGATGTTCACAAACCTTCTTTCCAAAGGAATGTGGTCATTAGAATATATTTCTAACAAAAATTAGAGACTAAAAGTAGATGAGGGTATGGGATTTTGTTCTCATAGAATGAATCATTTCCTACTTTTGAACTCTCTTATATATTTAATACATATTTTTGAATCATTTATTAAATCCCAAATATAGACCAGGTTTCCCTTATATATACAATCTATTATTAGCATGCATTAGCTTCAGATTAATTTTTATTTATCCAGTGTTCTTTATTGATGGAGAAATATGTATGTATCTAACATTCTCTATCAACGGTACCCTTTTTAATATAGATTAGATATTCATATGTCATTCACATTCATGGTACTAGTTTTAATCCATGTAGTGGGGTGCTCTAGAATTTATCATCATCTAAGAAGATGGGAGTTTTTTTATATCAGTATTATCCCCATGAGGTGGGATTCCAATGTATCCTTGTGAAAGAAATCATATTCCATGTAGTATAGTACTAATTAATGGGACACCTCATAACTTTTAAGTTCATGTGACGACGACCAAAATACGAAGTTCAATGATGTGTGGCAATGGTATCTAGGAAGAAAGTGCCTATATATGGATGGTGAGGTACTTACATAGGAATTCCCCAACATATTGATCTGTAAATGAATATATCCATGTATCAAGGTGACATACATCAGAAATTTGGGCCGATAACCATGAAATAAAGAGGACCCAAAAGTATTATGCCTTCTCTGTTGTGGGAATGACCCTACTGGGATTTTGTCCCAGTAAGGATAGGGTGGTTTGAAATAGTTGGGTTTGGACCTTGGGGAGTCTTCCTAATTATCCTATGAATATAGTAATCAAATCCCATTTAGTTTGGATGGTTTGGAGATTACACCTAATAGGAGGCCCAATGTCACCAAATTTGGAATATATCCCTTTGATGGTTTGTCTCAAAGAGAATATGTCCCATTGAGAGGATAGTGTCATAATTTATGGTATTACACATAGTAAGAGGCTAATGGGTGGTATTTGGTCATATTGGTGACATGATTATCACTATCCTCTAATCCCACAAGATTTATGCTCGATGTGAAAAATAAGAGATATTGGGTTATCCTAAAATCCACATAATCTCCTCCATGGATGATGGTGAGGATATGGGAGGAATTGAAATGCCTTAAAATAAAAAATTGGGGTTTCCTCCAGGAGGGATTACCTAAGGAGGCATTTTCTCCTCGTCTTCTAGTAGATGAGGAGGGACTCATAATGGGTAGTCAGGAAGAGATATGGGGCTTAGTTGTTCTTGTCTTATATCTTATTTTCAAACCATGGTGGCACATCATTTTTCCTAATATAGGGATCCTTGTTACCATAGTAATTTATAATTGATAAAACTTAGAGGATCCAGCATTTTAGGCAGGATAAATTTGGGACTTTCATTACTATGGTAATGTATAATTGAGAAGGCACACTATTATTCCCTATGCTCTGAAAATACATATATAGAGGCTTTGGAGGAGGTCTTAGATTGGTCCCCCTTGGATAAGGGATATAAGGAAAGATGTTCCCTACCATTTTTGATATGAAAGAGGGAACAATGGTGCCTCATGTAGGGTGGATATGGAAAAATAGGATTTGGTCTTGCCCAAGTGGTACATGGGTGGCTTAATGGGTACTCACTCAAGTGCTTCCTAAGAGGATGGATTTGTACTCACCAATGTGGTACTTTGGTGTCTTAATAGGACCTCTCCAAGGTGGTTGTTTCTAATCAAACATGTGTATGATCCTAGAACAAAATGGTCCGATGGGGAATGGGAAGTATATCATTTTTATCTCATGAAGTAGGTGCCGCAGCCGAGTCATTCATATCAGCTTCCCCATTTTTTTGATAGAGATAGGGTTATGCCAGATTGGGTTGATTTCATGGGGGTTTACTGGTATAAAATTGTTGATATTAGGTATAACATCTTCAAATGGTTTCTAACGGGTTTGTTTGTATAGACAGAAATACCCAATGGCTCTCACATCCAAGATTCATAGACCTATATTACAAAGGAATGAATTCCTTGTATGATTTTCAAAACATCACTTAACAACTCACATTGGTCAAGAGGATGGTAAGTATAGTTCATCACACCCTTTTTAGGGGAACTATTTCCTATTCTAGGACTCTCTTATAGATTTGAGATATTTGCATGGATCCTTGGTTCATTTCCAATCATGTTTCCATGGATTACCCCTAGATTAAAATAAATCATAAATATGAATGGGATTGGAATCATCTATATGTATCCAAGGTTCTCCATTAATGTTACCCTTTTGTGGAAATATCAAATATTCCTTTATTTATTGAGATGATGTTGGTTTTCAGACACATGGTGGGGAACTCTAGATTTTATTGTCATCTAGGGGGGATAGAAGTTGTTTTGATGCTGGTATCAAACCCATAATATGGGATTCCTACATATCCTTGTGAGAACCCATGTAGTTCAGTGTCACATAACTGAACACATCACCATTTAATGTCGTGTAACAAGGACCTGACCATTCGGTTTGACGTCATGCGAAAAGGATGTCCATGTGATGGGTACATAGTCAAAGATGTTGTGGGGATTATTTAGAGGCATCCTTGGATACCTGGAAGAGATATAGTTTCTGTAACACCCCAAGCTTCCTCGGTATGTTTCCTTTCGAATAATGCAATGACGTGCATTGTACGCAACTTCGAGATTTTAACACACCACAACCAATCAAACTAGCTGTTATGAATAGTAATACCTACTTTTTGAAATTATATATATTTTATATTTCAAAATGGACTTCATTTTTGGATTCGGAATATCGAATTTATCCTAAGGTGAAATTTTGGTACTTTTCGGATAACTTTCATATTTTGATGAATAGTGAAAATTACTAAATTTTAATTAAAAACAACTTTTTTAATCAAAATAATTAATAGTGATAAATTGTGAATTTGAGTGGTTTTAAAGTATATTTAGAATATATTTTTACCATTTAATATAATTTTGGTCATTGGACATAATTTTACAATTAAACCGAACATAAACAAGTGTCAATCTTTTGATAGTTATTATCTCTTAAAAACACGCTTTTTGTTTTGACAGCGGGAATTAATTTTAAATTAATTTCTGCCACTTCTGTGTTTTGAATTTAGAAAAATGGATTCCATATTTGGAATCAGGATGTCCAAATTGTGTAAATAGGTAACTTTTATTTTTAGATATTTTGAATAATTACTGCGGTAAATATTTTATTTACCATGGTTAAGGGTAAATCCGGTAAATAAGGGTTAAAAAAATAATATTATAATAATAATAAATTACCCTAAAATGTGTCTTAACCCTATTGGTTGATACATGGTCGACCATGGGCATCTTTGGGTCAATTTTGGGACCCCATGGATCCACTTGTAAGTGATAATGACACTTTATATTAATTAAGTTAAAATGAATACAAAAATGACACAAGCATATATCTTTTAGAAAAACAATTGTTACATAGGGTTATATATGCTGGATTTTAGATTATAAATATTCATTAGAAAGATAAAAATATTTACTACATAATTATATTTTATTTATAATTTTTTGACATTAAATAATTTATTTTATTTATGCCACAATGATGATGCAGTAATTACTAAAATAGTAAAAAATTAACATAATTGATATTATAAATACCCAAATAATTATAATATGAAACTTTTAATGAATTAAACAAATTTTCTAGGATAATATGATATATTAGGATTGATTTATTTGACTTTGTTCGAAGTAATCAATCTGTTATGAGTTTCACAAAAATCAACTAGTGAATAGTGTCAAAATTGACATAAAAGAGTTCTTAAAACAAATATTATATTATTAATTGATATTAAATTCCTAAAAATCTAAGGTTCGGCCAAGAGACTTATATTATGATAGGTTAATCATTAATGGACCACTTGGGGGTCTTTTGGATGTATATAGTAAGTTTATTAACCATATTATATAAAAATACAAAGAGACATTGTAAAAGTGAAACTAATTAACTTAGAGTTAATACTTAAAGATAAGGTTAATATAAGTACCCAAACCTGTCTAAATTCTATTGGATGAGTTGTTTTAGACCTATCCCCACCTCAACCTTTGAATAGTCAACTTTGGAGCCATTGGAAACCGAATATGAATTTATTATAAATTAATATTTCTAGCTTTTCCAAAGGTGCCCCTCACCCCTCTTATAAAAGGGCACTCCTCCTTCTCATTTCCTCACACCACTCAAGCCACTTGGCTCGTCCAAACTCTGCCCAACTAATCTCCCCACATCCCTCTCCTCCTCCTTGAAGCTTCCCCTTAGGCAGAAAGCATTTCAACAAGTCCTTTGGTTCCAACCAAAGTGAGTTACCTAAATTAAAGGTAACGATTTCTCTTAAATTATTTTCATTTATTTTGCTTCTTCAACCTCCAAAATCTTTTTATTTCCCTTCTTTTGTAACAACACCAGTATCCTCAATATACTAGGATGTTGTTATAAGAAGTATTCAAACTACACATACACACAACTCCATCTAATGGATGATGAACATAATGTTTCTGTGGATGGCAAACTAACGCCTCACGAAACGATGATTGTTCAAAAACATCTTACCGCCTCTCATGGTGGCCATTATGATGGCACTGTAATTAAATATGATATTAATGATATATATTTTATATATAAGCTTCTGTAATTCCATTTTATTTCATACCATTATTTGTTTCATGTCGTATATACATACGATAATTTCATTTGAGGAAGTGCGGACTACCGCCCCCTTAAAATGATATGACTCGTTCATACCACACATGGAACGTATAAAGGATGGTGTTAATGAACTTAAGTAACATATATAAAATATTATATTATACTGGAATAGTAATATACCTATGTATCATTTGGATTCGATTCTTTTAAAATAAAAAATTAAATGGAAGTAGCGTTCGTGCGTACGTACGGACTACCGTCTCCACGAACGCGATGAGATTCATTATCCATCGTATCCATTCAAGTATAATTATCATTTAATGATTTAAAAATGATTTTTAAGTACTTGATATCATTCTGGATATGAATAAGATACAACAAACATGACTTATGTAACAAAACATATAAAAGAAAATGAGTAAGTTAACACCCGAAACGGCGTTAATACTAAGATATTATTAACAAATCAATGTTAAAAGATCATATATGATATCATATTAAAGTAAATGATTCTTGTATTATTCAATAACAATTATTTCACCATTATACAGGAGGTAAACCTACCATCGACCAAGGAAAAAGTACAAAGTAAGGGATTTTCTTATCTCACTTTTAATTCCGTGAGAATTCCATTGATCACCACTTAATTATTGCATGTGGTGTATGTGTACTGCCCATGATTGTATTCATTGTGTTATATACTTTTATTTATGGGTATTTACATCATCATGGTATGATAATTCTTTCATGGGTGTATGTTTCTTAAGTTACCTAATCAATAAGGTAATTTGAGATTTCAATTTCCACTCATTTGGCTTTACGCATATTTCATTGATTATATTACCCCAAGATTATGTGTGGAATCACTATTCATTTTATTATGTCATAATTTCCACTCCCATTCCTGTGGATATAAGTTTGATACACATAATCACTCCATTGATAATTCTCAAGTCATTGATATGAATTTGATAAGAGTAATTTTAACTCATTCTCCATTTATTGAGTTAAACATCCAATTCGTTGGTATTGTTTTTACAAGAATATGTGTGAATATACTTTGATTGATTTACACTGAATATCCAATCATATTTAGTGTATTTATTTTTGTCACACATAATTATGTCGTTGATTTATCCTTAACCAAAGGATACAACCTTTATGAGAGATTTCATCTCAATTTACATTCCATTGAGACTTCTTTGATGATATACACCAAATCACTTTTATGTGGTGTATATAATGTACTTTGACATAGTATATCATGAATTCCTTTATTCTCATGATATTACAATGTTTTGATTATCTCAATTATTTGTATTCAAGTGTCTCTCTTTTGGTTAGAAACTCTAACTAAAATACCATTTTAAAATGTTTTAAAGAATTATTCTTCTAAATCATGCTCATTAATGTCCATATTTTAAAAATGGTTTTAAAGATTTATTTATATGGACATTAAAGTTTTAAAATTAAAAATCCTTTTAAAAAGTTTCAAAGTGGTATGGGACACTTTGATTCAAAAATCTATTTTTAAATGGCTTTTTGACAAATAGTGTGACTTTTAAATGATTTCAAGAAAAGGGGGATATTTCTCTCAAATAGTTTTGATGATTATTTTCATCTATGTCAACATCCTTCATTATTCTTGATTGAGGTTAATGTGATACAATACAATCTTCCATATTGTATCGAATGAGTTATGTTTGACTGTGGATGTGCTATTTTTATACCATTCAAGGTTTGTGGTAAAAGTATTGACATTTCGTATGCTAGTTTCAATACGAATGTTTATGTTATGTTTAAACTTGTTCATATGAGGAATGCATTGGACTTAATAAGTGACGGGTGGAGCCCGCTATAGCTCCTCGATGCATCGGTAGGTCTCATGAGACAAACTAGTGTCTTGGCACAAGGCCTTGGCAAAATCTTATTTGTAGTCTTGGCACGAGGCCTTGGCTATGTGGTTATGATAGTCTGGCATTATGCATTCCATCATTATGAAAGTAGTTATTGATATTGCATGTGATCATTCGACTAGTAGAATATCCATGTGAGTAAGTAAATGGCATTATTTCATTTTACCTTCGCCATTTTATGCTGAAGTTTAAATTTAAAAGGATTTTGTTTTAGTTATAAATTGCCTTAAGTGTTTATGCTTATTTATGAAAGCTTCTGCGATAATGTTATCCTTACTGAGCATCCGAGCTCACCCCTTTCAATGTTTTATTTTTCCCAGGATTATGAAGAAGTAATTTATGAATGACCTGCAGAGATAGTATGAGGGGATATGAAGACAAGATGTTTTTTTTATGATGTAATGTAAAAATTTATGGATGTATCTAGTTACTCCAAGGCTACTAAACTAATCGGTCTTTCGAGACTTGATCTTTCTCATAATCATGCCAATGTTATGTAATAATGCACCGACTCTAGGTAATTAGGGTCGGGGCGTTACAGTTGGTATCAGAGGAAGTTTAGTACAAACCTTGGTAGCTAGATTTAGATAAACTCTGATTAGAGCACGTAGACCTAAGATGAACTTTGAGGATTAGTATAGAAGAACTTCCTAGAATTTTGGTATTGTAGAGATTTTGTGAGTTTTCCGAGCAATACATCCCTGTCTGGATACGAGCAGGTAGAGGCGGCTCTGGCACAGATGTACCTAGGGGTAAAACCCGAAAACACCGCTTTGATCTAGACTCGAACGGGAACTGGTGCACGACAACGGGCCTTGCTGCACTCTTGGTTACGACACTCCCGGGGGATATGCTTAGGATAATTTACATTTTCTTTACAAACCAATTTAAGTAATATATATATAAGATGAGAGTAAATGACCTTGGTTAATCCTAATATGTTTCAAATTGAGAATATGGTGACATTTTAATCTCTAAATGATTTTACGACTACTATTACTCACACAATGCTTTATGGTTTTAGTCAATGGCTGGATTCCAAGGAAGTCATAGTGACTTTGAGAATGATGTACAAGATGGGAACGGTGGTGGCAATGAGCAACAAAATGGAATGTTGATAGGCGTAAAAGATATCGTCTTTATGCCAAATCAGTTTTCCAAAAATATGATCAACAACATATATATTAACCAACTCCCAGACTCAACAAGGAAGAGAAAGGTGATAAATGATAAGAGCTCCAGCAATGGAGACCATGGAGAAAAGAACCCTCAATTTTCATCATGCAGGAAATGTGGAAAGAGACACCCAGGAAAGTGTCTCAATGGGACAACGAAATGTTTTACGTGCGGGAAGGAAGGACATAAAGTAAAGAATTGCCGAAGAAAAATGAAGAGTACTATGGAAGAAGATAAAAATGGTCCCAAGAGTCCATTTACAGTCATTTGCCGTAAATGTAGGGGACCTGGCCATTACCCGAGTGAATGTCCTATTTTATAGGATATTTTCTTGGTCAAAGAAGAAGCTATGTGGGAATAAATGGTTGGAGAAATGTTTAAAAAGTATTAGCACTCCTTGTTGATGGGTTTACTATGGAATAATTTTCTCTTGTATTTGTAACCCCGCAGTTTGCCATGTGAGAATGATATTTAAGGAAGAATTGTCTCTTCTCTTGTGGATATGGGTATAAATAACCATTTGGATTTATATGATAATTAGGGTTTGAGAGAATTATAAGTTATTCTAATTTGGGATGAAGATTCAAAGTATGATATAACATTTGTGGTTAAATTTATGATATAGTATTTTGAGGAATTTATCTCATTTTGGCAATATTATAAAATATAGTTTTTGAAAAAGGACAACACGTAGACCGTGTGACAACCCGTCGCGTCGGACAAAGCTATCGGAATCGAACCCACAACCAAAGTGCGATTGGGATTTATCGCCTACCACTGGACTACGTGAAGTCCCTGGTTAGTGTGACTTTTTTTTTAGTTAAATGATTTTATTGATCAATAATAAGTTGATTTGGGTTCTTATTTCATATCAAAAGAATACCCTTGGTATAGGAAAATGATTTGGTGATTAAGTGATAAATGTTATTTTGGAAGATGTTCGCTTTGTTGGGAACACTATATGCCCAAGGAAAATAGAATACTATGGGGTTTCATTTGTGGAGTAATGATAGATTTTTATCTACGTTTCTATTGTGGATTTATAGTGATTTGGGTTATTTATGGAAATGATTAACCTATAATAGAGAATATGTGATTAGGTTAATTACTTTTGAGTATGTGACTTTAAGAGTATCTGATGTCATTTGGAGATACAATTTAACATGGGAGACTACATAATCAAATTCTTCTATGTTTTGGGTTTCAATATTAGTTTGGATTATATTAAAGATTTTAAGGACAATTGGTTATTGAATGGTATCTATTTAACTTTGGGGTATTGTTGGTTTAATTTTAGAAATTAAGATTAGTGCATATTTATCTCAATGAATATCCTTTTGGGGGATCATTAGATCATTCACTGACCATTTTGGTTTTGATTAATCTGCAAAGACAATGTAAATATATGGTTTATCCTTCATGGATCATGTGATTCTATAGAAGTTTATTCTATCTCTTCCAGTGTGACCAAGTCTTCTTGAATACTCATCGTTTAAAAAAAATGAGTTAGTGGTGGAAATTTATTAAAGAATGAAAATCTACTTAAAATGTAAGTATATCTCATAATGTTCTTAGTCAATATCATAAATTAATTACTCTTCCTTGTGTAATATAATTTAAAAAAAATGTTGTCCGTTTACTTTCCTACTAGGAGACTAATGGTCGTTTTTCCCAACACAAGTTTGTGGTTTTCTCATTGTTAACTTTCTCCTGATCATGATTTATATCCCTCTCCATCAGAACTTGACACTTAGTTTATCATCCATATCCATGTTTTCTTACATGGAATCCTAGTATGGGTTATCTTGGATGACCCTTATACCTCTCTTTCTTTCTTTTAAAGTGATAGTTTTATTGACTCTTTTTCCGATGTGGGACTTTCCATTATATTCCCAAGCAAAATTTTAAAAATTGCGAGGACGCAATTTATTGAAGGAGGGGATAATGTAACACCCCAAGCTTCCTCGGTATGTTTCCTTTCGAATAATGCAATGACGTGCATTGTACGCAACTTCGATATTTTAACACACCACAACCAATCAAACTAGCCATTATGAATAGTAATACCTACTTTTTGAAATTATATATATTTTATATTTCAAAATGGACTTCATTTTTGGATTCGGAATATCGTATTTATCCTAAGGTGAAATTTTGGTACTTTTCGGATAACTTTCATATTTTGATGAATAGTGAAAATTACTAAATTTTAATTAAAAACAACTTTTTTAATCAAAATAATTAATAGTGATAAATTGTAAATTTGAGTGGTTTTAAAGTATATTTAGAATATATTTTTACCATTTAATATAATGTTGGTCATTGGACATAATTTTACAATTAAACCGAACATAAACAAGTGTCAATCTTTTGATAGTTATTATCTCTTAAAAACACGCTTTTTGTTTTGACAGCGGGAATTAATTTTAAATTAATTTCTGCCACTTCTGTGTTTTTAATTTAGAAAAATGGATTCCATATTTGGAATCAGGATGTCCAAATTGTGTAAATAGGTAACTTTTATTTTTAGACATTTTGAATAATTACTGCGGTAAATATTTTATTTACCATGGTTAAGGGTAAATCCGGTAAATAAGGGTTAAAAAAATAATATTATAATAATAATAAATTACCCTAAAATGTGTCTTAACCCTATTGGTTGATACATGGTCGACCATGGGCATCTTTGGGTCAATTTTGGGACCCCATGGATCCACTTGTAAGTGATAATGACACTTTATATTAATTAAGTTAAAATGAATACAAAAATGACACAAGCATATATCTTTTAGCAAAACAATTGTTACATAGGGTTATATATGCTGGATTTTAGATTATAAATATTCATTAGAAATATAAAAAGATTTAATACATAATTATATTTTATTTATAATTTTTTGACATTAAATAATTTATTTTATTTATGACACAATGATGATGCAGTAATTACTAAAATAGTAAAAAATTAACATAATTGATATTATAAATACCCAAATAATTATAATATGAAACTTTTAATGAATTAAACAAATTTTCTAGGATAATATGATATATTAGGATTGATTTATTTGACTTTGTTCGAAGTAATCAATCTGTTATGAGTTTCACAAAAATCAACTAGTGAATAGTGTCAAAATTGACATAAAAGAGTTCTTAAAACAAATATTATATTATTAATTGATATTAAATTCCTAAATATCTAAGGTTCGGCCAAGAGACTTATATTATGATAGGTTAATCATTAATGGAACACTTGGGGGTCTTTTGGATGTATATAGTAAGTTTATTAACCATATTATATAAAAATACAAAGAGACATTGTAAAAGTGAAACTAATTAACTTAGAGTTAATACTTAAAGATAAGGTTAATATAAGTACCCAAACCTGTCTAAATTCTATTGTATGAGTTGGTTTCGACCTATCCCCACCTCAAACTTTGAATAGTCAACTTTGGAGCCATTGGAAACCGAATATGAATTTATTATAAATTAATATTTCTAGCTTTTCCAAAGGTGCCCCTCACCCCTCTTATAAAAGGGCACTCCTCCTTCTCATTTCCTCACACCACTCAAGCCACTTGGCTCGTCCAAACTCTGCCCAACTAAGCTCCCCACATCCCTCTCCTCCTCCTTGAAGCTTCCCCTTAGGCAGAAAGCATTTCAACAAGTCCTTTGGTTCCAACCAAAGTGAGTTACCTAAATTAAAGGTAACGATTTCTCTTAAATTATTTTCATTTATTTTGCTTCTTCAACCCCCAAACTCTTTTTATTTCCCTTCTTTTGTAACAACACCAGTATCCTCAATATACTAGGATGTTGTTATAAGAAGTATTCAAACTACACATACACACAACTCCATCTAATGGATGATGAACATAATGTTTCTGTGGATGGCAAACTAACGCCTCACGAAACGATGATTGTTCAAAAACATCTTACCGCCTCTCATGGTGGCCATTATGATGGCACTGTAATTAAATATGATATTAATGATATATATTTTATATATAAGCTTCTTTAATTCCATTTTATTTCATACCATTATTCGTTTCATGTCGTATATACATACGATAATT
Source organism: Viscum album (assembly GCA_963277665.1). NCBI lineage: Eukaryota > Viridiplantae > Streptophyta > Magnoliopsida > Santalales > Viscaceae > Viscum > Viscum album. The sequence continues at coordinate 440,336,106 of OY728119.1, forward strand.
TCATTTGAGGAAGTGCGGACTACCGCCCCCTTAAAATGATATGACTCGTTCATACCACACATGGAACGTATAAAGGATGGTGTTAATGAACTTAAGTAACATATATAAAATATTATATTATACTGGAATAGTAATATACCTATGTATCATTTGGATTCGATTCTTTTAAAATAAAAAATTAAATGGAAGTAGCGTTCGTGCGTACGTACGGACTACCGTCTCCACGAACGCGATGAGATTCATTATCCATCGTATCCATTCAAGTATAATTATCATTTAATGATTTAAAAATGATGTTTAAGTACTTGATATCATTCTGGATATGAATAAGATACAACAAACATGACTTATGTAACAAAACATATAAAAGAAAATGAGTAAGTTAACACCCGAAACGGCGTTAATACTAAGATATTATTAACAAATCAATGTTAAAAGATCATATATGATATCATATTAAAGTAAATGATTCTTGTATTATTCAATAACAATTATTTCACCATTATACAGGAGGTAAACCTACCATCGACCAAGGAAAAAGTACAAAGTAAGGGATTTTCTTATCTCACTTTTAATTCCGTGAGAATTCCATTGATCACCACTTAATTATTGCATGTGGTGTATGTGTACTGCCCATGATTGTATTCATTGTGTTATATACTTTTATTTATGGGTATTTACATCATAATGGTATGATAATTCTTTCATGGGTGTATGTTTCTTAAGTTACCTAATCAATAAGGTAATTTGAGATTTCAATTTCCACTCATTTGGCTTTACGCATATTTCATTGATTATATTACCCCAAGATTATGTGTGGAATCACTATTCATTTTATTATGTCATAATTTCCACTCCCATTCCTGTGGATATAAGTTTGATACACATAATCACTCCATTGATAATTCTCAAGTCATTGATATGAATTTGATAAGAGTAATTTTAACTCATTCTCCATTTATTGAGTTAAACATCCAATTCGTTGGTATTGTTTTTACAAGAATATGTGTGAATATACTTTGATTGATTTACACTGAATATCCAATCATATTTAGTGTATTTATATTTGTCACACATAATTATGTCGTTGATTTATCCTTAACCAAAGGATACAACCTTTATGAGAGATTTCATCTCAATTTACATTCCATTGAGACTTCTTTGATGATATACACCAAATCACTTTTATGTGGTGTATATAATGTACTTTGACATAGTATATCATGAATTCCTTTATTCTCATGATATTACAATGTTTTGATTATCTCAATTATTTGTATTCAAGTGTCTCTCTTTTGGTTAGAAACTCTAACTAAAATACCATTTTAAAATGTTTTAAAGAATTATTCTTCTAAATCATGCTCATTAATGTCCATATTTTAAAAATGGTTTTAAAGATTTATTTATATGGACATTAAAGTTTTAAAATTAAAAATCCTTTTAAAAAGTTTCAAAGTGGTATGGGACACTTTGATTCAAAAATCTATTTTTAAATGGCTTTTTGACAAATAGTGTGACTTTTAAATGATTTCAAGAAAAGGGGGATATTTCTCTCAAATAGTTTTGATGATTATTTTCATCTATGTCAACATCCTTCATTATTCTTGATTGAGGTTGATGTGATACAATACAATCTTCCATATTGTATCGAATGAGTTATGTTTGACTGTGGATGTGCTATTTTTATACCATTCAAGGTTTGTGGTAAAAGTATTGACATTTCGTATGCTAGTTTCAATACGAATGTTTATGTTATGTTTAAACTTGTTCATATGAGGAATGCATTGGACTTAATAAGTGACGGGTGGAGCCCGCTATAGCTCCTCGATGCATCGGTAGGTCTCATGAGACAAACTAGTGTCTTGGCACAAGGCCTTGGCAAAATCTTATTTGTAGTCTTGGAACGAGGCCTTGGCTATGTGGTTATGATAGTCTGGCATTATGCATTCCATCATTATGAAAGTAGTTATTGATATTGCATGTGATCATTCGACTAGTAGAATATCCATGTGAGTAAGTAAATGGCATTATTTCATTTTACCTTCGCCATTTTATGCTGAAGTTTAAATTTAAAAGGATTTTGTTTTAGTTATAAATTGCCTTAAGTGTTTATGCTTATTTATGAAAGCTTCTGCTATAATGTTATCCTTACTGAGCATCCGAGCTCACCCCTTTCAATGTTTTATTTTTCCCAGGATTATGAAGAAGTAATTTATGAATGACCTGCAGAGATAGTATGAGGGGATATGAAGACAAGATGTTTTTTTTATGATGTAATGTAAAAATTTATGGATGTATCTAGTTACTCCAAGGCTACTAAACTAATCGGTCTTTCGAGACTTGATCTTTCTCATAATCATGCCAATGTTATGTAATAATGCACCGACTCTAGGTAATTAGGGTCGGGGCGTTACAGTTTCCTATGTGGATATGACCCTACTAGGAATGTGGCTCAGAGAACATTAGGCTGACTTGGTCAATGAATTTGGACCACAATGAGGCTTATTACATATCCCTGTTAATTGGGAATCAAATCCCTCATAGTTCTATTTGAGCTATGACTTACACTTTATAGGGGTCCATTAAAGGGGAATGATTGGGGCTTACTTATAGGAGTTTTTCAATTGGTGATTCTTCATTGGGAATATGTCCATTCAAATTTTGATTTATGGTTTTGGGGAATATGCTATATAGGAGGCCCATTTGGATTGAAGTTTGGGATTACATCTACGGAGAATGACCATTTGATGCTACTTCCATAGGAATATGGCCCTTTGAAGGTTTAAGTATGGTTTTGAGGCTTATATTGTATAGGATTCCAATTTAGATTGAATTTTGGGCATACATATATGGAAAAATCCATTTTGATGCTTTTGGATCGTGTGTATTTCAGGATCACCGCCAACCTATAAGCCCACGTTAGTTGTGCTCGGTGTGACAAACAAGATGAGGAAATGGATATGAAGATCACATGTCCTTCTCCCTCTATTGATAGATGGTACTGGATCCCAATAATAGAGAGAAACAGGGCACTAAATGTTCCCATATCCTCTTCTATTTTGGTAATAGGGATAGTCATGTATATCTATCTATTTACACCCCAAGCGGAGGGAAAGATGAGAAATATTTCCACCTCCTCTAAGAAAATCTTGGGACTTACCTCATGAGAGTACCCTAAAATTGGTTCCAGGAAAGAAGGAAATGTTTAATGTTGGCCCTCATCATAGGGAAAGGCTAAGATCTCCTCTCAAATCCCAAAATAGTGAGTTTCACATGATCTTCCCAGGGAAAGAACCCATGTTACCACGAGAATGTAAAGTTGGGGACATTATGAGGATCCTCATGTAGAGATTACCCAATTTTATATGCTTACCTTGTGTTTGTAAACCTGAAAGGACATACTGATGTGCTCGATGATTTTATCATACATGTCAGATGGCTTTTGAGGGGGCCTTAGCCTTATGTCGATGGAATGGTTTGTAGAGGGGCCAACATGGGGGGATAATCCATAGGGTAGAATGCCTTAGGATTCCCTGGTCCACATTTCATTTTTTCATGTAGGGTGGGGTTCCCTCCGCATAACATATTTCTATGTGGGTAAGGGTCAATCCACATACTATCATGTTACTCGGACTTGGGTTCGATCCGCATTGAATTTTTCTACATGGGGACGAGTTCCTTCCATGTATCATTTTTCTATGTGTGTAAGGGTTCCACCAGCATTGCATTTTTCTATACGGGATGCCCATACAAAAAGGTTCTATTAGTTTTCACCCTATGGTAATTACATGTCGAGACCAGTTTTTGGGTTTTTGTACCACTAAATGAGTTTTTATTTCATCTTTAATGCTAAGGGGAAGGCTTTACCTATGGAGAATCATCAAAGGAGTCTGTATTTTTTGTTTCCTTACTTAGGATATCTTTAAATTCATTCATCTATATATGTACCTCCTAGCATGTATTGATCCTTCTCTTTGGATCCCCCAAGTTCTATTTATAGTTAAGAAGAGGAACTATATATCGGTGTAGTCAGTCATCAGTGGTGGGCTGTGGATCTTGTTTTGTGGGAGCTGAAAAAGTAATTAGTTAGTATGAGAGCCTTTGTGGGATATGAAATCCTCACATTTTCCCATAAATGAATTCATATTTTTTCTAGAGATGACGACACCACCTCCCTCCATAAAGGATTTAGTATGCAGAAGGTGATGATTTTTTGAAGAAAAAATCACCGCATATTTCTACAAATGAATCAGTTAATTTATGATACTAACATTTCTATATATAGGCACCTCATAGATGGGATAACTCTATGTGAAGTGGCAATCCATGATGGGATTTTCCCTTCATGGTTTTATTTATCCTTTTTGATTAAGTCCCATTGAAAATTTGGTATTGAATTCTTTCTTCGAATTTTTTTCTTCCATTTACAAATCAATTGAAGTATCTTATTATGTTCTATGAGATATTTCTAGGACTCAAAAGTTGTACTAGGGAAGTTTAATATAACCTCAACCAGTTCATCCCTAGGCGACTATATTTGGCTTCACTCGGGTGGTACTTGGGTGGTTTAATACCTTTCCTAGGTGCTATTTGGGAAACATAGATTCCACACTATGTAGGTGGTACTTGGGAAAACTTGGGTGATAATAATTCTTGGAAATCAAACATGGGTGATACATGTCTCTTATATCAAAGGGTCTCCTCAGGAACTTTTGGAAGGGTCTTGTGTGGTCCTGACCTTAAGAAGGGTATATTTCCCTAGTTTTTTTGGACCAGGGGATGTGGATCATCGTACAATTATTTTTAAGCCTTGGATAACCCTATCCCATGTAATCCTAGTAATTACATATTCTTTTAGGTCTTTGAGAACTACCCAGGGGATTTTAAAGACTTGGTTGAAGGACTAGAATGGTGGGGGATTCTAGCAGTTTCTTCATATTCTAGTCATGTAAATTGAGGATCTCCATGATCCTATTTATTGGAAATTTCAAGACCCTGGAAGAAGTATTCAGTTTGCGGATGTATCTCTCACTAGTGATTTTCTCACATGTCATCATATAGGGTAGATTAGTGCAGTTGAAATGAGTAGGACTGACATGTAAGATATGGTTGTTCGTGCAAATCAGACCTGCAAAACAGCATTGGTTGTGCGGGTTGGCCTTTGTGTGCGACCACATTAAAAAAACATGGGATCCCTGATGCCTTTTACTTTATCTATTATTTGAGTTATTTTCCTTCGAAACTTTTCATCCTCATGTGAAGGGGATATTTTGAACAAAATTCCCCCTCTATATAGGATTTGATTTGAAGAAGGGGGTATGATACTGATATTGAGAAATGTGAACATTGATAGATCCTTTGTTCACTAACCTCCACATGTTCATGTACATTCATTATTGGTCTTGATGGTTATTTTTTATTTTATTTCATGCTATATATATATATGTGAAAATATTAGTTGGGAAATTTGGTCGTTTAGGTTGATTTAGCTAGTCTATCGCGTTTGTGGATCATGCAGGTGCATCACGCATGCTTGTCATATAGGTACTCATTTATTTATAATTATTGTGTCATGCCTATGATACTTAATCTTTTTATCACTTCTCTATCATCGGTTATCTCTCATTTCTCTATTTATCCATGAAGGACTTACTCTAAATATATACCCATGAACACATGGTATGGCTTCACCTATATAGCTTAGTCACCTAGGTGAGTGAACTATGTGAGGTTACTAGGGAGAGTTTCATGTGCATGACCACTTGGGAAAGTATCCTGTATGAGGAAACCTAGGTGAGTGGCCTTCATGAGGCCACCTATGAATGTGGAATGTGTGAGGCCCCCTCTTTTACTAGTTCCAAAATCTTCCAAACTAGGACTTTATCTCTAATAAAAATCTCAATATTTCTTTGAATAATTTCAATGGCTACTCAATGGATTAGAGTGCCTGATAAAAATTTAATTGCATGCATCAAGGAGATATTGGACATCCTCAGTATAGATTATTCTGAATTTCATGACACTACTCTTCCCCATTTTGTAAATCATTTGAATAAATATCATTGTGAATAACCTGAGAGTGATCAACTGTCACTTTATAGCCACAGATTCATAAACGATGTGCTCATCCCAAATCTAAAGATTTATTTTCTTGGTTCCAAGGTTACATGAATTTTACCATAGAAAATATATCACCCATGGAAAAATATATCAATGATTTAATCGTACCCTCAACAAGTTTTATCCATCACAGCAGTTGTACATCAAATTTGAAACCTCACACTCTTGATTTAAATCCACACTGTTGTTCGCCTATCCTTTGTGCTTCCAATATGGGCTAACCAAAATGTTGGATGGAAGATTTGGACCTCCCCTTTGGAGTAGGTGTAAAAATATAGTGGTTGTGGGTGTATTTTTCATGATAAACATGTACTGAATTTGTGGTCAAGATGAAGGTGGTTTTCATTTATGAGGATGTTTTGGTGGCCTAGACTTATGTAAATAAGAATATAGATATTATCCATGAGTTACTAATTTGATGGGGTCTAAAGATCAACACATAAATTTGAAACATGGGGAATTTGGTATTTTATTATGGTATTTTTTCAAGTTCTTTGGAGCACCCATCCTCGAAGAGATGTACAATTAGTTTATCCCACAAAAAGAAATATGGGATGATGTTGAAAGGACCTATATTTTATATCTTGAGTTATTAAAGATAACTCTAGATAACAAGAAGGAAGACCCTATCCTAAGGGGATATGTCCACTCTATGGAATGTATAAACGTTTTCTTATAGACTAGGGGGAGGACCCCACATGGAAACATCAAATGAGGTGTCTTGAAATAGAAAATTGGGGCATTCCTTATGGATAATGGTTAATGTTGGAACAAGTTCAGTATAGCCAGTGGGGGTATGCGGCCATGTATGACATAACCACCAGGACACATCTTGTTGGATTCTTAGTAATGCAGTTAATCACCTACATTCAACAATTTCAGGACTCAAATAGTGGTGTAAGTTCAGGGACATTTTTCATAACATCCAAGTTATCTTGGGGGAAGAACATGGGGTCAGAATCTCTAATATTGGTGGGGATTCACCGATTATTATTTCTCGTGTATATGTGGAAGGACCCTTTCATAATTACAGTTCCATTTTAGGTTTTTGGGGGTGTATTGTGGCACACATCATTTCTTATATCATACTAAGAGAAATAAAAGTTTTTAGAGGTTGGTTTTGACAATTCATTTAGTTCGTTTCTAGAATCCATCCCCTATCATTGAAGTATGGTTAATCTTTAAAGAAACTAAATCTATTGATAGAATTTAGCATCCTTCTATATGGGGATCCTCCCATAGGTATGTTCAGTAATGATATCAATGATTATGTCTAACTAGGGATATACATGATTTCTTTCTAGGATGGCATGTTTGTATCCCCAATAGATGGTGTGGTTACATGTGAATCATATGCTCCATTCATATTTTATCATCAATGTTTATACATAAAGTAACCAATCGTATCCCCTCACATGAACGTTTGATTGGATAATAACCCAATGGTGTCCCAACAAATCTAGTTCCTCATATATTTGGAGGCAAATAAAGTGGTAAGTAATCTTCATCTTCAGAGTGAATCCATTGGGTTCACCTCTTGGTATATTGAACTCTATATTTCATCATATCCTCAAGGTCAGTTGATTGTGATAATCCCCTAAGTTTTAGTTGTGAAAAATAGTGGGTAGGGGATGTATGGTCAGAAGGTTAATCCTAGGGATGATGATGTTGAATATTTAAAAACTTATAAACAATCTTGGATGTAGGTTAGATAGTATTCTAGAACTGGATGGATGGTTCCTTTTGAGATGATACAATTAGGCTACAACTATCATGGGGAGATTCAAGATCCAGTTGTTCCACCTTCTTCTGGGTTATAGGGACCTATAAATCTAGTGAAATTGAGTGAAATCGGGTCTAACCCACAGCCTACTAGAGTGGTCTCAGATTACATGTAGCCTATGGTGGTTTAATTCTGGAAGGATCAACCTTCTGACATGAAGGATATGGGGTCATTTCTCCGTGATAGATTATATATTTCACAAATTTGGAATGTTTTACAAGCCCATGACCTTAAATTTAATACTAACCCTTTTTTAGGTGGGGATACATATTCAGGATCAATATAATCTCATTTATGATAGAGTTAATCAGATCCCCACTACAAGGTGAGTGGAGGATATGATGGAACAAGGTGCTGCTAAGGGGGTGGCTGATCAATCCATTTCTAAATAGGAAAATTATTCATTATTAGTGATGTATGTCGTATTCTATCTCTCTCTTCCTCCATTCCATGAAAAAAAAATTATAAGGGTTTTTGTTGATGTAATAAAAACATTTAACTTATATATATGAGAGATAGAGGGCCCTAAGATGGAATAACCAAGTTATGGAATCAATACCACCCCATCGGTGTGGGGGAGATACTATGGAGTCCTTAGAGCAGTCCTAGGGATAGATAATGATAGAGAAGGATAATTTAAGAGGGTATTCCTAGCTACCACCTCCAGTACCAATATTTTAGGAGGAAAATTCTAACCTTCCACCATAGAAAGTGAATGAACTACAAAGAGTAAATTCCTTTTCCAATCACATCATTAGTAATGGTGATTTCTCTTGAAGTCATTTATTCTTCATTTTCCATGAAAAAATGTATGATCATTCTTTTGCATTGCATGATTCACCCTCCTCTCATGTATGAATAGGCTTAGATATGACCCTTCAATAACTAAGTAGGATATTCCAAACAAGGTGAAAATTCCTTTTGGAGGGTCTTTCCCTTCAACATAAGAAATTTCAAGTGTTGAGACCACATTTGTTACTATTAGTAAATAGAGGTATTATGATTTTAGTAATGTTAAATTTTAATCATAAGATGTCATGTATTGATCACTGACTTATCTTACTTATGATATTGTGGATCTACCACATATTCTTGGGGACCCAGCGACCATTTTTAATGGTATTTTAACCATTCCATAAGGGGGTGATAGGGATCTTGGACCATTTGATAAAGGTTCTGGTGCTGATCATGATTCAATGGGGCCCAAAAAGTGTTTTACCGTTTGATAAGGTGGTGGATGGAGTCGATGGAGGAACCAATTTGGGTTATGAGCCAAGTGACTTGTACATACCTACTAGTTAGGATTCTATGAGACTTGAAGCATCATTTGATGAAATAGTGACAATGGAGTAACGTTTTCAGGTTTTTTATTTTCATAACTCTATAATGGAGTTTGATGAATTTAATAAGGAATTAGATAGATGTTAGTTTTCTTATTTATGTTCTCAAACATGAAAAACCTCCTTACATTTCATGTCTTAAAATTAGAGACCTTGAATTTTGAATCTTTTTCTGCAGAAAAAAATTACCAAGGTGATCCATGGCTGGGGCATCAAGGTCCATCCAAATCCTAATGTGGAAGGACTATTGGGTCATGGTCCCAAAGTGGGAGGTTCCCATGAGCCTTCAATTGTGGGTCTTGGGAAAACATAAAATTATTATCCCCACCATTAGATCCTGGTCCACACTATTGAGTTCAGGGATTTCAGGGAGTAATCAATTCATTTGGTAGATTTATCAATAGATGAGTCTAGTCAACTACTTTGATCACCTTTTTTCCTCTCGCTCTTTAATTATCTTAATATTTGACACTAATTAATTTATCTTATAGTTTCATCATTTCCAATGGTAGAACATGGAGGGGAAACCTTTATCCCATCTCAACTAATGGTGTAAGGGTATGGGGATAATAATCCTTAATGGTGAATGAAAGATTACTCCATAAGAGAGTTTATTCTGGTGTATGTATCCTCGTTTGATAGTGGATCTGAGACAAACCAGGTGGCTTAAGATAAGTTTATCATTACACCTTGGTTTTTCTAGTGAGAAATTTCGAATCTAGTTTTAGAGATACCTCATGAAAACCTGTCCTGCCAACTCCACAAACTCCAAACCATGTTCACCACTTTTAGATATGGAAGATTTTGTTATAATAAAATCCATCATGTCATGAAGGATATTATCTTTCAAAAATAGCAAGAGAAAATGTCCCAAAATACCAAGTTAGAATTTATTATCGAATTTTACGGCCTCAGTGTAACACCCCAAGCTTCCACAATACCCTTCCTTTTAAATAATTCAATAGCTTGTGCTACAAACAACACTGAGTTCGAGTAAACCATGACCTATCAAACTAGCCATTTAAAAAGAGGATATAAATATTAATAACCAAATATTAAATTTTATATATATCCTATATAATTTTAACATTCAAATTATCCGTTTCTTAGACATAATATAAGGATAAATTCAATTTTGTAGAGAAAATAAGTATTTTTCAAAAAAATAAGTCTTTCTACCTTTTAATGGTGAACCCTTTTTAAATAAAATATTTGATACTATTATATATTCAGTTTTAGAAAATTAAATTATTTTTTAGAAGCGGTACATAAAAATTTAGTTTGGATTAATTTTTGGTACTTTTCTGATAACTTACATATTTTGATTTATAGTGAAAAATACTAAATTTTAATTGAAAACAACATTTTTAATTAAAATAATTTATAGTGTTAAATTATACATTTGAGTGGTTTTAAAGTATAATTAGATTATATTTTAATAATTTAATATAATTTATGTACTATGAAGTAATTTTATATTTAAATTGAACATAAACACATGTCAATTTTTTGATAGTTTTTACTTCTTAAAAACACTCTTTCTGGTTTTGACAATGGGAATTAATTTTAAATTAATTTTTTCCAATTCTGTGTTTTGAATTTGGAAAAATTTATTCCATATTTCGAATCATAAGGTAAAATTTTTTTAAATAGGTACCATTTATTTTTGGACATTCTGAATAGTAACTTCAATAATTAGTTTTATTTACCATGGTTAAAGGGTAAATCAGGTAAATAAGGATAAAAAATAATATTATAATTATATAAAATAACCATAACACGTTTACAAATACTATTGGATGAAATATATTCGACCTTGATCATACTTAGGACTAACTTTTGGCATTTGTGATCCACATGAGTGTGAAAATGACATTTTAGAATATTTAATTTAAAGAAAAGGGAAATATAACAGAAACATGAATATTTTACTAACACAATTTTAATATAGGGTTATATAACTGATATATTTGAATATAAATATTAATTTTAAATATAAACATATTTCTCACATCATGGTATTTTATTTATAATTTTTAGACCTTAGATAAATATATTTATTTATGACACAATGATGATACAGTGATAAACTTATTAATGAACGATTCAAATAAATGAATTTATAAATATTAAAATAAATTTAGTTTGAATATTTTGATTCCATCCATGAATTTTTGGGATTAAATTGACTTATTATTGATGATTTAATGCCTTTTTTAAATAATAAATTTTTTATGACTTTAAAAAAATCAATTACTAAATAGTCTCAAAATTGAAAAAAATGATTTTTTATAATAAATACTATTTTATTAAATGATATAAAAATACTAAAAGTATAATATTCAACCAAATAAATTATAAAATGTTAAAATTTTCATTAATTATCCACTTTATGTTTTCTTGTAATTTTATAGTAACTAAATTAACATTGTAGTACAAAAATAAAAAAAAAGACATGGTAAGTGGTAAACTGTTTAACAAAGGGTTAATCCCAAAATATAAGGTTAATTTCATGAAATAAACTTGAATAAAAATAATTGGGTGAGATTAGTTTGACCCATCCTCATCATAACCTCTAAATAAATTACTTTGGAGATATTAGAATCCGAAAATCAATTTATAATTAATTAATATTTCAAACGTTTCCTAAGGCTCCTCTCACCTCTCTTATAAAATGGAATTTCTTCTTATCTTTAATTAACACCTCCAAAGATCATTGGCTCAGAAAAACCCTACCCATTTCCTCTTAAAACATTCCTCATATCATTATAGAGTCTTTACTTTGGGAATAAATCAATATTAAGGAGTCCTTCTGTACAAATCAAAAGGAGACACCCGAAAAGAGGTAATTGTTTTATCACCTCTTTCAAAGTTATTTTCTTCTTCTACTTCCTCTTTCTCTATTGTTTCCATATTAAAATAATAACTCTATTACCTTACACATGATGAGATATTATTATAATTATTGTAAAATAATATTCACACTTTTACCCATCCTAATAAAAACAATATAACCATGTGTGCGTACGCACGACTTACAATCTCCACATCGTGGTGTAAATTGTTTTTCATGTTCAATTTCTTTATATGGGTATAAAGATGAATATAATTGATGTAAATAAAAAATATAACATTATATTGTTTCTTTAAAACTCATATTTCATCCAATTTCATACTATTTAACCATTAAGGAAATGACATCGTTGCTCGTGTGTGCATACAGCTTACTGTCTCCACGACATTATAAGACTAATCTTCCATGTTCACCATCCAATAATGATTATAAGAATAAATATTATTAATAAATATGAAATATATGAAATAATAATTCTAATTTTATTATATATATATATACATATATTTCATTCACTTAATTCCATTCAATTTGATAAGAAAATAGAAAGATCATTCATACGTGCGTACGGTCTACCGTCTCCAGGAATGGTGTGTTCCATTTTATTTATCTATATATGATATATTTTTATATACAGAATATATATGATATATAAATCATATTTTACATTATTTATGTAATTAATTTATTATCTAAGTAACACCATCAAAAATAACAAGTCATAACACATATGATAAAGAAAGCAATTATTACCCATAATGTTTCTTTAACATGGAAATTATTAATAAACGTGTAATATAAAGTCATAAATGAATAATATATGATATCATAAATATGTATATGGTCATGGTATAATTAAATATTATTTTTTATCCATTATATTGGAGGATAACTCACCCTTGACTAAAATAAAGAATAAGGTAAGGGTTAATTTCACAATCTTATTATTATTCGAGGTTGTTGATGTGTAAGTATCAACTAGGACATCTCTATCATCCATGTCCATGTTTCGAAAAAATTATTCATAAATATTTTTACTATAATCCTATGGATTTTCAAAGTCATTTTACCAAGGTTTTACTTTTTATAAAATTTTTTAAAGTAATATTTCATTCATTTTCCAAATGAGGTATTTTATGACCTTTTTGAAAAATTAAGGAAAGAATGTTTTTTAACTTATAGGGAGTGAGTGGCTATTTTCCATTTTTATGCCACCTTACCATTTTTAAACTTCCCTTATAAGCTTACAAGGTTATTTTTAAAATAAATGTTTTATTTTAAAATTGCATTGCTTTGAAATGTTTTAAAGTAAAAAAGGGATATTTCCCTCAAAGAGTTTTAATGAATTGATTAAATTATTTTCATCTATGTCAACATACTTTATTGGATTTTATGCTTGTTTGAAGTTGATTTATTATGATACAATCTTCCATAATGTATTTAAGTTTTTGTGATATTTTTTACTATGGATGTTCTATTTTTATACCATTTCTGGTTTAGGGTTAAAGTATTAAGATTTTTTCTGCTAGTTTTAATAAAAATGTTTATGTTATATTTCAACCTTTTCATATGAGTAATTTATTGGACTTATTAAGTGATAAGAGGGTCCCGCTATATCCCCTCAGTGTGTCAGTAGGTCTCGTGAGACAAACTAGTGTCTTGGAACAAGGCCTTGATAGAATATTTGTGTATGGTCTTGGCACAAGGCCTTGATGTAGTGGTTATGATGTCCAGAATTATGAATTCCCTCGTTATGAGATTAGTTACTGATTATATGTGTGATTATTCAGTTAGTATAATATCCATGTGAATTTTTGAATGTAATTATTTGATTTATTCTTACCATATTATGCTGAATATTATGTTTAAAAGTATTTTCTTTCATTTTTATACCTTTCCTTAAAACTTAGTTCTTATTTATGATAGCTTCCACTATATTATTTATCAGTACTGGGCATTTGATTTCATACCTTTATTATATTTTATTTTCCTAGGATGCTAAGAAGTGTTTTATGATTGATATTTAGGTTTAATCTAGGTGAATAATGGAGTTCTCAAAGGATTATTTATGTTGTGTTTTATGTTAAAAAAATTGTAATGTAATGTTCATATGTGTAATCTATTTTCCAAGACTGCTAAAATGATCAATCCATTGGGACATGATTCCTTGTAATCATGACAATGTTTTAAAATAATGCACCGAATTTGGGATTTTGGGGTTGGGGCATTAGAGTTGGTATCAAAGGAATTATAGCAACAACCTTGGAAATAGATTTAAAAAACATAGATTAGGGATCATAACCCTAAGATAGAATTTGAGGATAAGTATAGAAGAACCCCCTAGTTTTTTTTAAAAAATTTTGATTTTGTGGATATTCAAATAAGTAAATCCCAATCTAGATAATAAAAGTGGATTTGGTTCTAGCACAGATGTACATAGAGGTGAAAACTCCAACATGGTGTTCCAGGCTTGACTCGAAGTAACCTAGTACACGACAACGGGCCTTAGTGGGTACCTAGTTTGACACTCCCAAAGGATATTCTTAGGATAATTAATATTTTATTTACAAACCATATTGAAGAATTTATGAATAAGTATGTCCATAATGAAACCATGTTTATGATTATGGATTAGATATGCATAAATTTTTTAATTTATGTTAAGTATTTTATTAGTTTGGAATTATACATTATTATTCATAACCTAATATGGTGTATGATATTGTTTAGAAATGGTGACTTATAGAGGAAATTAAAATTATATCAATGCATGTAATCCTTGTAGGGATTCCCCTCCTATGTAATATAATGATTGTGGAGCTAGTGGTGAAACTGGCGCTAAACATCTTATAATCATACTAGAACAACTAACTTAGGTTATGAATAATAACCTTACCCATATTTAGTAGCATGATCCACAACATGGAGGATCAATGTTAGACTGCTTCATGAGACAACAACCTCAAACATTCAATGGGGTTACAAATACTTTTGTAGTTAAGTAGTGGATAAGTTCCTTAGAGAAAATATTTCTTGCTTTGGGGAGTAACGAAAGGGAAAACATTGTTGTGGAAGTCAATCGGCTTTCAGGAAATGAATATCATTGGTGTTCATTGATTCAAAACATGAAGGAGGATGATGAAGTAGCAAATATGAAATGGATTTCCTAGAAAAATAATTTACTTGTAAAAAATGAGCTGATATGGAAAAGAAATTTCTGAATCTGAGACAAAAATAGGATGGGAATATTTCAAAGTATGAGTCTAACATCACAAGGTTAGCAAGGCACGCTGCACACAGCATATGTAACCCAAGAAATAAGATTGATCGATTCTTTGATGAGTTAAAACCATTCCTCTTATGGGCATTTATCTCAAAATATTTCTCATCATATGAAGATATAGTCTCGTGTTCTACCAAGATGGAAAAATAATTCTCTATGTCTTATAAAATTAAATTAAAGAAAGAGAAGAAGATAATAGTGGAGAAATAGATAGATAAATGGAAAAGAGAAAGAATGATTTTCCCTTATGTGATATTTGTGTGAAGAAACACCCTGGTACTTTCCTAAAATGAATGGGAGTTTGTTACAAATGTGGAGAAAAAGTTCACCAGGATCATGATTATAAGGAAAATAAAGAAGTTGTTCAATGTTATAATTATAAAGATATGGGACATTAAGAAAATTACTATCCAAAGAATCAAGTAAATATATCTCAAAATAATAAAATGTATCAAGGTCAAGCTTATATTGTAACTATGGTCGAAGTTGAATAATTAATGTATTTTTAGATTCAAGAATTATTTTCTAATTATAAGAATATTTTGATATATATATATATATATATATATATATATATTGTGATTTAGTAATTTTTTTTTCACTAAGGTTTTAATATGATGAAGGTAATCATATATTATGTATGTGAAAATAAGAGAAACATTACGTTGTTTAGGTAATCTGATGTTATAATTGATTTTGTAAACTTAGTGACCTTTATAGAGATTTTGGATAGAAGTATTTTGGATATCTTTAAAGGTTCGAATGGATTAATTTGAACTTTAGAAATAATTTTTTAAGGTTAAAACATTTCTTAATATTATTTTTGGAATGTTATAATACTATAGTTTTAGAAAATGGATAACCTGTAGGTCAGGCGATAACCCATCGTGTCAGACAAGGCTGTGGGAATCAAACCCGCAACTGAAGTAGGACAAGGCTTTATCACCTACCACTAGCCTGTAGGAATTCCCTGGTTATTATAACATGTCTTTCCTCATTTAAATATTTTATTTTTATATTTGTTACCTTATACGATTAAGAAAAATAAAGTATTTTTTAATTTTATTATCTTTTGAAAAGAAAGATGAGTTTGTGGTAGGAATTAGTTAAAGGATTAAACTCTTCATGTCAATTATGTATGCTTCCTTGTGTTATAATTATATGAAGTAAATTAATTCTTCAACACTATGTAAAGGATCTTGAAACAAAAAAAAATCTATCCTAGTACAATTTCCTATGTGTCAAATGGTCCCTTAGTTCATCGTTGATTTATTGCTTTGTGATTGTTAACTTTCTCTAAATCATATTCTCTATCACTTTCCTTCAGAACTTCATGGTTAGATATTTTTTCTTTCATGTCCATGTTTTTATACATGGAACCCTAGTATGTGTTATTTATGGTAATCGTCATACTTCCCTTTTCTTTGTTTTAAAATAGAGGTATCATTGATCCATTTTTCGATGCGGGATTTCAAAAAAGATATTTTGAAATGTCAAACCCCTATTTTTCAATCTCCAGTTTAAATTTTGAGGATTAAATTTATTAAATTATATGATAATTTAACACCCGAATCTTCCATGGTATGGTTCCTTTTAAATAATTCAATAGCTTGTGCTACACGCAACATCAAGTTCGAGCGAACCATGACCTGTCAAACTAGCCGTTTAAAAAAGTAGTTATGAATAGTATTAACCACTTTTTTATTTTATATATATCTCATATAATTTTAACATTCATCTTATGTGTTTCTTAGACATAATATAAGGAGAAATTTAATTTTTTAGATAAAATAAGTATTTTTCAAAAAAAAAATTCTGTCTATTAATGGTGAACCCTTTTTAAATCCAATATTTGACAGTATTATATATTCAATTTTATTCAATTAAATTTTTATTTAGAAGTGGGAAAAAAAATTATTTTGGATTAATTTTTGGAACTTTTTTGATAACTTTTATATTTTGATGATTAGTGAAAAATACTAAATTTTAATTGAAAACAATTTTTTTAATCAAAATAATTTATAGTGATAAATTTTACATTATAGTGGTTTTAAAGTATAATTAGATTATATTTTTATCAATTAATATAATTTAGGCCATTGGAAGTAATTTCACACTTAAATTGAACATAAACAATGTCATTCTTTTGATAATTTTTACTTCTTAAAAACCCGTTTTCTAATTTGGACAACAGGAATTAATTTTAAAATAACTTCTGCCAATTATGTGTTTTGAATTTGGAAAAATTGATTTCATATTTATAATCATAAGTTAATTTTTTTTAAATAGGTACCTTTTATTTTTTTGACATTATGAATAGTTACTTCATTAATTATTTTAATTTACCATGGTTAAAGGGTAAATCATGTAAATAAGGGTAAAAATACTATTATAATAATATAAAACTACCAAAAATCGTTTCTGAATCCTATTGGATGAGATATATTCTACCTATTCATCCTTAGGTCGAAGATATTTCATTTAGGAGCCCCTTGGGTGTGAAAATGACATTTTAGAATATTTAATTTAAATAAAAGGGAATAAAACATAAATATGTATCTTTTACTAAATCAGTTTTAATATAGGGTTATATAAATGATCTCTATGACTATAAATATTCATTTTAAATATAAAAATATTTTCTAAATCATGTTATTTTATTTATAATTTTTATACATTAGATAAAAATGTTTATTTATGACACAATGATTATACTATGATAAACGTATTAATGAATTATTCAAAAAAATGAAATTATAAATATTAAAATAAATTTAATTTGAACTTTTTGATGTTGTTAACAAATTTTTGGGATGAAATTTACATATTAATGATTATTAAATTCCTTTAGTTCTATGGAATAAATTTTTTATGACTTTAAAAAAATCAATTACTACATAGTGTCAAAATTGACATAAATGAGTTTTTAAAACAAATACTATTTTATTAAATGATATAAAAATCATAAAAATATAATATTCCTCAAACTGAATTATATAATGTTAAAAATTTCATTAATTTTACACTTTAGGTTCTCTTGAAATTTTATAGGAACTAAATTAACCCTATAGTATAAAAAAACAAGAATACGTGGTAAGAGTTAAACTGTTTAACTAATGTTTAATCCCAAAAGATAAAGTTAATTTCATAAACTAAACTTGTAAAAAAAATTATTTTATGAGTGGAGTTCAAACCATCCTCATCTTAGACTCTAAATAAATTATTTTTTATCTATTATAACCTGAAAATAAATTTACAATAAATTAATATTTCAAACATTTCCTAAGGTTCCGCTCACCCATCTCATAAAAGGGCAATTCTCCTTCTATTTAATTAAAACCTAAAAACCCTTTGGATCGTCCAAACCCTACCCATTTCCTCTAAAAACATCCCTCATATCACTCTAGAGGATTCACTTTGGGCATAAATCCATCATAAATATTCCTTTTGTTCAAAGAAAAAGGAGACACCCGAAAAGAGGTAATTGTTTTATCACCTCTTACAAAGTTCTTTTCTTCTTCTTCTACCTTTTTCTCTATTGTTTCCAAAATAAAATAAATACTCCAGTAAATTACACATGATTATATGTTATTTTAATTATGGTATAACCATATATCTCCTTTTACCCATCCTATGGAAAACAATATTACCATGTGTGTGTATGTACGGTTTACCATCTCCACGTTGTGGTGTAAATTGTTTTTTTAGGTACACTTTATTTATTTGGATATAATGATGAATATAATGGATGTAAATAATAAATATAACATGATATTGTTTCTATAAAATTCATATTCTATCCAATTCCATACCATTTAACCATTAAGGAAATGATATTGTCTCTCATGCATACGTACGACTTACCGTCTCCACAAAGCGATAAGACTCATCTTCCATGTTCACCATCCAAGAATGATTATAAAAATAAATATTATTAATAAGTATGCAATATATAAAATAATAATTATACTGGGATGATATATATATATATATATATATATTTCAATATGTCATTCACTTACTTCCATTCAATAAGATAAGAAAACGAAAACAGTGTTCATGCATACGTACGGCCTACCATCTCCATGAATGGTGTGTTACATTTTATTTATCTATATATTATATATATTTATATACATAATATATATTATATATAAATCAGGTTTTAAATTATTGAAATAATTAAATTATGATCTAAGTAATATGATTAGAAATAACAATTCAAAACATGTATGATAAAGAAAACAATTATTACCCAAAACATTGCTTTAACTTTGATATTATTAATAAACATGTAATATAAATTCATAAATGAATAATATATGATATAGTAAATTTTAATATGGTCATGGTATAATTTCATAATATTTTTTAACAATTATATGGGATTATAACTCACCGTTTACTAAAGGAAATTATAAGGTAAGGGTTAATTTCATAATCTCATTATTATTCGAGGTTGTTGATGGATAAGTATATATTGGAAAATATTTATCATCCATGTCCATGTTTCTAAAAATATTTTCATACATTTTTTTACTATAATCCTATGGGTGGTTAAAGTCATTTTTACCCATTTTTGACTTTTTATAAAATGTTTTGAAAGGAATATTTCGGTCATTTTTCAAACGAGGAACTTTATGACGTTCTCAAAAAATTAAGGAAAGAATGTTTTTTTATCTTATATGATGCAAGCAGCTATTTTCTGCCATCATGTCACCTTACCATTTTTAATCATCCATTATAAGCTTACAAGGTTATTTTTAAAAGAAATGTTTTATTTTAAAATTGCCCGACTTTTAAATTTTTTAAATTAAAAAAGGGATTGTTCCCTCAAAGAGTTTTAATGAATTTATTAAATTATTTTCATCGATATCAACATCCTTTGTTGGATTTTTTTTTATGTTGATTTTTTATGATGCAATCTTCTATATTGTATTGAAGGTTTTGTGATATGTTTGATTGTGGATGTGCTATTTTTATACCATTCTCAGTTTATGATTAACGTATTAACATTTTATTTGCTAGTTTTAATATGAATTTTTATGTTACGTTTCAGCCTTTTCATATGAGGATTGCATTGGAATTAGTAAGTGATGGGTGGGGTCAGCTATAGACCCTCGGTACATCGGTAGGTATCATGAGGAAAACTAGTGTCTTGGCTCAAGGCCTTGATAGAATATTTGTGTATGGTCTTAGCACAAGGCATTGACGTAGTGGTTATGATGTCCGACATTATGCATTCCCACATTATGAGATTAGTCACTGATTTTACATGTGATTATTCGAATAGTAGAATATATATGTGAATGTTAAATGGTATTATTTGATTTATTCTTTTCATATTATGCTAAATATTATGTTTAAAAGGATTTTGTTTTATTTGTATACCTTGCCTTAAAAATTTATTCTTATTTATGATAGATTCTTCTATATTCTTTATCCTTATGGAGCATTTAAGCTCACCCCTTTCTTATGTTTTATTTTTCCAGGATGCTAAGAAGTGTTTTATGATTGATATGGAGGGTTAATATAGGGGAATAATGGTTTTATCAAAGTATTATTTATGATGTATTTTATGTTAGAAAAAATTAATATAAAGTTTATATATGTAATCTATTTTCCAAGACTACTAAATTGATCGGTCCTTCGATACATGATTCCTTGTAATCATGCCAACATATTAAAATAATTCTTGTGCTCAAGGCTTTTGGGGTTGGGGAGTTACCCTTAGGGTGATTGTATCCCATGAATAACTCAATTATGAAAGGTAAATGGAAGATAAATAGCACCATATTGAGGAGAAATCCTTTAAGATGATATTCCTTTTGAAAGATTTGGATGTTTTCAAGGGAGTTATTTTCTAACTCAACAAATCCTTAAAAAGGAACTTCTTCAATGGAATGGATTTTGTTTCCATGTAAAAGGAGAACCTCCATTTTTTTACAAATACGATCACCACATAGTTTAATAGGATTAATAAATATAGGTCAAGGATCAAGTGAAACCTCATCAAATAAAGAATTGTGCTGAGGAACATTTGAAATAGATAATAGAAAGACTCCAACGTAGGGATGCTCTCCTAAATTTTTATCCATAAATTAAAAGGTTTATTCATAATTATTCACTTCTCAATCCTTATTCTCCCTACAATTATAACATAACACTAAATATATATATTTATTGATTGGCCTACCTTGTGTCAATGCATTTTAATTAAATTGATATATATTGTAAGATGCTCTAAGTTTTTTCATGGTCTTGGGATCCTCTATGTATATTTTGACTTTGGATAGAGTCACATGACAGACCCTACACACTTTTTGTCTTCTATGTCATTGCCCCATATTTTTCCTAATTTTTTCATAAATAAGACATAGAAGGTGAGATGTGGATTTTTCTTAGGTATCCATTTGATGTTTTTAAACCTCAATTATTTTATGAATTTTTAGTAATGATCACTCAATATTTCCTAGACCATGTGAGGTGCACATCTGGAGAGCAAAGACTCAACATTTTCTAAGGTCTCCCTTTGTGTTCTTTCAACCTAGTGAGAACTATATATCTTTTCATTATAAATTTGTATTATTGCAATAATTAATAATGTAATGGTTTTTGGGGTAAAATATCTTTGTCCATGAGTTATTGGAATTATGAATCCAATGTTGTTTGCTAGCCGAGAATGTTCTGATATTATTTTTGCATGAAAAATGAGGTTCTAAGTCATAATAATCTGATTTCAAGATCTGAATAAATTTTATGGGACAAGTATGTAAGGAAAAACCATGGAGCATGTTTGAAAAAAGGTTCCCAGCATGATGTTATTAGGGAGAGCAGATATTAAGGTCCCCTTTACTAAAGATTAATTTACCAATGGCTAACAGACCCTATAGGGGTGAAATACAAAAATCTAGACTGGGGATATTATGCATAGTCATAACAAATGTGTCATTTATATTTGATCATCTCTATCACTGATTAAAAGGGAGTTTTATGAGTGTTTGTATTTCTCAAGATCAAGAAGGGTGTTTTGTTAAAGGAATGTATATGAAAATGAAAGAATTATCTGGGGAGGAACTGTCCATAGATGAGAAACCCCTTTCAAAAATTGAATTCTATGTAAATAAGGGGGGATTTTATTTCAACCACCATCATGAAAAGGAGGGTTCCTGTAAGAATTTTTAGAATTATTACCCATATCGGGGTTGTGTCCATGAATGTATGAATACACATGTTTTGGCCACTATAGAGGTTTTTCCTAGAATGGAGGTTCTAGGTGTCAGTATGTATCTCATTGAGATGAAAATCAAGATATATGTGGTTCTTGGTAACCAAGTCTCCATATTGATCTAAATTGTTTATGGAGTAGGTTGTTTTCTTGATATATTTCTGGGCCTCATATTATGTATCAAGGTGTCACTATATACCTTGATGAAATGAGAATCAATTTGTACACAATTTGTTGGGATGATTCATTGAATGATTGATGCTTGAAGGAAAGGCTCCTCCCATAAAAGGGTTGAAGTATCAGGTAGTTTTATATCATGGAACTAGGATATTTACTTCATAGTTTAACATCTTGTGAAATGTAAATTGAGGGTTTCAATTTATGTTTGTTTATCTTTGACGAAAATATTACTGATTTAAAATTTCATGGTGATCTGACCAAGAATGTTCCATCATTTTTCAGGCATGAAGGGGGAATGTTGTAAGCTGAAATCTGAGGGATTCTAGATCTGAAAATAAATATGGGATGAGTACTCATGGAATGACCATGGATAATGTTTGAAAATCAATTTATAACATGATTTTATCTGATCGTATAGATATATAATAGGTTTATCTCAAGGAATAAGGTGCCTCTAGTTGATAGGACCTATTGGTAGTGACTTGTAAAAATCTAGACTGGGTTGTATTATTCATATTCAAACAAAGGTGTCCTCTATTATTATAAATTCTATCACTAGTGTTCAGGTAATCTTATAGAGATATATATTTCCCTAGACACATATTTCGATTTTCATAAGGTGCCTTAGTATGGAAGGATAATTTTATTCCAAAATCCACCAAGAATGGGGAAATTATTCTGTGTTTAGGTGTAAACCATATGCATGGAGGGGAAACATTTTTTCAAATTTATATAAGACAATACATAGGATATGAGTGAAACTATGAATCTCTTCGATGTGAAAATCAATCCACATGCAGTTCTAGGATAGATTCCCCACACTGATCTAATTTCGGGGTATGGAGGGGTGTTTATATTGAATCTAGACCCAAGATTTGAGATATGGGCATCACTATTTATCCTATTATGGAAGGAATAAATCCAAAAATATTTCATGAATCGAGGTGTAGTGGGAGACCCACACCAAGGATAGTGGTCCTCTTAATGGAATTCAATATAAAGTTGTATATTTATGTCTTGCAGGAGATATAAACCATGAAATTTAACACCATGTAGTAATGACATTTGGTGTTTCTTTTATGGTCTTTCATCTAATACTAGGTTAACATAGACCTGAACTATGGAGTCTCGATCAAGTTGGGTTACCTTACTAAAATTCTTAACCCCTCATGAGTTACTTTAGGTGTGATAACAAGGGATGTAATTGACTTCTTTCACTACAGTGAGGTAATTAAAAGAAAGTACATTGAAAGTTTTATCATGGGATGTCAGGAAAAGGATATTGGATCCAGAAATAAATACATATCTAATGGGGGTGAGAATAAATCCGTGCATAGTTCTAAGAGGATATTAACGTCAAATGAGAGGGATGTTTACAATGCAATTTAACTTCATGAAGTAAGGGAAAAGTTTAATCAATGTAAAAATGGAAGGAATGAAGTCCCATAAATTATATCCAGTTATAAAGGAAATAAACTCATGGGAGTCATCCAGTGTTTGTGACAAAAGGATTTCTGAGATAGTTTCCCAAGGCATCATATGCTTGGTACATGAGGTAAGACTACATTTTAATATCATACACTAAATATGTCATCGTATAGATTAGTGTATTATGACTAGGATGGTATGGATCATACATTTTAGGATCATGCGACAAGAACCTCTCTATCTAGTTTAGCATTGTGTGGTAAGGATGAATGGTGTCTTGTAGTTTTAGATCATTTGAAGAGGACCATGGGGTTTTTATTTTTTAAGTTCATAAATCTTTGATTGATATTAGGGTGAAAAGATGTCCTCTTAATCCAAAAAGTGACAAACCCATTATTAAAAGAGGACTCAAGGGATAACGGTTGGAAAAAATATTCATGTAAGGTGGTGGATTTGGGTTTGGGCCTATGAAAAATGCCCTAGGTGTCACTACATATCTCATAATGGTGAGAATAAATCCACACGTATTTCTGATTAAGGATATTTTGAGGTTTCACTAGGATACTAACACCAAAAACTATAGTCTACTCAATAACGAATTGAAGTATTACCCGATTTTACATCACACAATAGGTATGTAAACCATATATTTTTATGTCATACAGAGAAAATATTGTCATACAATTTAACATCATTTGACTATGACATTAATCTATGTAGTTTATAGTCTTACATCTCGGACTATGGTGTCTTGTAGTTTTAGGTTATATGACTAAGACCATAAGTCATTTCTTTTATGGTCATGTTATGAAGACCATTATTCATGATTACATGAAGTATTTCTTGAATAACCTTACATTGGTAAGGGATGTAATAAGAACTCCATCCATTTATATTGAGGAATATTATTTATTAGAGTGGAAATTGTGCTCTATATAAGGTCCCTCCCACTTTGGTCCATGCTTTGGAGGTTTAATCCCTAGTATCATTGGAGTCCTAAGAACTAATACCAGTTATCCTTGGAGGAATGAGTGAATGAAATTTATTATGATAAAATCTCTTGCTATCTGATTTTGGTGGTGTTCCAAGTGATTTAATTTATATTGTCTTTTCTCAACAAGTCACTCCAAGACATCTAGTAGTTTTTGGGATTTCTCCCCAGTGGATAGATGATCACAAGTGGAAATGTGACGTGAGGGAAATTATCCTTAATGGGATGAATTCATTTTCTCTAGTATACTAGTGAATATGTAATCTCTAATCTGGTAGAGTGGGTTGTATTATGATAATCCTAAAAGGTATGAGAAATATTATTGGGATAGAAATTTTTATCTTTATCCACCATCTTCTAGAGTATATTTGATAAGGTCTTGTTGAAGTCTTATATATATCTATTAGCCACTACATGATAGTGATATGAATGGTTGGATTTGATATTATTCTCTTAATACATCCTTTTTAACACTTCAGAAAATTAATTGGTTCCATTTTTTATTAGTATCATATGAGGGACACAAAATATAGTAAAGTTATTAGCTTTCAAGAACCTAAAAATATTCTTTTCCCCAACTTCTTTGAGGTGCACAGCCTTATCCCACTTAGAGAAAAAAATGGTGGTAGTGATAATATAATTTAACTACTTGGATGTTGTAGGAGGGTATGAGCCTACATTATCCATTCCCCATATGAAAAATAGATATAAGTATTTTGTGGTGGGTAGAAACTCTAGGGGTTGATGGATAAAGTTGGTGTGCACTTGGCAGGAATGACACATTTTGTTGAATTTTGTACAACCCTACATCATTAAAGGCTAGAAGAATCCAAACCTCTATATTTGATGGAAAATATAGAACCCTAAATGGTGGGAACCATAGTCCCTTTTATGTACTTTTTTCATGATATTAATAGTCTATTATCTATCAATTCACCTTATAAAGAATCCATAAAATCTACATTTATAGCGGAATTTTTGGTTATTGGGGTTTTCCTAAAGAGTAATGTTAATTTCTCATCATCATTTTTTTCTCTTTTTTAGATTTATTAAATGGGATTATTCCTTTTTGAAGGTATTCAACAATGGTCATCATAAAATTGGTTGTGGGACCATCTGGTTTAGGGATGGAATTAACCACATTGATTTCTTCCATGTCAACATGAACAAAAGCCGACACCATTCTACGGTGAACAATGCTGATAACTATTTCATCCCAATATGGATCTACGAAATCCATAGTTTCATTTTCTAATTCATCTTCTTAGGAAGTCATCTATTATTGGATGTGAGTCACTAACATGTCCAAGGAGAATTATGACATTAGTCCTTGTAAATAGTTCGGTAGAGGGGGTTATCTCTTCCTTTCTAATGGAATAATCACTGTTTATCTACTTGATTACAAATTCTAAATCTTTTTTTACCTTAAAGTGGTCCACTGGAATTTGATGTTCCATTTCTATCCCAATTATGAGGTCCTAATAATCTGCTCCATTATTTTTTCAACCTTATGAACATGGGAAATAGTAAGGTAAGATTGACTTTGTTAGGGAGATGAGCAAGACTTCCAACCATAATTTATTGATCAGGGGGCCTTCCACACTCTTTCATATTGGTATTTTGGATTCATCATCAAAATAAATATCCCTTATTTGGGGGACCTCTTGAATAGATAACATCTATTCATAAAGAAATTCAATATTCAAAAAAAAATTCTTTGTATAGGGATGTTTTATAAGGAAGTATTCTAATATCTGGCCTTTTACTACTTCATGAGGCAGGAACTGAATATCAAACTATTGTATTATGGTCACCCATCATTCCGATCATCTAGTAAACATGTGATGATTGAGGATGTATTTGAGTAGGTAATTACAAGAGACAAAGTGGACTTTATGGTGTTTTAGGTAGTGACCCAAGTTTTAAACCAAAAATATTAGCACTAGACAGCTCTTATCGATATCTAAATAACAAGTCTCGGTATTGATCTTGGTTCAACTAAAATAAGGGAGGTTTTTTTCATTCCTAATGTCATTATTTTATTTAAAGAAAGAACCCAGTGGTCATTATAATTCCAATACATACAAAATGAGTAGTTTACTCTCAATAGGAGGCTTCAACACTAGTGGAATAAAAAATATATTTTTTGATGCTATAAAATTCTACCTAATAGTTATTAGTCCACGAATATGTAACCCAATATTTCATAAAAGTTATGAAGGTAAAACACTTTGATGTGAGGCTTTCCAGTAAGCATAAAATATATTCATAGTTTCCTTTTAATCCCCCTCCTCTTTGAGGTTTCAATGAGATGACACATCAAGGATATCCTTTTTATTCATAAGATTAACTTTTATGCCCGGATAGAATACTATGAAGAAGAGAAACATTCCCGAGGTAACTCCAAAATTCACATTTCAAGGGGTTCATTTTCAAGCTATACCATTGTTGTTAATTAAATATGGAATCAAGATTAGAAAGGTGGTAAGAATTTTTCTGAGATTCAGCCACCAAATCTTTGAAATATCATTAAAAATACCCCCCCCCCCCACACTCAATGTTTTAAATATGTGATGCATGGAGAGTTTTTTTTGTAGACCCACCATTCTTTAAACCAAAGGGCATTACTCGAGAGAAATACACTCATTGGGGTGATCTCAAAGTGGTGGATTATTCATTTTTAGGGTTCATAAAGACTTGGTTGTACCCTGAATTTTCATCCATGATGGAAAGGGCCTAATATTCAGTCGTAGCATCGACCAGTATTTCTTTAATTAGAAATAAGAAACATCTTTTGGATAATGTTGGTTGAGATATCTGAAGTAAATGAAAACTATGACTTTTCCATTATTCTTATTTACCTAGAATATATTGGTTATCCAATTTGGATACTAGAATACCAAAATAAAATTGTCCTTGATGAACGTGTCAATGTCAGCTGCAATTTTGGTGGTTTTAGTTGGTTATATCCTTCTAGCTAAATGTTTTTAACACTGGTGATTTTTAAAAAAATACCAGGTGCTGAGTGGACACCTTAGGATATAGGACCATTGTTTCTATGTAATTATAGGAAAACAAATCCCAATGTCACTTTATAAAGGAGATATATACCACTTATATTTCAGAAGAAATTTTTGTGCTAATCTAACTTAATCATGTTTCCTCTTATGAACCCAGGTTTATTTGTCTAAGTTCATCAATAGTTGTAGAGAAACCTTCCTCACATATTGGAGAGGCATACCTGAGGTCCTACTTCCCTTCCTCTTCCTCTTACTCATACTCTTCCTCTTTATATTCCTATTCCACATACACTTTTATACACTCTTAGGGGAAGTAGGTGAGGATAGAAATTTTTCAGAGTTATGAGTGGAGTCAACATTTGGATATCCGGAAGATGAAGTAGCTTCCTCTGAACCGACTAACAATATGGGGATTCTTTGAAGCTATAGAGGGTAGATGAGGTATGGATAAAAAGTATATACAATATATCCTAGTGACATGATATCTTTTTCTAGTTTAGCTGATGAGGTAGGGATCTATTGAAGAACATGGGATAGAATGTGGGAATTTTCACACAAGAATTTACCACTATTTGGAGGGTCGAAGACCTTTTCATCATTGTCGATCTTAGACTTTATAAATGATATCATGAAGGTTGTTGAATATGTATTTGAATTTGAACTCATATATTAAATTCGATTAACGGGAAGCACATATTCTTTATTTATCAATTTGAAGGGATTTGTCGGGGTCATTTATAGACCAATTGGGGTAGTAAAATTTGAAAAACCATTATCCATGTGTTGGTTCCCTTCATATTGGTATAATTATTTGTCAATATATTGTGATTTTGGTAATGAACTGAACATTTATAAATAAAATTCCCCATATGATTTAACTAAATGATTTATTATATATTATGTATATAGAAAACACATGAAATTATTTTGATTCATTATATCCTAATGGATTTGAAACACTATTAAGAATCATTAATGTTGATAATATAGCCATTTAAAAGTTATCAAATGATTAGTATCGATATAGGGTTTTAACAAATCAAATTGACATAGAAAAAGGAATTGATGGCCTCAACTAGTATGATTTTACCCTACGAAGCCCATTTATCAGAGCTTCCAATAGAGATAGAATGTCATGACCCGTCCCTCAGGGCCCATGTCATAACTACCCCCGATCCCTCCTTCCATAGGCCAGGGGCTAGCGACTAGTACCAAAGGCATAAATCCCTAAAACTGTGAAGGAAATTCCTTTATAATAGTAAAGAATCACAATCAGAGTACAAGCGGAAGAAAACACTAAGAAAAAAACTATATACAGAAGAAGTGCTGGAAAGTACAAGGGGCTAGAAATACATGCCCAACAAGAAATTATAACTGAAAACCAAGTACAACTGAAAAAGGGACAAACAGCTGAAAAGTAGAAGCATCTCCAGAATCGCCGTCTAGGGTTCCTACCTGAAGGGTAGGTACAGAAGTACTCCTCATCACTCCACATCTATCGGTCTGTTCTGTGTACTATCACGTAGAGTGGTCCACCTCTGGGTATCGTCCAGTCCTGGCTCGCTCTCGGCCTCCGTCAGCATTGTTCGTCATCTGCATCCAAAACAACGAGGTGCAGGCATAGCCCGTGCAGGGGTGAGTATAACTATACTCTGTAGGGACCCCAAGACCCTCAAGGTCCCACAAAATTCAACAAGGATAAACCAAAAAGTATGAAATCAATAGATAAACATTACTTGGGTATATTCCCATACATATACCTAAGTTATCAAGTAACCCATCTCAATCATGAGGAATACACAAAATTCATTGAATCAGCTCAAACCAGTATTTTCATTATCGAAACCATGGCTACTGGAGAACTCCTCCTCTATCGAGTACAGTGGGCCTGTCGCGACATTGAGGCGCTTCTAACTAACCTTGGACTGCTGAGGTACTCCTCCTGTTGAGTACCGCGGGTCTACTGCCAACTACTAGGCGCTTTGTCCGCATTGGGTCTTCTGCCAAATATTGGGCGCTCCCCCCTAATAGCCTGCAGAGGTACTCCTCCTGTCGAGTACCACTGGTCTACCGCCAAATACTGAGCTCTCCTCTGCCATGGGTCTGCCACCAACTATTAGGTGCTCCCCTCTCGGCTAGTCGAATCACTCTGAGTCGAATCGGTCAAACGGTCATCAGGTCTATCAACTACTAGGTCTCCACACTCTATACGCTCGTCTCCAGGAGGATTTTCTTCACGAGTTACAGGTCAATACTCCAAGCGTCACTAAGTCTCACGTGGAAGTATCTCAAAGGACCGTCATGTCATAGGGGTCTCAACGCAACAGACGGCACGTCAATCGGACGCTCGGTCTATGAGTTATTGGCATTTCCCTCCCAGGGGCCCGATTGGTTTTTAGGTTCAAAACAACCCGACCATACTACAACTGTGTCCAAAACTCATTTAGGATATTCCAAAGGAACCGTCTCACTCTAATATTTCTATCACCGTAGACGGTTCTTCGATCGAACGCCCGTATCCCTAGTTATGGGCGTAAAGATGTTTTCGGGTCTGACGGGTCCGGACTGGGGTCTTACCCGGTCCGCGGATCCGACCTGGCCTGAAGGTGGCCTAGCCCACTGGCGGCCCAGCCCAGTTGGCTAGCTGTGTGGCCCGGCTAGCTATGTCGCCCGGCCAGGCTGGTCATGTGGCCCGACCCAGCTGGCCGTGTGGTCCAACCAGCTGGTCGTGTGGCCCGACTCGGCTGGCAGCAGCTGCCTGTTCGTGTGGCCCGGCTGGGCACGCCGTGGGGGTGGGGGGGGGGGGGGTCGTGCCCCCCTTTGTTCGTAATGGCCGTCGCATAGCGTCGGCCCCTATAACCGTGGGACCTGAAGGGTCCCGCCTGTGTAGCGCGCACTGATAGTCGGCTGCCCTCCCCTGTCCACCGCGTCCATAGGCCATGGGTCTTCTCTAGCGCAGTTCAATGGCGCTGCACCCCGGCTCTCCCGTCGAGGCCCACCCTAGCCACGGTCTGGCACCACCGGCGCGGCGCGATGGCGCCGCGCCCCTCAGTCATGGACCGCCTTGGTCGTGGCCTCCTGCTGCCCTCCATGTGGCGCGATAGTGCGGGGCGCCTCTGTCGCGGACCGACGTGGTTGTGGCTCTCCTCCGCATAGCGAGGCGGTGCCGCGACCTTTTGGTGACCCAGTGGCCTTTGCGCTGCTAGTTTCTTTCTCGGCCGGCTCATCGATGGCCGCCGTTGTTCGCCGCTATCCATTCCTCTGTCGTAAACAAACAATATCAACCAAAGGGGGAGATTCGGCCATGTTGGTGTGGTCTGAACCCCCCATGTTATGTTGATAACATTCGGCATAACGAATAATAAAATATTATCGACGTAGAACGGGAAAAAAACAACTCAAATCCCTCTACCTCTCTTGTCGTTGATCGTTGACGAAGTCACGGGATGGCGGCGTCATTTCATCATCATCAAAAGAGAAATAGTTTAGAGAAGTTGAGTCAAAGATGATGCCTTTGACGTTCTTCATCGGTGGTGGTGCTTCCACTTCCTTGTCCCGGTTGGAGAAGGAAGAAGATAGTATTCTTCATTCTTCAGTGGAAGGAGTGTTCTTCGCTTTCTTCGTTGAGAGGATGAATTTCTCTCTCAATTCCCACCCAAATGAATTGCCAACGAAATGAAATAATATCTTTGTATATTATTTTATTATTGGATTGAATTCAAAATAATTCAAAAGTTAAATTAATTAAATGAGGGGGTTCAATTAATTCTAAGTGGGTTGGCGCATTTAATTAGTGGGGGGAGTTCAAGGGTTGTCCCCCACTTATGGAGAGTTACAAGGGGTTAAATCCCGTGTGGTCCCCACACTAAATATCCTACCAATAGAGGTTATGTGTGGGTGGGCCCCACCTCTATAAACTCTCATGGGATGTTATGGTGTTGTGGCCCCACCACTAACCTCCTCTTCGAGCTTATAACCACCAAGAAATAAAAATATGTTATCACCTTATTTTTATTTAACTGTATTAAAGAACCCCAAAAACTATCATCCATTCTCGTTAAAACACAACTATGGTGAAAGTCTTCTTAAGTGAAAACTGGCACTGCAAGTTCAACGGTGCCCTCAGATTTCAATTCCATGCACCGGTTCAAATGTTATAAAAACCCACTCATACTTTTACTGAATGTACTCAAGGAAAACTTTATAAATTGATTTTGGGTACACCGGGCCTCAGAATCAAGCGCCTTCAATTTTCACAGACTCATAAAATCCCATGAATTTATGAAAAAAAATTACATAGAATTTTTGGGTCTTTACTTGATCCCCCACCTCAGGGATTTATGTTCCCATAAGCTACAACTTGAACTAAGGGAACAAATGGGGGTATTAAGCACGCATCTGAGCCTCCCGCTCCCATGTGCTCTCCTGGAGGTTCTCGTGCTGCCAGTAAAAGCGCACCAAAGGTATCGACCATCCACGTAGGACCCTCTCCTGTCGATCCTCAATCTCCACTGGAACCTCTGTGAACATCGCCCCATCATCAATGTCCATCTCCATGTGGTCAATGATGTGGGATGGGTCATGCATGTATCTCCTCAGATGAGATACATGGAGACATCATGCTCCCAGTGCAACTAAGGTGGAAGAGCCAAGCGGTAAGCCACCTCTCCTACTCTGCTAAGGACCTAGAAAGATCCAACGAACCTCAGAGATAACTTTCTGCCTCATCCAAATCTTCGTAGACCTCGTCGAGTTGAGACCCATATGAAGACGTGGTCACCATCCTCGAAATCCAGAGGTCTCCATATCCTGTCATCATACAACTTTTTCCTGCTTTGTGCATTCTTCATCCGCTCCTAGATGATCTGCACCTTCTCTGTGGTAGCTCGTACCTTCTCTGGTCCCACTAGTGCTGACTCCCCTGGGTCTGTCCAACACAGTGGCGATCTGCAAGGTCGGCCATACAAGGCCTCAAAAGGTGCCATACCGATGGTGGAGTGATAGCTATTGTTGTAGGCAAACTCCACCAAAGGTA
Source organism: Viscum album (assembly GCA_963277665.1). Classification (NCBI taxonomy): domain Eukaryota; kingdom Viridiplantae; phylum Streptophyta; class Magnoliopsida; order Santalales; family Viscaceae; genus Viscum; species Viscum album. The sequence goes on from OY728119.1 coordinate 440,369,368, forward strand.
AGTGATCCTCCCAGCTGCGACCGAAGTCGAGGACGCATGCACGAAGCATGTCCTCGAGGGTCTGGATGGTCCTCTCGGTATGACCATCCGTCTGAGAATGGAAGGAAGTGCTCAAGCGAAGCTATGTCCCGAAAGCTTCCTGTAAACCATTCCATTGCCAGGAAGTAAACCATGTGTCACGGTCAGAGACAATAGAAGAAGGTACTCCATGTAACCACACAATCTTCTGCACATAGAGGCCTCTCAAGCTCTCTACTAACCCCTGCTCTCTGATCGGTAGGAAGTGGGCCGACATGGTGAGTCGGTCGACAATCACCAAAATCGAGTCATGAACCCTGGTTGTACATGGAAAACCCATCACGAAGTCCATGGATATCCCATCCCACTTTCACTCTGGGACCTCTAAGGGCTGAACTAAGACTTCTGGTACCTAGTGCTCTACCTTCGCTTGCTGACAGGTGAGGCAATGTGAGACAAAATCTGCTACTGCCTTCTACATACCTGGCCACCAGTGTTGTCATCGAAAGTCCTGGTACATCTTCGCCACTCCTGGAGGTACCACTAGAGGGGAAGTGTGGAACTCCATCAAAACTTCCTCCTGAAGTGCAACTGGTACCATGGTACGTCCTCTGAAGAGGATGAAATGCTCCCCACCTTCAGAAAATCCATCAAGTGTCTGCCCTATGGATATTTGAGCACATCACATCTCATAGTCAACGTCCCCATGCTACGCCTCCCTGACTCACTGAAGAAGTGGGGGAGTTATTGTAAGAGACTGTAGATAGGTTGCTCCATCTCTATCCAAAAAGGATATCCGTATGGCACCCAGCTGCTTTGTTACCTCTCCTAGAAGCTGTATACTAGTCCTCCTACTGAGAGCATTCGTAACAACATTCCCCTTCCTAGGAGTATAGACTATCTCAAATTAATAGTCTTGTAGGAACTCAATCCATCGCCGTTGTCTCAGGTTCAGGTCCTTCTAAGAGAAGATATACCTGAGACTCTAGTGATCAAAGTACACAGTAAAACGTTCGCCCATCAGATAGTGCTGCCACATAATCAAGGCGAAGACCACTGCTGCTAAATCCAGGTCGTGGGTAGTGTAGTTCTGCTCATGTTGTCTCAGCTGCCGAGAACCATATGTGATCACTTCTCGCTCCTACACCAGGACACACCCATCTCTGGTCCCTGATGCATCGTAGTAAACTAAGTACCCTACGGCCTCCTCTGAAAGCCTCATGATGGGAGCACTATTCAGCCTCTACCTTAGCTCCTAAAAGCTTTGCTAGCATCTCTCCGACCACACGAAGGGTTACCCCTTCTTTTTCAAGTTTGATAGAGGTGCTGCAACTCTAGAGAAATGTGGAACGAATCTCCGGTAGTAGCCATCCAAACCCAGAAAACTCCGTACTCTGTCACACTCCTGGGTGGCGCCCACGCAAGTACCACCTTGATCTTTGTTGGATCCACTACAACTCTTGCCTCTGAGATGAAGTGTCCCAAAAAGTGAACCACTAGAATCCAAAACTGGAACTTCGAGAGCTTACCATAAAGCTGGTGCTCTCATAGTGGGTCCATTACTACCTGCAAAGGGTAGGCATGCTCCCCTCAGTAGTCGAGTAGATCAGTATGTTCTCGATGAAGACTACAACAAAGTGATTAAGGTATGGCTAGAAGATCCTGTTCATGAGACTCATGAACACTGCTGGAGCGTTCGTTACGCCAAAGGGAAAAACCTAGAACTCGTAGTGCCCATAACGACAATTGAAGGTTGTCTTCTACACATCCCCATCTCGAACTCTGAGCTACTGATAGCCTGATACAAGGTATATCTTTGAGAATCATCGTGCTCCCTTGATCTGATCAAAGAGGTTTTCAATCCTTAGGAGTGGGTACTTGTTCTTCACGGTCACCTGGTTCAGGTGACGATAGTCGACACAGAGCCTCAAGCTCCCATCCGCCTTCTTGGTGAACAAAATCAGGGTTCCCTAGGGAGAAACACTAGGCTGGATGAATCCCTTTCACTGTAAGTCCTCTAGCTGTACTCGTAGCTCACGAAGCCCCGTGGGAGCCATCTGATATGCTGGAGTAGATATCGGTGTCGTCCTGGGGTACAGGTCAATGTAGAAGTCCACCTCTCTGCAAGGAGGTAGTACTAGAACATCATCAGGGAAAACATCCGAGTACTAGTACACCACTACAGGATATGTTGGACTCTCCACATCAACTGCTCTAAGGGTAAGGCAGGCCAACTAGTGAGTGATCGGCTGCACCCTCCTCCAAGTAAGTCTGTCTTGTGGTGCAAAGGTTCCCTTCTCACCGGTGAAGGTGAACCTGGTCCGATCTGTGCAAACACACCGCACTTTTCTCCTAATACAGTCGATCTAAGCATGGACTATAGATAACCAATCCATACCCAAGATGACGTCTCAAGGCCTCGATGCCACTACTAGAAGATCCCAGCCAAAACTCTCTCCTCCTAGAGTAAGCTCGCACATCCGGCACCAATGTGTAATCGTCGAATCAGCTCCCATAGGAGTCTCTAACCATAAGGATCGAACTAACAGCGCCTTCGGAATCTCCGAGATCCAAACAAGGGAAGTGGAAATGAAAGAGTGACTAGAACCCATGTCTATTAGAACTGTAGATAAGGTGTAATAGACACAGATCGTACCTCGAATCATCTCCGGAGCGCCGTGAAAGTAGGCCTCAGCTGCCTGAAGCTGTGCTCTACCCTTTCCACCCGCTCCCTATGGTCGGGGTGGACCTCTTGGTGGTGGTGGCAGTAGCACCTCGTAACGTCATCCACCTCTAGCTGCATGGCCAGCTCCTCTTCCACGTCTGCATGTGCCCTGTGGACCGCCTCGACCGAACCTCTGCCTCTGCCTGGGAGGTCCCTCAACTATCTTCCGATCATCAGAGCGGCGGGTCGGATAGTCACGAGCCAAGTGACCAAGCCCACAGCAGGAGTAACATTGTCTGCTCCTGGCATGACTGGATCTATCTCCACTATGGGTTCCCCACACAACTGATCCTAAGTTGTGCGGTCAACCACCTGTAGGTCTGGTCCTCTTAGACCTTTGCATCGTCTATCTATTTCCAACTGCAGAAGACTCCTCTGAAAGTCGACTAGTGGTGGGTCTCGCTGCTGGAGACTGCTCAGCAAGGAAACTCTCCACTATGAGGGCTCGCTCCAAAACCCCTGTCTGCATCAGGATCTTGGGGGAGATAACTAAAGCTCTGATCTCTTGCCTGAGTCCCTGCTCAAAGGTCCGGGCCCAGAAGAACAGGTCACATACCATATCTATGGAGTAGTGCGAGAGGTCGGTGAACCTCACTGAGTACTGATCTACACTAATGTTTCCCTATTGTAGATACAGTAGCTCATGTATCTGCACTGCTCGAAGGGTGAATGGTACAAACTCCGCCCAGAACAGGCCCTCGAAGTCTGCCCATAGAAGTGTCACCTCGTCATGAATCTGGAGAATCAGGCTCCACCATCTACCTATTGCTTTCTGAAGGAGGCTGGCAACAAGGAGCACCATAAAGTCGGTTGGTGTCCCTACCAGTCTGAAGACTCTCACCATATCCTCCAGCCAATCCTCAGCCGTCTGCAGGTCTATCTCTCCTCTAATCCTGGGTGGCCTCTAGTGCTGGAACTCATGCGGTGCTCTCAAGCGGCGTTCACTCTCTGCTGATAGGGCTGGTCGAATAGGTGGCCCAACAGAAATTAGTACCGTTGGTGCTTATTTTTGGTGACTCAACTAGAAGAGGGCCATGTGCTGAGGACTAATCACTTGATGGGATGTCAGTACGTACAACCCTTGGGGCTCTAACTGGTCATCCGTAGGGAGGCATCTTTAATGAAACAGATGTGACATGGTCCAACGATTATACCTGGTGAGCTGACCTGGTTTGAGCAGAAAAATTTTGAAACACACATGCAATCATTGTTTTTGTGCACTAAGTCGGAAATCAGTAGTCAGGGTCCCAGTGTACGGATACGTCGGCCGCCGAACCAACACTGGACTCCCTGAACTAAAATCCACACTCGGTGCCCTTAACAATATTGCTTCACAAAAAAGAATGATCAGAGTCCTAAGTTCTGCGGTAGAACTAAATCCTCTGATACCAATTTTTCACGACCCTTCCCTTAGGGCCCGTGTCATAACTACCCCAAGCCCGCCTTCCATAGGCTAGGGGATAGCGACTAGCACCAAAGGCATAAATCCCTAAAACTGGGAAGGCATTGCCTTTATAACAGTAAACAATCACAATCAGAGTATAAGTGGAAGCAAACACTAAGAAAAAAATTGTATACAGAAGAAGTTCTGGAAAGTAAAAGGGGCCAAAAATACAAGCCCAACAGGAAAGTAAAACTGAAAATCAAGTACAACTAAAAAAGGGAGAAACACCTGAAAGGTAGAAGAAACTCCAGGATCGTCATTCAGGGTTCCTACCTAAATGATAGGTATAGATGTCCTCCTCATCACTCCACGTCTATCGGTCTGCTCCATGTACCGTCACACCGAGTGGTCCACCTTCGGGTACCATCCAGTCTTAGCTCACTCTTGGCCTCCGTCAGCGTTGTCTGTTGTCTGCATCCAACACAACGAGGTGCGGGCATAGCCCGTGTAGGGTCGAGTATAATGATACTCAGTAGGGACACTGAGACCCTCAGGGTCACACAAAATTCAATAAGGATAAACCACAAAGTATGAAATCAACGGATAACCATTACTTAGTTATATGCCCATACGTATACCTAAGTTATCAAGTAACTCATATCAATCATGAGGAATACACAAAGGTCATTAACTCAGCTCAAACTTGGATTTTCATTATTGAAACCACGACTGCTGTAGAACTCCTCCTCTTTCGAGTACAGTGGGCCTTTCGTGACACCAAGGTGCTTCTCACTAACCTTGGACAGTTAAGGTACTCCTCCTATTGAGTATCACAGGTCTGCTGCCAACTACCAAGCGCTCTGTACGCTGTGGGTCTACCGCCAAATATCGGGCGCTCCCCCTAATAGCCTACATAGGTACTCCTCCTGTCAAGTACCGTGGGTCTGCCACCAAATACCGAGCACTCGTCCACCATGGGTCTGTCGCCAACTACCAGGCTCTCCCCACTGGGCTAGTTGAATCACACTGAGTCGAATCGGTCAAGCAGTCATCAGGTCTGTCAGCTACTAGGTCTCCACACTCTGCACGCTCGTCTCCGGGAGGATCCACTCCACGAGCTACAAGTCGATACTCCAAGTTTCATGAAGTCTCATGTGGAAGTATCTCAAAGGACTACCATGTCATAGGGGACTCAACGCAACAGATGACACATCAATCGGATGCCCGATCTATGAGTTATTGGCATTTCCATCCCAAGGACCCGATTCGTTTTTAGGTTTAAACCAACCCAACCATACTCCAACAATGTCCAAAACTCAAGTAGGGTATGCCAAAGGAACCATCTCACTCTATTCTTTCTATTTCCATAGACGGTTTGTCTATCAGACGCCCATAGCCCAAGTTATGGGCGTAAATATGTTTTCGGGTCTGACAGGTCCGGACTGGGGTCTGACCCGGTCTGCGGGTCCGACCCAGCCCGAAGGTGGCCCGGCCCAAAGGCGGCCAGGCACGAAAGTGGCCCAGTCCGAAGGCGTGGCCCGGCCCATTTGGATGGCCATGTGGCCCAGCCCGGCTGGCCGTGTGGCCCGCCCAGCTGGCCGTGTGGACCGACCCGGCTGGCCGTGTGGCCCAGCCCGACTGTCCGTGTGGTCTGGCCCGGAAGGCCGTGTGGCCCGGCCGGCTGATCGTGTGGCCCGGCTGTAGGCCATGTGGCTCGGCCCGGCTGTCCACAGCTGGCTAGCCGTGTGGCCCGGCTAGGCACGCCGTGTGGCCCAGCAAGCCACGTCGTGCCCCCCCCCCCCCCTTTGTTCGTAACGGTCGGAGCATGGCATCGGCCCCTGTAACCATGGGACCCGAAGGTTCCCACCTATGTAGCGTGCATCGGCGGCCGGCTCAGCCGGCCGCCGTCCCCTATCCACCGCGTCCATAGGTCGCGGGTCTTCTCTGGCGCAGTGCGACGGTGCCGTGCCCCTCCACCACAGCCTGTCTTGGCAACGGCCTCCTCCTGCCCTCTGCGCGGTACGACGGCGCCACGCACCTCCACCACAGCCTGATATGGCTTCGGTTCTCCTTCACATAGCTAGGTGGTGTCGTACCATCTTGGCAACCCGGAAGCCTTTGCGTCGCCGGTTTCTTTCGCGGTCGGCCCGTCGCCGGCCATCATTGTTCGCCGCGGTCCGTTCCTCCACCGTCAACAAACAAGATCAACCAATGGGGGAGGTTCGGCCATGTTGGTGTGGTCTGAACCCCCATTTTATGTTGATAACAATCTGTATAATGAATACCAAAATATTAATGATGTAGAATTGGAACAAAACAACTCAAATTCCCATACCTCATCTGTCGTTGATCATTGACGAAGTCGCGGGATGGCGGCGTCATTTCGTCAATGTCAATAGAGGAAGATTTTAGAGAAGATGAGTCGAAGATGATGTCTTCGGCGTTCTTCGTGGGTAGCGGTGCTTCCACTTCTTTGCCACGGTTGAAGAAGAAAGAATATGGTGTTTGTCATTATTCAGTGGAAGGAGCGTTCTTCGTGTTCTTCGTTGAGAGGATGAAGTTTTCTCTCAAGTCCCACCCAAATTAATTTCCAACGAAATGAAATAATATCTTTGTCTATTATTTAATTGTTTGCTTGAATTAAAAAGAATTCAAAAGTTGATTTAATTAAACAAGGGGGTTCAATTAATTCTAAGTGGGTTGGCACATTTAATTAGTGGGAGAAGTGCAACGGTTCCCCCCCCCCCCACTTATGGAGAGTTACAAGGGGTTAAAGCCCGTGTGGTCCCCATGCTAAATATTCTCCCAAGGGAGGTTATGTGTAGGTGGGCCCCACCTCCATAACCTTTCATGGGAGTTTATGGTGTGGTGGTCCCCACTACTAACCTCCTCTTGGAGCTATGACCACCAATAAATAAAAATAAGCTATCTCCTTATTTTTATTATCTTTATTAAATAACCCCAAAAACTATCATCCATTCTCGTTAAAACGCAGCTGCGGTGAAAGTCTTCTTAAGTGAAAATCGGCACTGTGAGTTCAATGGTGCCCTCAGATTTTAATTCCGAGCATCGGTTCAAAAGATATAAAAACTCACACTTATTTTTATTGAGCATACCTGAACAAAACTTTAGAAATTGATTTCAGGCACATCGGGCCTCAGAATCAAGCGTCGTCAGTTTTCACGGACTCGTAAAATCCCATTAATTTAAGAAAAATAATTCCACGGAATTTATGGGTATTTACATAAAATCACTGGTCTTTTACCTTGAAAATCCCCAAATGATATCTTACAACTGAAGAATATGTGAAACCATTTATGGGAGAAGTTCAAACTCATCAAAATAACGTCCCAAACCATATACTCCGAACAACCCCATGAAATCACATCTTTGTGCACCTTAATCTTACGGAGTTTACTAACGTATTAAAAAGATATGTATCAGGAACCTAATAATATGAATTTTTATATTGTAAATAATAACGAATAAATTTCCATTTTATTATTGTTACTTTATAAATTATTTTAGATTTTATACAGTAAAAAAAATTATATTTTTGGGTATTATTCAAATAAAATTAAGGATTTTATGAATTAATAGACTTTTTAAATTGAAAACATTTAATTAAAATGTTATTATTGAATAATTTTTATTAAATATAAATGATCATATAATTTTTATAAATACAAATTTAATTTATATAAGGTTTCAAGAACTATTATTATCAAAAAAACCAATTATTTATCAATAAATGTTGATTATTATATTAAAATTTGAAATTCAAATTTTTAGAAAATTATTTGTATAAAATAAACATTATTTTTGGAATCAAAACATAAAAATTATCCAATGGTGAATTTTTCCTAATTTTCTGCGAGAGTCGAAATATTTAGTAAAACATAAATACAGAATAAATATTTGGTGTGTATTATGACATCATAATGACCGAAAATGGTATAATAAATACTATAAATGGTATCCATGAACAAATTTATGTTTTACCTTTAAAATAATTTAATATTATTTTTATTTGTTTAATTTTATATATCCTTTATGAATCCCCTAAAACCTATAACATATTTTATTGTTTTAAAATCCTTTTTTATAAATGTGACTCACTTCCACATTAGGAAGGGTATTATTTTAATAATTTAGGACCTTTTCCAAACATAATAGTGAAACAAATAACTCTTTGTAATAATCCATGGGCAAAAACAATGGTATGATTTTTGGTTTTGGTTATTTTTTTATAGAGTCCAAAACCTAAGTTTGAGAAATGATAAAGAATTCCCCACTTATTTATTATATAAATCCACCCAAGAACTCATTTCTATTCTCTGAAAAATAGTGAATCATTTACTTACTCTTCCATATACTCTTTATATTCCACCCATGGTTCCCCCAAACTCTAATGAAGCTCCTACCAATAATTTCTAATTACCAACTCAAGTTAAGGGATCTCCAACTCTCTTTTTTATTCACAAACCTCTTCTATGTTATGTCTCTTAATTTTAATTTTTTCATGTTGGGATATGTTTATAAATATCCCCATTAATTTCCATTTTATGTCTAAATTATGATATTCCCCATTAACTCTCATTAATCTCTCTCATGAGCCTTTATGTACAACTGTTACCATGCTGAAATTTAGTAAGGGATCCTCTCCTTCTTCTATTTATTCAAGTTTCTTCATTATCTAATGTATTTTATATCCAATTCCTAATGATTTTATATGTTATTCCATATCACCCTTACTTTACATTTTATGTCTAAATGATTTTATACCCCTATACTCTCATTAATCCCTCCCATGAACATTCATATTCCCTCGTTATGATGCCGAAATTTCACCGCAATTTTCCATGCCAAACATTTGTATAGTGAATACCCGTACCCATTTCCTATCAAGGGTGTTCACCTTTATGAACATATACCAATTCTATTTGGGATTTAAATTTATTTATTCTGAATTCCTTTATTGTGGTGTAAAATATAATGATAAATGATTCAATTTTTTATGATTTATGTGGAACATTGAAGCATGAGAATGAAATGAAAACGATGGGTGTGCCTAGAGTTATATAGAACTATAATGAATTGGGTAATGTTTAAGTCTCATGAAAGGTCATTAAAGAGATTAGGGAGTGAGCATAATCCACCAGAAGACTTTTTACTACAGTATTTATTGGTAATTTTCCTTGACCTATGTTTATTGTGTAGTTTTTTAAGTTATTTATACATTTCCCATGTTACCTTTATGATTATCATGATATATCATGTCTTGTTGATCGTTTTTATGATTCTCAAACCTTTTATTCCTCATTTTTATTTCTATTTTCTAACATGTATTACTTTATTTATGTTATTCCATGTTTATTCACTTACTGGGATTTATAGCTCACCCATTTCTTATGTATGTCCCCTGGTTATCGATGCATTTTTAGGTACGAAGGAATAATATGATCATGTTGAGGAATTTTTCAATAAAGATGATGTATTCCCAATTTTAAGTTTTTTTGTAATATAAATAATTCTAAAATAGACTATACTTATCAATATTCTTGGTTGTATTATGTGTACTCTTATGTAATAAATCATGAATTAATATATAAAAAAGAAAAGGGATGTCATAGTTGGTATCAAAGTAATTTTTTTTTTGCATATTAGGATTAGAAAACTCTAGAAAAAACCTTTGATACAAAACTAAGTATAATAAAACATACATAAATATTGTTAAATAATATATTAAGTGGTTTATCAAGAAAATAAATCCCTTCATCAATACTATAAGTGAATGTGGCTCGGGCACAGATGTATATATGTGTAAAACCCAAAAACACCACATTGAGCTAGACTCAACAAGGAACTACTTCATGAAAAGGGGCATTACTACACACCAATTTTGACACTCTTAAGGGATCTGATTTGGTAAATTCATAAGTTCATTACAAACCATTATTAAGCAAACAAAATTTCCCATAAGAGTATATGCTAATAAATAGATCATAGATAATGTAGATTGAATCCTAGAAATTCATAACTTAAGAACTAGTTGTCATTTATAATGTATCACTTTAATGGAATTTAATTCCTATTTATGTGTTCAATAGTTTAAAAATACTCATCCCTAATTTCCCCATTATTCAAACCAATGGTCAGAAATAAGAGGAACCAGGTAAACAACCATTGTGAATAGAAATGTGATGACTTACCAAATAATACGACAAACTGATGGGTGTAGGAATTGTAAAATTTGTGAAAATACTCTCTCAAATAACCCAGGTTCAAAATAGGAACCTATATCAAGAGGAGTTCCCAAATCCCCCTAAGAAATAACAATATTCAATTGAGACCTTTATTTGATAAAGGCCTCCGATTGTCAATGGATTAACTAATCCCCTAATCACAGAACAATGGATCAAATCCATTGTCAAGATCATCTCCATACTTCAATGTTATTTTGAATAGAATGTTTTACAAGCTATTTATCAAATGGAGGAATAAGTTAATCAGTGGTATAAATTGATAAATAATTTTAAGCATGAGGAAGTTATCGATGCAATTGGTTGAAGGAATTACATAAAATGTTTTTTGATAAATATTTTCCTTACACTCTCTAACATAAAATGGAAAGGTATTTCCTTACCCTCATTAAAAATGACAATGAATCCATCAGGTTGTATGAGGAAAATGTCACAATAATTGCATTATATATTTTTATCTTTATTGTTTCACCAAAATTCTTGGTTTAATAGTTATTTGGTGAGCTAAAACCGAGTCTATGAAAATCCCTGGCGATCCAAAACATTGATTTCTAAGAGGAAATTATCTTATGTGCCCTCAGAGTAGAAATAGAGATAAGTGAATCTCAAGGGTACCACAAGGATAAGATGCAGAAATTGTAGTTTAATTCTAGAAGTCAAATGAATAAATCTAACGATGATTATAAATTTCAACATATCACTTTTCAGAAGTATAGAAAGAAGAACCCTGAAAATTGCCTAAGGGGGGTGAAGAAATGATTTAGGTATAAAAAATAAGGACACCTAGATATTGAATACTGACAGGAGAAACCCACTAATGAAATTGAGAAAAGTAATTCTCTAGTCAACCATAAGAAAATATTTCATTGTTTCAACTACATGGAACAAAGGGACTTTGAAAATCAATGCATAAATCCAAGGGTTTTTTGAGACAACCAACAACCTATAAGGCAGTAAGGGTGATCTTATTCCATCACAAATGCTGAGGGGCATCCCAACAATGAAGTGGTGATAGGTGTGCTAGTTATTCATTAAAGAATAGAAAATGTAAATTTTTATTCTAATTTTATTCATTCCTTAATATCACACAAATTTAGTAGAACTATTCAAACACCACCAAAAATCATGGAAGTAGAGTGGTTGGTAAAAACTGGAAATGGGTAAATTATTTTATCCTAAGTATATAACTCCTCCCATAACAAAATATGGGGCCTGAACATCCTAGTGAACCTTGTTATACTTACTTTAGTGTAATTTTATGGAATTATATGCATGGATTGGCTTTATATATAGAGAGACAACATAAATTGTCGTGATAAGGAAATCACTCTCTATATCATGAATCGTCCCCCAATTCTATAAAAATGCTAGGAGAAGGATGAATCTTATTTAACAAAAACAACTCAAGAATGGATATAATTTCCATGTGAGAATGACTATATAAATTAAATGATTGAGTCAAAGGCAAATATCACCCTCAAATACATGCCCATTGTGAGGGAATACGCTGATGTGTTTCTTGTATAATCTCAGGGTCTTGCTTCTAGCAGAGAGGTTGAATTTTTAAACAAGATTATACCAAGGGTGTTTCCATTATCCAATATTCTGTATAGAATGGATGTTTTGGAACATGAGTATCTAAATAAGAAAGTATAATAGAATCTAGATAAAGGGTTCATATGCCCAAGTGCTTCACTATGGGGTGCACTGGTCCTCTTCATCAATAAGAAGGATGGGTCAATGTGATTTTACATTTATTATTGTGATCTAAATAAGATAACAATAAAAAAAAGTATCCCCTACCGTATATTAAGGACTCTTTTATCAGCTATGTGGATCAAAATACTTCTCTAAGTTGGATATTCAGACATGATATTTTCAATTAAGGGAGAGGAAGTAGGATGTCCCTAAGACTGATTTTCGTACATGGAACAGGCACAATGAGTTCATAGTAATGTCATTTTGACTTAGTAATCTACAAAAAATCTTTATGAATATAACACCTCAATATTTTATGGTATTTATCTTCTTAAATAAATTTAATTTATTCAATGTATTACATTGCATGCTACATCGAACTTGAAGGAACCGTGATATTCTATTAAATATTAACATGATCATTGAAATTTTAATATAACCACAAGGAATAGTACTGTCTATATTATAATAATTACCACACCTATGAAATCATAAATAAAATTTAGGTATCTCATAAATGAAAATATGATATATTTATATCATGTAAAAAGTATATAAATGTTTTCAAAATGATAAATTAAGTGTTGGTATATTTGCGATATGTAAATGTTTATTTACTATTTTATAATTTATATAATGATTAAAAGAAAATTTATATTCATAAAATATACTCATGAATTAATATATTTTTTATTATAATTATAATATAATTTTATGAGACCATTATAAATTTTTTAAATTGTTGTAAATTCGGTTATAATATTAAAATCGTTGTTTTTTGAATTAAATATGGTTTTAATTAAAATTTAAATTCACATATTTAGAAAAAAATTTCCGAAAATGGATTCTAGTATTAAAATATATACATTTAAAAAGTTTTACGGTGAATTTTTTGTATTTTTTGAAACAATTGAATTTTTGTTGAATAGTGAAATACAATAATTTAAGATATTTAACATTTTAAGATAAATGCATAAATTTTTGAGTCATGGATGATGTAATAAACCATTATTTCAAACCCAAATGCACTATTTACTATATTTAGTCTTATGATTCAACATTATTTATAGTCTTGAGCCAAAATAATAAAAAATGAATAAAATAATCAAAAACAGCCTCTCCTCCCATAATAAATACCACCCTTAACCACCGCTTCTCCTCACACATTATAAGCCTTGAAGCTTTACTAAATTCTACGCAGTTACCTTCTAGGGACCCTTTCCCATTTCAAAGACTTATGATTTTACCAAAATACCAAATATAGGTGTCTTAAGGTGGTTCCCTAGGAGATGATATTTGAGAGGTGAAATACTCCTTCTTTCTCTATTAATTTCACTTATTTTATTATCCTATTCTCACCTAACCTATCTTAAGTGTCATGGTAACTTCATTATAATATATATATATATATAATTTAATTTTATAATGATAATTTAATATTCATCTCCAAATTTCTTCTCTTTTCCTTTTATTCTAAAATTGAAAACATCATCTGTGAGGTGTCGATTCACCGCCTTCGTGGATGATGAGTTTTTATTTTAAATTACCTACTTAAAGGCTACTAATAAAAACATTTTTATAGTTAAACCACATTATAAAAGGTGTATTAAAACTTATTTTGTGTTCTGGAACTAGTGTATAAATATAATAATAAATAAAATGATACTAGTTTGTGATGGTCTTAAAAACCGCCAAAATAAACTAATCCTTTTTCATTAACTTTTTATCTAATGAATCATCCTCCTATAGTATAACCAAATGATATATTAAGACCATTTAAAATATTTTAACTATATTAAAATCATTAATTTCCAATTCTAGATTTTTGCTTCCATTTGATAATAAATCCCATAATTAAACACAAGGGAACAAACCATGTAACCATGAAACAAACACTCCTGGAACGACAAAATTAAACATTATAACTCATTATAATGGCTATAAATGAACGTAATAAAATTAAAATAAATAACTTATTTGTTTAAGATTTTATTTATCACGAAATTAATTAATCTAATTTGATTATCTTGGACATTAAATACATGTTCATAGCACTTTTGAACATTTGAAAAGAGACTTCTTCTTAATTTCCATTTCATTGAGACTTACTTTGTATTGTGCAACTAAAAATTTTTATGTTGTGTATCTAATAAACTTTTGAGATAATTTTACATTTGACATTATATTTCATTAAATATTTATATTTTTTGTAACATGGATATTATTATTATCTTATTGTATACCATTTTTACATATGTTGTTTACTTTGAATGTTATTTTAACTAGGTAAATATTTATAAATTTATATCTTTTACTCAGTACAGATATTTTTATAAAGCATATAGTTCCTAAATTAAATATTTGTATGAATAATGATTAGTAATTTTAGTGATTTTTGGGTCCTGATATTATATATCCTCTCTCTGTATTGATGGGACTCATGATACAAAATATTTGGCAACAAACCCTTCATGTTTGTTTCCAAGTAGAATGAGATGGGTTTCTACCCACATTCTTAAACTATCTTGTGAAATATTTTGATGGTAGTGGTTCATGTTCCAAATAAATGACATCCAATAATTAATCATTTCTTTCATTAACATTTCAATCATTACTATCCATGAGATTTTTACTATGAAAATATCTATGGATGCATTTCCATTATCAGTTTATTGACTAAATGGAATTTTTTTTCAGTTATTTTCCCTTCCATTTTGATTATTCCTTATTGGTTATATTTTTATTATTATTGATTCATGTTTATAATATATGTAACCATTACTGAGAATTTTAGCTCACCCTTTTATTTTATTTCCTTCACCATGTTATAAAGATGAAATATCTGAATAATTGTTAATGAATTATTTTATTTTCATTTTTTATGTTCTATATTTAATTACCAATGTAATAAGGGAACCCTGTATATGTGTAGTTCTTCAAGACTAGTAAACTGATTGATATTTGGTGGCGTCATATCTTTTATCTATTCTATTATAAATAAATAACCACTGACTCTGGGTTACTGGTATCGGGGTTGTCACAGTTGGTATCAAAGAAGGTAGGTAGAAACCTTAGGAAATATATCTTAAATAAACATGAGAATAATAATAATTCCATACAGATAGTTTTTTGGCTCAATACTCATGTTGATTATGATATAACTTGGTGTGTTCCATTATATAGAGATAGCACCTAATGAAAGGAAGGGAATCAATACCCATGGACAATATAGGTATTTCCTAATAGAGAAAGTTAGCATAGTATGTGTTGGAGCTAAGTGGATCATGACCATAGTTGGACATCTTACTCAGTTTATGATGAATAACCACACTACACCTATGTTGGATCATTTCATGTAGTATAATCCCCCATAATTTAGTGGGACTATTAATCCAATTGTAGTTAAGCAATGGATTATATACCTTTAAAAGAAATTTATTTATTTATTTTGGGATGTAATGAAAGGGAAAAGGTAGTGAAGGAGTATATTACCTCAATGGTGATGCGGATTAATAGTGATTGTTGATCTAGAATACTAAAGAGTAATATGAAATAGACGTCATGGAATGTAGTACTTTTAAATAAACATTATTTTAAAAATACTTCCATCATGATAAAAAAACTAAAATGAAGAGAAAATTCCATCGGATAAATAAAAAGTAAGAATAGAGTATTGTAGAGTATGAGGATATCATCACAATACTAGTTATGTATGATATAGATTACATAATTGATTTGGAAAATAAGATAGATCATTTCCTTCAAGATCTTAATCCACGTATCTTAAGGGAACTGGCTTCTTGAAAAATATAATCATATGATGAAATAGTATTAAGTTCCATAAAAATAGGGAAGTAATTTTATAGATCCTATATATTCAAGGTAAATCACGAGAATAAGTGGTCTACTGATAACCATGAAAAAGGTGAATCATAAAAGAAGAAGTGGGGAACAAAGAAAATCCCATTATTCAAAAATTGTGAAAAGAATTATCTTGGGAAATGATTGAAAGGAATGGGAGTTTGTTATAAGTATTGAGAAAAGGTTATTCAATCTAATGAATGAAAGGGGGAGAAACAGATCAATGATGTTTGATGTTTTGGCCCTGAATTTCACATACGGCCACCAAGGTCATCTTTAGATTAACAGAAGACACCATTTTATTAAATGAAACATGTTGAGAATCCCATGAAAGACTCACAAAATATCTAGGATATGCTCATAAGATCATAATAGGTGTTCAAGTCACTTTCATGCCCAATGACATTTGTAGATAACCTTTTCTATGGAGGTGAGGAGAATCGTCCATGGAAATCGCACGCAAGAGATTAACTTTGTGTGCAAGCCCTGGTCCCATGTGTAAGGTTGTTTCATGAAAAATGCAATGCCAATCTATCCTTCCGACACTAATTGAGGATCTCTTGTGTGTAATATCTCTTCCATACCAAAAATTTTGCATGCTTCCACCAAGGATTTTGGCTATATAATTATGTCCACCCCCTTCTTCGGGGCGATCCACTGGAAGTCGAACCATTTCTCTGTCATGTGTAAGAATATTCTAAGAGAGTTTTAAATACATGGAGCCATAAAGGTATAATATCTTGTATGACAGGACCCCTATGTGTCCCCCTTCATGTGGTCTTATAAGAGCTTGACAATCACCCACTTTCTATTAACCTAATTCGGGTTCACGCAAAAGTAGTCTCTTGTGTGAAACCCTGGTCTTCCGTGAAACCCACTCTTGTTATCAACCTTTCTATTTGTGTGAAATCCCCCAATCATGCATGAAGTCCCTCTTTTAAGTTCCATGGGTATTATTTACTCCAAATACCCATGTATGAGCCCCTATTTTGTGTGAATCCCATTCCTTGTGCGCACCTCCTCCGTGAAACCCTCTAATTTTGCACGTAGTAATTTCTTGTTCCCTCGTGATGTTCCCCCAATTGTGTTTCCCTGCCTCTTGATTTTCAGAATAGGCATGCTAATGGATTTTAATTTTCAGTATAGCCATGCTAACATGGACCCCACTATCGACCACTCCCCTTCACCATTGCACCCTATCGTTGTTGATGCCTTCCCTTCCCCAGGTGAGGAATTCATGTGGTTGTGGAATTAGTTGGATTGATGGTTTGAACCTGGTTCATCATTGGGTATCTGCTTGATCTTCTTTATCAAATACCAGCACAAACCTTATTCATCCTATCATCTCAAATCATCTCAACGATGATTTCCTTGTCTTCAATTCAAAATCTCAAGCTCCTTATCCTAATCAATTTTTAGGATTCTTCTTCAAACTTTGAAAACTTCATTCTTCAATTATATCGACGACATCATGTTTGTCTTCATTAAACATTAAACCCAAACCTCTTCATCTAAAATTCTTTAATAATCATATTTCCATGTTTGGAAACATCATATGTGATGTTGGATGGTCGAAGATAGATAAGATTAAAAAAATCACCACTTGGCTTACTATCCGCAATCATCAGCTTCTCTTGCGAAGAAACTTCAACCTGTATTTTATGTTTCATCTTACCAATCATCTTCAATAAAGGTGCATCTCTTCTTTTCTAGTGATTATGATCATCACTAGGGATTTATCAGTGAGCTTTGTTATCTCAATATTATACAAGAAGATTTTGTCAGATTTAGGATTGGTTATCACGTATAATTAATTATCATATGCAAAATTTATGTTAAACAAAACCCCCATCAAGTAATTTTATGTAGGGATTCTATGGAATCCCACCTTTTTTATATAAACCATGCATTAAATGGAACATATAGATGATATTTTATATTTTATTTTCTTATAAACCAAGAATATAATACATGAAAACATAAAAAAACTATTCTAATCCACTTGAAATTATTCTTCATGGGTTCATCCAAAGTACATTTACTGTATATATTATCCTGGGTACATACATCAAAGAAAAGGGGTGTTCATGAGGCCCAGTAAGGTAATACGTAAGGGAAATATTTTACATGTGATCATGAGGAATATCAATAAGAACATTAAAAAGTAATTAAGCAATGATAAAAGGAAAACAATGCATATCATAATAATAAGATAATTAATCATATCATGTAAATGTTTCTACAACATTTAATTTAGACATACATAAGAATATCACTAAGGTTAATCACCGGGGTGTTCTAAATGAAAATTACGAAGGTTATCCACCAATGTATCATAAAACATGTCATCTCAAGACATTAAATTCTTTACCCAATGAATTAGAGAACTATCAGGATACAACCATCATATGTATTAATTAATGTGATCCATATATATCATAATTAATCATTTCATTAATAACCCATGGAGAATAGAGAACGGATTTCTTATCAAAATCATGGCATATAAAAGTGTTTAAAGATAAGATCCTTGTGTCATTTTTATCACACGAATAGGGTATATTGGTTTCTAATGTGCAAATACCGGAATCAAATAAATCATTTTTACATCTAGGGGAATAACCCTAAAAAAGAAAGAGAATTGGGTATTCACAAAAAGAAATTAAAAATAAATTTCTCAAGTAGAGATAGAAATTTGAGAAGTAAATTCAACAACATGATAGGTATAAAACATGGTCTTAGAAAAGGTTAAAATTAGTGGGGATAAGGGTCTACCACTAATAAAACATAATTTGAAATATACAAAAAGTGGTTCTTGAATTGAATAAAAAAGAAGTATAATTCCATTACCTTGAAGAGTTACTTCTAAATCTTGAATAATAGAACCTTATGAGATTGAACACACCTTAGGGGAATCCTTGGGAGGAAAAACTACCATAAATTCATGGATTATAGATTGGGAGTGAATAGTAGAGGTGATATGGGTGGGTATTTATAGAAAAAGTGGAGGATTTCTTTAGTATTTTCCAAATATAGGCCCTAGAAATCTATGTTGTAGAAAATGTAAAACTATTGGCTTACCAAAGGTTTTTTCCCATGGTTTTAGAAATTAGGAACAAATTTTATGTTATTTTAACCCAAAAGAACTGATAATCATATTATATAACTTATTTTGGCATGGAAAATTAAATTTTCTACAAAATAATGTTTTTAAGTCAAAATTTCAATTTTAGACTTTGGAAAGTAAATTATAAGTTTGGAAATTGGTTAAAATATATTAAAATACTTGATATTAATAAAATAACATATTTCAAGTCGTGTATTGTGGTTCATTAATCATTTCATTATTATGAAATAATTATGAAATCATTAAACATACCAAAAAACCCAAACTGTATTCTTATTATTCATAGAAAAATAAAGTATTTTAGAAAATTCACATAAATTCACCCTAACCTAATTTTGAAAAGAAGATTTCAAAAATGATATTTATTTTATCATAGTAATTATATAAATATAATAATTTTAAGTTTAAAATTTAATAATTCTTTTTATTAAAAAATAGCGGGTTGAAATGTATAGTCAAATTTTTGACACTTAAAAATTTTCAAGTTCATAGTAAAAGTATTTTTAATTTATATTTAAATAAGAGTTTTTTTATCATACTATTTCATTAAAATAAATATTATTCTTAATAACTTAGTTCATTATAAAAATTTATATCCTTTATAAAAATTAAAATTTGTGTTTGGAATTCAGTTTATCAAATTCCATCTCAATTAAACCAATATTTTTATTAAGTAAAACTATTGATGGAATAAAAATTTTATTTTTACAAAGGAATTGAACTTTATGTAACTAAGTCTTGGACATTTAACCCCTTAGAACACCCACATACGACCTAAGGGTAAGGTGTGCAATGGTGATATATTCATGGGGTGGCTCACATAACTTCAATCGATTATTAATTTTCGCTAACTTGAACATCTCATGCAGGGGATTTCATTCTTGCTTCACTTATTTAAGATCATATTAGGCTTGGTCAAGGGTAAACCCTAGTGATACTACCTCCCTCCAAAGTTCTGACAAATGGGTTTCATATGACATGACTCTACTGGTAGATGCCTTTACATTTACTTTCTTTATTATTTATGCTTTATCATTTCTTACTTATAAAAATTAATTATAAAGTTAAAATTATTACCAAGAGTATATTTACCACATGTCATGTTGACCAATAGTCATATTTGACCAACGGTTATATAACGGTGAAATCCTAATAGTCACATTTCCCTTTATACTCTATAAATACCACTTCATTATTAAATAGATATGGTTTTGTTGTGTATAATATAATATAGCAAACATTTTCAAGAACCAAATATTATTTAAAAATCAAGTGTCAATAAAGATTCTATTATGTAGGAATCCAAATTATCATATGATCTCAAGCAACCAATTATCATAAGAAGGTCCTCAAAAAAAATTCTAACTCCGAGGCTGGTGTTTATCTTATGGGAAACGTAAGATATTTCTATTACTAGATAAATTCTCTTATACGAATCCCTTAAAAATAATATTATGGACATGAACCAAATAATTTATTTAGTGGATGCCCTATACTTTAAAAAAAGACAAATTAAAAAGAAATAAATAAATAAATAATGTAATTTATTAATAAAACTAAAATGTGAGTTAAATTTTTACAATATGAAAAAAATTAGTAAATTAAAATTAATTTAAAATCAAAATTTATTTTTTAAATTAAATATTAATGAAAAAATATTTAAATAAAACAAAATATAAACTAATTATTATTTTATAAGAATAACATATATTAGAAATTAAAATAAAATTACATAAAATAATTAAAATATTAATTAATTATAACAATTTTTAGTTAAATTATAATTAAAAGTCACCATTTATTAAATTATTTTCACAAAATTAAACATTGATATCAAAATGTTTTCTAAAAAATTAAAAATTAAATAAAAATTGATGATTGAACACAAAATATAACTTAATCAAAAATATAATTTAATATTTAAAATAATTAAGGGTTAAATTATTTTTAACAAAAATTAATCAAAAAAGGTAAATGAATCAATTTAAACCTTATTTTAGTAATTAAAATAAAATTAAATTAGATAAATTATGTAGAAATTTGGTACTAAAGTAAAGCCACATCAAATTCCTCCACACTAGGCTTTCACTTATCCTCAAAAAAATAATGAATTATAAATAGTATAAAGAAATAAATATTTAGTTTTAACTACTGGATAACCATAAAAATTTGGTTTTCAAACTGATTTCCCCATAGGATTTTCTTCAAGAAGAGAAAATATTTACCCTCAAGAAATTAAGTATTCTTAGTGAAAAACTAATTCATGTTTTATAAAAAAAATCATTCCTAAAGAATTGAATTCAAATTAAACCCATTTCAATTTTTATTAAACTAAAATTAGAAACTTCTCATTACCTCTAGTAGATAAGGCTCACTTAAATTAGCAAAAAAAAATTAGACACTCTTTTGGATGAGAAAACATAATAAGGTAAGTTTTTTCTTTATTTATGCCTTTGGTGACCTATTTGAGATTATTTACAACACTGTTTGGGTGAATTTCACTTGAACATTGATAAGGTAAGTGTTTCTTCATAATAAATAAATATTGAAAAGAATGTTATGGAAAGTATATATATATATATATATATCACTTTCCCTTGGATAATGTAATTGAATTGAAATTGGTTTCATGTCCTAAATTCACCATGTCATATTTAATAATGGGTAATGGATTAAACCTGTTAAATTATTAAATGGAATGAGTATTGCATAGACTATGATGACATGTGTATATAAATGAAACATATAATGTGCCTACTTATTTTGGACATTTTTTATCATTATAGTAGTGCTTATACTTGAGATCACCTTGGATTCTTAAGGGAATTCCCTAAGCAGTCATAGAACACCATTCTAATTCATTGATTAGATTTTTGTAGGAGATACCCACCATGGAATATGGTTATTGTCTTATTATTTGAATTCCTCATCATTGTACTTATTAATCACCTATCTCTTTTTGAATATTATAATTCAATGGATACACTCCTTGTATTTTACTTCATGCCTTCAGACATGTGGCTCTATGGATTCACCCCCTTAGGATCATTTATTCATAGTCTGAGATTACTATGGACAAGATCAATAGACTCAGTTAAACACTTTTATAGTAGAATTCCTTGGGTGTACCCCTTGTATTACACTTAGGCGCTTATTTACAGACTATATGAGTTACCACTATTAGTTGGATAGACCCCTAAGGTAATGGATGCCTTCGTTTCTCCTTGGAACCTATTTTATTATTATCATAATTATTACTCCACGATTACCAGTATATTACAATTATAATTACCAATCTAATAATTAAATTATCGTATTTTCATATATATTTTTGGATGAGGAAAAAGGGGGTATGGGTTATTTATTTTAGGATTTATTTACTTTAATATACCTTTACACTTTTAAAGTTTATATTAAAAGACTATATTTTATAAACACCATTGGTGTTGGCCTACTGATATTTATCTCACACCTTTTCTAGGACACTATTGGTACCTAAGAATATTATATGATTGTAGGTGTGGACAAGGGGAAGCATCTTTCTTTAGACACCTAACATTCTTACTTTAGGGTGGGAGCTTTTTAGAAAATGATCGATCCAGAGCTCAGGATGCTTGGACAATTTTTGATTCTTTTTTATTATTTTTTATATTATTTATTGCATTGTCTGTCTACTTCCATGTATTCCTAATTTCTTTTTATAGATACATGATATCATCATTTTGTATATGATATAGTTTACAGCGCTTGAGTTGATTATTTATTACATGGATAGTCATGCTTGTTTCTGCTACCTTATTTATCCATTATTATTATACTTCTTCCATTTTTGGTTTATCTATTATATCATTGTTATGCTCCACTTTGACCATAGTATAGAAACATATGCATAACATACAGGGATATTAAATCAATTTATATTAATATTCAGCATATTAAAAAAGCACATGCCTGATAACCATATTAGTTTAGTGTATTTGGAAACTTGGAACAAAATATTCTAACTTGTTGAAATTTCTTCAATAATTCCCAAAAAGATCTTCCCCTTTAGTAATTGTACATAAAACATTTCTTCATAACCTAGGGAAATAAAACATAACAAAAGGATGATCTCAGATGATCAGTAAGGTTAAATAAAAGAGATAAGTAATCATAACATGAACATAAGGGTATGAGAACATGAGAATAATATTTTAAGATCATACCCTACATATCAAATATAATATACATTAGTCATTTCATAAATATTGGTAGTTCATAAGATATAAAACATAAGGGTGATAAAATGTTACCACTTTGGTAACATTAAATCATAATCCCCATGAAAGAAGAAAATTTATTGAAGCTTAAAATATAATTGAAATAAAAATATTCATGATATAACATATTAATTGTAATTATATACACCCCATTGAAAAATATATATGTATAATATGGCATGTATCTCAAATAAGGAAAATTGAGAAAACAATTACATTACCAATTTAGTAACTTTTAAACCATAAACCCCATGAAAGAAATATCCTAAAATAGATATTTAAATAGCCATAAATTTAATTCTAATACTCATATAATACATTCATGGTCAGTATATACACCACACAAAATAAATGAGTGGTGAATAAGATGTAAGTCTCACAGAAATAAAAGAGAGATGGGAAAACCCTTAATGCTAGAGTAACTTTAGAATCATGATCCCCATGAAATAGTTACATCAATTAATGATTTTGATATCATTAAATAAATTAAATTAATGATATAACATTTCATAGGTTAGTATATACCCCACATAGAATAAGAAAGTGGTGAATATGGTATGTATCTCACGGAAATTAAAAGTGAGATTAAATTCCTTGACCTTAAGTCTCGAATTTCTTTATACACATTAAAATATTCTGTATAATAAATATAACTATATTATTAATATAAAAAAGAAAAATATTATTATATTAAATAACATATATGACATTTTTATGAATTTTAATTATCCATTTATTAAATGCTCCAAGTTAATGTTACATTTTGGGTAATATTCACTTTGTTTTTCGTATATGTTTTGGATTTTAATTCTTGATACTATTACTAAGATAATGATTTAATGATTTACAGAATATAAAACATGATATAAATATCATATATATTCAGTATATATTTATTTATAGTAATCTATAAAATATATAAATATGAAATGGAATACACCGTTCATAGAGACTATAGGTTGTACGTACACATGAACGCCATTTCTATTTTATTGTCGTATTGAAAGAAAGTAAATGACATATCTATATATATATATATAATATAATTCCTTTAGAATTATTATTTCATATATATAATATAATTTTACTAAACCAATCCTTAATATATTCCATGTACAGTGTGAATTAATCACATTGCTTTGAGGAGGTGGTAGTCCACACGTCCACAAACAAAGTTATCATATTTACAAAAAATGGAAAGCTTAAATGTATGTTTTATATAATAAGTAAATAATCATAAATAAATCATATATATCATATAAAATTATATTTTACATCATAATTCCCAACCATGAGAGTTTTTAAAGTAAAAAATGAACAACATCATTTCATGATGCGGTAGTTCGCTGTATACAATAAATGTATGTATGTTACCCATTAGATGGAAGTGTGTGTAAGTGTAGGTAGAAACCTTAGAATAAAAAAATGTTATTATATTTATTATACAGATTTAATTATATAATAATGTAATAATAATTGAGGTGGTGGTGAATAAAAATAACATAAAGGGACATGAGGAAGGATGTTACCTCTTATCTAGGTAACTCCTTTTGGTTTGCAACAAAGGGATTCCTTGGATGTCTTTATAACTAAAGGGAGGTTTATAGTATTAAATGATGGATGTTTATAGATTTTTTTACAAGAGTATTGGTGATACAAATAGCTTGAGAGGTGTGGATATGAAGGAGGGGTGAGTGCCTTTTTATAGTGGAGGAGTAGCATTCTTGTAAATTTTTGAAAAAGGGCATTCCACCCACGTTTATCCATTGTAAAGTGGCTCCAATAATGGTACAAATTATATAAAATTGAGAATAGGGTTGAAATGGGTCCATAAAATAGATTTTATAAAATTTTATAGGTCATTTTGGCCCTTAAGTTTATGGTTTTGTCCTTTTTTAACCTAATTTTCCACTTAATTATTGTAATTAATTTTAATTAATTTCCATAATTGTTTTGGTCTAAAACTAAATTGAATTTATTATAAATTATAAATTATTCTAATTCTGAATATGGAATCTAATTTTCCAAATTCCAATCACAGAAGTGTCAGAAATTAATTTAACTTTAATCTAACAGATGGGCCGACAAAGCGGGTTTTTAAAGTAAAAAAAGTTTCAAAAGATTGTTAGAGTTATATTTTTAATTTCAATGTGAAATTGGTTACAATGTCATAATTTCAGTTAATTGATTTATAATTTATATAATTACACTTCCAAACAAAATTAAAACATAATTTAACTATATAAATAAATTAGATGAAAAATAGTTTTGAATTAAAATTCAGTGTTTTCACAATTCATCAAAAATAAAACTTCTCAGAAAAATACCAAAAATTTTACCCAAAGTAAATATTGATATTATTATTTCAAAATAGAAGTTTATTTTGTAAAATAAAATTTATAATAGTATAAAAACATATTTAAAATGGGTTCACCATTAAAAGGTGGTAAAATTACCTTTCAAAATAAACACATCTTCTTATTCATAAAATTGGATTTATTCTTATCTAATACCCATAAATGTACTAGATGAGTAAAAAAAATTGATTGAATGTATAATACATAAATTCTATTGAAAACATTAATCAAAATTGGTTTGTTTAATTTATTTAGATAAAAAAAGTTTTGTACATAGAAAAATAGTTTTCTTAGAAAAGTAATTTATTTATTTTCAAATAGTTATTTCATTCACTTATACTAATTGATAGCCAAAGGATTAGTTTTATGTACATGTGTAAATAGTATACTCAAAAATTAATTAATCTTGTTCATAACTTCCATTTCAATGTCTAGCCGATAGCTATAATAATATTTTAATAATCATATTAATAGTATATTGTAGTTTGGTAAAAACTTGACCTTTAATGTAACACAGGCTATCAAAGGGACTCGGTATTGTGTGTAATACTAGCCAAAAATAGTGTTGTGTGTACCAAAATCTAATAATAATGTCTCTTATAGTGTAATATTAACTTGGTGTTGTGAAAAATGCAATCTAAACGTATTTCTTATATATATACAATACTATATTGAGTGTTTCATGAAATGAAAAATATCAATAATTAATTAATTAATTTGAAACAAAATATTTCAAAAAACTCAGGCTATTACATTCTACACCCCATAAAATGAATTTCACCATCGAAATTTTTCTAGGATATTAGAGGTTTAATACTTGAAAGTTTCATTCATAGAAACCCACATGGTAAAAATGAATTATAAAAGGTTCTTTAAAAAGGAAATTTGGAAATATAACAGTTACTCAAAGTAACACGTAACAAGGTTTCCACCTGTGATAACATAGGTGGGAAGTAAAAACATGGACATGCAAGATAAATCGAACTATCAAGTTCTGATGAAGAGTGATAGAGAACATGGTTAGGATAAAGTTAACAATCACTAATCCATAACCTAAGGAGGATTTAAAAGAGTTATTGATATCATAAAAAATTATTTCAACTTAACAACATTTTATTTCAAGTCCTTTTTTCCTAAAGTTTAAGAATTTTCAATAAAATATATACTTATATGATTTGAGGGAAACCTTACCCTTTTTTTCCTTGATCAACTTCCAATTCATCTCTTATTATAATAAATGAAGGTAAATTTTTTATTCCTAAATCATTATAATATCATGTGATCCATAAATATAATGATAAGTCATTCCATATATATTTTGTTAGAATCCCATAAAAATGGTTATAATAGGTTACCCAACATACATAAAGCCTCATATGGTGAGATAATACTTTAATATCACAAACTTCATCTGAAGTTTTACTTAAACCATTACCATAATAGTTAACCATGTAACAATTACAGAAGATAAAAATCCAGAACATTAGAAATAATGTAATGAAATCAGCTTAACATTGATCCCCCATATGTCACAAAGTAATGATTATTTTTTACTTTCCAAACATGTGAATACCCTTATAGTATATTCTCTTGAAACATGGTAATAACCTAAATTACTATAAATCCTTTTTTAAAACATGTATGATTTTTTATTCCAAATTTTTCTTGATATATTCCATAAATACAAGAATTTTTAAATTTAATACATGATTACATATACCACCTTTTCAACAAATCAATAATTAGTTCTAGGGTAATCAGTACAATCCAATTTACTTTATCCATATCAATCATCTCTTTAACTAAGCTAAACACAATTTTCTCAACATCAGGGACACATTATGGGTTAACTTCCCTTAATAAAAATATCACCTTTACATTAAATATATTTTATATTTAATCAACACCATTAAATATATTTTTAAAAATACTTATTGGAAAACATATACTTCATGATTCATAAAACATAATTCTTGAATACCTATGAATAAGCATTTCAATCATCCAACATTATTCTTAAACCATTACTTAGGATTTATCATATTATCCCTTAATACCCCTTTCCTAGAATATGAAATATGAATCATGTATTAAGTTTCCTCAGCCTCAATCCAATCATGCTTCTTACATTTAATGTAAATAATACTATAAGAACATCCCATACCTTTGAAATGTTGTTTATAGTTTCTTTATCTTTAGTATTATAACTACATAATCACGAACCTTCGTAATTCTCTTCATGATATTTCCACTTCGTAAATCTATTTTAATTATGCTCATACTTTCCATATATGAAACATTCAATGTTAACCCAGTTCCTTCTTGTTCCCACTATTTCCTAAAACTAGAAAGCATAGGGTGAGAAACACTAATCATAGTAGAAAACCACATAATCACAAAATATTACTTATAGGATGCCTAAATAATGAAGGATACTTTTAAATATATGACACCTTAGGCTTATCCTTAGATAAATTTCTAAACATATGCTAAAATGTATTCCTATGGATTTCACTAAAGTTTTATCATCCTAGTTTCCAAAGGTTGAATAAACCATTCCTTTGATACTAACTATAGAGACCTAGGTTTAACATACATGAATATTAAATAAACATAGAAAAATATTTAGAATATTAAAAAAGTACATGACCAAGAACCATAGTATTATAGTGTCTTTATAAACTTGGAACAAAATGACATAACTTGGCGAAAGATCTTAAATGTTTCCCACAAAGATCTTCCCATTTAGTACGTCTATTTAAAACCTTTATTCATAACCTAGGGAAAGGAAAAATAAGAAAGGGTTAGATATGATTATCATTGAGGGTAAATAAATGAGATAGATAAGAATTACATGAAAATAATGGTATAAGAACCTGAGAATAACATTTTTAGATCCTACCCAATATATCAAAGATCATACACTTGAGTCATGAAATAAATATTGGCAGTTCATAAGAAATGAATCATAAGGGTGTTAAATCATCATAAATAAATAATCAACAAAAATATCATGTCATATTAGTGTGGAACCATCATAAATATAGGAAAAAAATTCTTGTGTCATTGCTAAATACCAAGACCATCAACATAGTGGATCAGGACACATCTGTTTCCCGTAGTGGATCAGGACGCACCTGTTTCCCATTATGGATCCGGATACACCTATTTACCATTTTGGATCAGGACACACCAGTTTCCCAT
The DNA here is from genome assembly GCA_963277665.1 of Viscum album. NCBI lineage: Eukaryota > Viridiplantae > Streptophyta > Magnoliopsida > Santalales > Viscaceae > Viscum > Viscum album. The sequence goes on from OY728119.1 coordinate 440,398,264, forward strand.
AGTGCATTAGGACACACCCATTTTCTATTTTGGATAAATCCCATCGACTTTTCCCCATTATCATATCATGATATATAAATCTTTATCCAGTGTAATGGAGGGATATATAGGACCCACCCATATCATAATGAAATCATAAATATGTGTGCCATAAAAAATTCATGTTATCATGACCCATAAAAATATATGTGATTCATAAACATAATATCATAACCCATGAAATGAAATGGGTATCATAAAAATTTAATCATTTCATAAACTATGCAACTAGATAGGTTTCATAATAATTTCATCCTAGAATAACCCATTAATGGAAGCGGGTTTCCTAATCATTTATCATGGTATAACTCATTTAAGATAAATGGCTTTCATAAACATTAATCCAAAAAAAACATAATCCAAAAAAACATATACCATTCAGATAAATAATATGAATGGTTTACTTGGATCATATCCCTAGTAAAACATAAACTAAAACCAAGGACATCATCTTATATGGAGAAGGATTTTCAAAATATCACCTGGAACATAACTTTTCTTTGAAAAAACTTTTTATACATAAACCATTTTCAAAATACCTTTCCCTAAAAACACTTCTAAAACATATAAAGGAATCATAAAAAATAATTACAATCATTTCTTGATGAAAATATCTTTTATTCTTTCAAAAAATATATTAAAAAGATAAATTATTTTGAAAACTATTTTCCTTTAAATTAACCTTGAAAAATTATAAAGAAGATTGAAAATATTTTGAAAACCATTTTCCGTGAAAACTTATAAAATAAGATTAAAAAAAAATTAAAACCTTTTTCTTTGAAAATAATTTAAAAACTTATAAAATAATCTTTGAAATCATTTAAATCCTTTTCTTTGAAAACAACCTTTTTAAAACATGTAAACGAATATTTGAAAATCATTTAAAATGATTTTTAAACCTCAATCAATTATTAAAAACTCTTATTCTTCGAAAACCATTTTAAAATCAAAAAAATCCAGAATATTAGGAAAATACCATTAAAAAATTTAACTTATTAAATTACAAGGGAAGCATAAAGGAAATGATGATCATGACGGCAGGTAAGTTCGTACATGTCGAACATTCCTTTTTCACCATAAAATGTTTAGAAAAGTTCCTTGATCAAAAATCGACATGAATATTCCTTTTAAACCCATTTTTTAAAAAGTTAAAACATGGGTAAAAATTTATTTTAAATATCATAGGAAAATAGTAAAACATTTGTGAAAACATATTTAGAAAACATGATTTTTAAAGAACACAGATTTTATTCTAAAAGGATAAATAAAGTCATATTTTCATAAAACCTTTTTGAATAATATTAAATACCAAAGAGTATAAAATGGTAACAATACATGAAGATATAATATATAAACAAAGGATAAAAAATTCATGAGTGTTCTTGAGAGTTGGACCATAATATTTCATCAAAGTAGTCATAATCAAAAATAATTCTGAAAAATGATGAGATTGTAGTAATAAATTGTTACCACTTTAGTAATTTTGAATCATAAAACACAAGAAATAATAATGTCAATTAAATATTTGAATATCATTAAATAAATTAAAATAATTATATAACATTTCATAGGGCAGTATATAAACCATAAAAAAGAAGCGAGTGGTGAATTTGGCATGTATCTCACAGAAATAAAAAGTTAGATGAAATTCTCTTACCGTAAGTCTCGACTGTATTTGTACATATTCATACCATTGGTATAATAAATATATTTTTATTATAAATATAGCACAGAACCATTTTATTTTCCATATATGATTTGGTTATGACATTGTATTCCCCTTTTATTAACAACTCCATGTTAATGTTACATTTTGGGTAATATCTGCTTTGGCTGGCTTGTTATTCTTGATGCACTTACTTAGATCGTGATTTAATTTTTTTTCAGAATGTAAAACATGATATAAATATCCTATAAATTCATTATATATGTATTCATAGTAATCTATAAAATATATAAATATGAAATGGAATACACAATTCATGGAGAATATTGTTTCTGTTTTATTAACGTATTGAAAGAAAGAAAGTAAATGAAATATATGTGTATATATATATAATATAATTAAATTAGAAATATTATTTCATATATATCATATAATTTCACTAAATCCATCCTTAATACATTCCATGTAAAGTGTGAATGAATCACATCACTTTGAGGAGGTGGTAGTCCACATGTCTACAAACTAAGTTATTGTAAGAATGATTGTATGTTTTATATAATAATTCTAAAATAAAAAATTCATCATAAATATCATATATATATATATATAATATAAAAATATATTATTTCTCATAATTCCCAAAAATGAGAGTTGTTAATGGAAAAACGAACAACATCGTTTCGTGAGGCAGTAAATCACCATACAAAAGAATGATAATTTTGTTACCAATTAGATGGAAGTGTATGTAAGTGTAGGTTTAAATATTAAAATAAAAAAATTATATTTATTATATGTATGTTATTATATAATATTTTAATGATAATAATTTAGGTTGTGTAGAATGAAAATAACACAAAGAATCTTGAGGAAGGATGTTACCTCTTCTTTGGAAAACTCTTTTTGGTTTGCACCAAAGGTATTACTTGGATGGATTTCTACCCAAAGGGATAATTATAGGATTAAGGTATGGATATTTAGATATTATTTTAGTATATTTTGGGAGATAAAAATGTATTTAGATGTGTGAATAAGTGTGAGGGGTGAGTGCCTTTTTATAGTCGACGAGGAGTAGCATTCTTGTAAATTTTTTAAAAGTGAATTCCACCCATGTTTTCCCCATTTCATGTGGATCCAATAATGGTAAAACATAGATAAAAGGTATTATATGGTTTAAATATTTCCATAAAGTGTATTTAGGATAGGTTTATAGGCCATTTTTTCCCTTAAGTCTAACATTTAGTCTCATGTTAAGCTCATTTTCCTCCAAATATTGGTAATTAATTCTAATTACTTACACTAATTATTTTGGTCGAAAATTAATTTAACATTATTATAAGTTATAAATTATTCTGATTCCAAATATGGAATCCATTTTTCTAAATTCCATTCACATAATTATAATAAATTAATTTAAATTTAACCCCACAGATGGGATGGTAAAGCCTCTTTTAAAGTAAAAATGTTTAAAAGTTTGTTAAGTTTTTAAATATAATTTTAATGTGAGATTGGTTAAAATAACCTAAATTGGGTTACGTGATGTATAATTGACCTAATTATACTTTAAAACCAATTTAAAACATAATTTAACTATATAAATAAATTATATTAAAATGAAATTTGGAATTAAAATTCATTGTTTTTTACTATTCATCAAACATTGAAACTTCTCTAAAAAATACCAAAAATTTACCCAAATTAAATTTTAATATTACACTTTAAAAAATGAATTTTATTTTTTCAAATAAAAATTATAAAATTTTTCAAAAATCATATTTAAAATGGGTTCACGATTAAAAGGCTGTAAAATTATCTTCTATAAAAATATATTTTTTGTTCATGAAATTGGATTTATTCTTATCTTATACCTATCAAATCTAGTGGATGACTATAAAAAATATTTTTTGAATATATAATGCATAATTTTTTTTGAAAAAAATAATAAAAGGTAGTTTTTTTAATTTATTGAGATAAAATTGTATTTGTACAAAGAAAAACTGTTTTCTTTGAAAATTAATTTATTTATTTTCAAATACTTCTTTCATTCACTTCAAATAGTAGATAACCAAATGATTAATTTTATATACATGTATAAATAATATTTTCATAATTTAATTAATCTTAATCATAACTTCCATTTCAATGGTTAGGTGGTAGCTATAATAATATTTTTATAATCATATTTATTGTATATTGTAGTTTGATAACAACTCAACCCTGCATGTAATATAAGCTATCGAAGGGTCTCATTATTATGTGTAATACAATCCAAAAATAGTGTTTTATATACCGTAAGATAATACAAGTGTTGCATGTAGTGAAATATTAACATGGTGTTGCGTATAATGCAATTAAAACTTAGTTATTTTATATATATATATATAATTATATTCAGTGTTGCATGAAATAAAAAATATTAAAAAAGATTAAATAAATTTGAAAAAGATATTTCACAAAACTGCATGGTGTTACATGGAGGGAATAGACTCCCCATTATCATTCCCTTCTCCCTCTTTACTAGTCATCTTCCATAGGGAGGCACACTTGAGGCCATGTGGTTGACCAAGGTTTGGTTACTCTAGAGTGAATCAGGTCGCGGACATCACAAAGTTGTATCAAAGGGATTATTTTCTTATATTCTTTGTTTAGGGAATTTAGACAGGTGATTCAAAACATGTTGGAAATTCATTATAAGTTATTCCTGGGAGTACATAACCCACATTCAGTGTAAATTCCATGTTTCCTGGGAATGGGAAATTGTTGTTCTATTTTTCTCTTATTACATTTGATATATTTTCATCATTGGGTGATGTACATGAATTGTGTCAAATGTTATGTTTTATGGATATTTTTTCTTGCCCTATTATGATAATGAGAATTGTTACATTCATCATTATAGGCACCTTGGATTCATATTCCATGCATATTCCATTCCATAGAAGTGAAATTTATTACTTACATTTCATGTGTTTTCTGTGATTGTTATGTGAGCCATGTTTTTTATATATGAATATGAAACTAACGCCTTCTACAGGGAAGTGAAATTGGGTTTTTAAAATTTGATAATCAACCTATAAAGTGTTTTATTATATAGATTTATGGTTCCATATTAAATAGCCTAATTTTACCCATGTATGCTACAGAACCCTTGTTACATGAGTTGGAATTTGGCTATGATTGTGTGGATATCAATTTCAATTTATAAATTGAATGGGCCTTTATAAAATGGAATGGGAAATTCATCTAATTGAGCCATCATATTTTTCCTATTACATTCTATGACCGAATTTAAGGGGGTTGGTTGTAATTAAATGATTGTCAATTTTAATTTACAAAGTGTATGGGCCTTTATAAAATGGGAATGACAGTCCATTTAATTGTACCATATGCTATGTATAAAATCACAAATGAAATTAAAAGGTAAATTATAACTTATAAAAGAAATGGTTTCTAATAAATGAAGAGTCTAAGTGAAATTTAAGGAGTGTTTCCCTCTATAAATTGAAATTGAACCTCTATATACTAGAACCCCTAGTAAATAAATCTTGAACACTTAACAATACCATGGCCTTCTAAGTGGGTCTTTGGGGTAGTATGTCGTGTAGTGATCCCTTTTCTTTTGTTCTATTTTAGTTACTGATTATATATACTTTAGAATCTTTTTCTAAGGTGTGTGATTATAAATTGTAGAGATATGACACCATGACATCCTCAAGTCATGTTTTTGGAGGGAGCCGATGATTATTCTCTGGAGGTGGTGGGGCCTAATCCACTAGTAATACTTCTAGTAGTTCCACCTAAGGTGTCACCTATTATTCAAAAACTGGGAACTTATGTTCATATTTGAGAGGGTTTTTAATGTCTGATTTAGTCTATTTAGGGTGCTCCATGACCTGCACCTATGATGTTTGATCTAACTTTTCATTTCCAGTAGTAGTATCCTCCCATCTTTTCAGTGGATGGTGGTACTCAGGCTGTTGATTCATGGGTAGAATCCATTCTATCTTTATTTGAGCATCTGAAGACAACTTCATAGGGGAGGGTCAAGATTTCCACTTACATGTTGTGAGATTATGATAATCGATTGTGGGTTGTGACTACCCAGGCTAGTCATCATCAAGGCATGATCTGGGTAGACTTCTACGCTTCCTTCTATTATACATTTTCTCTAAGAGACTAAGATCTGACCAAGACAAGGAGTTCATGCACCTAGAGTGGGGTGTTATGTACATCATGGACTATTAAGTGCATTTCACTATGCTTCAACATTTTTCACTACTTCTTTCTAGTGATGGGATATCACAAGCAAGATGCTTTGGGGATGGGCTCAATTATGCCGCCTTCTCATATGTGAATGTCTTTTGACTGTATATTTTTCTGAGAACTTGAATTTAACAACCTAAAATATTATTAAGGGAATTTATATTTTAATAATTATTTCATAAAACACATATATAGCATAGAGAACCCAATAAAAACTTTATTCTTAGAAATTAAAAATGAAATAACTAGTATTTATAGAAATTAAGTAACATATACCAATTAAAATTGTAACCTGACTATTGGAATAGCAATATGACCATTAGGAATGGTAATATAGCCCTTAGAATAGTAATCTCAAATATTAAATTATAATAAAATTTAGGTATTTAATATATGAAAAAATTGATATAATTATATCATGGTATAAGTAAAAAAATTTATCCTTAATTAATTTTTCAAAGGGTCATAAAATCGATTATAATATTAAAGTCGGTATTTTTTGAATAAATAATTATTTTACATAAAAATTAAATTCCTCATATTTAGAAAATAATTTTCATAAAATAGATTCCTTTTTTGAAATATACACATCAAAAAAATTTATGGTGAATTTTTTGGATTTTTCTAAAATAGTTGAATTTTTTGTGAATAGTGAAATATGATAATTTACGATATAAGTTAAATACATGACATTTTGAGCCATGGATGATTTATGGATGATGTAAGCACACATTATCTCAAAATTACCTTTTCTATTTAATATATTTAGTTATAGGAATCAACCTAATATATAGTCTTGATCCAAAATAGTAAACTAATGAATATAGAAATAGAAAATACCCCTCTCCTCCCCTATAAATATCACCCCTCACCACCCCCTCTACTCATTCCTTCTAATTATTTTATCTTGTCTAAAGTTTACCCAATTCCATTCCCAAACATCTTCTCCACATTAAATATATTTAGGTCTCAATAAAAGACCAAACCCAAGTGCCTTAAGGAGGTTCTCAAGGAGACCACATTCAAGTCATTAAATCCTCAATTCATCCCTTTTAATTTATATTATTTTCTTATCCTCTCCTAAACTCTCCTATCCAAAATGGAATCATAAATCCAATATCATATATATACTATAATATCTATCATTAAATTTCATATCTTCTCCTTTTTATTCTAAAAATGAAAACATCATTCGTGATATGTCGGTTCACCACATTTATGGAGGAAGAGTTTTCATTTTCCATTACCGCTTTCAAGGTTGGTAATAATACCATTATTTTAATATCCTAATATTTATAAAGGAAATATTCTGTTTGATAGTATAAGATATACACAATACCATGGTTAAATTAACAATGAAATATTATTATATAACCAATATAAAATAGCCACTAAATTGGTGGGAATGAATAGTATTAATAGATTTATGAAATATATAATGGTTATACTCATTGATAATGTATTAATTAATTCTTTTTATATAATAATATTATTAAAGTCATTTTATTCATCAAAAACATATTTTCTTAAAAAAACAATTATAAATTTTTATGAAAATAATAATAATAATATAATTACTTTCTGGAGATTTCTGAAAATTTATTTTGATAAAATAAACTTTGTTTTTGAAATCATAATATCAAAATATACCTATTTTAACTTTTTGATAATTTTTGGAAAAGTTTGGTTTTCCAATTAATAGTGAAAAAACTGATTTTTATTAGATTTTTCAAGTATTTACATGGTAAAATTAAATTTTGAGATAGTTATAAATTTTCATTAGTTAAAATTAATTTATTATATTCCATTTATGGTTTTTTAAATGGATTTTATAATTTAATTTAATATAGAAACAATTTATTTTTTAAAAGGACATTTTTTCGAAAATATGTTTTCAGTTGCATTTTTCCAATTTAATTTTAAATTTAATTCAAATACTAATTTGTTTAGAATTTTAAAATAATTAATTCCATATTTTTATTCAGTATTACCAAATTTAGTTAATATGTACCTTTATTTTTTGTCCATATGAATAGTTACCTTGATAATTTTTGTTACCACGTTAAAGGGTAAATTGGCTAATTTAGGGTAAAAATAAAATGATAAGGAATACAAAATGACTTTAACACTTGTCCCAATTTTATTTTATGAAATATTGTCGACCATAATCATCCTAGGGTCGATATTATAACCTTTTGGAGACATTTGTAATATATTATTACATTTATAATATTTTATTTAATGAAAGTCAAAGATATCGTACTCATCTTTTTAATAACTATAAAATTTTTAGTATTGGGTTATCCACAATATATATTCAACTATAAATATTAATTTTAAATATAAAATATTTATCTACATCATGGTATTTTAATTTTAGCTTTTAGTGAAAAAATAATTACCTTTAATTCTCTCACAACATTGATGCAGAAATTATTTTATGATTGGAAATATCAAATAAATGATATTGAAAATATTAAAATAAAAATAATATAAGATAGTTAATTTCATAAATGAATTTTTTATATGACCTTTATATGTTATGGATATAATAAAATATTATTTTCTATTTATAATTGTTATCTTGATATTATTAATGTCCAAGTATTAAATATTATATAAAATTGACATTATGAATATTTAATGGTAAATAATTTTTTTTAAATGATATAAAATTCCTAAAAAACATAAATTTGATTAAATGATTGGTATATAGTTTAAAATTTAATCAATGATCCATTTATGGGTAGTCTGACATTTAATAGTAACTATATAAATCCTCAAAGAGTAAACATCATCATTGTCATGGACAGAGTTAAAGGTATTAAATAAAGGTTAAAACAAAATGATAAGGGTATAACCATCAACTAAACGTGTAAAAAATAATTAAATGAATATTATTTTACCACTATCACCTTATTCTAGAATTTTAGTAGTTCAATGGACACTTTTTGATGAAAATGACTTATAAATTATTTAAATTAATGATAGTTACAAAATGTCACTCTCTTTGTATTTAATAACTTTATGCATCTGTATAAAGAAAAAAATTAAGATATAAAAAAACCAAAATATCTATTTTTGATATTAATGTAATCAGTTTTATTATATATATTTTTTTAATTTTTATAAATTATATAATTACCTTAAATGCTTGTGAAATGCTAATACAGAATTTATTTAATTAAAACAAAAATAAGATAAATTGCATAAAAAATATTAATTTTGGCATAATTTTAATGATTTAATATAATAAATGAATTTTATAGATATATATGACATATTAGATATTTTTTAAAGCATTATATTCAGATTTCACCTTTTATTACTTGTATTTGAAGTCCAAGTAAATGAATAGTATCAAAATTGACATTAATGATAATTTCTCAAAATATTATTTTATTAAATTATTTAAAAGTCATAAAAATACATAAAAAATACAAAATTATTATGATATGTTCTCTAATGTCATAAAATTACCATTTATGGACAATTTACACTATATAAATAAATATTACAAACTTTTAATATTAAAATTTTTTGTTATCGTAGTTAAAAATAAAATGTGTTAACTAAGGGTTAATCAAAATGATAAGGGTTAAAATTACACACAACAAATTTATAAAATATATTGTGTGATGATATTACAACCATATCTTATCTTATATTAGAATTAGTATCCTTTTGGAGGTGTTTGGATCGAGATTTTATTTATTATAAATTAATATTTTGAGAAATTCCTAAAGTGTCCCTAACCTCAATTATAAAAGGGCACATCCTTCCTCACATATTTCAATCACATTGAGGATTGAATATATACCATAACCTGTATATTTATTTTCTCAACCTTCCTATATACCTTCTAGAGGTTTTAGTCTTCTCAAAATACCAACCCTCGAGCAGTTTAGAGGATATCCAAAAGAGACGTTTTGAAGAAGAGGTAATCGCTCTAACCAGTAACTTTCTTTTTCCACTCTTCCTTAACTCCTCTAAATATAATATTTTTATCATAAAATAATATATTCAATATACTAAATATTCTAAAATGTTATTATAATTATGAAAACACAATTATACACCCCTTTTTCCATCAAACAAGAAGTGAAAGTAATGCTCATTCTTATGTACAGTTTACCATCTCCACATAGAGATACAATTAATTTTTCATCACCATATTTTATGGATGGAAATTATGTGTTGGGAATGTATTATCTCAACAATAATATATAAATATTATTGATTTAGATGCTGAAAAATTCCCTTTTTTTGTTTTACTAATTAAAATTACTTTAATTATTTCTCAAGAATATAATTCTTGATAAGTTTATCTTATTTATGAGGTTAAATATTTGTTAAAGTATTATGAACTTATTTAAAAGTATTCTGGAAACACTTTTTATACCGTACGTTTTAAGCACAACATATGGTTCATAAACCCTATGTTTTAAATAACATATATGTATCATGTACCCTATTCTATTGGAAAAGTATGGATAATCAACCATACCATTGGAAGGAACCCTACATTTGAAAAAGGGAAAGTATTATTTATCAACCCTACATTTGTGAACAACCATACATCGTCAACCCTGAATATGTGAACAACCCTACATTTCCAACCCTATATGTATATTTTTTTTCATTACAAGAAGAAACCCTCTATTTAACTATTCAATGATGGAGTTTAAATTGAATATATTTTCTGAAATTACTAAAAAAGTCTCGATAGAAGTAAATATTGTAATAATGTGGTTTTACAACTTATTCAAAGTATCATATTCAATAAAGTAAATTGTTCTTATTTCTAAGTGTAGTTATAAATCTCTTAAATGATTTAAATTTTAATGATTGTGATTAGTCAGGAAACATTCTTGGATATACTCAATCGAAAGAAATATAAGTTTGATATATAAATATAAAAGTGTTTTTTCTTTATATATCATCATGTATATGAAATATTGTTTTTATGTAGAAATTTTATATAGAAGAAAAAGATCAAGGTACTCTGTAATTCTGAAGAAACTACACTTTGGAGATATACATGTTTTAACCTTGTTCTGTGTATCTTACACTGTTTGGAAGTTACTTCTCTTATTAAAGATAATTTGAAACCAAGATCTCTTCAAAGATATTCTTTCTTAAAGACATTTATCTTTGAAGAAGAAGATCTGTATTTTATCAGTTATTTCTATAACTGTGAACAAGATTATTTTTATTTAATCAAATGAAACTCTTTTGATTTATTAGAGTTTCGAATGCTCGGACTCAGTCATGGTGGAGTACCATCTTCTTAGACTGAGCTATGGATTTATGGTTTTGAATAAAATAACCAGAACTCTCTATAAAGCCTTTTTGTATAGGTATAAACTACGTGCACTCAGTTGTGAAGTTTATATGATAAGAGGTCATATCTAGTGAAAATAATCAATCTCATAAAGAGGGCATTGATGGAGTGTACTAAGGGATATTTTTACACCAGACCACTATAAAATTGTTGTGTTATTATTTTTTTTATTCACTACTCAAACTAATTATAGAATAAAATTATTCCTATATATATAAATTTTAAAGAAATATAAAATATCAAAATCTATCAAGATTATTGAAAAGTAACAATTCACCCCCCCCCCCCTCTTGTGTATCTTTTTATTATTCTAAACTAACAATTGGTATCAAATGAGTGATTTTATTAATCAATTATATAAGCTCTTGAAAGCTCAAAGTATAATGTCCATACAAAGATATATGTCAATTAATGATCCTAGAGAAGGTATGTCAATGATATGTGCTCCATACTTAAATGGAGATAACTATGGGTGTTAGAAATCTCGTATGATCATCTATCTAAAAAATATTGGATTTAAATTATATATGAATATTTTCACTTTGTATGAAATTCCCAAAAAAACCAGAAACATGGGATGTTGCAAAAGAAGATGAGTATGAAATCAATTCAAAATAAATGAATTTTATTATTTGTGGATATGGTCCAGATGAATTCAATTGAGTATCTCAATATCCTACTACTTATCAAATGTGGCAAATTATTATTATTATTTCAATGATGGAACGTAAAATGTTAGACAATTAAGGTATGCTATATAAAAATTGAATTTTGACACCATCAGAATGTATGATGGTGAAAGAATCTCCCAAATGAATATGAGGTTGACATAAATAGTAAATTATGTTTCTTCCTTAGCAAGAAAAATTACATAATCAGATAAAGCACTAAAATTACTCAGAGTACGGGCCTCAAAATGGACTGGAATATTTAATTTTATAAGGAAATCATCCCCAATCAAGGATTTGAAAATAAAAGAATTGATTGGAAATCTGATGATGAGTAAGAAGATATATAAGCTAAAGATAAAGACCATAATATATTAAAAAAGTTGAAATATTTCCCTCAAAGATACTTCTCAAAAGAATGAAAAGAAATTAAAATAAGATGTAAACATTTCACAAGATTCATATTATTCATATTCTAAAATGGAATTGGCTTAGCTAGCCAGAAAAATTATAAAATTCTATAGAAAAAAGATATCCTTGAAAAAATCATTCATAAAAGATAAAAAATGATCTAAAGAAGTAATATTCTATGAATTAAAATAGCTGAGTCATATCAAACCTAATTTCCCATAGTTAAAAAAATAAAGAATAAAGATAGAAAAGAAAAATCAGAAGAAAGTTGATTATGAGAAAAACGGGGGAAAGCTATGAAGGATACTTGGAGTGTGTCTAAAGACTATATCAAATCTTCTAAATCTAACTCATAAATAGAGAAAAAATCTAAAATAAAAAATTTTCTTTATGGCTAAGGAAGAAGATGAGGTACAATCCTATTATTCTTCTACTTCAGATTCTGATAGCAACTCAAGTAAATAATTAGCTTTTTATTTCTCAATGCTTGAAGAAAAATGTGAATCTCTTGTAAAAAATTATAAGTCACAAAAAAATATTCATAATTATGTTTTAAGTAAAAAATATGTAATGGTGAAACAACATCAAGAATTAGAAGAAAATTTTAATAAATCTACATCAACTTGTATTGTTCATGAAACTAAAACAAAATAATTACAAGATGAAGTAGAATCATTCAAAAGTGATACTAGTATATTAACTAAAGTAGAAAAATATATAAATGGGATTCTTGGAAATATTTTATTAAAAAGTAAAAAGTATGGAATAAGAAAAAAATGAGAAAAATAAAAATTATATAAAAATTATTTCATACCTAGTTCTAAAAATGCTCCTTGTTTCTATTGTGGAATAAAAGGAAATTATTCTAAAAAATGTTGTTTGATAAAACCCTAGATAAGTGTAATTAAAAAAATATTTCCAGAAATATTTCTGAAACAAATACAATAAATTTTGATAGAATAAGGAAAATATAGATTCCTGTATCTTTTCTTGCTGACATACCTAGACCAAAGAAAATACGGGTACCAAAACAAACTCTTTTTAAAAATACATTTTTTGGTAAAAGACCACAAGAATAAAAATATTGTATGGTATATGAAAAATATATTCTCAAGAAACACGAGTGGATACTCTTCTGATTTTCATACACTGTAAAAACTGTATGGATGGATAGTCACCTTTGGAGACAATGATAAAGGGACGACAGTTGGAGTTGGATCAGTTGGAGATCTAAAGTCAATTTCAATCAACAAATTCATATATATTAAAGGGATAAAACACAACCAAATAATTATTTATTAACTATGTAATGATGTTTTAATATTTATTTCTATAAAAATTATTTCTCAATTTTTAAAGATAAATTACATAAATTTAGATCACCTAGAACAGAAAATGTTAATACCTTGGATCATGATTCCTTTTGTAAAAAAAGTGAATTGTTTAACTGCTGAAACAATTTATTTTTGGATCTAGAATATAATATTTGGACACTGAAATTCATTTATTTTAATTAAATTATCTATGAAATTCTTAGTTTTTAATTTTCTTAGTCTTAAATTTGATAATAATAGATTCTGTGATGCATGTCAAATTGGAAAACAACACAAATCATCTTTCAAATCAATTAACAAGGTTGGTACATCTAAACCAATAGATCTTTTCCATATGGATTTGTTTAGACCATCAATTTTAGCAAGTTTAGCTAGAAATTGTTATGTTTATATATTAGTTGGTGATTTTTCAATATTTTCATGGGTTCCTTTTCTAAAACATAAAAGTGAATTGTTCACTTTTATTTAAAACTTCTATAAATTTTCTCAAAATGAAAAAATATTATAAAACAATTTCATTAAGAATTGATCATGGTAGAGAATTTGAGAATCAAGAATTTAATTATTTTTCCTCAAACTTATGTATTAAACACACCTTCTTTGTAGCAAGAACACCTCAATATAATGGAATTTTTGAAATAAGAAATATAATTATTCAAGAGATGGAAAGAAATATGTTAAATGAATATATTCTTCCTACCTATTTTTTGGTAGAAGCTATAGACACATCTTTCTATATAATTAATAGAGTTTTAATAAGACCTCTTATTAAAAAGACATCCTATAAAATTTAGAATAACATAAAACCTAAAGTATGGTACTTAAAAGTATTTGGATGCAAGGTTTAAATTTTAAATACTAAGGAAAACCTTGGTAAATTCAATATGAAGGCTGTTAAAGAAATTATTCTATGATATTATTCTACTTCTAAATCCTATAGAGTGTATAAGAAACGTTAAAGTATTTTTGAAGAATCGGTTCATAGGAGGTTTTATGAAAGTGATCCTTTTCATTAAAGGAAAGATCAAACAGATGAAATTTTTGAATCCTTTGACAATATGTGGTTTGAATCACTTAAGACTAATTTTGAAAATAAAATAAAATAAATTTAGTCTATTTTAGAATAACATGAATAAGATGAACCTAAAAGTGTCTTACCTAGATAATCTATAAACTTACAGGATCATCCTGTATAAAATTTTATATGAAATCTATATACTCGAGTAAGAACTATAAGAAATTTAGGAAACTTAGTTGAATTATCTTCCTTCTAATCACAATTATAACTTAAAACTATAGAATAAGCTTTAAAAGATGAAAGTTGTTTAATAGTTATGTAAAAAACATAATTAATTAGGTATAAATAAAGTTTGGGAATTATTTTATAGACCAAAAAAATATCTAATAATAGGAACCAAATGGGATTTTAAAAATAAACAAGATGATCAAGGGATAATTACTATAAATAAAGTTATGTTAGTAGAAAAGGGATAAAAATAGGGATAAGGAATAGAATATATTGAAACCTTTTCACTTGTTTCTACATTAGAAGAAATTAGGGTCCTTATATCTTATGCATCTCTCTTGAATTTTAAATTATATAAGATGGATGTAATATCTTCATTTTTAAATGGATATTTCATAAAGGAAGTTTATATTGAACAACCCTTGGGTTTTGAAAACCCTAATCTTCTAAACTCAGTTTTCAAATTTACTAAATATCTTTAGGCACTTAAACAAGAACCTAGGGCTTATTATTAAAAACTAAGCTCCCTTTTATTAGAAAATAAATTTTTGTAGGGTTAGAAGATCCAACTATTTTTAAGAAAATGTTTTGTTCGGATATATTATTAGTACAAATTTATGTAGATGGTGTCATTTTTTAATCAAAAAATAAAAATATTTGTAATGATTTTTCAAACATTAAGAAAAAATAATTTGAAATGAGTATCATGGGAGAATTAAATTTCTTTCTAAGATTTAAAATTTATCAAAAAGATCATGAAAATGTTTTAATTTAAATAAAATACATTAATGATTTATTGAAAATAAATTGACTTGAAAACAATAATACTTATACAACTCTCATGTGTACTAATGTGAAACTTGATTTTGGTAAAACTGGAAAATGAGTTGACAATAAGTTATATAGAGGTATGATTGGTAGTGCAGTATATCTTACTGCTAGTACACCAGAAATAATATTTTATTTATGTTTATCTTATTGATTTTAGTCAAAGACAAAAGAATTTCATCTACTACTATTAAAAAAATTACATATTTATAAGGAACTATTTTTCAATCAATAATTTTCCCAAAAACTTCTTATTTCAATTTAATTGCATATTCTGATGCTGATTTTGTAGGATGTAGATGATCATCAAGAACCTATCACTTTTTAGGAAAATATTTAGCTTTATGGTCAAGTAAGAAACAACATTTAGTTTTTCTGTCAACAGTTGAGGAAAAAAATATCTTGTTGGTCAGAGTGAGTAACACAATAGTGGGGTTAATTGAGAACCCAATAAATAATTTCTATTTAAAAAGGATTAATTTGAAATACCCTAATAAATTTAAAACGGCCCAATTAATTTATATAGTAGATCTTTATAAGTTTTAATCTTCTAAAAGGTTTCTTAAAGATTGATTAGTTCTTGGGTAAGTAATATACAATATTACTTCATCCTTTGAAATCAATTTGGTTAATTAAAATCCTATAAAAACACTAATATTGATTAACTATCAAAGTTCTAGTTTTTGTTTGGTTAAAAAAAATTCAGTTTTGAAAGCGGAAATAAAGTAAAAAACACACAATGGAAATTTTGAGATAATAGGTTAATACTCAAGTTGATACTTAGTCAACTTAACTTGGTGATCACTCACCACCAAGAAGTTTATATAAAATAAAAAAGTTTATCCACAACCTAGATTAGGTTTTACAACAGTTCAAAAACTTTCCAGGTCACAGATGACCTCTTCGACAGTTATACATGGGAGTACAAACAAACAATTCACACAGGGACCTCAAATATTGTTAACCATGGGAGTAAAGGTGTAAAAAGAGTTAAGAGAAGATTTTAAGTATATTTTAGTTTAGTATACGAGACGGTGTTCATGTGATAAAATAGAGTATCCACACAAACTGCTCAGTATGTAAGAATAAATAAATATAATTGATAAAGCTAAAAGTGTATGGTTAGAAATGATCGGTCTGTTATAATGCATCTCATGACTCGTGGTAAGTATTTGGAAGTGCATCTTGAGTCTATTTATCTAGAATTATTTAGAAGAACAATGTTTTTTAGACTCTTGCTCTTTATTAGAGAAAATAAGCATATGTGTATGAGCTTCGACTTCATCGATCAATTTTTTTAAGATTTAGAAGTTCAGCTCTTCGACTCTATTTATGTATGTATATTTATTTCTTGGTATTCATACTTCACACATTCCACACTTCTATGCATGAGGGAGTCTTATTACTCATTTATTAGCAGTAGTAGGATGAATATCCATGTGTATATGGATATCCTTCTTCCATACAGAGTTTGTCGGACTCACTCTTCAATGTATTCTATAGATCATTTAAGAGACAATCATTAAAATATAAATTAGTATTAACTTTAATAATATAGTCATTAAAAAAATTTAATTCAAAAAATAAATAAATGAATAGAGATGGTGAGTCCTAGAATAGTGACTCAATACTAGCATTGTCTTGGAGTATGGAGGCATCTCATTCTTGAGGTGTCTCAAACTAACAGTGTCTTAGGCTATTGGTGTCTCATCTTGGAGATGTGACACTAATTGTGTCTTATTATGGTGGTGACTTTTACTTAGTCAAAATTCATGTTTGGAAGTATTTGGCTGATGGTGACTCCTTCTGGCTGATAGGTCATTTTGGCAGTGTCTTAGACTTATCCAAATTTATTCTCTAGTGGTATGACATCATGATGGTGAAATATCCTGGAAGTGTCTCATACATTACTTATTTTTCACTCTAATAGTGTTTCATCTAATGATGTGATATTTTTTGTGGTGTCATATGTGACAGTGACTCATCCTCAGTGGTGTCTGAACTTCTACAGTGACTTATACTTAGGGAATTTCATCACCTGTCTCATATTATACAATACATATAGAAAACATGAAACACATTAATATTATTAGAATCAAGATTTTGTGATCATTAAAACAAGGAGTTCATAAATCTTCCCCTTTTTGACGATCACAAATAATGACATCAAATTTAAACAATGAATGGTATCAAAGATAACATAACTCATGGCAGAAAGGGTAAGTTTAAAACAAATCAAGACATATCATTCACATGGTATCAAAAATAAATAATGAAAAGTATTTTCTTCAAAATAAATATTCTAGAAGAATTATCCCCCTTTTGGGATTATCAAAAAGGTATAACATAATATGAATAAAAATAATAAGTGTATGAGAAATGAATAAACATAATTAGGAAAAGATTTAGGAAATGAATTCAAAAATTTTTGATCAAACAATTACTAAAAAACGTTCATAGAAAACATCCCATAAAAGATATAAAATCTAGTGCAACAACACTATCAAGGATGGGCAGAATGATCTATCAGTTCTATTCATTTGGCCTTGTCTTTTTCCTGATCTAAGGTAGAAGGAGAAGCAGAAGGTATTACAGCTATAGCTCGATGACTACGATCCTCTACAATAACAACTTTTCTTAGTTGTCTGATATTCTAATTATAATGAATAGGTAATGGTTGAAATATAGTGAGAAAAGTGTCTAGTGGATCTCTAGTCACTCTTGGTCTGAGATATAGTTGTGGAGTAATAGGAATGTCTTCCAAAGACACATCAATCAATCCATGCACATAGAGAAATATTTTTATGAGTCTTACATAGTCCATGATGATCTAGCCACCTCTCTTCATGGAACTAAAGAAATAACCTTTTTCTTCCATAAATCTTTGAAGCACTGGAGTCATTTATTTTAATTGTCTAACTTGTTCTTTGAAGGCAATAGTGATAGGTGAATTCTAAAATTTTCAGCCAAAAATTTGAAATTTTCATCCATTGAATGCTTTGTATTGATCCTTAAGATATATTATTTTATGGATTTGGTAGTATTATCTCTGCCATATTTCATATCCTAATTATATGAGGTAATAAACATAAGAACATGGTCACTTTTATATCTTATTCGACTCAAAGTTTCATAGGGTTGATTAGACATAACACTTAAAGCACTGGATGAGGTAGTTCTCAACTATTCTCTAATAAAAGATCTGATCACCTCAGCATCAAACACTAGAAAAGGAGAAGGATCATAAATAGAAGTATCAAAAGTTACATCTTCAAGAATCTTAATAATCTCATCCAAATAATCATAAAAATTAGATTTCATCTCCTCAATCAAATACTTGATAGACTCAAGATCAATGTGTATCCTTTTATTTTCAATCTCAATTTCTGGGATGTGATGCATCATTTTAGGTTCAATGTGATGAATCACAAACTCAAAAAGATATCTAGTATCATTATCACTCTTCTTTCCTAGGAGTGGAGATTTATTATTTAAAAACTTATCAAAATCTCAATGAATCTCTCCTTTGAAATTTTCCAAGCCACCCTTGGTGAATAAGTCCATTGGGACATGAGAAATAGGTGTTTTTTAGGTTCTCTAATAGAAATAAATTTCTCCAATAATCCTATAACATAAACATGTTCTACTAGTGATCTTTCAGGATCCCTTTCTTTTCAAACCTCCGGTCCACTATCCTTTGGTGGACTCCTACTAAATGTATCTGAATCATTTATAATAAGATAACCCCAATGTTCTAAAATCATAGCCACAGAAGGTACAAGATCTATAGATACAATGGTAATATGGATAATAGTAGAGGTCTCAACATCCTATGCTGTAGAATTCTATTCACCAACAGACTATTCAATACTTATAGGCTCAGTTTCTATCTTCTTACCAACTGTAAGTGCTACTTCCTTATAATCAACATTTTTCTTTATATTATATTTTTTTCCAACAACAATAGGTGAAACTTATACCTAACTATTGGTAGGGGCTCATCAATATTGATATCAACCAACTGTACATCACCACCTAACTCAAAATAAGGCATCAATTTCTTATTTTTCTCATCCACATGTTCTTTCACTTTAGAAATCACAGTCATTTGTTCCATCATAATAGATTCAGAAACAATCTATTCATCTCCAAATAAACTCACTTTAGTTGCTTTAGCATATTTATTCACTTAAAGAAATTCCAAGTATGGGTATTTTTCACCCTTTAACAAGTGCATCTTTTTATTTAATCTCGAAGTCCACTTATCTAGTCAAATATGGTTTCTTGGAATAAACACATAAAGATGCAAGAAGATCTATATAAATCACTAGATATCTCTTTCTAATCCTTCCTCCTGAACCATTAGGTTCAGAGTCTTTATCACTATTGTGAACTTCAACATCTGAATCCTTTTAATTTTTATTTTCATTTTCCTCATCTTCCTCGTCATCATCTACATCTCCATTTTTATCTTCATCTTCAGTTTTTTAACTTCTTTTATACTACTCCTCTCTAGAAACCTCATTTTCTTCTTCATCTCTTTTCACCAATTTTTCTCTTTTTTAAAGTCTCATTGGTGGACTCAGAGATCTATAAGTAATTAGTGGAGATTGATGTGACAAATCTTGGTCATTACCATCTTCAACAGAAGGTTCCTTTTCCACTTGGTCTTGTGAAACAACTTCATCTTCATCATCAGAGTATTCAACAACTTCATTGGGAACTAACCCTAGGTTAAAAATATCTCTTAGTATTGTTGTATTCTCAAATTAATTGAACTAATCACACATCTTATCACTATCTCCAAACCACTTTCTCTTACCGGGGTTCTAGATAATTATTATTCTTGAAAATATTTCTATTGAAATACAAAAACAACCACAATATACAATTTACTCTTGATTCTCAGATTCAAGTCTCTTGGCCTTTATCATGGAAGAAATAAACTTATGGTAGATCAAGTAATTTAATCTGGAATTCATCTTGATCATCTCTGATAAATAGGCCATGAGATATATACATAAATTGATTTTATGTCCTATTTTCATAAGACAATGTAGATATACATCCTTGTATATTTAGGTATAAAGTTCACCTTTAATTACACATAACAAGTTCTATATGAACTTAAACAGCAACCTAAATTCTCCATCCATCTTAGATGCAATAGGTCTTCAAATGATACCATCACTGGTCATTTCTTCCAAATCTTATTCAAATATGAATAGCTCACTTTCTTTTGGAATAGTCCATTAAAGATACTCATAAACTCTTTCATGTGGAAACTTAATGAACTCAACCCACTGATTTGAATAAAATACCACTTTTATACCATTGACCCTTAATCTCATATAGTGTTATTCTTTCTCATCGAAAGAAAACTCTACATTTTAATAAAACTAATGTAGTGTCCTAGGGTAGAAATGTCTCTCATTTGAAGAGAACCAATCTAACCATAATTGGATCTCTATGACTTTCATCACTAAATACTTACTTGACATCATCCATTTTCATCCACTTCCTTTTCATCCACTACAAATATATTTTCAATCTAGGGATTAATAGGTTCTACAATAGCTAGCAAACTTGACTTTCTCTTCTGTTTCTTATCTAGTCTAAATCCATCTGGCATAGACAATGAAGCATGATTTATTCTCATCATAAAGATTAGTTCAAAGAGCTAGGTCCTGGGTAAGTAAAAGGTTTGAAAATTTGAGGGTCAGAAAAGCGAAGGTTGTACTGGGTTCGAAAGAGAAATGTGCAAGAGTAGAGGTGATTTAGGAACTAGAAAATTATCGAGTGTATATAATTTGGGGTTTTTAGAGATCCAAAAATCAAAATTGGAAATCAAGAAACATATGAATTGGGTTATATAAATAACATAAACCAGAATAAAATAAATTGGTGGTCTAAAACATTAGAAGTAGTAAAATTCGTAAAGGCATGAATAGGTAACTGTGTGAAAATAAAAATAGCAAAGAAAACATGATGGTGTGTCAACCACAGTGATGTGTCAAATACAATGGTGTTTCATACCAATAGTTTGTCATTAAAAATTAAACTCAATCAAAGTTAATACTTACTAGTTCATGTTTTATATAAGTCATTCTCTCATAATTTAAAGTCTTAGTAAATATATTAGTAAGCTGATATTTTGTGTCAATAAACTCAAGAACGATATCCCATTTTTAAAAATGGTCTCTCAAGAAGTAATGTATTATATCATTGTTATTTTTCTTAAAATGAGATATAGGATTCTTATAAATATTTATTGCACTATTATTGTCACAATTTATGGGGATATGTCAGAATTAATATCCATATTGTAGTAGAGTGTGTTTCATCCACAAAATTTATGCACAAGAACTTCCATAATCTATGTATTCAGCTTAAGTAGTATACAATAAAAAATAATTTTGTTTCTTACTACACCATGAAACTAGATAATTTCACAAAAAGTGACATGTTCCAGAGGTTCTTTTGGTATCTAACTTGAATCCACCAAAATCAGCATCATAATAACTCACTAGATCAAATGCTTTTCCTCTAGGATAAAACAATCCAAAATTGTTTGTATACTTGAGTTATTCAAAAATTATTTTAACAACATTTAAGTGTGTTGATTTTGGATTAACTCGAAATCGAGTACACATACACACACTAAACATTATATCAGGTCATCTAGAAGTCAAGTAGATAATAAATCCAATCATACCACTATAACTAGTTTGATCCACTAGTTTCCTAGATTTATCAAGATCCAATTTACAGGTGGTACTCATAGTAGTATCACTAATCTTAGTTCACTCAAAGTTAAATCATTTTAATCTTTTTTATATTTACATTGGTTCAAAATAATTCCTTCTTTATTTTAAAAAAATATGAAATTCATGAAAGAATTTCAGTTCCCCTATTAAACTCATTTCAAATTCATTTTGCATCATTTTATAAAAATATGTATGAAGATAATTTCTTAAAGACCCAAAAATAATATCATCAACATAGATTTGTACTGTTAAAACATCTTTTGAAATTTATTTTATGAAAATAGTAGAGTCATCAATAACTTTTTAAAATACTTTTTAAATAAGAAAAGTTTTTATCCTATTATACCAAACTACATGAGTTTGTTTTAGACCATATATAGATTTTGTTAATTTAAAAACATGATTTTGGAAATGGGTATTTTGAATCCTAGGGGGTTGTTCTACAAAAATATCCTCAAATATAAAACCATTTAAGAATAAACTCTTAACATCCATTTGGAAAATCTTGAAATCTAAATGTGCTATATGGGAAAGAATGATTATTATAATCTCAAGTCTGGCTACAGGTTCAAAGGTTTCCTCATATTTAATCCCTTATTCTAGACTATAACCTTGTGCAACATGTCTATCCTTGTTTCTAACTATAGTATATGACTCATCAACCTTGTTCATAAACACCCATTTAGTTTCAATATTCTAAATTTCCTTGGGTATATATACAATTTCCCAATATTTGTTTCATTAAAACTAATTTAATTCTTATTGCATGGATATTGTCTAAAATTCATCATTAATAATTTCATTGATATTAGTAGGGTCAAGCTAAGACAAGAGTGCTTTACGTTCAACTAGATTTATTAGATAATATCATTCCTATTTTCCTCTATCTAGGTATTATACAACAGTATCTAAAGGGTGTTACTTAAGAGTTATAACAATTATAAAAAGTATGGACTAGTTACTTTTGTTTATACAGGTTCGAGTTTAGGAAGTTTTGTAAATTCTTCATAACTAGATGAGTTTTATCACTGATTGAAAGCAGAGTATGAAGGCTCAAAATTTATATTCAGAGAAGTAAAATCATCTTCAAGGTTTTCTAGGGAGTTATTATGATCAGGTGGATAATTCATATCAAATTTTAAATAAACTAATTCTACCACATATTTTGTTCTCTTAATAAAAACTCTAGAGTCTTTTCTATAGATCGGATAACCAAGGAAAATTCCATCATCACTTTGGGAGGCAAATTTTTCTGAATTTCCTTATTGTTAAGAATAAAGACATTGTAAAAAAAACTCTAAAGTAATTAACCTTATATTTCCAATTGTTCTAATATTTTTAGTGGGGATTCTTAAGGATAAGTCTAATCAAGACTCTATTTATAATGTAATAGGTTGTATTCACAACCTCTGCCCAAAAATAAATAAGTAAGTTATACTCATTAAAAATAGTTTATGATATCTCTTATAAAGTTTTATTTATCCTTTATACAATTATATTATACTGAGGGGACCTAGGAGTATAGAAGTTATGAGTTTAGACATTATGTGAGCAAAAAGATTCAAAATATTGATTTTCAAACTCATGGCCATGGTCACTTCTTAAGGTCATAATTCTAAGTCCACTATGATTTTCTATGGACATAGTGTTCTTGGTAAAGTAAGATAAACCTTCAATTTTATTATCTAAAAATAATACCCAAGTATACCTACAGAAATCATCTATAAGATCATAAAAATAGTGCTTCCCATTTAAATTAGAAATTCTAGAAGGTCCAAAAGAATCCATGTGAAGAAACTAGAGAGGTTGAGAAGTTGACACTTCTTTCTTTGATTTAAAAGAAAATTTGTGTCATTTAACTTTTAGGAAGGGGTTATAGAATTTATCAGTTGGGAACTCAAGCTTATATGGATCCATAACTAATCATTTCCTAGTGAGCTTCCTAAGTGACTGAATATTTCAATGGCCTAGTATCCTATTCCAAAGCCAAGATTCATTGTGAAAGTCACTCAAGCAAGAAATATTATAATAAATTAAAGAGTTTAATTAAATAGAATAAATATTTTCATTCCTCAAAGTAATAAAAATTAAATCATTATTTAGTCATAAGCATTATAAGCATCAATTTAAATTTTACATAAAATTCATCATCACATAACTATGAGATGATAAGCAGGTTATACTTCAAACCATCAACAAATAATACTTTAGAAATAAAAATAGAATTTTAGTTACTAATTTGGCCAAGGCTGATGATTTTCCATTTTTCATTGTCACAAAAGGTGACATGACCACCATAAACCTTAATAAGGCTCTTGAAGCATGATTAATAACCTATCATATGTCATGAACAACCACTGTCCAAGTACCATAGACTTATAAAAGAGGTATTCTTATATTTTTCTGATAAAAAATTTATACAAGAAATTACTTTGGTACCCAAATATTTTTGGGTCCATAGATGTAAGTAATTAAAGCTTTAAAAACCCACATTTTCTTAATGGGTTTCCTATAAACAGATTGAAGTGTTTTTGAAATAAAAAATTTATTAGGTCCTTTGTAAAAATAATTGGTATAAGAAATTTCTAGTTTTTACTTAGGAACAAAAATTTTATGTGTCACTCTCCTTAATCAAGGTTGATATCCCATTTTAGTTACATACTTATGTGAAACTTGATTACCTAAAATCTAAGTAATCTTTTCTCAACCATTAGTGATTTTTTCTAAATCTTTCTTTAATTACTCATTTAAAAGTTTTAGTTCAGTATTCTCTTTGAGTAGATAAACAATTTTCTCTTTTTCAATAGACAGTCCATATTTTATATTTTCATATAAAGCATGATGTCTTTTTAAAGCATTATATTTATACTTAAGATCATTAAAGGTGTCCTCTAACATGTTACAATATTCAAATAATTATTCATTTGAAATATTATCATCATAATTTTTTTATTGTCAGGATCATAAAAATTATACTCATATGATAGAGCAGATTCAGAAGGAAAATTAGATGAAGTAGGTACCTTAGATATGTTTTTTAGGAAACTCATGTTAACTCGATCTTACTTTTATTCAGATAAATAATCTGAATCACTGTAACTATCTTTAGAAGCACTCCATATAGATTTCATGTATTTCTTGTCTTTTTTTCCTTATCCTCATATTTATTCTTGTACTTTAACTTTGGATATTCAGCTTTGACATGTCCTTTCCTTTTATATTTATAACAGGTAATCTCTTTTGAATCATCATCTATCTTCTAGTCTTTCTTCCAATTACCTTTGGTATCATATTTTCCTTTCTTGTTTCGTTTTCTGAAGAATAAAAATATTTCTATATTTTTTTTAACCTTATAGATAGATGATCCATATCAACATCATTGTATAGTGGAGATTCACTATCACTTGAATTAGTAACTTGAACTTTTTCTTTTCTTTTTTACTTCTTTTTAGATGTAGTAGTTTTAAAGGCTGCTAATGTTCTTTTAGGTTCAAAACTTTCTTCGTGGTTTACCTTCAGCTCTTATACATATATCATAAACTTACCAATCAACTCCTTGACTAGAAGCTTTCTAATATCACAAGACTCTATAATGGAGATATATGTGCCTATCCAACTTTCCATTAGGTATATTAACATCTGCATGATCTGGTCCTTGGTAGAAATAGAATTACCAAGTGAACTCATTGTGTTGACAATTTCATTGAACCAGAGATACAAGTTAGAAATAAGTTCATCTAGATTCATTTTAAAGTTTTCATATTTAATATTATAAGTGTTAAGCATCATCACCATGACATTATAAGTTTCCTTATAGGAAACAAACAACATATCCCAAATTTCATAAGAGGTTTTGCATGCAAAAAAATTGTTAAACTCTTCATATCCTAGTTCACATTAAATGAAATTTATTGCTTTACAATTATTATTGTAAGAAATATTTTTAGAATCATACTAAGTACTTATATTAGTATCAGGTATAACATATTGATCTTCTATGGAAGTCCAAATTTCAAAATCCATTTTTTCTATATGCATTCCCATCTAAATTTTCTATTGACCATACTTATTTCCATTAAATAAGGGAGGTATGTGTGTAGGAGAACCTTCTTGTCTAGAATCCTTTTAAAGAAATAAATTTATAAATAACATAAATTTAAGATATTTAAAGTACAACTAGAATCATAGTTGAAATTAATTTGAAAACATTTAATACCAAAGAAAAATATCCTTTGATACCAAATGTTGATGAGAGTAAGTAACTGAAGAGGGTGGTGAATTGAGTACCCAATAGAAATTTAAATTAAAAATGACTAATTTGAAATCCCCTAATAAATTTAAAATAGTCCATTTAATTAATATAGAAGATCATTATATGTTCTAATCTTTAAAAAGGATTCTTAAATATTGATTAGTTATCGAGTAAGTAATAAAAAATATTATATAATCCTTTGAAATCAATTTAATTAATTAAAATATTATAAAAAAACTAATAAATATTAACTATCAATGTTTTTTTTGGTTAAAACATTTTTAGTTTTAAAATTGTAAATAAATTAAACAAAAACACACAATGGAAATTTTGAGACAAGAGTTTCAGTCTCAAGATGATACTTAGTCCTATCCACTTTATGATCACCCACCACTAAGTAGTTTATATAAAATTTACCAGTAGATGCACAACATGGATCGGGTTTTACAATAGTTCACAAACATTCTAGGTCACACTTGACCTCTTTCATAGTTATACATGGGATTACAAACAAACATGTCCTGAATAGACCTCTACCATTGTTATCTGTGGGAGTACATGTGTAAGAAGAGTTAAGAGAATATATCAAGTATCTTCCAGTTCATCACAGGAGACAGTGTGTGTGATAAAATAGAGTATGCGCACACACGGATCAATATTTTAGAATAAATAAATAGAACTGAGAAATCAAAAGTGTTGGGATAGAAAATCTCAGCCTATTTCAGTACAACTCATGACTCTTGGAAAGTATTTGGAAATGCATCTTGAGTCGAGTTCTCTCAAATTATTTATAAGAATAGAGTGTTATAGACTCTTATTATTGATTATAGGTATGGAGTAAGTGTATATGGGCTTCGGCATCCTCAGGAGACTTTTTTTTAAGATGTAGAAGTTTAGCTCTTCAGTTCTATGTATATTTGTCTCTTTATGGCTTGGTATTCTCACTTCACATGTTCCACACCTCTATTCATGTTGGACTCTTCTTCCTCTTTTATCAGCAACATCATGAAGAATATCCACATGCATATGGATATCCTACTTCCTTATATAGCATGTCTGACTCACTCTTCAATGAATTGTGTCGACCATTTAAGAGATAATCATTAAAATATCAATTTTCATTAACTTCAATGACATATTAACTAGAATAATTTAATTCAAAAATAAGTAAAGGAATAATTATAGTGAGTCCTGTAATGGTGAATCAATACTGGCGATGTCTTAGAGTCTAGTGTCATCTAGTTCTAGTAGTGTCTCGGACTGATGGTGTCTTAGGCTAATGGTGTCTCATCTTGGTAGCGTGACACTAGCGGTGTCTTATTCTGGTGGTTTCTTTTACTTAGTCAAAATCCGTGTCTATCAATGTTTAGATTATGGTGACTCTTTCTGAAGTTAGGTCATTATGGAAGTGTCTTATACTTATCCAGATTTACACTCTGGTGGCATGACATCCTGATGGTGAGATAACCTAGTGGTCTCTCACACTTTATTGATTTTTCACTTAGGCAGTGTGTTGTCTAACGATGTGACATTTTTTTTGGTGTCATATGTGATGGTGACTCAACCTCAAGGGTGTCTCAACTTCAAAAGTGACTTATACTTAGGAAATTTCATCACCTGTCTCAAATTATATAATACTTAAAGAAAACATGAAACTCATTAATATCATTAGAATCATGATTTTATTATCATTAAATAAATGAGGTTAACATATCTGTTGGAAGTTGTTGAGCACAAGTTTTTGGGATGAAACACACCTTACTAGAATTTAGGCTTAATTTTAATAATATTCTAATTTTATGTGATAATACAAGGGAAATTAATATTTCAAAAAATCTTATAAGTCCCTCACGAACCAAGAATATTGATATAAGGCATAATTTTATAATTGATCATATTATTAAAAAAGATATATTTTTAGAATTTGTAAATACCAAATATCAACTTGGAAATATTTTTACTAAACCACTTCCCACTGCAAGTTTTTATTTTATTAAGGGGGAGTTGGGAATATCTGATTTTAAATAAATTTTTATTAATTTGTTTTTTTAATTTCTCTATTGGTCGATTTTTTTATTATAAGTTATTCGATTACTACTTATTTAAAATTTTCTGTATAAATCAATAATTTATTTTATTTTTGAAAAAGTGTGTGTTTTCAAAATAAAAACTAATAATGATTACAATGAGTAATTGGCTCGAGAAACTTGAACTGCATCACCAAAACCATAATAAAATGTCATGACTCGTCCTCAGGGCTCGTGCCGTGACTACGCCAAGCCCGCCTTCCATAGGCCAGGGGCTGGAGACTAGCACCAAAGGCGTAAATCCCGAAAAAAGGGAAGGCATTTCCTTTTATATAGTAAACAAAAACACAACAAAGTACGCAAGTGAAGTAAGAAATAAGTAAAACTGGGTACAAGGTAAGTGTTGAAAAGTAAATGGGCCAGTATACAAACCCAACTGAAAGTACAGTACAACTGAAAGGACAGTACAACAGCAGTAAGTAAAACAGAAACACTGAGTCATCCTCCGGAAATCCCACCTGAAGGGTGGGTACAGATAGTCTCCTCAGCTCCTCGGGTCCGGTCGTCCGCTGCGTGTACGTCCCGCCAATTAGTCCACCTTCGGGTACCGTCTAACTCCACAATCATCCACCTCGATCAGTGTTGTTCGTCGTCTGCATCCAACACAATGTAGTGCGGGCATAGCCTGTGCAGGGGTGTGTATACGATACTCAGTAGGGACCCCGAGACCCACGAATGTCTCTCAGAATCCACGAAGGAGAAACCAAAAATTAAAGATACAATCACGGAGTATCAACCAACTCTACTTAGGTATATTCCCATACATATACCTAAATCATCAATTACAATTCGCTTCCAACTCTCGAGCCCAAGCACAACCAGTCCACACAGGAAAACACAACCCACTCCACACAAGAAACCATAACCCAGTCCAAAAAATAAAACACAACCCAGTCCACACAGGAAAACAAGTCAAACACATCGTCGGTAAAGATTGAAGTCAAGACTCATTTCACACAGGCATACATCTTTCGTATAGCATTAGAGATGATCGGATGTAGTCAATGATTCATCTAAGTTGTTGAACCCACATAGGATACAAGACTAGCTAAGCCATCGGAACCACATAAGATACAAGACCAGCTACTCTGCCGGACCCACTCAGGATAAAAGTACAGAGGTCATACTACCGCACCCACGTAGGATACAAGAACAGTAGTCATTGCTATCAGACCCACAGAGGATCCCAGTACAATCGTCATCACTGCCGAACCCACAGAGGATCCAAGTACATTCGTCCTAACTGTCGAACCCATGGAGGATCCAAGTACAGTTTTTCTCACTGCCGAACCCACGGAGGATCCACGTACAATCGTCCTCGCTGTCGAACCCATGGAGGATCCACGTACAGTCATCCTCACTGCCGAACCCACAGAGGATCCAAGTACAGTCGTCCTCACTGCAGAACCCATGGAGGATCCACGTATAGTCATCCTCGCTATCGAACCCACGGAGGATCCAAGTACAGTCGTCCTTGCTGCCGAACCCACGGAGGATCCAAGCACAGTCATCATCGTTGCAGTCGCAGCCATCTCTAGGGTTCCCGCACACAGCATGCTTGATTCCGGGAGGGTCCGCTCATCAAGCCAAGGGGTTAGATACATAAACTCTCATGAAGTCCAGAGTTGATGTATCCCGAAGTTCTGTCTCGTCAAAAGAAACCCAACGTGACAGACGGTGCGTCAATCGGACGCCCGGTCTAGGAGTTATTAGATTTTCCGCTCCAGGGGCCCGGTTGGTTTTCAAGCTAAAACCAACCTGACTATACTCCAGCTGCATCCAAACCTCAAGCGGAGTAAGTCAAAAGGACCGTCTCATCAAGAGGAATTCAACGCAGTTGAAGACACGTCAAACGGACGTCTGATCCTTAAGTTGTAAGCCTTCCCTCTCCAAGGGCCCGGTTGGTTTCAGGTTTGAACCAACCCATCCATACCCAAACTCTACCAAAACTGAAAATGTAATATAACGAAAAGACCGTCTCGAACCAAGGATTCCTACAAAACTGACGGTGTGTCGATCGCGGGTACGTAGCTCAAGTTATGGTCAAAAGACCGAAAACGGTCCGAAGTGGGGGTTTGGGCATGTCCGACCCGGCCAACCCCCCCCCCCCCCCCCGGGTCAGCCCAAACTGGGTCGACCCCACCCGGGTCCGGATCCGGCCCGGTATGCCGTGGCCTGGCCCGGCTGGCCGCGTCCCGGCCCACGCGACCTACCCCGGCCCGGTCGGGGAGTGCGCTGGATTGGCCAACGAGCCGAGCAGGAGGGGGTGGCCCCCACTTTCTGTGGACGCGGTGCCAGGGTGGTGTCGTGGCTTGCCCAGATCCTACGCGGTCGCGGGATCCAGCCCTCACCACCGCGACAGGCTTCTGCCGGAAGCGCTCCGGGGCGCCGCCGCATCCTGCTGCTGATGCCGCCGGGGGCTTCCGCGAGCCACCGGATTCATTCCGGTGGTCCGAGTTTGCTCTCATCTATGATTGTGGTTGCCTCGGGACCCTTACATCACTGTGAATTCCTCTAATCGCCATTTAGGTCCCACTTTATTGTCTCCAAATATTCCGCATATCAAGAACAGAGTAGAGGTGGGTTCGGACTTGTTCGTTAGTCCGCACCCACCGCTTTAGTGGTTCAAAACATCACCCAAAAATTACACGCCATGCCGAGGGTATAAATCACATAAAGAAATTTATACAAATTCCCCTACCTCAACAATTAAAGATGAACGTCGATGTTGTGGTAGACGGCGTCACGGGGAAAGGGTTCGTAGGCATCATTGGAGTGCGTCGAGGAGGAAGCGGCGTCTCCTCTCTTGTCAAGGAGAAAAGAATTGGTGGCGCATCATCAATCTTTGAGGAACTGGCGTTCTTCGTCATTCTTCGTCGGAGGCCAGCTTTCTTAATCGTTCTTCGTTGGAGTCCAGTGTTCTTCCTCGCACAACGAAAGATCTCCCCCTTTATAAAATAATAGGCTCCTCCTATTATTTAATTACCCATCCAAAGAAACTCTCCCCAAATTAAATCAGCACATTAAATAAAACATGATGACAATTAATTAAAGAAGGGAGAGGGAAGGTTCCCATTTATTAAACGTGTTGGCAGTTAAATAAAAAAGGGGGGAAAGAGGAAGGATACTCATTAAATTATGGGTTGACATAATTTAATGTAATTAAGGTTGAGAGATTGGCATTTAATGGGGGTTTGCCAAATTAATGAGGTGTTCTTAATGATATTAGAGGAAAATAAATGGTGGGGCTCGTGTGGGCCCCACCTCTCTAACATGCACACTTGGGTAGTTAGGTGGTTGTGGGACCCACTCTTAACTACCCATGGGAGGGAAAACCCTCCTTATAAAATAAAAATTGTCCCGACAATTTTTATTTACTTCTTAAATAACCCCCAATAAATATCTTCTCCTCTACTGCGAATGCAACTACGGTAAGGATCACGTTTAGCAATTACAGGTGTTGTGAGTTCATCGGTGCCCTCAAATTTTAGTTCCGAGCACCGGTTCAAAAGATAGAAAAATTTGTTTATTCATTTACTGAATGTACCCGAGCTAAACTTCGGAAATTGATTCCGGGCACACCAGGCCTCAGAATCAAGTGCCGTCAGAAGCCACAGACTTGTAAAATTCCAATGAAATTAAGAAAAAAATAATTTCCTTGAAATTTCTGGGTCTTCACATTAAATTTCCGGGTCTTTAAATTACTCCAACCTCAGGTCTTTACGTCCCCGTAAAGCTTCAACACACACTAGGGGAAACAAAAGAGGTTCTGAGCACGTATCTGATCCTTCTGCTCCCATGTGATCTCCTAGAGGTTCCTGTGCTTCCAGAAAAAGTGCAGAAGAGGAATCGACCATCTTCGTAGGACCCACTCTTGTCGATCCTCAACCTCTACTGGATCCCCGTGAAAGTTGTCCCATCATCGATGTCCAGCTCTCCATGGTCGATGATGACAGATATGTCATGCACACATCTCCTCAGTTGAGATACATGGATGACATCGTGCACCCGGTGCAACTGAGGTGGAAAGGTCAAGCGGTAAACCACCCCTCCTACCCTGCAGAGGATATAGAAAGGTCTGTTGAACCTCGGAGATAACTTTCCACCCCAGCCACATCTCTGTAAACCTCGTCGAGGTGAGACCTGTAAAAGACGTGGTCTCCATACTCGAACTCTAGAGGCCAATGTTTCCTATTTGGAACTGAAAACTCAAAACTCCTGTAGCTATGAGGGTGAGGTTGGCCGACTCCATAGTGATCGGCCGCCCCCTCCTATGCATGAGTTTATCTTGTGCTGCCTGGGTTTCCCTTTTCGTTAACCAAGGGAAAACCCCATCCTAATGTTGTAGATAAACCACAAACTTTTTACCTAATATAGTTAATCTTATTATGAACTATGGATCCAATCCATACCCAGACCAATGTCGTAAGGCCTCGATGCTGCCACCAAGAGGTTTCAACTGAAACTCTCGCCTCAAGGGTCAGATCACACTGTCGTCGTAAGAATGATTATCGAGTCTCCTCCCAAAGGTATCTCCAGACGTGAGGGTCAAGTCAACGGATTAACCGGAAACTCTAGGTCTGGGAAAAGATTCATGGAAGGAAGGGATGATTTGTATCAATGTATGTTGTTACGACAGCGAGTAGTAGACACAGATCATTCCTTGAATCTTCCCTAGATCCTTTCGGTCGCACTCCTTGACCGCATGCAGCTACTCTCTTCCCCTGCCCTCCAGCTCCCTAATCCTAGCGGGGACTACAAAGGCGAGTGGTTGTAACATGTCGAAATATACACCACCTCATGCTGCTCTCCCAACTCTGCTTCCACATCTTCTACTCAGCAGATTCATTTGTCCTTAACACTTCTTCTTCTTGAAACATTTTACACGCCCAAGTCTCTGAGACTGGCACCTGTTTCCTATTTCTTACTGCTTACATTCACTGGTTGTGTCCGCTCAGCCAAAGATCATTCTACCACAACGGTTATCTCTAGCATCCTAACGTAAGTAGAAATGTGTAGAGGAATTGAGCTGTCTCAGATATCCTTTAAACACACCTCTCTCTAAGTACAAAGCTCTAAATCATTAATCGTATTGTAGTCATCAAGTACCAAGAACGATCGGTATGCCTCGATGACTACTCAGCTACCGACATGGTGTCCTGTCGAAGCTATATAAGTCCTAGAGAACTCTCAACCACATCCTCAAGCCAGTCCTCAGCTGCCTGTGAGTCGGTCTCGCCTCGGAACCTGAGGGGTATCTGATGCTGAAACATGTGTAAGGCACTAAGCCTACATGTGTCATCTACCAGTACCACCGGTTGAAACTGCTGACCAACAGGTAGTGATATAGCTGGCACACTACCTGAAGGTACTATCTTAGGCATCGATCCACATACTGAAGCCTCATCACTATACGGACCAACCTCATGGTCACTCACTGGGAAACACTAGTAGATAAGATTATCATCTTCTATACCAGTGTCTAAACTCGGTGTAGAACACTATCAATCGCCTCCAACCAGTCCATTGATACCTGGGAATCTGTCTCGCCTCATAACCTCAGAGGCCTCTGCTGCTGGAACTTGTGTGACGCGCTCTGTCGGCATGCACCGTCCGCTAGTATGGTTGGTGGCATCTACTGACCAACGGGTGGTGGTGCTACTGGTACACCACCCAAGGGTGCCAACACAGAAAGAGGGCCCTGCACCGGAGTCTCATTGCTCGGTGGGCCATCACCAAGTACTCTCTCAGAACTCCAACTGACTGTCTACATGAAGACATCTTGAATAGATGTGACACGGTCAAACGATTTTAACCTGGTGAGATGACCTGGTTGAGATGACATAAAGAAAAATTTTGGAAACACACACGCAATCAGTGTTTTCATGAACTGAATCTGAAATCAGAAGTCAGGGTCCTAGTGTATAGATACGCCAGCCGTCGCACCAACATTGGACTCCCTGAACTGAAAACCACACTCGGTATGCTTAACACTGTTGCATCACAGAAAGAAAATATCAGAGTCATAAGTTCTGCAGTAGAACCGACATCCTCTGATACCAATTTGTCACGACCCGTCCTTGGGGCCCGTGTTGTGACTACCCCAAGCCCGCATTCCATAGGCCAGGGGCTGGCGACTAGCACCAAAGGCGTAAATCCTGAAAAAAGGGAAGGCATTGCCTTTTATATAGTAAACAGAAACACAACAGAGTACGCAAGTGAAGTAAGCAATAAGTAAAACTGGGTACAAGGTAAGTGATGAAAAGTAAATGGGCTAGTATACAAACCCAACTGAAAGTATAGTACAACTGAAAGGATAGTACAACAGCAGTAAGTAAAACAGCAACACTGAGTCGTCCTCCATAAATCCCACCAGAAGGGTGGGTACAGATAGTCTCCTCAGCTCCTCAGGTCCAACCGTCCGCTGCGTGTACATCCCGCCAATTGGTCCACCTCCGGGTACCGTCCAGCTCCAGAAGCCTCCACCTCGATCAGTTCTGTATGTCGTCTTCATCCAACACAATGTAGTGTGGGCATAGCCCGTGTAGTGGTGAGTATACGATACTCAGTAGGGACCCTGAGACCCCGAAAGGTCTCTCAAAATCTACGAAGGATAAACCACAAAGGAAATATACAATCACGGTGTATCAACTGACTATAATTAGGTATATGCCCATACATATACCTAAATCATCAATTACAATTCGCTTCCAACTCTCGAGCTCAAGCACAACCAGTCCACATAAGAAAACACAAACGAGTCCACACAGGAAAACAAAACCCAGTCCACACAAGAAAACACAACCCAGTCCACACAGGAGAGCAAGTCAAACACATCATTGGTAATGATTGAAGTCAAGACTCCGCTCACACAGGTATACATCTTTTGTATAGTGTTGAAGATGATCAGATGTTGTCACTGATTCATCTAAGTTGTTGGACCCACATAGGATAAAAGACTAGATAATCTATCGAACCCACATAGGATACAAGACCAGCTACTCTTCCGGACCCACTCCGGATACAAGGACAGAGGTCATAATGCCGCACCCACGTAGGATACAAGTATAGTAGTCATCGCTGTCGGACCCACAGAGGATCCCAGTACAGTCGTCATCGCTGCCGAACCCATGGAGGATCCAAGTACAGTCATCCTCACTGCCGAACCCACGGAGGATCCAAGTACAGTCATCCTCACTACCGAACCCACGGAGGATCCACATACAGTCGTCCTCGCTTCCAAACCCACAGAGGATCCACGTACAGTCGTCCTAATTGCCGAACCCACGGAGATTCCAAGTACAGTCGTCCTCGCTGTAGAACCAACGGAGGATCCACGTACAATCGTCCTCACTGCCGAACCCACGGAGGATCCAAGTACAGTCATCCTCGCTGCCGAACCCACGGAGGATCCAAGTACAGTCATCATCGTCGTAGTTGCATCCATCTCTAGGGTTCCTGCACACAGCACGCTCGATTCCAGGAGGTTCCTCTCCTCGTGCCAAGGGGGTCGATACATTAACTATCACGAAGTCCAGAGTTGATGTATCCTGAAGTTCTGTCTCGTCAAAAGAAACCCAACACGAT
The DNA here is from genome assembly GCA_963277665.1 of Viscum album. Taxonomy (NCBI): domain Eukaryota; kingdom Viridiplantae; phylum Streptophyta; class Magnoliopsida; order Santalales; family Viscaceae; genus Viscum; species Viscum album. The sequence continues at coordinate 440,434,753 of OY728119.1, forward strand.
AGACGGTGTGTCAATCAGACGCCCGGTCTGGGAGTTATTAGCTTTTCCGCTCCAGGAGCCCGATTGGTTTTTAAGCTATAACCAACCCGACCATACTCCAGCTGAATCCAAACCTCAAGAGGAGTAATCCAAAAGGACCATCTCATCAAGAGGAATTTAATTCAGTTGACGGCACTTCAAACGAACGTTCGATCCTTAAGTTATAATCGTTTCTGCTCTAAGGGCCTGGTTGGTTTCGGGTTTGAACCAACCCAGCCATACACAAACTTTGCCGAAACCTTGAGTGTAATATACCGAAACGACCGTCTCGATCCAAGTATTCCTACGCAACTGATGGTGTGTCGGTCGGAGGTCCTTATCTCAAGTTATGGGCAAAAGACCGAAAACAGTCCGAAGTGGGGGGTCTGGGCCCGGTCCGACCCGGCCCAACCCCCCCTGGGTCGGCCCGAACCGGGTCAACCCTACCCGGGTCCGGGTTCGGCCCGGCCGGTGCGGCCCGGCCCGGCCGGGGGTTATCGAGCCGAGTGGGGGGGGGGCACTTTCCGCGGACGTGATTCTATTGTGGTGTCGCGGCTTCCCTGGACCCCGCGCGGCCATGGGATCCAGCCCTCACCGCCGCAACATCAGTCGCGGAGGGCTTCTTCTAGTGGTACGCCAGGGCGCCGCCGCCTCCAAGCGGCCGGCTGGTGCCACGCCGGTGACCCGATCCTCCGGGGGCTTCCGCAGGCCACCGGAGTCATTCCGGTGGTCCGATTTTTCTCTCGTATGTGCATACAGTCACCTTGGGACCCATACATCACTGCGAAGGCCTCCAATCGCCATTTCGGACCCGCTTTGTCGTCGCCAAATATTCAGCACATCAAGAACAATGTAGCGGTGGGTTCAGACTTGTTCATTAGTCCGCACCCACCATGTTAGTGGTTCAAAACATTACCCAAAAATTACATGCCATATCGTGGGTATAAATCACATAAAGAAATTTATACAAATTCCCCTACCTCAACAATTGAAGATGAACGTCGGCGTCGCGGTAGATGGCATCATGGGGAAAGGGTTCGTAGGCATTGTCAAAGTGCTCCGAGGAGGAAGCGACGTCTCCTCTCTTATCATGGAGAAGAGAATTGGTGGTGCGTCATCGATCTTCGAGGAACTGGCATTCTTCGTCGTTCTTCTTCGGAGGCCGGAATTCTTCGTCATTCTTCTTCAGAGGCCAGTGTTCTTCCTCGCAAAACGAAAGCTCTCACCCTTCATAAAATAATAGGCTCCTCCTATTATTTTATTACACACCCAAAGAAACTCTCCCCAAATTAAATCACCACATTAAATAAAACGTGATGACAATTAATTAAATAAGGGAGAGGGAAGGTTCCCATTTATTAAACGCGTTGGCAGTTAAATAAAAAAGGGGGAAATAGGAAGGATCCTCATTAAATTATGGGTTGACATAATTTAATATAATTGAGGTGGAGAGATTGGCATTTAATGTGGGTTTTCCCAATTAATGAGGGGTTCTTAATGAGATTAGAGGAAAATAAATGGTGGGGATCATGTGGGACCCACCTCTCTAACATCCACACTTAGGTAGTTAGGTGGCTGTGGGCCCCACTCTTAACTACCCATGGGGGGAAAGACCTCCTTATAAAATAAAAATTGTTCTGACAATTTTTATTTACTTCTGAAATAAAACCCCAATAAATATCTTCTCCTCAATTGTGAACACAACTATAGTAAAGATCACATTAAGCAATTACTGGCATTGCGAGTTCATCGGTGCCCTCAGATTTTAATTCTGAGCACCGGTTCAAAATATAGAAAAACTCGTTTGTTCGTTTACTGAGCATACCCGAGCTAAACTTCGTAAATTGATTCAGGGCACACTGGGCCTCGGAATCAAGTGTCGTCAGAAGCCACAGACTCGTAAAATTCCAAATAAATTAAGAGAAAAAAATTCCTTGAAATTTCTGGGTCTTTACATTAAATTTTTGGGTCTTTACAGAAAATCCTTTCTCTTTATCTCTCTCTTACTTACCATCATATTTTGAACCCGTTCAACATCCAGATCTCTCATCTTCCCTTCAAAACCCAAGAATCTGAACCTTCTACCCTCAAATTCTAAAAAATGTTGAAGATAAAGAGGAAAATGAAGGTGAACAAAGTGACTCAAAATGACAACATGTCCACTTCAGTAAAATACTTCAAGGAAAATTTTTAAATTTTGAATGGTTGTATCAGAAAAATATTTCATTGAAGTAAGACCTTTCCTTTCTAGGTTTTTAATTCATTTTTAAGAATGAAAATACTGAATTCCTATTTGAACTACAACTAAAGGAGTTTTATAGGAATATTCAGTTCATTTTGGGGGAAATAGATGATTTCATCTCTTTATATGTAGATGATAAATCATTTTTCATTTCCTCTGTAGAAATTGAAAAGATATTTAAATGTTTTTATGTAGTAGTTTTTCATTATGATCTTCAATCCATTGGAAATCAAGAACAGAATTAGGAAGATATTATTTCATTTCTATTTGGTTCAACTTTAATTTGGATAATGTTTTTTAAGGATCTTGAGGCTGGACAGAAGGTTCTGCTCATGTTCATCCAGTTAGCAATACTCCCGAGAATTGCAGAATTAGAAAATATTCTTTATAACATATGGTACATAATGTTCTTATTGATCAGATTTATCAAGTTATACATCCTGAGATATATGCTCCAATATCTGTATCACTGCTATTAGATAAACATATGAATGTCTTTCTATCCATATAGAAGAATTATTTCTCTGTTTTGGAATAGATATAATAAACTTTGACATATAAATGTTCATATGAGGTTTCATTATAGTAACATTATTAATTTAGGAACTTTAAGGAAGTTTGGTGTCTTTTGGTGTATAATAAAAGAAAAATTGTTACTTGTTGGAGCTGATTACCAAGAAGAATTTGGACCTATTTCTCAAGGGGAGAAAGGAAATATGAAATTATTTGAATCTATTAACCTATATAATGAGGAATTTATAGAATCTAGAATAGAAGATTTCATTCAACCAACAAAATGAAGACTCAGATAGAATGATTCTGATCAAGATAAAGAAGATTCTGAAGAAGTAAGCAATGAGGCCCTTGTCAAACAAGCTAGGTAGAGAGAAGAAGCTTTCAATTAGAACTCAAAAGAAGAATTTTTTTTACCTAGAGAGGATAATCCATAAGTGTTTTTAGGAGTCTCAGTCACTCTTGAGGAAAAAAACTAACAGTCGATAATAAAATGAGTTATTGGCTCCAGAAGAAGAACAAGTTAGAGAAATTGTTCAAGGAGGTGATCAAGCACAAATATTAGTAACCAAAACAAATGAAATAGTTTAGAATCAACTAGTACCTGCTATTTCACCATCTTTGGAAAAAATATCTTCTACATCTAAATAGAAAACATAAGTTCTTGATACCATCTCTTTTTCTTTTATTGAGAAGAATACAGGAATGTCCATAATAGTAATGGAAGGGACCCAAAAATAAATACACCAAGAATAAGACTCTTATACTTCTATGAATAATCAAATAGAAGATTTAGTCATCAAATTTAATAGAATGAAGGAGGATAATTCCATTTTAAAACATAAGATTGACTCTAAAATAAAATATTTCGAAAATCGATAAATTTTACTATTCCAAGAGTGAAATTTAAATATGTTCAAGCTCAGATACAAAATATAAGAGAAAATTCAGTTTCCAGAATAGATTTTAATGGATTTAAATGAAAAATATTATATCATGTTAGAAAATTGAATGAACAATCAGTCTCAAAAAAAGATTTTGGAGATTTAAAAAGGAATTTAAGAACTCAATTTGAATCATTGTGGACTAGCTCTAGTGAATTCAGATCTTCTACCTCTACATCTCAGACATCGCCAAATTTAATCAGGATGTTTCAATCAATTACTATAGTTATGTCTACTATGAATGATAGTATTCATTCACTTCAGTGTAACAGTGCACCTCTAAATGTGTTTTTAACAATCAAAGAGAACTTGTTGAGAATTTAACTTCAATTGAACCTAGAATTAGAATACTTCTAAAGAGATTAAGTTATATGATTTTAAATACTATTTATAAAAATTAAAATTTTCATGAATTTTTGAAATCCAATCTAGTTTAAAGTTTAAAGATTAGTCAATATTCAAATATTTTAATTTGATAGTTGGCTGACAATATTACTGAAAGTTTATGAGGATATATGGCAGAATTAAAGGAATCTATTTAGTTTGTTTCAATTTCAACAGAGTCTGACACCTCTTCTGAACCAGACCTTTCACAATCATCCAACCCTTATTCTTAAAATTTCTCAACCAAAGTGATTCTTGTAATCGTAAACATATTTTTATATAATGTTTTTGTTTCTTATTATTTCTATCCATTTCTACTACTATAACATGTTCCATTTTAATCTTAAGCAAACTATTACATTCCTCTATATTTATATTCTACATTTTATGTGTTTTAATAAATTTTTATCTACTTTTATTTTGATATCACAAAAAAAGTGACAAAATTGGTTAAAAACAACATTCTTTATTCTATTACCAATTTCTATTTTATCAATTAAAATGAATGGATTTCTATGTAAATTAATTTTAAATAACTACAATCTCGGTATCTTTTTAAATATATTATTTTTTTAATTTTGTTTATAATTTTTATATATTGTATACATTATTTTATGGGTTTTTATAATAAAAGGTGGAGATTTTTGGGCGTGTGGTGTCTCGACAATACTCTATAAATCTTATTGATTTTCATGCTCACAAATACCCTTGTTTTTTATCAATTAAATTACTTTAATAATTTTTTAGGAATATATTTCTTGAGAATTTTATCATATTTATGGGGTTAAATATTTGTTAAAGTATTCTAAATATTTTTAAAATTATTCAGCAAACATTGTTCATAACCTATATTTTAAGTTTAAATTATGGTTCAGAAACCCTGTGTTTTAAATAACTTGTATGGATCATGTATCGTACGCCATTAAAAAAATTATGGATAATCAACCCTCTGTTTGTAAGGATCCATACATTTGAAAAAGGTAAATTATTGTTTATTAACCCTATATTTTGAATAACCATACATCATCAACCCTACATTTGTGAAAAACCCTATGTTACTAACCCTATATGTGGGTTTTTTCATTATAAGAAGGAACCCTACGTTTTACTATTCAATGATGGAGTTCAAATTGAATATATTTTCCATAATAATAGAAACCATGTCGATAAAAGTAAATATCATCTTATATATTTTTTATGACTAATTTAAAGTCTCATATTCAAAAGATTAAATCATTCTTGTTTCTAAAGGAATTTATGGCTCTCTTAAATGATTTAAATTTGAATGATTGGGATTTGTCAGGAAATATTATTGGATCTACTCAACTAAAAGTAATCCATGTTTGTTATATAAATATCAAGAGTATTTTAACTTTATATATCATCATGTATAAGAAATGTATTTTTATATACATAACTATTGCAAAGAAACAAAATATTGATTGACTCTGTTATTCTGAAAAATCTACACTTTGGTGACATATATGTTTCAACATTATGATGTGTAACTACTGATGTTTGTTAGTTGTGAAGGACCCCAGGACACCCTCAGAGGGGAGGGGTGAATCAGGGTGTCAACTTTTTCTTTTAAACTTGTGTATCTTGTTCCCACGTTGGTAGAAACTAGTTTAACTTGTATGATGGATATGAGAATAAATAAAACATTCACATGAAAAGAGATGACACAACACTTTTTACTTGGTTCACCACTAAGGGCTACGTCCAAGGAGCATACTCCAATAGGTTGTCGGTCGTACCAAATTCCACTATTTTTCACTCGTTGTGGATTACAAAGGTTTGGGAACAGTCACTCTATCCCAGGCTCACTTCCTTTACAACTGTTCAGGGATTGCCTGCTGCGTCCCTTGGGACACTCCCGTTGACTTCCCTTGGCTCACTACCTTTGGTGAAGTCTCACTCAGTTTATAACTGTGAAGTTCTATTCATCAACGCTAATGAATACATCCTCTGTTGTATGAGAATCCATGTTGGAGTCAAACTTCCACCCGTAGACTAAACTGACTTTGCACTAAAGGTATCGGGAAAGCTTCCAGTTTTCGTGCAGCCCCAAAAAGACTGGCATGATTCAACCACACCTGGCGCACTTCTCCAAGCCGGCGCACAAGTTTTAAAGACGGCGCACAAGTTCACCTCTATTACATGCATGACACTTGCTTTTTCAACCTTAAACTTGGGCAACTCACATTCTTTTCCACCCAAACCTGTTTTGGCGCGTAATTGTCAACTGTCGCCCTTCTTCAAATCCTAGCGTGAAAGTGTCACCAAACCACATGCGCGATACTTCCTTCCCCAACTCCAAACTTAGGAGACCCACAACCTTTCTCGCCCAAACCACCTTGGATGTGAAGCAAACAACTATTGCACAACAACCACTTGCGCGACCACACAACCACTTGCGTGACCACTACCCCTGCGCGACGGGAGCTCTGAATTTCTCTAAGTCTCAAAATCCATTTTAAAGAGGGGTGGCCCTGTATTTATAGGCATTCTGGACACCATGTGTGATAGTGCGCAATTCTCCTCTCAGTGCGCAAGTTCAGCCGCCCTAGTCTATGTCGCGCTAGCCATTTGCACGACCAATCTCAAAACTTGGGAGCCCCTTCTTTCTTTGCAATATTTTGATGTTATGATCTTGAAAATCATATGGCGCGCAAGTTTCCAAGACTCCAAGTAATCAGCGTGCAAGTACCTTTTCCAAACACACTTTTCTCCATTTTGTCAATTTTGTGGTCCAACGATTTGGAAAGCACTGGAAAACTGTGCCACCTTCAATACTATTATCTACTTGACCTGTAAGATCACTTTTCTGGAACATATTCTGGACATCCACTGAGAATTGACAACAAACAAAAAACATACTCCAATTCATGCAAATACAAACATGGTTCCAACAATCTCCCCCATTGGGTTTGTTGGCAATCAGTAAATAGATTCAATAGAGTACCAGCCACATGCAAACAAAAAATGCAAGAATCAACTCAGACAACACTCTAAGTCTACGTGAGTAATGCTCAGTGTAGAAAACAAGAGGGTAAGCATGAATTGAGATCCCGTGTTTTGGAATTTCTCAATGACGCCCAAGAAATTCTATTACATTTTCCCAAAAGCTTTACATGTCCAAAGAATTCCTTCTTATCCTATCACTGAATTATCATCATGATACCATACATGTCCTGAATTTATTCCTTCTCCCCCATTGGTAATAAACTCAAATATTGTTATTTGCCCATTGAACATCTAAATACACCCCTTGGATGGTGTCTCCCCCGTAAACCTATATCATATACACAGAAAAGAGTAAAAACGTTTAACATAACTGGGGAGAGGGGTTTTTCGTAACCTCCTTATGCACTGGGAGGTGGATGAACATTGTGGTTCAACCGATGCTTCTTAAACACAGCCGCTGACAGCGGTTTGGTCATGATACCAGCCACTTGCTCATTAGTTCCCACTTGATCCATTCTAATCACACCTTACATAACTTTTTCTTTGATAAAGTGATGCTTGATTCCAATATGTTTTATACGATAATGCTGAACAAGGTTCTTCGTAAGATCAATTACGCTATTGTTATCACAGTAAATTACCATTGGTTGCTTCACCTTATCACCAGTATTTGTTAGTTGTGGCTTCATCCATAGCAGTTGAGTGCATGCCTTTGTGGTAGAGATATACTCAGCTTCAGCAGTACTAAGAGAAGTACTTTCTTGTTTCTTACTCAACCAGCCAACACATTTATTCCCAATATAGAATGCTCCACCACTGGTGGATTTTTTGTCCACTACATCTCCATCCCAGCCAGTATCAGAAAATTATGATAATTCATTGTCCCTTCCTGCAGCAAATTATATGCCACAATTGTGAGTACCTTTAATATACCTCATGATTCTTTTTACTGCTTTCATATGTTCCTCCTTTGGATTACTTTGAAAGTGGGCCTCTAGACAGGTTTCAAATACAATATTTGGCCATGTCGCTATCAGGTACAATAGGCTCACAATTATCCTCTTGTACATGGTGGGGTCTATAGATTCCCTATCCTCAATCATTCCAAGTTTGGTTCCAACTGCAATTAGAGTCAATATTGGTTTGGAGTCTTTCATATTAAACTTCTTCAGCAGCTCCCTTGCATACTTTTTCTGAGAATTGAAAGTGTAATCCTTCTTTTGAATCACCTGCAGCCCCAAGAAATATGTGAGCTCCCCCATCATAGACATTTCGAATTCTGATTTAATTTGATTGGAAAAATCATCCACTGATTTCTGCTTACTGCCACCAAAAATAATATCATAAACGTAGACTAGAACCATGAACTGATCTTTTGGAGAATTATTCACATATAAATTGTGATCTACTCCTCCTCTTTTTAATTCCAGCTTCTTGAGATAAGTGTCCAGCTGGAAATACCATGCTAGTAGTGCCTGCTTCAAACCATATAGAGCTTTCTTCAGTTTTCAGACCTTTGTTTCATCAGTACCAAGGAAAAAACCCACTATTTGTTCAATTTAGACTTCTTCTTCAAGTAAACCATTCATGAATGTTGTCTTGACATCCCTTTTGTAACGCCCCGACCCTAATTACCTAGAGTCGGTGCATTATTACATAACATTGGCATGATTATGAGAAAGATCAAGTCTCAAAAGACCGATTAGTTTAGTAGCCTTGGAGTAACTAGATACATCCATAAATTTTTACATTACATCATAAAAAAAACATCTTGTCTTCATATCCCCTCATACTATCTCTGCAGGTCATTCATAAATTACTTCTTCATAATCCTGGGAAAAATAAAACATTGAAAGGGGTGAGCTCGGATGCTCAGTAAGGATAACATTATAGCAGAAGCTTTCATAAATAAGCATAAACACTTAAGGCAATTTATAACTAAAACAAAATCCTTTTAAATTTAAACTTCAGCATAAAATGGCGAAGGTAAAATGAAATAATGCCATTTACTTACTCACATGGATATTCTACTAGTCGAATGATCACATGCAATATCAATAACTACATTCATAATGATGGAATGCATAATGCCAGACTATCATAACCACATAGCCAAGGCCTCGTGCCAAGACTACAAATAAGATTTTTCCAAGGCCTTGTGCCAAGACACTAGTTTGTCTCATGAGACCTACTGATGCATTGAGGAGCTATAGCGGGCTCCACCCGTCACTTATTAAGTCCAATGCATTCCTCATATGAACAAGTTTAAACATAACATAAACATTCGTATTGAAACTAGCATACGAAATGTCAATACTTTTACCACAAACCTTGAATGGTATAAAAATAGCACATCCACAGTCAAACATAACTCATTCGATACAATATGGAAGATTGTATTGTATCACATTAACCTCAATCAAGAATAATGAAGGATGTTGACATAGATGAAAATAATCATCAAAACTATTTGAGAGAAATATCCCCCTTTTCTTGAAATCATTTAAAAGTCACACTATTTGTCAAAAAGCCATTTAAAAATAGATTTTTGAATCAAAGTGTCCCATACCACTTTGAAAATTTTTAAAAGGATTTTTAATTTTAAAACTTTAATGTCCATATAAATAAATCTTTAAAACCATTTTTAAAATATGGACATTAATGAGCATGATTTAGAAGAATAATTCTTTAAAACATTTTAAAATGGTATTTTAGTTAGAGTTTCTAACCAAAAGAGAGACACTTGAATACAAATAATTGAGGTAATCAAAACATTGTAATATCATGAGAATAAAGGAATTCATGATATACTATGTCAAAGTACATTATATACACCACATAAAAGTGATTTGGTGTATATCATCAAAGAAGTCTCAATGGAATGTAAATTGAGATGAAATATCTCATAAAGGTTGTATCCTTTGGTTAAGGATAAATCAACGACATAATTATGTTGACAAATATAAATACACTAAATATGATTGGATATTCAGTGTAAATCAATCAAAGTATATTCACACATATTCTTGTAAAAACAATACCAACGAATTGGATGTTTAACTCAATAAATGGAGAATGAGTTAAAATTACTCTTATCAAATTCATATCAATGACTTGAGAATTATCAATGGAGTGATTATGTGTATCAAACTTATATCCACAGGAATGGGAGTGGAAATTATGACATAATCAAATGAATAGTGATTCCACACATAATCTTGGGGTAATATAATCAATGAAATATGCGTAAAGCCAAATGAGTGGAAATTGAAATCTCAAATTACCTTATTGATTAGGTAACTTAAGAAACATACACCCATGAAAGAATTATCATACCATGATGATGTAAATACCCATAAATAAAAGTATATAACACAATGAATACAATCATGGGCAGTACACATACACCACATGCAATAATTAAGTGGTGATCAATGGAATTCTCACGGAATTAAAAGTGAGATAAGAAAATCCCTTACTTTGTACTTTTTCCTTGGTCGATGGTAGGTTTACCTCCTGTATAATGGTGAAATAATTGTTATTGAATAATACAAGAATCATTTACTTTAATATGATATCATATATGATCTTTTAACATTGATTTGTTAATAATATCTTAGTATTAACGCCGTTTCGGGTGTTAACTTACTCATTTTCTTTTATATGTTTTGTTACATAAGTCATGTTTGTTGTATCTTATTCATATCCAGAATGATATCAAGTACTTAAAAATCATTTTTAAATCATTAAATGATAATTATACTTGAATGGATACGATGGATAATGAATCTCATCGCGTTCGTGGAGACGGTAGTCCGTACGTACGCACGAACGCTACTTCCATTTAATTTTTTATTTTAAAAGAATCGAATCCAAATGATACATAGGTATATTACTATTCCAGTATAATATAATATTTTATATATGTTACTTAAGTTCATTAACACCATCCTTTATACGTTCCATGTGTGGTATGAACGAGTCATACCATTTTAAGGGGGCGGTAGTCCGCACTTCCTCAAATGAAATTATCGTATGTATATACGACATGAAACGAATAATGGTATGAAATAAAATGCAATTACAGAAGCTTATATATAAAATATATATCATTAATATCATATTTAATTACAGTGTCATCATAATGGCCACCATGAGAGGCGGTAAGATGTTTTTGAACAATCATCGTTTTGTGAGGCGTTAGTTTGCCATCCACAGAAACATTATGTTCATCATCCATTAGATGGAGTTGTGTGTATGTGTAGTTTGAATACTTCTTATAACAACATCCTAGTATATTGAGGATACTGGTGTTGTTACAAAAGAAGGGAAATAAAAAGAGTTTGGGGGTTGAAGAAGCAAAATAAATGAAAATAATTTAAGAGAAATCATTACCTTTAATTTAGGTAACTCACTTTGGTTGGAACCAAAGGACTTGTTGAAATGCTTTCTGCCTAAGGGGAAGCTTCAAGGAGGAGGAGAGGGATGTGGGGAGCTTAGTTGGGCAGAGTTTGGACGAGCCAAGTGGCTTGAGTGGTGTGAGGAAATGAGAAGGAGGAGTGCCCTTTTATAAGAGGGGTGAGGGGCACCTTTGGAAAAGCTAGAAATATTAATTTATAATAAATTCATATTCGGTTTCCAATGGCTCCAAAGTTGACCATTCAAAGGTTGAGGTGGGGATAGGTCGAAAACAACTCATCCAATAGAATTTAGACAGGTTTGGGTACTTATATTAACCTTATCTTTAAGTATTAACTCTAAGTTAATTAGTTTCACTTTTACAATGTCTCTTTGTATTTTTATATAATATGGTTAATAAACTTACTATATACATCCAAAAGACTCCCAAGTGGTCCATTAATGATTAACCTATCATAATATAAGTCTCTTGGCCTAACCTTAGATTTTTAGGAATTTAATATCAATTAATAATATAATATTTGTTTTAAGAACTCTTTTATGTCAATTTTGACACTATTCACTAGTTGATTTTTGTGAAACTCATAACAGATTGATTACTTCGAACAAAGTCAAATAAATCAATCCTAATATATCATATTATCCTAGAAAGTTTGTTTAATTCATTAAAAGTTTCATATTATAATTATTTGGGTATTTATAATATCAATTATGTTAATTTTTTACTATTTTAGTAATTACTGCATCATCATTGTGTCATAAATAAAATAAATTATTTAATGTCAAAAAATTATAAATAAAATATAATTATGTATTAAATCTTTTTATCTTTCTAATGAATATTTATAATCTAAAATCCAGCATATATAACCCTATGTAACAATTGTTTTTCTAAAAGATATATGCTTGTGTCATTTTTGTATTCATTTTAACTTAATTAATATAAAGTGTCATTATCACTTACAAGTGGATCCATGGGGTCCCAAAATTGACCCAAAGATGCCCATGGTCGACCATGTATCAACCAATAGGGTTAAGACACATTTTAGGGTAATTTATTATTATTATAATATTATTTTTTTAACCCTTATTTACCGGATTTACCCTTAACCATGGTAAATAAAATATTTACCGCAGTAATTATTCAAAATGTCTAAAAATAAAAGTTACCTATTTACACAATTTGGACATCCTGATTCCAAATATGGAATCCATTTTTCTAAATTCAAAACACAGAAGTGGCAGAAATTAATTTAAAATTAATTCCCGCTGTCAAAACAAAAAGCGTGTTTTTAAGAGATAATAACTATCAAAAGATTGACACTTGTTTATGTTCGGTTTAATTGTAAAATTATTTCCAATGACCAACATTATATTAAATGGTAAAAATATATTCTAAATATACTTTAAAACCACTCAAATTCACAATTTATCACTATTAATTATTTTGATTAAAAAAGTTGTTTTTAATTAAAATTTAGTAATTTTCACTATTCATCAAAATATGAAAGTTATCCGAAAAGTACCAAAATTTCACCTTAGGATAAATTCGATATTCCGAATCCAAAAATGAAGTCCATTTTGAAATATAAAATATATATAATTTCAAAAAGTAGGTATAACTATTCATAACGGCTAGTTTGATTGGTTGTGGTGTGTTAAAATCTTGAAGTTGCGTACAATGCACGTCATTGCATTATTCGAAAGGAAACATACCGAGGAAGCTTGGGGTGTTACATTCTCCCCTCCTTCAATAAATTGCGTCCTCGCAATTTTTAAAATTTTGCTTGGGAATATAATGGAAAGTCCCACATCGGAAAAAGAGTCAATAAAACTATCACTTTAAAAGAAAGAAAGAGAGGTATAAGGGTCATCCAAGATAACCCATACTAGGATTCCATGTAAGAAAACATGGATATGGATGATAAACTAAGTGTCAAGTTCTGATGGAGAGGGATAGAAATCATGATCAGGAGAAAGTTAACAATGAGAAAACCACAAACTTGTGTTGGGACAAACGACCATTAGTCTCCTAGTAGGAAAGTAAACGGACAACGTTTTTTTTAAGTTATATTACATAAGGAAGAGTAATTAATTTATGATATTGACTAAGAACATTATGAGATATACTTACATTTTAATTAGATTTTCATTCTTTAATAAATTTCCACCACTAACTCATTTTTTTTAAACGATGAGTATTCAAGAAGACTTGGTCACACTGGAAGAGATAGAATAAACTTCTATAGAATCACATGATCCATGAAGGATAAACCATATATTTACATTGTCTTTGCAGATTAATCAAAACCAAAATGGTCAGTGAATGATCTAATGATCCCCCAAAAGGATATTCATTGAGATAAATATGCACTAATCTTAATTTCTAAAATTAAACCAACAATACCCCAAAGTTAAATAGATACCATTCAATAACCAATTGTCCTTAAAATCCTTTAATATAATCCAAACTAATATTGAAACCCAAAACATAGAAGAATTTGATTATGTAGTCTCCCATGTTAAATTGTATCTCCAAATGACATCAGATACTCTTAAAGTCACATACTCAAAAGTAATTAACCTAATCACATATTCTCTATTATAGGTTAATCATTTCCATAAATAACCCAAATCACTATAAATCCACAATAAAAACGTAGATAAAAATCTATCATTACTCCACAAATGAAACCCCATAGTATTCTATTTTCCTTGGGCATATAGTGTTCCCAACAAAGCGAACATATTCCAAAATAACATTTATCACTTAATCACCAAATCATTTTCCTATACCAAGGGTATTCTTTTGATATGAAATAAGAACCCAAATCAACTTATTATTGATCAATAAAATCATTTAACTAAAAAAAAGTCACACTAACCAGGGACTTCACGTAGTCCAGTGGTAGGCGATAAATCCCAATCGCACTTTGGTTGTGGGTTCGATTCCCATAGCTTTGTCCGACGCGACGGGTTGTCACACGGTCTACGTGTTGTCCTTTTTCAAAAACTATATTTTATAATATTGCCAAAATGAGATAAATTCCTCAAAATACTATATCATAAATTTAACCACAAATGTTATATCATACTTTGAATCTTCATCCCAAATTATAATAACTTATAATTCTCTCAAACCCTAATTATCATATAAATCCAAATGGTTATTTATACCCATATCCACAAGAGAAGAGACAATTCTTCCTTAAATATCATTCTCACATGGCAAACTGTGGGGTTACAAATACAAGAGAAAATTATTCCATAGTAAACCCATCAACAAGGAGTGCTAATACTTTTTAAACATTTCTCCAACCATTTATTCCCACATAGCTTCTTCTTTGACCAAGAAAATATCCTATAGAATAGGACATTCACTCGGGTAATGGCCAGGTCCCCTACATTTACGGCAAATGACTGTAAATGGACTCTTGGGACCATTTTTATCTTCTTCCATAGTACTCTTCATTTTTCTACGGCAATTCTTTACTTTATGTCCTTCCTTCCCGCACGTAAAACATTTCGTTGTCCCATTGAGACACTTTCCTGGGTGTCTCTTTCCACATTTCCTGCATGATGAAAATTGAGGGTTCTTTTCTCCATGGTCTCCATTGCTGGAGCTCTTATCATTTATCACCTTTCTCTTCCTTGTTGAGTCTAGGAGTTGGTTAATATATATGTTGTTGATCATATTTTTGGAAAACTGATTTGGCATAAAGACGATATCTTTTACGCCTATCAACATTCCATTTTGTTGCTCATTGCCACCACCGTTCCCATCTTGTACATCATTCTCAAAGTCACTATGACTTCCTTGGAATCCAGCCATTGACTAAAACCATAAAGCATTGTGTGAGTAATAGTAGTCGTAAAATCATTTAGAGATTAAAATGTCACCATATTCTCAATTTGAAACATATTAGGATTAACCAAGGTCATTTACTCTCATCTTATATATATATTACTTAAATTGGTTTGTAAAGAAAATGTAAATTATCCTAAGCATATCCCCCGGGAGTGTCGTAACCAAGAGTGCAGCAATGCCCGTTGTCGTGCACCAGTTCCCGTTCGAGTCTAGCTCAAAGCGGTGTTTTCGGGTTTTACCCCTAGGTACATCTGTGCCAGAGCCGCCTCTACCTGCTCGTATCCAGACAGGGATGTATTGCTCGGAAAACTCACAAAATCTCTACAATACCAAAATTCTAGGATGTTCTTCTATACTAATCCTCAAAGTTCATCTTAGGTCTACGTGCTCTAATCAGAGTTTATCTAAATCTAGCTACCAAGGTTTGTACTAAACTTCCTCTGATACCAACTGTAACGCCCCGACCCTAATTACCTAGAGTCGGTGCATTATTACATAACATTGGCATGATTATGAGAAATATCAAGTCTCGAAAGACCGATTAGTTTAGTAGCCTTGGAGTAACTAGATACATCCATAAATTTTTACATTACATCATAAAAAAAACATCTTGTCTTCATATCCCCTCATACTATCTCTGCAGGTCATTCATAAATTACTTCTTCATAATCCTGGGAAAAATAAAACATTGAAAGGGGTGAGCTCGGATGCTCAGTAAGAATAACATTATAGCAGAAGCTTTCATAAATAAGCATAAACACTTAAGGCAATTTATAACTAAAACAAAATCCTTTTAAATTTAAACTTCAGCATAAAATGGCGAAGGTAAAATGAAATAATGCCATTTACTTACTCACATGGATATTCTACTAGTCGAATGATCACATGCAATATCAATAACTACTTTCATAATGATGGAATGCATAATGCCAGACTATCATAACCACATAGCCAAGGCCTCGTTCCAAGACTACAAATAAGATTTTGCCAAGGCCTTGTGCCAAGACACTAGTTTGTCTCATGAGACCTACCGATGCATCGAGGAGCTATAGCGGGCTCCACCCGTCACTTATTAAGTCCAATGCATTCCTCATATGAACAAGTTTAAACATAACATAAACATTCGTATTGAAACTAGCATACGAAATGTCAATACTTTTACCACAAACCTTGAATGGTATAAAAATAGCACATCCACAGTCAAACATAACTCATTCGATACAATATGGAAGATTGTATTGTATCACATTAACCTCAATCAAGAATAATGAAGGATGTTGACATAGATGAAAATAATCATCAAAACTATTTGAGAGAAATATCCCCCTTTTCTTGAAATCATTTAAAAGTCACACTATTTGTCAAAAAGCCATTTAAAAATAGATTTTTGAATCAAAGTGTCCCATACCACTTTGAAACTTTTTAAAAGGATTTTTAATTTTAAAACTTTAATGTCCATATAAATAAATCTTTAAAACCATTTTTAAAATATGGACATTAATGAGCATGATTTAGAAGAATAATTCTTTAAAACATTTTAAAATGGTATTTTAGTTAGAGTTTCTAACCAAAAGAGAGACACTTGAATACAAATAATTGAGGTAATCAAAACATTATAATATCATGAGAATAAAGGAATTCATGATATACTATGTCAAAGTACATTATATACACCACATAAAAGTGATTTGGTGTATATCATCAAAGAAGTCTCAATGGAATGTAAATTTAGATGAAATCTCTCATAAAGGTTGTATCCTTTGGTTAAGGATAAATCAACGACATAATTATGTGTGACAAATATAAATACACTAAATATGATTGGATATTCAGTGTAAATCAATCAAAGTATATTCACACATATTCTTGTAAAAACAATACCAACGAATTGGATGTTTAACTCAATAAATGGAGAATGAGTTAAAATTACTCTTATCAAATTCATATCAATGACTTGAGAATTATCAATGGAGTGATTATGTGTATCAAACTTATATCCACAGGAATGGGAGTGGAAATTATGACATAATCAAATGAATAGTGATTCCACACATAATCTTGGGGTAATATAATCAATGAAATATGCGTAAAGCCAAATGAGTGGAAATTGAAATCTCAAATTACCTTATTGATTAGGTAACTTAAGAAAAATACACCCATGAAAGAATTATCATACCATGATGATGTAAATACCCATAAATAAAAGTATATAACACAATGAATACAATCATGGGCAGTACACATACACCACATGCAATAATTAAGTGGTGATCAATGGAATTCTCACGGAATTAAAAGTGAGATAAGAAAATCCCTTACTTTGTACTTTTTCCTTGGTCGATGGTAGGATTACCTCCTGTATAATGGTGAAATAATTGTTATTGAATAATACAAGAATCATTTACTTTAATATGATATCATATATGATCTTTTAACATTGATTTGTTAATAATATCTTAGTATTAACGCTGTTTCGGGTGTTAACTTACTCATTTTCTTTTATATGTTTTGTTACATAAGTCATGTTTGTTGTATCTTATTCATATCCAGAATGATATCAAGTACTTAAACATCATTTTTAAATCATTAAATGATAATTATACTTGAATGGATACGATGGATAATGAATCTCATCGCGTTCGTGGAGACGGTAGTCCGTACGTACGCACGAACGCTACTTCCATTTAATTTTTTATTTTAAAAGAATCAAATCCAAATGATACATAGGTATATTACTATTCCAGTATAATATAATATTTTATATATGTTACTTAAGTTCATTAACACCATCCTTTATACGTTCCATGTGTGGTATGAACGAGTCATATCATTTTAAGGGGGCGGTAGTCCGCACTTCCTCAAATGAAATTATCGTATGTATATACGACATGAAACGAATAATGGTATGAAATAAAATGGAATTACAGAAGCTTATATATAAAATATATATCATTAATATCATATTTAATTACAGTGCCATCATAATGGCCACCATGAGAGGCGGTAAGATGTTTTTGAACTATCATCGTTTCGTGAGGCGTTAGTTTGCCATCCACAGAAACATTATGTTCATCATCCATTAGATGGAGTTGTGTGTATGTGTAGTTTGAATACTTCTTATAACAAAATCCTAGTATATTGAGGATACTGGTGTTGTTACAAAAGAAGGGAAATAAAAAGAGTTTGGGGGTTGAAGAAGCAAAATAAATGAAAATAATTTAAGAGAAATTGTTACCTTTAATTTAGGTAACTCACTTTGGTTGGAACCAAAGGACTTGTTGAAATGCTTTCTGCCTAAGGGGAAGCTTCAAGGAGGAGGAGAGGGATGTGGGGAGCTTAGTTGGGCAGAGTTTGGACGAGCCAAGTGGCTTGAGTGGTGTGAGGAAATGAGAAGGAGGAGTGCCCTTTTATAAGAGGGGTGAGGGGCACCTTTGGAAAAGCTAGAAATATTAATTTATAATAAATCCATATTCGGTTTCAAATGGCTCCAAAGTTGACTATTCAAAGGTTTAGGTGGGTATAGGTCGAAAACAACTCATCCAATAGAATTTAGACAGGTTTGGGTACTTATATTAACGTTATCTTTAAGTATTAACTCTAAGTTAATTAGTTTCACTTTTACAATGTCTCTTTGTATTTTTATATAATATGGTTAATAAACTTACTATATACATCCAAAAGACCCCCAAGTGCTCCATTAATGATTAACCTATCATAATATAAGTCTCTTGGCCGAACCTTAGATTTTTAGGAATTTAATATCAATTAATAATATAATATTTGTTTTAAGAACTCTTTTATGTCAATTTTGACACTATTCACTAGTTGATTTTTGTGAAACTCATAACAGATTGATTACTTAGAAAAAAGTCAAATAAATCAATCCTAATATATCATATTATCCTAGAAAATTTGTTTAATTCATTAAAAGTTTCATATTATAATTATTTGGGTATTTATAATATCAATTATGTTAATTTTTTACTATTTTAGTAATTAATGCATCATCATTGTGTCATAAATAAAATAAATTATTTAATGTCAAAAAATTATAAATAAAATATAATTATGTATTAAATCTTTTTATCTTTCTAATGAATATTTATAATCTAAAATCCAGCATATATAACCCTATGTAACAATTGTTTTGCTAAAAGATATATGCTTGTGTCATTTTTGTATTCATTTTAACTTAATTAATATAAAGTGTCATTATCACTTACAAGTGGATCCATGGGGTCCCAAAATTGACCCAAAGATGCCCATGGTCGACCATGTATCAACCAATAGGGTTAAGACACATTTTAGGGTAATTTATTATTATTATAATATTATTTTTTTAACCCTTATTTACCGGATTTACCCTTAACCATGGTAAATAAAATATTTACCGCAGTAATTATTCAAAATGTCTAAAAATAAAAGTTACCTATTTACACAATTTGGACATCCTGATTCCAAATATGGAATCCATTTTTCTAAATTCAAAACACAGAAGTGGCAGAAATTAATTTAAAATTAATTCCCGCTGTCAAAACAAAAAGCGTGTTTTTAAGAGATAATAACTATCAAAAGATTGACACTTGTTTATGTTCGGTTTAATTGTAAAATTATGTCCAATGACCAACATTATATTAAATGGTAAAAATATATTCTAAATATACTTTAAAACCACTCAAATTCACAATTTATCACTATTAATTATTTTGATTAAAAAAGTTGTTTTTAATTAAAATTTAGTAATTTTCACTATTCATCAAAATATGAAAGTTATCTGAAAAGTACCAAAATTTCACCTTAGGATAAATTCGATATTCCGAATCCAAAAATGAAGTCCATTTTGAAATATAAAATATATATAATTTCAAAAAGTAGGTATTACTATTCATAACGGCTAGTTTGATTGGTTGTGGTGTGTTAAAATCTCGAAGTTGCGTACAATGCACGTCATTGCATTATTCGAAAGGAAACATACCGAGGAAGCTTGGGGTGTTACACCTTTGATATACTTTATATCCTCTTTGGAGTGCAATGGAAAGGAAAAGCCTGATTGATTCCAGTCTGGCCGTTGGTGCAAAGGTTTCTTCAACATCAACGCCTTCAATCTGAGAGTATCATTTACATACCAGTCGTTCCTTGTTTCTAATAACAATTCCATGCCCATCAAACTTTTTCTTGAAGATCCATTTTTTAACAATCACATTGTGACCTTTGGGTCTCTGGACAAGATCCCATGTCTGATTCTTGTCAATCTGATCTAACTCTTCATTCATGGATTTCACTCATGATTTATCCTTTGATGCTTCTTCGAATGAGGATGGCTCCACAACAGACAGAAATGCAGATTGGGTGTTATTCCTCATCCTCATTGTTTGTGTGGGTGCACTCTTGTCCCCAATTATGTTAGATGGATCAATCTTAGCTCTTCGATTTCTCCTGTGTTGTTCATTTGCATTCTCTCCAGCCACGGTTTCTTCTTCATATTCTTCTTCTGAGTCAACATCATGATGTGACTGTTGAGTTTTTTGAACAGCTTCCTCTATTTTTTTATTTGTATTTTCTCCACGTTCTCTTTATTCCTCACTTTCTATCACATCAGCATATGAAATCCTTGAAGCATTTATTGTTTTCTCTTCAATGATCTCGGCATCACTGCTTTCCACAATCCTTATTAATCGCTTGTTGAAACACTTGTAGGATTTTCTGTTCATTGAGTATCCAAGGAAAATTCCTTCATCTAAATTGTCACCATACTTCCCTGGATTTCATTCTTTGTTCCTGATGAATCATTTACTTCCAAAAACACGAAAATATTTTAAAGAGGTTTTCCTTCCATTCCACAATTCATATGGTGTCTTGGTCTCACCCATATAAAGTCCTGTTTGATTTTGAATATACAATGTATCTTGAAAAGCCTCTTTCCAATAATATCGTGGAATATGACTCTCAATCAGCATAGTTCGTGCCATGTTGATCACCTGTTGATTCATGCATTCAACAACTCCATTTTTTTGTGGAGTTCTCACTACTGCTACCTCATGTTTTATCCCATGTTTCTCTTGATAGTTTTCAAATTAAATGGATGTGTATTCCCCTCCATTTTCATATCGAAACACTTTAATTGTTCGTCTAGTATCATTCTCGGTGATTCGCCGATATGTTTTCATGCATTCAAGCACTTATCATTTCCTGTGAATGACCATTACACATGCCATTCTACTGTAATCATCTTTGAAAAGGAAAAATTCCCTTTCTCCATGAGTTCCAGCAACATTTATCGGCCCGCATACATCTGTATGAATTAGATCAAGAAGATGGGATTCCCTCTTCTTCTTTGGCCGATATGAACTACAAACCAGCTTTCCACGAATGCAAGAATAACAAGACTTTTCGTGCTCATGCTTCAGATTGGGAATTTCCATGACAATCCTCAATTTTGATATTTTCTCCATGTCTTTTTGATTGATGTGTCCCAGTCTCTAATGCCACAAATTGTTTTCTTCTTAAATAGACATGTAACAAACATTTTCATTACTATCAACCTGATACAAGTTGCCTTCTATTCTGCATCCCATCATAAGTGAATTGACTATCTTTCCCTTGATAGTGTAGCCTTTTTGATTAAAAGTAACTATAAGTCCCAAGTCACAAAGTTGACTCACGCTGAGTAGATTATGACGTAGTCCATCTACATAAAGGACTTCAGTTTTCTTTATCTCTTCATTATCTAATTCAGTATTTCCACTGCCTTTGATTTTTAGAGCTCCATCATTACCAAATCTCTCTATACCATCAACATTCCTTTTGATATCCATTAATAGGCCAGCATTACCTTTCATATGAGATGAACAACCGCTATCCAGAATCTAGGTATTGTTGCTTTTTGTAGCTTTGAGCGCCACCTATGCAAGGTTGGATTTCTCAATTTTCTTCCTTTATTTCCATGAGACATTGGATTGGGTATAGAGCATTGATGGCCTTTCAATTGTCTCATGTGTGAACATTGGTTCTTCATACTCGAAGTCTTCAACGAGAGGAGAAAACCTGTTTGAAAGGGCAACACTATCTTGTTGATGAGATTTGACTTGTCTCGAACTCCGGTATGAGGAGTCCATGTCCCTTCTCTGCCTGAAATTAATAGCCTTATGACTAAAGTTAGAACAAGGAAAACAATATCCATAGAAATTGTTTCTTCTAAAATAATTAGGATATGAATTTGTTCTCCTTCGTTGAACTCCCATATATTCACCATTCAGATAGCTTTTTTCCTCTTCACAATAAGACATGGTATAGCCTAAATGTCCACAGAACTGACACTTCTTGAGAGGAAATGTCTTCTCACTTATGTTTATCCCCATTCCTTCTTCTGTGGGATAATAGTTTGAGGGCACCTTTTTCAAGGAGATGATAGAATAATCTTCTTTTCTTCTTTCAGATTGCATTGAGGGTTTCTGTTTCAGTACTTCAAATGAATTTTCCACATCACCCACTTTTATCTTGCCTTTATGTTGGATACCTTTATTTTCAGCATATGATGGCTCTTCCTCACAACCAATTCCACAATTTCCCATACAGGCAGGTCTTTGATCACTTAAAATCTTTTCAACTCCATTAGAGCCACGTTTTTCTCTCTCCAATAGCTTAGCATCTGAGAACCTTCCAAACTGTATTTTCTTCCTTGATTCTTTTGAAATTGAATCTTTTTCAGGTTTACTCCTAATAGTAACAACTTCCTCCTTAAGACACTCAGTAGTCTTGGACTTTTCCTCTAGTCTAGAGGTGAGGTCATTGATGGCCTTTGCCTGCTCTTCAATTATCAGCTTCATATCCACTACATCATCATTTCTTTCATGTATTTTAGACTGTACATTCACCAATTCTTCCCGTCATTCAATTTCAGCTTCAATTTGATCAACATATTCAGTTGATTCTTCTACAATTTATTTCCACTTATTGCAACTCTTACATTTAATCTTAAGCTTACTAACAGCATCCTTAAGTTGTATCTTGGGATCTACACCATTTTTCAACTGATTTTATCCACCAGAATCTTCTAATTTTTCAATAGTGGCCATCATGGAAGCATGGTTCCCAGTATTAAATTAGGGTTATTCTTCATCACAGAATTCATTATCATCTTCTTCCTCTTCATAGAAAAAAACTCTTCTTTTGTACTTTATTTCTTGATTTGAAGTCTCCCCTTTTGAAAAACCTTTTCTGAGGCTTCTCAATGTTTTTAGAATCACTATTCTCATCATCAATCTTTCTTGAACACTGAGAGGATATGTGATCAACTTTTCCACAACGAAAACAAGCTAGAGGAAACTTCCCTTTGAATTTCCCTTTTCCCTTATGGAACTTCTTTGCAATGAGAGAAAGAATTTATTTTTCCTCATCATCTTAACCACTACTATATTTTTAGATTTTCAGTTTCACAATGGCATTGAATTCCATTTCCGTGCTCACTCGAGTCGTAGCGTCTTCTAGTTTGACCCTCATTTCATATGCCACCAGGCTGCTCAGTAGATCATCCAGAGAAAGTTTGGAAGGATCTCTTTCCTCAAGGGCTGAAACCTTTGCATTGTAAAGGGGTGGAAGTCTTCTTAATATTTTCTTCAAAATTTATACATCTTTTATTTCTTCACCTAGACCTCGAATTACTCCAACCACTTCAGTAATTCGATTGAAGAAGGAATCTGCATTCTCATCAGGATGCATCTTCAGATCATCGAACCTATTGTGCAGGACTTGTAGTTTCGCCTCCTTCACTTTTCTATCTCCTTCATAAATATTTTCAAGTTTATCCCACATGGACTTTGATGAGGTGAAACTCATCACTTTTAGATATATATGATCAAAAAGTGCTACGGTGAGAGCATTATGTGCTTTAGCATCTACATAAAGAATTTTTCTATCTGCATTAGACATATCCAGCCCTGTTGGATCAGTAACATGTATACCTTGCATAGTGGAAAACAGATCATCCATTCCAAGGGATCTTAGAAGATATATCATTTTGTTATTCCAAATTTGAAAATTGCTTCCATAAAAGATGGTAACTCCCCTAAAACTAGCTGAATTTTCCATGGTGGTAAAAAAACAGATCAAACACCAGTAACCTCCCTCTGATACCACTTGAAGGACCCGGGGACACCCTGAGAGGGGAGGGGTGAATCAGGGTGTCAACTTTTTCTTTTAAACTGATGGATCTTGTTCCCTCATTGGTAGAAACTAGTTTAACCTGTATGATGGATATGAGAATAAATAAAACATTCACATGCAAAGAGATGACACAACAGTTTTTACTTGGTTCACTACTAAGGGATATGTCCAAGGAGCATATGCTGATAGGTTATCGGGCATACCAAATTCCACTATTCTTCACTCATTGTGGATTACAGTGGTTTTGTAATAGTCACTCTATCCCAGGCTCACTACCTTTACAACTGTTTAGGGATTGCCTACTGCGTCCCTCGGGACACTCCCGATGACTCCTCCTAGCTCACTGCCTTCGGTGAAGTCCCACATAGTTTATTGACGTGAAGGTATCTTTATCATTGCTAATGAATACATCCTCTTTTGTATGTAGATGATGTATTGAAGTCCAACTTCCACTCATAGAATAAACTCACTTTGCACCAAAGGTATCGGGCAAACTTCCAGCTTTCTTACAGCCCCAAAAAGACTGGCGTTCTTCAACCACACCTGGTGCGCTTCTCTAAGCCGGTGCACAAGTTTTAAAGACGGCACACAAGTTCACCTCTACTACTTCTGAGACACTTGATTTTTCAACCTCAACCTTGCATGACTCATATTATTTTCCAACCAAACCAGTTTTGGCGCGCAATTGTCAACTATCATGCTTCTTCAAATCCTGGTGCCCAAGTTTCACCAAACAACCTGCGCGACACCTCTTTCCCCAACTCCAAACTTGGGTGACCCACATCCTTTCTCGCCCAAACCACCTTGGGCATGCAGCAAAAAACTATCTCACAACTTCTACTTGCACGACCATAAAACCACTTGCGCGACCACTACACTTGCGTGACAGGAGCTCTGAATTTCTCTAAGTCTCAAACTCCTTTTTAAAGAGGAGTGGTGGTCTTCTATTTATAGGCATTCTGGACACCCTGCATGACGGTACGCAAGTCTCCTCTCAGTGCGCAAGTCTAGCCTCCCTAGTCTCTAATTCCCTAGTCACTTGCGTGACCAAACTCAAAACTTGGGCACCCCTTCTTCCTTTTCCATATTTTGATGTTATGATCTTGAAAATCATATGGCATGTAAGTTTTCAAGCCTCCAAGTAATTAGCACGCAAGTCCCTTTTCCAAACACACTTTTCTCCATTTTGTCAATTTTGAGGTCCAGAAATTTAGCAAACACTGGAAAACGGTGCCACCTTCAATACTGTTATCTTATTGACCTGTAAGGTCACTTTGCTAGCACTTATTCTGAACATACACTGAGGATTGATGACAAACACAAAACATACTCCAATTCATGAAAAGTAAAACATGGTTTCAACAAGTTATTGGTCTTATTGAAGATAATTCACAACTAGGAACACTTATAAGATACCATTTTTTGAATATATTTGTCTTTGAAAAATAATATTTGTATTCTATCACTTGTTGTTGCAATTGTGAACAATTCTATTTTTTTAATCAAATCAAACTCTTTTGATTTATTGGAGTTTTAGCTGCTCGAACTCAATCATGGTGGAGTACCATCTTCTCAGACTATGTTTTGTATTTAATAATCCATATAAAATAACCATAAGGCTCTCCAAATAATTTTTGTAATGGTTTCAACAATCTGCACCTAGATGTGAAGGTCTTGTGATAAGAGAACTTGTCTTGTGAAAATCACCCAGCTCAAAGAGAGAGCGTTGGTGGAGTGGACTGGAGGATATTTGTGCCCTAAACCATGATAAATTTTTTTTGTATTATTCTTTACTATTTATCCTCTAATTAAACTAATTATATAAGAAAACAATGCATATCCTTATAAATCTCAAAGAAAGCTAAAATATCATAATTTTTCTAGATTATCTAAAAGACACAATTCAACCCCACTCTAGTGTATATTTGTATTATTCTAACCTAAATTTATGATTTTATTAATGATTATATATGATATATATGACATAATTATACTTTTGTAATGATAATATTATGTTTACCTTATCACCATCTAATCTTTTAAGAAATGATAATGTTGATCATGCGTACGTATGGACTAACATCTCCATGATGCGATGTGATTCGTTTTTCATTTATAATTCACATGGATGGTATTAAGGATGATTTTTATGAACATCTATGATATATAAAACATAATAATTATTCTTTAAAGTTTTATTATTATTTACCCTTATTTCATTTCATTAGATGAAAAATGGAAATGATGTTCATGAATACGTACAGCCTATTGTCTCTATGAACGATGTAATTATTTTTTCTATTTCTATTTTTTATGAATGATAATAAATAAATATATAATTCATATATATTTTTTTAAAACCATGATAAACATTTTTTAAATTATGGTACCATGATAAAATTATGAGTATTGGGACTACCAAACTGAAACATGCTAGGAAAATAAAGTAGTTATCTCCCTGGACAGTGATTTTAATAAAAAATTATTAATAAACATGTGATAAGATGTTATAAATAAATCATAAAAGGTATGATAAATATATAGTTATGGAATACATTTATAATAAATCCATATTTATTATACAAATTTTTTGAACATATACGAAGGATGTTAAGACTTAAGGTAAGGGAATTTTTATCTCAATTTCTATTCATTGGGTTGAACTATTATTTCATTGATTATGTCATTCTATGATTACGTGTGGAATAAATT
The DNA here is from genome assembly GCA_963277665.1 of Viscum album. Taxonomy (NCBI): domain Eukaryota; kingdom Viridiplantae; phylum Streptophyta; class Magnoliopsida; order Santalales; family Viscaceae; genus Viscum; species Viscum album. The sequence continues at coordinate 440,461,982 of OY728119.1, forward strand.
ATGATTATATTATATTTTATTTCCACTTTTTTATGTGGATTTATAGAAAATACACATAATTAATTCATTTGATTAATTCTCACATCAATGATATGATATTTGTATGGGTTTATTTCACAATCTCATTTCTATTTGAGATTGATTATATTTAATTATCCATTGGGGAGTATTATCTTCCACATCAATGTTTTCTAAAAAACTAAAAAAATCACTATTATTATATGAATGTTTAAATTTATTTTTACCCTTTTTTACTTTTTACAAAATGGTTTTAATATAATCTTTTTTTTCATTTTCTAAATAAAGTACTTTGTGACTTTTCTGGAAAAATACAAAAGGAATTATTTGTTAAACTTATAAAAAATAAGAGAATTATTCTACCATCATGACACCTTAATTACTTGAAGATTCATTTATAATCTTACAATTTTATTTTAAAATAAAATGTTTTATTTTATAAATGCGGGTCTCTTTAAAAAATGATTTTAAAAATGGAAATATTTTTTTCAAGAATTATATCAACTGATCTTTCAAAAAAATTCCATCTAAGATAACATTATTTTATGTTACTTATGATTCACTGGTGTTGTGATTTAAGGATACTATTTTTATTCCTTCAATAGTTGGTTTATGTTTATGGTGGAATGATATTTAAGAAACCCATTTCTTTTCCATGGGATATGTTATGATTAAATGTTTATGAAACACATTTCTTTTTAAGGGTTTTGATATGATGAATGATTCATATTCATGTGGCACACATATGTATGGTTTTCATTGTGTAATGGGTGGTACCTATATTCCATCTAATGCATTGGATAATGATTTATATCTCATGAGATACACATAACTAGAATGGGGAGTGATTTTGGTTCAGTAAGGGACTTTTTCCATCATGATAGTCTTGAGAGTGAACCTTGATTACTATAATGTTTTGGGGGTGAACAAATTCCACTATAATAGTCTTGGTAAAGAGCCTTGAATAATAATGAAATGATTTTCTATGCTTATGTGTTTTCCACAATTCCATGTTTTATGCCAATGCTATTTTCACATGGATTATGTTCTTATATGATTTATGTCTTATTAACTACCAAGATTTATTAAATGACTGAAGATTTTCATTTTTGATATGTAGAATATAATTTTCAATTGTTATTTTTATGTTCTTATACCCTTATACTCATGTTATGCTTACATAATCTTTGATATTTCTGATAGTTACCCTTAATGAGAATCTGAGATCACCCTTTCTTATCTTTCAATTTCCTCAGGTTATGAAGAAATGTTTTAAGTTGTATATATATATAATAAGGGTGCTAGATGTGAAAAACTTTTGGGATATAGTATAGATTTTTATGGGATAGTTGTTTATTTTTATAATATATATAATAGTTTATCCTAATTTTCTAAAACACTAAACCTAAAAAGACCTTGGGTATGTAAGTGATCCATTATTTCCTTTTGAGGTTGTAGTTTTTTATGAAAAAAATTGGTTCACATTTGTAAAGTTTAGGTCTTTAGCACCAGATATAGAAGTGCGGATTTTAGGTTGTTACATTTGGTATTAGAGAAGGGTTTAGATAACTTTAGAGATTATAATGTTTTCAAGAGAAGATGTTTTAAGAGTTATAGACACCATCATGGGTATATAAGACCATAAGTTTAGAGTCTTAGAAACCCATTTTTAAGTTTTAAGAAATGAAATTTTAATATGAATAATGATATTCTTGGAGACATTTTTTGAGGTAATTAAGGGTTATTTCATTTTGGGATGAAAAATGAAAGGTATGAGATAACATATGGGGTTAAAACATTTATTTAATGTTGAATATATTATGGTTATTTTTGAATATTTTTATCATGTTTTTTTTATTTTCTAAGGATTATATTAATGTAGTTTTTGAAAAAGTACAACCCATATAATGGGTGACAACCCGTCACATCTGGAAATTCCATGGGGATTGAACCCACAATCGAAGAGTGACAAGGGGGTATTGCCTACCACTGGCGTATGTGATGTCCTAGTTAGTATTTCATTTTCTTTTTAGTTAAAATAACTGATTGATAAATTTTGTTTTCATTTTTGGAATATAGTTTTTATCATATAGATAGCCATGGGATTAGAAATTTATTTGGTGTTAACTGACTAATATTATTTCAGAATACTTTCACTATTTTAGGAACCCTATATGAAAAAGTTAAACAAAATATTATGGGATTGTATTTCATAAATTAAGGTTACATTACAATTTGGAATCATATATGATTTTATTCTAAATTTATGGCGATTAAGGTTATTTATGAAAATGGTTAGCGTACCTTGAATATTATTATAGAAATTTCTTTTTGGTATGAGACACTAAGAGTGGATGATGTTATTCGAAGATAAATGTTTAAATTTATCTTTGAAGACTATGTGATCAAATCCTTGTGATGTTTTGGGTTTAAATATTAGTTTTGAATATTTTTTAGGAATTTTAAGGTTACTTTCTAATTGAATGGTTTAAGTTGAACTCTGGGTATTACTGTTGAATTTTATAGATTAAAATAGATTTTCTTCATTTAAAGGTTTATTATTTTTTAGAGAATTATATTATCTTGATCTAATGATTTTGGTTTTGGTTAAAGTTTCAATAAAAGAGAAATAGATAGTTAATATTTTCTGGATTATGTGATTCATTAGAAGTTAATTATAGTTCTTCAGATGTCAAAAATTCATCTTGAATACTCATTATTAAGAGAAAAATTTGAGTTTTGAGGATGAAATTGATTAAAGGATAAAATTATAATATTCAAGTATGTATGTTTCCTTATGTTCTTAGTATAGATGGTAAATTAATTTCTCAACTCTAGGAAAATAATCTTTAAATAAAAATTTTATTCATTTACTTTTGTTACTGATAAATCAATGGCCTTTAAAACCATCAGAGATTTGTGGTTTTGTAATGTGTAAATTTATAATGACCATGTTCTCTATTACTCTCTATAAAAATAAAATAGTTATTTTTCTCTTCTATTTGCATGTTTTTATATATTTAATCCAAGTATGTGTTTTATCAAGTGACAATCATACTTTCGTTTCTCTCTTTTCAAATGGAAGTTTTATTGTCCCTTTTTTTGATGTGGGATTTGAACAAAGTTATTTTGAAAATTCAAACTCTTGGTTACCGATAACAAGTTCAAAAAGTGAGGGAGCAATTTGTTAAATGGGGGTAGAATGTAATATCCTAGAATTTATGAAGTAAATACTAAGTTCAATAGTATATGATATTTGTAACACTAATCTTAAACAAACAATGAAATATTATTATGTGACCATTATAACCTTGTCGCTAAATTGGTGGGAATGAATAGTATTAATGGATTCATGAAATGTATAATGGACATACTAATTGATAATATATTAATTAATTATTTTTAAATAATTACTATATTTTTAGTAAAGTCATTTTATTCCTCAAAAACACATTTTCTTCAAAGATGATTTTTATTAATTTTTTGGGAAATAATAATAATAATAATATAATTAATTTAAAGATATTTTATAACATTTTTTAGATAAAATTAAATTAATTTTCGAAATCATCATATCAAAATTTGTCTATGGTAAAATTTTGATAATTTTATAAATAGTTTGATTTTTTAATGAATAGTGAAAATACCGATTTTTATTATATTTTTAATGTATTTATGAGGTCAAATTATATTTTAAATTTGTTTAAAATTATTATTATTTCAAATATATTTATATTATTCTAATTATGGTTTTTTAAATAGATTTTATACTTGAATTTAGTATAAAATGTTTTATATTTTAAAAGGACATTTTATAGAAAAACTGTTTTTGGTTGCATTTATTCAGTTTAATTTTAAATTAAATTATAAAACATCTATGTTTATAATTTTAAAAAAATTAGTGCCATATTTTTATTCCCAAGTTAGAAATTTATTAAATATGTACCTTTTATTTTTTTCAATATGAATAGTAATCTTGATATTTTTTATTACCATGGTAAAGGGTAAATTGGGCAATTAAGGGTAAAAATAAAATGATAAAGAATATAAAAGGACTCTAACACTTTCCAAAATTTTATTAGATGAGTTCATTTAGACCATAATCATCCAAGGGTCTAAGTTATAACCATTGTGAGCCATTTGGATGAGATTATCACATTTATAATATTTTATTTAAAGAAAAGTCATAGATGTCATACTCATATTTTTAATAAATATAACATTTTTTATATAGGGTTATCCAAAATATATCTTTGGCTATAAATATTAATTTTAAATATAATATATTTATCTATATCATGGTAATTTTATTTTATTTTTTAATGAATAAATAAGTACATTAAATTCTCACACAACACTAATGCATTAATTATTTTATTATTGGAAATATCAAATTAAAGATATTAAAAATATTAAAATAAATATAATATGAGATAATTAACGTCATAAAAAAGAAATTTAGATGATCTTGACATGTTAGAAATATAATAAAATAGTTTTTTTAATTATAAGGGTTACGTTGATATTATTAAAGTGAATGTAATGAATATTACTTAATTGACATTATGAATATTTAATAGTAAATAATATTTTATTAAATTATATAAAGTTCCTAAAAATATATAATTAATCCAAATGATTGCAATAAGGATTAAAATTTTATCAATGATCCATTTATGGGTTGTTCGGTTTTTTATATTAACTATATGAACCCTCAAAGAGTAACAATCAATATTGTCATGGTATGTATTAAATAAAGGTTTAAACAAAACTAAAAGGGTATAACCATCAACTAAAATTGTCCAAAAAATTATAAAACGAATATTATTCAAACCTTATCAAATTAGACTTTAATTTATGTGTTTTAATGGACACCTTTCAATGAAAATGACTTATATATTATTTAAATCAAAGATAGTTACAAAATGTCACTCGCTTCTTATTTAATATCTTTTATGTGTTCACATAGGAAAAAATAAAGATATTAATAAACCAAAATATATATTATGATATTATTGAAATTAGTTTTATTATAGAAATTTATTTTTAATTTTTATAAATTATATAATTACATTAAATGTTTATGAAATACGAATATAATATTTATTTAATTAAAAGAAAATAAGATAAATTAAATTGAAAATATTAATTTTCATATAATTTGAATGATTTGATGTGTGAAATGAGTTTTATATATCTATATAACATATTATAGTTTTTTTAAATCATTATATTCAAATTTAACCTTTGTATAGATGTATTTTAAATCAAAGTAAATGAATAGTGTCACAATTGACATTAATGATAATTTATCAAAACAATATTTTATTAATTTATTTAAAAATTATAAAAAATATTTAAAAAATAAAAAATTATTATGATAAGGTATAAAATTTTATAAATCAACCATTTATGTACAATTTAAACTATATAAGTAAAAATTACAAACTTTTAATATTAAATTTTTTTTACCATAGTTAAAGTTAAAATGGTTTAACTAAGGGTTAATCAAAATGATAAGGTTTAAAATAATACCAAATTTTATTTAAAATATATTTTTTTATGAGTTTAAAGTATTATATTATCTTATATTATTATTTATTTCCTCTTGTAGGTGTTTTTATTGTGATTTCATTTTTCATAAATTAATCTTTTGAGAAATTCCAAAATTTCCACTCACCTCAATTATAAAAGGGGACATCCTCCCTCATTTCTTCACATCACTTTGAGCCTTCTATGTTGACCATAACCTACCAATTTGTATTATAAAATTCCCTATATACCTAAAATATATTCTCTCATTCTCAAAAGACCAATCCTAGAGCCATGTACAGGAGATCCAAAGGAGATGTTTCGAAGAAGAGGTAATCGCTCTAACCAATCACTTTCTTTTTCTACTCTTAATTACATCTTCTGAATCTAATATTTTAATAATAAAATAATATATTAAGTATACTAAATATTCTTAAATGTTATTATGAGTATTAAAAGGCCATTATACACCCCCTTTCCCATCAAACTATAAGTGAAAGTATCACTTGTGCGTATGTATGGCTTATCGTCTCCACATAGTGATACCGTTCATTTTTCATCACCATCTTTTATGGATGAGAATTATGATGGTATTAATGATTATATATGATATATATGAAATAACTATATTTATTTAATTATAATACTACATCTACCTTATCATAGTGCAATTTTTTGAAAAATGATAACATCGCTCATGTGTGTGTATAGGCTACCATCTCTACAATGTGATGTGATTAATTTTTCATTAATATTTTAAATCGATTGTAATAAGGATTATTTTTAAAAAAAAATATGATATATAAAACATAATAATGATTATTTAAAGGTGTATTTTTATTTAAACTTTTTTCATTCCATCATATGAAAAATGGAAACAGCGTTCATGCGTATGTACGGTCTACCGTCTCCATGAATGGTGTAATTCATTTTTCTATCTCAAATTTTGAAGAATGATTATAAATATGTATATAATGAATATATTTTATTTTTAAACCATGATTAACATTCTGGAAATTATGGTATCATGATCAAATTATAATGACTGAGATTACCAAACTGAAACATGCTTTGAAAAAAAATCAGTTATCACCCAAAATAGTTATTTTAATAAACAATTATTAATAAATAGGTGCTAAGATGTTATAAATAAATAATAAAAGGTATGATAAATATATTTCTATATAACACATATATAATAAATCCATATTTATTATATAGGGTTTTTGAACTTATGCGAAGGAAGTCAAGACTTAAGGTAGGGGAATTTTTAAATCAATTTCCATTAATTAGGTTAAACTATTAATTCATTGATTATACGATTCTATGAATATGTGTGAAATTAATTTTTTATTATATTTTATTTTATTTCCATTTTTTTATTTAGATTTATTGAAAATACACATAATAAATTCATTTGATTAATTCTCACTTAAATGATATGATATTTCTATGGGTTTATTTCATAATCTCATTTTAATTCGAGATTATTTATGTTTATGTATCCACTGGGGAATATTTATCTTCTACATCAATGTTTTCTAAAAAATATTCAAGAAAATCACTATCATTCAATTAATTTTTAAGGACATTTTTACCATTTTTTAAATTCTTACAAAAATGATTTTAAAAAGAATCTTTTTTCATTTTCTAAACTAGGTACTTTGTAAATTTTCTAAATAAATATAAATGGAATGTTTCTTTAACTTATATGAAATGAGAAGATTCTCTCACCATCATGACACCTTAATTCCTTGAATCTTAATTTACAATCTTACAAGTTTATTTTCTAGGAAAAATTTTTCTTTTATAAATTTTCGGTTTAATAAACAAATATTTAAAAAATGGAAATGTTATTTTTCAAGAATTATTTTAAGTGATATTTAAAAATTATTTTCCATATAAGATAACACTATTTGTTGTTAATTATGTTTTATTGGGGTTATGATTCAAGGATACTATACTTAATCATGATATATTTATTTTATGTTTATTATTTAATGATATTTAAGAAACCCATTTCTTTTCCATGGGTAATTTTATGATTAAATGTTTATGAAACCCATTTCTTTTTATGGGTTCTGATATGATGAATAATTTATATTCATGTAGAACACATATGTATTGTTTTCATTATGTGACTTGTAGGACCTATATCTCCCTCCAATTAAATGGGTAAATGTTTATATATAATGAGATACAAAGAACTGGAAGGGATAGTGATCTCAGTTTAGTAATGGACTTTTTCCACTATGATAGTCTTAGGAGTGAACCTTGACTACTATAATGGTTTAGAGAGCGAACTCATTCCACTGTGATAGTATTTGTAAATGTCCTTGAATAATAATGAAATATTTTTCTAGGATTATGTGTTTTCAAAAATTCCATGTTTTATGCCAATTGTATTTTCTCCTGGATCATGTTCCCATATGATTTATGTCTTATAAACTACTGGGATTTATTCCATGACTCAAGATTATGATTTTTGATATACAGGGTATAATTTAAAATTTTTATTATTGTGTTATTATACCCTTATTCTCATAATATTCTTACATAATCTTTGATATCTCCTATAGTTACCCTTACTAAGAATTTCATCTCACAGTTTCTTATGTTTTCATTTCCTCGGGTAGTGAAGAAACGTTTTAAGTAGGATATATCTATAAAGGGTTCTAGATGTGAAGAAATTTTGGGAGATAATATAGATTTTTATGGTCCATTTGTTTATTTTTCTAAGATATGTATTAGTTCTTCCTAATTCTATAATGCCCTAAGCCTAGAAGTTCATTGGGTATGTAAGTGATCCATTGTTTTATTCTGATATTGTAAGTTTTAAGGGTAAAAATTGGGTCACATTTGTAAAGTTTATGTCTTTAGCACTGGATCTAGATGTACGGATTCTAGGATATTATAATTATTATGGTTAAAACATATTTTAATATATATATATATTATAACTTTTTAAATATTTATAGAACTAATTTATAGACATTTTATTAAATAAAACAAAACTAGTTCATGATGGAAATAAAAATCATCAAAATAAACTAAACATTTATCATTATTGTTTTATCAAATGAATCATTCTCATACTAGAAAACCAAATGATATATGAGACCATTTAAACATATATAAGTTCATTAATACCATATAATTTCACTTATGTAGAATTATTCCTATTTTACAAGAGCTTCTATAATTATATACAAGTAAAGCGACCATGAAACCATGAAAATGAATGCCCCAAAATAAAGAAATTAATCTCTATAACTCATTAAAATGTCCATAAATGAACATAATGAAATTATAATAAAACAAATATATGATGAATAGGTTCTTAATTAAGTAATTAATAAATCTAATTTCATTATACAGGGTACTAAGTGAAAGTGCAGAACACATTCGGACATACGGTAAGGGGATTCTCGAACCCAACTCCCTTTCTTTGTGTTATACATATTTCATGCCAAATTTGAGTGTGGATATTCTTTTAATGTTTCTTAAATTTAATTTCATTTTTATTACAATTTATTTTCAGGGACATACTTGTTTGCAACTTGGTTTTATGAAAAATATAAATATTTTCTAGAATAACACTTCTTTCAAAAACATATCTTTATTCCTCTTGAGTTCTTTCTTATTCAAGAAAGATGATTCTTATACCAGATATTTTTTTTCCATTTTTCATTTGGGGAATCCCAAGTTTATTCATGAAATCATAATTTTTTAAATCCTTATTAAACCCATTTATTTATGTGGGTCATTTCATGACTCTGCTTTTTTTATGTTCTGTGTGGCATGTATGATTATGTAAATGTTATGATATGATGGGAGGGCCTGGAATTATATATACCTCAAATGAATTGGGTAATATAATGTATCTCATGATATAATTTGTACTATTTGTGAACATGATGCTATATTTTTTCAAAATGATGATGTTATGATTATGCACATATGTTATGTATGAACATGATGCTAGATTTGTTCGCAATTATGTGTGGTATTTGACCACTATGACAGGATATTTCATTTTTATGCATTGTCGTATTCCATGATTTTATAACATGTTTTCCCTTTTTATGTTGATGATTATTCCGTTCTTATAAAATAACGATGATGATTATGCTCACTCATGTTATATTGATTCATTCTCATTATTCATCCTCTTACTAGGCTTTTAGGTTACCCATTTTTTTAATGTATATCCTCAAGTTTCTATGTGTACTAAGGAGAATTTGAGATTTATAAGGATAAAGAAAAATATTTTAAATAATTTTTTATTTTTTATTTTTTAAAAGTTATGTATGTGTCTAATTTTACCAATACACTAAACCCTTGATCCTGAATCGTAACACTATTATGTTTTTTATCTTAAAAATGGTGTAAATAGTCATGTAAGAAAAATAAAGTTCGATATAGCTGGTATCATATCATTTTTTAGTTAATTTTGCAATTATGATTAGATAACGTTAGTGAAAACCCTTAGGATAAGACTGAGTATATATAAACATCCAACAATACTTGTTTTAAAAAAATACTAAACCTATGGATCCTATAAGATAAGACTTTAGGGTTAATTATTTAAAAGAATAAATTATTTATTTAGGACTCTTTGAATTAATATTTTTTCAAACCTTTTCTATTTTAGAAAATGGTGAGAACGAGGAGATACTTGGCCAATAACTCATGTGAGGTAAAATTCAATGATTGCTCAAATGATATCCCCAATGTAATGGGAGGTGAAGTTCAAAACTTCTTGTCAATGCTTACCTGGTTTTCTTAGGCCATGAATAATAACCCAAACCAAGTGGAATTTCCTCCTTCACCCAAGAAGGAGTAACTATCCATTGATTTATTTAGGTGGAAATGACCACCAGTATTTATGGGATCTTCTAATCCACTTGTTTCATAATAGTGGGTTAAATAAATGGAGACGATATTTTCTATGCTCCACTATTCTAAGAAGGAGAAGGTGAATTTATGCATATATCGTTTAAATAGAGAATATGATAAATGGTGGGAATTGATAAATAACACTAATCCAATGGATGAAATAGAAGTAATGGAGTGGGAAAACTTTAAGAAAATGTTTTTTAACAAGTATTTCCTTTGACATATTCATAAAAATATATAGAGAGAATTTATAGATCTAAATCAAAAGGAAGGTTAATATTTCAAGGATTACAAAGAAAATCTCACAAGGCTTTCAAGATATGCCTCAGGTTTTGTTATAAAAAATGATATAAAAATAGATAGATTCATTAATGGTTTAAAATCACACCTTAAAAAGTATTTATCTATTCAAGACTTTGGGAGTTATGATGAAATTTTTTGATGTGCTCTCAAAGTAGAGATGGAGTTTAAAGAATGGTCCCATGGTTTTGGAGATAAGAATATAAGAATTTAGTATCCAATTTGTGGTTCAAATGAAAAAAAGGAAATAGGATTGAACCACCCTTGTTTCAGAGAAGAAGTTTCATGAGAACTACCTCAAAGGAATGGGGAAATACTTCAAGTGTGCGAGAGAAGGCAAACAAGATTATGAATATCAAAGAGATATGAATAAACTGACCAACATACTGGAGGAAATGAGAGAACCTCTTAATGCACCACCTATGGTTCAATGCTTCAACTATAGATATCAAGGGAACTATGAAAGACAATGCACTAAACCTCAAGTCCTTGAGGGTAATCAATTTCAGCAGCCACCAAAGCCAAAGGGTAAAGGAAATACATATTCCATTACCATTGCTGAACTGGAGAAAAAAAACAAAGTCATACAAGGTACACTTCATATTCACTCAAGAATGGAAAAATCCTTATTTGATTCTAGTTCTATGAAATTTTTTATATCCTAAAATTTTTCTGTAGCTATTTAATTGAATCCTTGATACCTCTAAGTAGAGATATACATAAAAATATAGTACTTATACAATCTAAGTGTTAGACTCTTCTTTTATTGGTGTATGTGGGAATATTATTCCAGTGAATCTTGTAATAATTACCTAGGTGTAATTTGACTCAATATTGGTTATGGATTGGCTCTCGATATATAGAGCACACATCAACTATTGGGAAACGGGGATATCTTTTCCTATTATTAATCATCCTATTCTCCTATACAAATTTAGGGAGGTCCATGAATATCCTTTGTAAAATCCCTCAATGGTGTGGGTGTTGATTCCTTATGAATAATCATGCCTCGCTCAAATGGTTGAGTCAAAGTATTGTGTCAAACTTGAAGAAAATCCCCTCATGAGGGAATATATAGATGTATCACCAGAAGAGTTACCTAAACTTCCCCAATATCATGATGTATAGTTATTAATATAACTTACACCTAGAGCCACACCTATCTCTAAATTCCCATAAATTATGACCCCAATTGAATTGGAAGAGTTAAAGAAGCATATTTCAGAGAAGGTGGATAAAGAGTTCATACACCCTAGCGCATCACATTGGGGTGAACCAGTGCTCTTTATAAAGAAAAAGGATGGATCAATGCAGCTGTGTATCAATTACAGGGATCTCAATAAGATATCCATAGAGAAAAGGTATCCTCCCCCAAGGATTGATGACTTTTTTAATCCACCACGAGGAGCTCAGTACTTATAAAAGGCAGTTCTTCATTATAGTTATCATCAATTGAATGTGAATAAGGAAGATATTTAGAATACTTGTTTCTATATAAGGAATGGGAATTAATATTTCCTAGTGATTCCCACAAGACTTAATAATGACCCTACAATATTATTTCATTTTATTAATAGATTCTTTAGATACTACCTTGAAAAAATTTTGGTAATCTTTATTAACAATATTCTTATATATTCTAAGATCAAGGAGGAACATGAAGAATGTATAAGTATTGTTATGGTGACATTAAGGAAGTAGAAATTATACACTAAGTTATGTAAGTGTAAATTTTAGTTGTTTTGGGTCACATTCTGGGGGTACCTGATCACAACTAAGAGAATTTATGTAGACCCTTCAAAAATAAAGGCAATTGAGGAATATACTAGACTGTAATGACCCTACCCCTAGTAGTCTCGAGCTGATTCCTTTATTTATTAAATTGACATAATTTTCAAGGAATCACATCCCAATGGAATGAATAGTTTAGTAGTTTGGTGAACTAGATACATACTTGAAATACACATTATATTTTAAAACATAAAATACCCAAAAAAATTCATTGAGTCTTCCATTATTCCCACTTTGTGTAACCATGAATATTCGTCCAAACATACTTCTCAAAATACTGGGGAAAAATAAAACATATAAAAGGGTTGAATTAAAATTCTCAGTAAAGATAAACATGTAGTGGAAGCTATCATAAATAAACATAAACAATAAGGTAAATTTAATAACTAACTATACATTCCATTAAAACATAATCTTGAGAATAGTATGGAAGGAATAAAAGATAATCAAAATTCTATCTAAATAATCACATGAGAAAGATACTTAATCATGGATATTATAACAATTAAATAATCACATGCCTTATCAATAACAAATCTCATAAATAGGACATTCATAATGTTAGACATCATAAATATTTTTTCAAGGCTCCAGCTGGGACACCATACATAAACAGGTAAGGCCTTGGACAATACCCAGAATAGTTTGTCTCATGAGACCTACCGATGCATCAATGGGCTATAGTGGGCCCCTCTTGACACTTACTATCTCCAATGCATTCCTCTTATGAAAGGGATGAAACATAATCAACATAAAAATTATTATTAAAAACTAGAATATAAAATTTGAATACGATAACCATAAACTATGAATGGTATCTGAATAGCACATCCACATTCAGAATAAATCATAAAACATTCAATGAAATATGGTAAATGATATCAAATATATCAACCACAATTAAGCATAAGTTTCAATAGAGGATGTTTACATAGATGAAAATACTCTAATAAAATCATTGAAATATTTTGAGAGAAATACCCTTTTTAATTTGAAAGAAATTATTTGAAAACCTGTGAAATTATAAATGAAAACGTTTTATTTGAAAATAACCTTGTAAACTTGTAAATTAAGCTTCAAAACATTAAGGCATCATGACGGCGGGAAAAGTCGTTTATTCCGTATAAGTTAAAAAATACATTCCTTCCGTATTTTTTTCAAAAAAATCATACAGAACCTCACTCACTCAAAGATAAAAATTTTATTAAATGCACTTCTATGGAAAAAAGTTTGAAAACATCAAGTTCAAATAAGAGAATAAAACACTATAGTAGATGAGAGGTTTTTTAAAATCCAACTTCAAAATATTAGATGCATCCTCCCTATATACTTTCTAGGAATGTTCTATTACCTTTTTATATGGATCATATTTGATAATATATTAAAATTTATAGGACAATTTTTCCCACGTCTACAGGAACTCTTCCACTATTATCTTCTTAGTGTTGAACCCTCTAGTCAGGATTAAATTTTTTTTAACGATCCAATCGCCCTAATTGAATCGGTTCCCCATTCAACCTTTCTGCTTACTCCTTATAATAATTAATGATCAAGACCTTCTCTAGCATCAATTCCTCGGAGTTCATAAGAAGGTCACATGGATTTTCCATAATCTCTACATCAGCAGCCCACTATGAGCTAGCCGTGATTAATACTGAAACTTCACCAACATCAGCCTCCTTTCCAGACATCCCCTAAGGATCATTTATAGGTGGAAACATAAACCACTAAGTCTTCTGGGATTTGGGACCATTCTTCAACCTTATCATCCTTCTTCTCCAAAATGTGATCCTTATAATTAGGACCTTCATCCATTCCAATTTCACTCCCCAAGTTCAAGATAACCTCCTTCGCCTGTTCATTTTTAGATGACTCACCCTCTATTACCTTATTCTCGCCTTTTTTAGGTAGTATAATCTCTATAGTTCTTGGGAGGTATGAGTAGTCCTAGTGGCCTTTCGATTTACTCCTCTTACTCATAATGTAGCTACATGGGTCCATGTTTTCTCTCAATACCTTATTCTTCCTTGTACTATGAATACCTATACTAGATCCTCCCTTTACACTCTCCTCTGATATTTTTCCATCACTCTCCACACAAAAGAAATAGGTAGTGTATAAGGCATGTGTTCCACATAAATAAAATTGGGACAAAAATCTCTTACCTTATGTATTCACTCTCTTCGTACTCATTCAAACCTCCTATATAATAGATATAGGTTTATTATACATCTAAAATAGAACTTTATCCATTTATATAATACCATATATGATTTAATTATGACATTATATTACCCATTTATTAACAATACCATGTTAAAGGTACGTTTCAGGCAATAATCTCTTTTTTTCATGTGTTTTGATTTGTTATATTTTTTATCCTATTAATTATATCATGATTTCTTTTTATCCAGAATTATAACCAGGAAATAAATATATATTTATTATATATTTATTTATAATAATCTATAAAATATATAAATATAGAATGAAATATACCATTCATGGAGACGGTAGATCGTACGTATGCATGAACGTTGTTTCCATTTTCTTGTCATATTGAATGAAATAAAGTAATAAATATAATTACAACATAATTATTATGCCATATATATCATATTATTTCACTAAAATTATCCTTACTACATTCCAAGTGAATTTTGAACGAATCACATCATTTTGAGGAGGCGGTAGTCCACACGTCCACAAACTAAGTTATCTTAATTACAAAAAAATGGAAAGCATGAAGGTATGTGCTATATAATAATTATAGAAGTGTAAATAAATCATAAATATCATATATATCATAAAAAGTTATAAATTACATCATTATTCCCAACCATGAAATGTGGAAATGGAAAAAATGCACGACATTGGTCTGTGAGGTGGTAGTCTATCGTTCACATTAACAAATATTGTGTATCCCATTTGATGGAAGTGTGTATGAGTATAGTTTGAAACCTTAATATAAAAACATATAAGTATATTTAGGAGACTTATTTTATTATATAAACATTAAATAAAAATAATTTAAGGGCCTTTAGTAAGAAATAAAACAAAAACATTCGTTGATGAACACAACCTCTTCTTTGGGTATCTCCTTTTGATTTGCACGTAAAGACTTATTTGGTTGGATTTTTTTCCCAAATTAAGGATCCTATGATGAATGGATAGAACTTTTGATGATAAATGGGTAGTTTTGGTATATATATAAGGCTCAAAGTGGTGTGAGGAAGTGAGGGAGGATGATCCCTTTTATAACTGAGGTGAGGGGCACTTTGGGAAACTCAAAAAAAATAAATTAAGATAAATTAATTTTTAATTAAAAATGGATCTAAAGTGAGTTATTTTAAAGATAATATGATTATGGGTCTAAATCATCTCATCCAATAATTTTTAGACAAGTTTAGGTTACACTCTTACGCATGTCTTTTGGCTTTAACCCTTAGTTAAAACCTTTTTACTCTTACCATGAAAACATAGATTTTTACTATTTAAGGGTTAATATAGTTAATATAAAATAACAAAAGAACTATAAATGTGTCAAGGATAAAATTTTAAACCTTATCCAAATCGTTTGGATGAATTTATATTTTTATGAATTTTATATCATTTAATAAAATATTATTTATTTTCAAATATCATTAATGTAAATTTTGACACTATTCATTTCATGAATTTTTAAAAAATATCAATAAAAAAGATAAATTTGAGAAAAAAACATTTAATACATCCCTAATATGTTTGGGTAATCTCTAAAAATCTTGGACTATATTAATTATCTAAAATTATATTTATTTTAACATTTTTAAGATCATTAATTTGAAAATTTTATTAATTAAACAATTAATTCATCATCATTATATATGAATTTAAGGTAATTATTTATTTCCTAAAAATTAAAAATATATTTCAATGATGATTATAATAATTTTATATTTAAAATTAGTATTTAATGTTGAAGATATATTTTTAATAACTACATATAAAAAATATAATACTTATTAAAAACATGTGTATGAAATATTGGAATTTCCTTAGAATAAAATACTAAAAATGATTAAAGTAATCCAAGTGGCTTCAAGAGGCCAGAAAATTGGTCCAAGGATGGTTTTGGTTGAAAATAAATCATCCAATAAAATTAGGATAAATTTTAGGTTAATTCTATAATACTTATAATATTATATTAACCCTTAATTACCCAATTTACCCTTAACTGTGGTAATTAAAAAAATAATAAATTTATTATTCATATAGTCCAACAATAAAAGGGACCTATTTAATAAATTTGAAACAAATGATTAAAAATTTTTAATCAATTTTTCAAAATTCAAAATACATAATTGGCTAAAATTAATTTAAAATTAATCCCATTGAAGGAACGAGAAAATAAGTTTTTAAAGTGAAAACGTTTAAAAGATTGAAATAGTTTTATATCCAAATTCAATGTAAAATTGATTATAATTACCTAAATTAGATTAACTGATAAAAAATTGATCCAATTATACTTTAAAATCAATTAAAATATATAATTTACCACAATAAATTATTCATTTGAAAAAACAAATTTCTATCAAAAGGTGGTAAGACTGTCTTTTTATAAAAATACATCTTTTATGTGTAAACTTTGATTTGTTCTTATATAATGTATATAAAACACATATCATGAATGGTAAACATTATATTTAATATTATATATATATATATATATATTTCATTAACATAATCCAAAAAGTTTAATTTGTTTATTTTATTGGTATAAAACACACTTTTGCGCATTTAAATAGTTTTTATAAAAACCTTTCCTTTATATTTTATTGGATTTTATATTTATTTCTAATTAATTGGTAACCAATAAATTCAATAAAATATTTTCACAATTTATATAATCCTATTCATAACCACCAATTTAACATCTAGGATATAATTTCATTTTAAAATGTAATATTAATAGTATATAATGGTTCATTTTAACTCATTGTTTCATGAAACGTAAGCTATTGATGGGATTAAATTTAAAGAGATACATAAACAAATCTTGGGGTGTTACACAGACCCACTAGTGTCATGGAAATTCATAGTTTTCATGTCTTAATAGGGTATGAGTGATGTTTTTTGAGAACTTTATCTCAATTTTCTATCCCACTAACTAAGTTAACATGGAAAGTGATAAAGTATATATAGATAGAATAATGTGATTAATTCTTCAAAGAGCTCAAGAATTGGCTAATCATTTCACTTTTACTCACACTACCAACCAGTGTAAATGTTTTTTGTGATATACAGTGATGCTTCCGAGAAATTCCAAAGTTGTGTACTCGTGTATAATGATAAACTGATATCCTATAACTCATGATAGTGGAAGATCCATTAACAAAACTACCCAACACATGATCTTGAACTAGTTTCTGTGATATTTTCCTTAAAAATCTGGAGGTACTGCCTCTATAGTGAGAATTGTGACATATATACTAATCGCAAAGGTATAAAGTATATTTTCACACATAATGAAATCAACATGTTTCAAGAAATATGGTTAGATCTAATCAAGGACTATAATTTCTATATTAATTACTATCTGGGAAAGGTGAACTCGGTAGTTGATGCTCTTAGTATAAAGAGCATGCTACCTTATCCATGATGGGAATTGAGAAAGACCCCATCTTCATGGATATGAAAAGTATAGATTTGGAAATAATAATTATAGGGAATACATCCTATCTTTTCTAAATTATTTCCTAAACATATATCCAAGAAAAGATCAAAGAGGCACAAAGGGGTAATCCAAAACTACAAAAGAAGGTGAAAGTGGTAAAGGAAGGGAAGATACATGAGTTCTACATTAATGATGATGGTGTGATTTGGTTTGGAACTAGGATTTGTGTGCATTTTTCACCTAAAAAAAAGTAAGAACTATTGGATAATTCACATAGATCACTATTCTCTACCCATCCTAGAAGTACCAATATGTACCATGGTCTTTGAGATAACTTCTAGTAGGAATAATTAATGAAGGATATTGGGGAGTATATATCAAGATGTTTAGTATGTCAACAAGTTATATCATAGCGATAGAAGTCCAAAGTGATGATGTAACCATTGACTATACCCACATGAAAATGGGACAGTGTCACTAGGGACTTTGTCACTAGTCTCCTGAAAAAAACAAAAGAAAATATGTTGATATGGATTGTGGTGGATTGACTCATCAAGACTGCCCACTTCATTTCTATTTAGGGAGATTTATCACTTGAACAACTTTCTAAGATATATTTGAAGGAAGTGGTGATGCTGCATGGAGTTACACTTTTTATCATATCTAATTGTGATCCAAGGTTCACATATGAATTTTAGGTAAGTCTTAAACATTCTTTTAGTACTGAATTGAATTTTATCATGGCCTATCACCCCCAAACTGATGGTCAATATGAAAGGACTATTAAAATGCTCGAGGAAATGCAAATATCCAACTCAATAGAATTTAGAGGATGGGATCAGAATCTCTATTTATTTGAGTTCTCATACAACAAAAACATCCACTCAATTATTCAAATAGATCTATATGAACTTTATATGGGTATAAATTTAGAACTCCAACATATTTGGATGATTTTTGAAAATGAAAGCTACTTGGACCTGATCTTGTGAAAGATATGACCAAGAATGTTAAAGAAATCAAAAATCATATAAAACTACTCAAATTTAGTAGAAGATCTATATTGAAAATCATAAAAGGAACTTGCAGTTTGAAGTTGGATACAAATTTTTCCTTTTAATATAACCATGAAAGTGAGTCATGCGGTTTGGAAATAAAGAAAAGTTTAGCCCAAGGTACATTGGACCCTTTGAGATCCTTGATCGCATATGAGGAGTATCCTATCAGATTTCACTTCCACAAACCATGTATCAAGTACATGATATATTCCACATATCCTTCCTAAGGAAGTACAAACTAGATCCTTCACATGTACTGAAATCATAGGTGGTACATCTAGAAAATGATCTCTCTTATGAGGAGCAGTCAGTGAAGATTTTGGACCAGAGATATATGGTTCTACATAACAAGACCACTCACTTGGTCATGGAACTATAGATAAACCATAAGTATAAATAAGTGACATGGGAACTAGAAGAATACATTAAGGAGAAATACCCTCACCTATTTTCACCTTAGTATGTAAAATGAAATTTTGAGGATAAAATTTCATAAGGGGGGAAGATTGAAACTGACCAAAATTTTATCAATGGAATTTTCCTTTTTTATAATTATTTCATAAAACTCATGCATCACAAATATAACCCAATAAAAACATTATTATCAAAAATTAATAATGAAATAAGTGGTATTTATAGAAATTATGGAACCTATACCAATGAGATAGTAATCTGACCATTAGAATAGAAATATGACCATTAGGAATAGTAATTTGGATGTTAGAATAGTAACCTCACCTATGAAAGTATAAATAAAATTTAGTTATTTTATAAATTAAAATATGATATAATTATATCATGATATAAGTAAGTAAATATTCTAAAAATGATAAATTCAGTGCTGTTATTTTTAAAATTTAAATGTTTATTTACAATTTTATAATTAACATAATGATTTAAAAGGAAATTTATTTTTATAAAATAGATTCATAAATTAATATTATATTGTATTATGATTATGAGAAGATTTTTTGACACCTTGATTAATTTTTCAAGGGTCATAAAATTGACCATAATATTGAAATTGTTATTTTTTTAATAAATGATAAATTTATTTAAAATTTTAATTTCTCATATTTATAAAATTATTTTCATAAAATAGAGTCCATTTTTTAAATGTACACATCAAAAAATGGTTAGGGTGATTTTTTTGGATTTTTCTAAAATGGATGAATTTTAGTTGAATAGTGAAATATGGTCATTTAATATATAAGATAAATACAAGAATTTTTGAGTTATGGATGATATTTGTATGATTTAAGAACATATTATCTAGAATTATCCATCACTATTTACCCTATTTATTTATATTAATCTACACTATATATATTCATAATCAAAAATAATAAACTAATGAAAATAATAATCTAAAATACCCCTATCTGCCCCTATAAATACTAACCCTAACCACACATTCTAGTCCTTTTATCTTATCTAACTTATTCCCAATTACCTTCCCAAAAAAATTTCTCGTGTCTAAGATATGATATTCTCATCGAAATACCAAACCTAAGTGCCTTAAATAAGTTATCAAAGAGACAGTATTCAAGAGGTAAAGTCCTCAATTAATTTATTTAAATTTCTTTTCTTTTATTATCCTCTCCTAAACTATCATATCCAAAGTGTAATGATAAATATAGTATCATATATGTACTATAATATCAATAATTAAATCTCTTATCTTCTCCTTTTATTTTAAAAATGAAAATATCATCTCTAATATGTCGGTTCACCGCCTTCGTGGATGATGAGTTTCCATTTTCCATTACCACCTTCAAGGATGATCATAAAACTATTATTATGGTTAAAAAATATTTTAATATGTTTATTATAACTTTTATAATGTTCTATAACTAATTTATAGACATAATATTAAATAAAATCAAACTAGTTTGTGATGGTTGGAAAAGTCACCAAAATAAACTAAACATTTATCATTAATGTTTTATCAAATGAATCATCCTCATACCAGAAAACCAAATGATATATGAGACCATTTAAACATCATGAATTCCATTAATGACATATAATTTCACTTCTAGAGAATTATTCCCATTTTAAAATAACTTCCATAATTATACACAAGTAAACCAACCATGAAACCATGAAAACGAATACCCCATAATGATGAAATTAAACTCTATAACTCATAAAAATGGATATAAATGAACTTAATAAAATTATAATAAATCAAATACATATAGAATATGTTATGAATTAAGTAATAAAAAATATAATTTTATTATCTAGGGTATTAATTACAAGTACATAATATAATCAGACATAAGTTAAGGGGATTCCTGAACCCAACTCCCTTTCTTTGGGTTATCCATCTTTCATGCCAAATTTCAGTGAGGATATTCATTTAATGTTACTTAAATGTAATTTTATTTTTATTCCTTTATATTTTGGGGGATATACATGTTTCAAATATGGTGTTATGACTAATATAATTGTTTTCCAAAATAACTCTTCTTTCAAAATCATATATTGACCCCTATTGAGTTGTTTATTCATCAAGAAAGATGATTCATATCCCAAATATGTTTTTTACCTTTTTAATTTGGAGAAACCAATGTTTATTCATGAAATAATTATTAATTAAATACTTATGAAACACATCCCTTTACATGGGTTATTTCAAGACTATGATTGTGATACATTCTATGTGGCATGCATGATTATGTAAATGTTAAGATGTGATGGGTGGTCTTGGAATTATATATCCTACCAATACATTGGGTAATGTGATGTGTCTCATGAGATAATGTGTAATATGCATGAACGTGATTCTGTATTTTTTCACAATGATGTTATGATTATTCACATATGTTATGCTTGATCATGATTCTAGCTTTGTTGACAACTATGTTTACTATTTGAATGCTATGACATTATGTTTAGTTTTTATGCATTGCCACATTCTATGCCTTTAACACATATTTTATCTCATTATGTTGATGATGATCCCATTCTTATAAAATAATTATGATGATTATTCTCACTCATGTTATATTGATTCATTCCTCTTATTCATCCTATTATTGGGATTTTTTTCTCACCCCTTTTGTTTGATTTATATACTCATGTGACTACATGTTCTAAGAAGAATTTGTTATTTATATGGATAAAGAAGAATATTTTAAATAAATTTTTATTCTTTATATTTTACAAGTAATGTATGTTACTAATTTTCACAAGACACTAAACTTTTGATCTTGGATCATAACACTATTATGTTTTTTATCTTAAAAAATGATGTAAATAGTTATGCATGAAAAACAAGGGTCTCAATAGTGAACCAAGATCTTATCACTGATCACAACTAAAGAGAAGATGACAGTTCTAGGCACAAAGGTTTGGAACCGAGATATAGTAGTAGTTCTACCGATAGTTTGAAGCGTAGCCTTTAGGTTACTCATTAGACTGGTGGTAGACATATTGTATGCACTGGTAGCTCCATTATATGACATCAGTGTGGACAGAAGGGGCATGTGAAGCCTTAGTGTGAAAGAGACCCACTTCAGTGTTGTGTTTATAGCCTAATGGGTCATTTTTAAAGGCTTTTATAAAAATTTATGCATGTTTCTAATAGAAGAGGGCTTGCACCTACCCCACCTTCAGGAGCTATATCTATGAATCTATTTCAGGTAGGAAGTTTGAGTAGTACCGCAAGAATAGTCTGAGGAGGATGTCATGGTTATGGTAAAAAAACTTATAATTATCAATGACTGTAGTGCAGACCTGATCAGGGTAGGCCAGATGTAGCTCAACAATGTGGATTAGTCCAATCGCATCCATTACATCTAATGCTTTAGGATCAGATTATAGGACTATCTATTTTATGAGGTACTATTCTATTAGCATCTACTATAGTATATTCTTTGTTCGATACAGGTGAATCTCACTCCTCTATCTCAATATCAACCATGGAAAGTCTTAGGCTGTAAATTTTGTACCTTTGTGAGGTTATGAACCTAGAAACGCCATTGGGTGTGTGTTCAGAGGGTATATGACATTGCAGGGACAATTACCTTGAGGTAGGAAGTTATCATTTATCAAGGGACCTCATCATCCTTTAGATAACAAGCTTTGATGTCATTCTTAGGATGGAATGATTGGTTACCTATCATTCCTATGTGGAGTTATATCACCATAGGGTATCTTTTATATAATTATAGTGTGATAGTTATCATCACAAGGGTGAGTGGAATGTCTTGGAAATTAGAGATAGACCAAAGAATTGTGGGTTAGGTGGAGAGATAGAACATATTATTAGCCTTTATATGGAGGATTAGTGAATGGGTATGATATATTTTCCTCCAGTGGTGGATTTTTTTAGGGATGTTTTTTTAAATGACTTCTCTCGAATACCTCTAGAGAGAGATGTAGAGTTTACAATATTCCATATTCCAGGAGTATCTCTGGTGTCTATTCCTATATTTAGGATCGAACTTATTGAGCTCTAGGTGCTCAAGAGACAACTGGAGGATTTATAATCTAAGGGTTTTATTAAAACTAGTACTTCGCTTTGAGGTTCACCCATTATTTTATACAATAAGGTGGATGGAACCCTTATTATATGCATGGATTATCCGTGATTGAACCATCTTTTGATTAAGAACTTGTATAATGTTTCTCAAATATATGATCTATTAGACCATCTCTGAGGTGATAGTGTGTTCTCAAAGAACGACCTAAGATTGAGCTATCATCAAGTTTGATTCAGGCCTTCATAAATATCATATGCATCTTTATTAAGTCAGTACAATTTATATGAGTATATGGTTATGTTTTTAAGTTTTAAAAATGTGTCTGTTGTTTTTATGGCCTTGATGAATAGGGTTTTCCACCCCTACTTGGATTCCTGTATTGTGGTTTCTATGGATGAAATATTTGGGCATTCTCATACTCATTGTGACCATTCCAAACATATTGAAATCCTATTGGATACATTGATAGAGCGTCATTTATATTCTATGTTTTCTAAGTGCCACTTTTGGATCGACAAGGTTCACTTCATTGGTCATATTATCTTAGAAGTAGGATTATATGTTTACCCATAGAAGGTGAGTTCTATGGTTTCCTAGGATCATATCAATAATGTATTTGATAGACGGTGTTTATTGAGACTTTTTAGATATTACAGGGGTTTTATATAGGATATCACATGCCTTGTGGAACCTATTATTGGCTAACTAAGAAGGGTATAAAGTTCTTGTGGTCTGGTGCATGCGAGAAGGCCTTTCATGAGCTGAAAGGTAGACTTATTTCAACACAGATCTGAATTCTTCTATATCCTAGTGAAGTCTATACCATGTTCTATGATTCATCGAGCATCATTTTGGGTGTATTAGTGATACAGTAATATCAATTCATTATATACAGGTCTCGCCAATTGAGACCTCGCGAGCATAATTACCCAATGCATGACTTTGATCTTACAGTAGTCGTTTATGCCTTGCATTGCTGGAGGAATTGTCTTATGAGAGAACACTTTATAGTGTATAAAGACTAAAAGAGTCTCAAATATATATTTATACAGAATTAATTAAATCTTAGATAGTGATGATAAGTTTAATAACTTTAGTATTTTGACTTTTAGCATGCATATACACCTGGAAATGGTAATATAGAAGTGGATGTGCTGAGCTGGAGAACTTAGGTATAACAACCCTTATCGTTATTAAACATTAATAAATGATTTCATTACATAAAATCACAATTAATACAACCCAAAAATCAATAATTCTAGTGTATTTTTAAATTAGGTATATTTCATTACAACTTTAAACATGAATTACAACATCTTTATTAAAAACTTCTTTAACATGCTTGAGATTAAAACTGCATTGGATAACTTGGGGAAATACATAATAAAGGGGTGAGACATAAAGCCTAGTAAGGTAATAAACATGGAATAACATGAATATAATAATACATGTTATAAAATTCTTGTCAATGATTCATAAAGGAACATGAATAATAAGGCATGATATCGCATGATAATCATAACATGGGAAATGGAGAAACAACTTAAAACACTACATCATAAACATAGGTCCAGGATAAATTACCAAGACATCATGGTGGAAAATGTACCATAAAGTAATCAGGTACAACCCTATCCCAACATTATGTATCATGATACTAAACATTACCCAATTCATTGGAGCGCTATATAATTCCGGTCACATCCGTCACTTTTATTTCATTATCGTGCTTAAGTGTGCCACATAGATCATAAAACATGGATTCATCCATAATAATAATTTATTCCATGTTCAATGAGTGTGGAATATATACATGTAAGTCCCTAATAAAAAGTTATGTGTGCATAAAAGTGAACACCCTTGATAGGAAATGGGTATGGTATTCACTATACAATTGGTTTGGCATGGAAAGTCGCAGTGAAAATTTGACAACATAACGGTGTCACATACAAATTTATAAAATGGGTTGATGATATAGAAATGGGTCTATCGTAATTTTTACATGATGTGTATGGTAATAGAAATAGGGAAGGACATGTCTGAACATATAGAATTAGGAAAAGAAGGCATACAATAATAAATAAGCTTGAATAAAAAGAGAAAGGAAATGATGATTACGAAATTTCAGCATGGTGTGTATATGGGAGGGATTAATGAGAGGGAAATGGGTATATCATAATTTAGACAAAATAAGGACAGTATTTGGGAGTTACAAAAATATAATTCATCATTAGTAATTTAAAATAAAATGGCATAACAAGATAAAGAAACTTGGATAAAGATGAGAAAGGAAAGAATCCTTACTTGAGTGTGTGGATCCAAAAAGTATAAAAGGGGATTCTTTAGTGCTTGGGGTGCCTTGGGAAAATTATAGAGAGGGTAGGGAAGTGTAAATATGTGATTCAATGATTTTTAGTGAAGATAAGTGGGATATTGGGTGGATTTATATAGTAAATGATAGGGGAATTCATAAATATTTCACAAACAAAGGTTTTGGACTCTATATAATAAAAATATTAAAAACCACAAACATTCCCATAGTTTTTTCTCATGGTTATTTTTAAAATGGGAAAGTATTAATTATTTTATTAGTAAAAGGTTCCAAACATATTAAAATATTAACCTTGATTATGTGGAGGTGATTCACTCTTAAAGAAGTGGATTTAAAATCATAAAATATATTATATATTTTGGAGGATTCATACAGGCATTATAAAATTAATAAAATAAACATAAAATCATATTATTTTTAAGGGTAAAATATATATTTTGTTTAGGATATCCACTATATTATTTATTACATCTTTTTTTGGGTCATTATGATCTCATGAAACACACTGTATATTTATATGGTATTTAATTTTTTACCTGAAAATTTGACTGTGTCAAAAATTTATAAAAAGTTAATCATTGGATAATTTCAACATTATGATTCCAAAAATAATATTTAATTTATCTAAATAATGTTCTAAATATGTTCATTTTAACTTTTAAAAATAATAACCGACATTTATTGAAAATGACTGGTTTTTGGCAATAACAGTTTTTGATCCCTAATAAAACATTACAATTGAATTCATAAAAATTATATGATAATTTATATTTAATAAACATAATTTAATAATAATATTTAATTAAAATATTATTTATTTCAAAAATACATTGATTCATCAAAATGAATTCCCTCGTTGAATTGAATAGTACCCAAAAATACTATTCATGTTTTATAGAATCAAAATAAAAATATATTCATTATTCTCTACAAAATAATGTACATAATAAATTTCATAGGGTCTTGATACATATCCCTTTCATACACCAGCATTCTCCCTAATAGTAAGGTGCATGATAGTGAGACTTTCATGGGGTGGTTTGGAAAACATGGTTTGAGTAGTGATCTTGATGAGGTTAAAATAATCCTATAAATGGTTTCTCTCATGATTAAGTTGTTGGACCTCATCTTGGTCTTGGTCGAGGTAAAATACCACAAATGCTATATCCCTCAAAAACTTTTATAAATTGGATTCATAGGTCATGAATCTACTGTTTGAGGCCATCACTTAATTTGTCTATATCAATTGGATTTAAATCCCTATATTTATACTAATCCTGTGATCACCTTTTAATAGCTATATTATCAATGGTAAATATTTTTAACAGTCTTTTGAATCTATTTCAATATAATAAAATAAAATAAGTACATGTTTTTTCTATAACCATATTTCATAATTAAACATTAAATCATATGGGGATTTTATTTATAACAATTCGGTTCGTTACAATATTCCCACTTGAGAAATTTCACCCACGAAATTTTCATTTCACCCCTTAAAATAGTTGAGGGTAATTATATATCATCACTTCCTCCAGTTAACACATTTCTTCTTCAAACTTTTGGTTTCTCCATAGCACTTTGACAAGCTGCATTGTCTTATTTCATAGAACTTTGTCTCTATGATCTAAGATATTCATCGGCTGCTCCTCATAGGAAAGATCATTCTCCAATGGTATCACCTCTGGATTGAGTACATGTGAAGGGTCATTTATGTACTTCGTAAAGAGTGATACATGGAATACATCATGAAACTGAGATAGGTTATGTGGGAGTGCAATGTGATAGACTACCACTCTGATGTGATCAAGGATCTCAAAAGGGATTATGTATCTTGGACTAAGCTTTCCCTTTTTCCCAAATCTCATTGCTTTCTTCCATAGAGATATAAGGAGGAATACCATGTCTCCAACATCAAATTATAGGTCTCATTAGTGATTGTCAACATAGCTCTTTCGACGACTCTGAGTAGCCTTGATGTGTTTTTGAATGGTCTTAACCTTTTCCACTATCTCCATGACCATTTCATAACCTAGTAGTTTTATTTCACCAAACTCATCCTAACATGAAGGTATTCTACAACTCTTCCCATAAAGGGATTCATAGGGATACATTTGGATGCTTGAGTGGAAATTTTTTTAAGAGAACTCAACTAGAGGAAGATGTTTATCCCATCCTCCTTTGAAGTCCATTACCATACTCTCAATATATCCTCAAGTATCTAGATAGTCCACTCAGATTGTCCATTAGTTTGAGGGTGATAGGTTTTATTGAAGTTCAACTCAGTATTCAAATCATTCTAGAGACTCTTCTAGAACTTAGAGGTGACTCTTGGTTCTCAATATGATACAATCAATAGTGGTACTCCATACAACCTAACCACTTCCCTGATGTATATATGTGCAATTAAATCCAGTGATAATTCCTCTCACATCATAGTGAATTGTGAAATATTTGTAAGACGATCCCCCACAACCCATATAGAATTATTCCCTCTTGATGTATTTGGAAGATCATTGATAAATTCCAGGGTGATTTTTTCCCATTTCCATGTAGGTATAGGTAACGACTGCATCATCCCCTTAGATTTTTGTCTTTCCAATTTCACTTACTAACATACAATACATCTTGATGTATATTTTGTGATCTCCTTCTTCATATTGTCCCAATAATACTGTTCTTAGAGATCTTGATACATAATTGTGCTTCCTGGGTGGATGGAGAAGGTTGAGCTATATGCATCATCCAACAGATCCTTTAATATAGGATTTGATGGTACAAATAGTCTTGACCCAATCTCACAACACCTTCATCATTAATATTGAACTCTGAGGATTCCTATTTCCGTATAGAATCCACTTTCTTATTAATTCCCATATCAACTCTTTGAGCATCCTTTAACCTCTCCAAAATATGTGGTTGAGAAATCATTTGTGAAAGGATTTATGATATTCTTTCCTTTATGATTCTCATGTCTATCCTTTCCAAATCTAATAAGATCGGATCCCTCTCAACTCTCATCAATGACGAAATTTCCAGATTCTTTCTTCTTAGAGCATATTTAACTTTATACTCTTTCCCAAGATGGTATTGTATTTAGAAGTCATAGTCTTTGATTAGCTCTAACCATCTCCTTTGGTGCTTATTCAGCTCGTTTTGTGTGAATATATACTTAAGGATTTTGAGATCTATATATATTTCACACTTATCCCCAAATAGATAATGCAGCTAAATTTTAAATAAAAAATTACTATATTTAACTCCAGATCATGTATTGGTTGTTTATATTCATGAAATTTCAACTGCCTCGAAGCATAGGTAATGAATCTGTTATTTTTCATCAACACACAGCCTAGACCCTTCTTCAAGGCATTTCTGAATACCACGAACTCTTCGGTTGTGGGTATTGTAAGCACAGGTGCAGTGATAAGCCTCCTTTTCAACTACTAGAATATTTCTTCATACTCATAATTCTAATAAAACTTGACTCCCCTCCAAGTTATTTTGGTAATAGGGTTTGATAATTGCGAGAAATTTATCACAAATCGGAAATAATACCCAGCTAACCCATGGAAACTACGGATATCTGTCACAAATGTTAGCATTGTCCTTCCTTAAATTGCTTCTTCTTTTGAACGGTCAATAAATATATCATTACTTGTGATGATATTCCTCAAGAAAGAAACTTCCTTCAACCATATCTCACATTTTTTTAACATGGCATACATATTTTCCTTTCACAAGGTCTTTATCACAGTGCTCAAATGCTCCTCATGATCCTCCTTACTTTTAGAGTATATTAGAATACCATCTATAAATACTACCAAAAAAATTCAAGATAATCTATAGAGACTATATTCATAAAGTCTGTGAATATTGTTGGAGAATTATTGAGTCTAAAAGGAATCACTATGAACTCATAGTGCATGTACCTTATACAAGAAGTAGTCTTGGGGAAATCTTCCTTCTTCACCCTAACTTGGTCATATACTGACCACAGATCCACCTTGGAGAAGTATTTTTCTTCACATATATGATCATACAATTCGTCAATATAGGGAAGGGGATACCTGTTCTTTATTGTGATCTTGTTAAGCTCAAGATAATTGATTAAAAGGCGCATTGACCCATCATTCTTCTTGAAAAAGAAAACTAGTGCACCCTATGTTGAAGCACTTGGGAATATGAAACCTTTATCCAGATTCTACTTTAGTTTTTTCTTTATCATCTCAAGTTTCGCAATAGCCATTCGATATGGAGTCTTGGATAATGGTAACACCCTAGGAATAATCTCGATTGAAAATTAAACATCTCAGCTAAGTGTAAGACTAGAAAATTTATCGAGAAACATATTATTATATTCCCTCACAATGGGAATGTCTTCAAGGATGATCATTTCCTTAGACTTTATCATTTGAGCTAGATATTCTTTCTCATTGGGAAATAATATCCATGCTTGAGAAGATGGTGCTAAAGAAGATTTGTCCTTCTCCTTGCATTTGTATAGAATCTGAGGACGATTCTCAATATGGAGAGTGACTTACTTCTCACAAACATTTATGTTGGATCTATATAGGGAAAGCCAATCCATGCCCATAATTTCATAAAATTCCACCAAAGGGAGTATGACAAGGTTCACTTGTAAATTCATCCCAAAAACATTGATAGGGGAGTAGTTATATACTTGGGATTTATTAATTTCCCCATTTTATATTTTCACTTATATCTCTACTTCCATGCTTTATGGTGGTATTTGAATAGTTATACTAAAATTTTGTGATATAAAGGAATGCATAGAACCAGAATCAAAAGTTATATTCTCACTAGCGTACCTGTCACCACTTCATTATCAATATTCACTTTGGTGGAAGATATAGAAAAGATCTCCCTTTGGGGGTTGGAGGTTGTTGGTTGTCTCTGAAAATCCTTAGCTTGGTGCATTGGTTTGAAAGTTACTCTGGTTCCTTACAGTTTTAGCAATGAACAATATGTTGAGTATTTACCGGAGCATTCCTTTCCTCCATCACAGTAGCAGGTTTCTCTTATCAATAATTATTGTCTAGTATCCCTTCCTTCCCATACATAAATCATTTCCTCATCCCCGTTAGGAAATTTCTAGGTTGTTTCTTTTTTCACCTTTGACAAGTGGGGTGTTGGAATTTTATGGCACCATTATATCTCTCTATCAGACTTCTATAATTAAACTCCACTTCCCACTTATTATCTCTATAATACCCTTGATATTTTCTAATATCCATTTTGACTTTGAGGTCACAACATAAAATTTTCTTATAGCTATCAAAGTCATGGATCTCCAAGTATTTTAATATACTAGGTTTTATCCCACCAAATAATTGGTATACCTTTCATTCAGGGGTAACAACAAATTTAAAGGTGTATTATTCCAGACTTGTGAATTTTTCCTCATATTCCCCAAAAGGATCGTTATCTTTTTTTTAGGGCAAGGAAATCCCTTTCTATTTTAAGTCGGAGGGTGCAGGGAAAATATTTATCGAAAAAAATACAAAAATCCTTCCATCCCATCACCTCGATATCTTCCTCAAGCTTCATATTTTTTATCAATATCTACCATTGATCATTTTCACCCTCCATATGATAAATATCTAAAATAAACTTCTCTTGTTTAGAGCATTGAAGGATGGAGAATATCTTCTCAATGGTGTTGATCCAATTTTCAGTGATTTAGGATCAAATGATCCATTGAAAGTAGGAGGCCTTTGTCGCATGAAGCTCTAGATTTTGGCTTGTTCTATTTTGGGGGTATTTGGATGCTCATACTGATCTAGGTTTCTATTCATATCCTGAGTCAACTAATAGAGTATCTTCATGAAGTTTTTGATTCCTTCTCTCATCGGGTTGGGCATCTCGCTGAGGTAGTCATCACATTTCTCTTCACACTGATTGTTTACCTGATTCCTCTTATTTCTAGACATTGTCTAGAAACCAAATTAAGTATGAGTATATTTAACTTTTAAACACATAAATAAGAATTTAATGACATTAAAGAGATAACTTATAACTTATATATATTTCCTTAACTTATGGATTTCTAGGCTTTAATATTTTTTATCAATGATCTATTTGATACCATATACTCTTATGGGAATTTTTTTACTCCCTTAATAATGGTTCATAATAAGATTATGAATTACCAAAGCATATCCCCTAGGATTTTCAAACCAGGTGCACAGTAAGTCTTGTTGTCGTGAACTAGGTTACCTCGAGTTAAGCCCGGAACACCTTGTTGGAGTTGTTACTCCTAGGTACATTTGTGTCAGAACCATGTCCACTTGTAGTATCCATATAGGGATTTATTTTCTTGATAAAACAATTAATCTATACTAAACAAAATGTAGGGTTATTTTCTTATACTTATTCTTATCCCAAAGTCTTTCGCTATAGTTTTCTAATCCTAATCACAAAAATAACTAAACTTTTCCTTTGATACCAACTATAAACGCCCTTCTCTTTATTATAAATTAATACAGGATTTAATTATATAAAATTACACCGAATACAAAAGAAATATCAAGAAATATAGTGTATTTTTGAATTAGGTACATTTCATTACAACTTTAAACATGAATTACAACATCTTTATTGAAAACTTCTTTAACATGCTTGAGTTTAAAACTGCATTGGATAACCTGGGAAAATACATAAGAAAGGGGTGATCCATAAAGACCAATAGGGGAATAAAAATGGAATATTATGAAGATAATAATACATGTTAGACAAGTAATATCAATGAGGAATAAAATAACATGAATAATAAGTCATGATATAGAACGGTAATCATAACAAGGGAAATGGGGCAAGAACTTAAAAGACTGGATCATAATCATAGGTCAAGGCTAAACTGCCAAGAATTCATGGTGTAAAACAAAATAAAGGAATTAGGCACACCCCATTCCCAACATGATGTATCACGATACTAAACATTACCCAGTGAATTAGAGCACTATATAATTCTAGGCGCACCCGTCACTTTTATTTCATTCTCATTCTTAACTACTCCACATAAATTAAAAACATGGATTTATCCATCATTGTAATTTATTACACATTCAATGAATGTAAAATAAATACATGTAAGTACCCAATAAAAATATATATTTCCATAAAATTTAACACCCTTGATAGTAAATAGGTATGGTATTCACTACACAATTGGTTTTTCATGGAAAGTCATGGTGAAAATTCGGTAGAATAATGGCATCACATAAAATTTTTTAAAATGGGTTGATTAGAGTGAAATGGGTCTATAATTATTTTTACAAAAAGTGTATAGTAATAGAAACATGGATGTAGATGTACACACATATAGAATTAGAAAAATAATGCATATGATAATAAATAGGCTTGAATAAAAAGAGAGAGGAAATGATTCTTATGAACTTTTAGCATGGTAACGGGTGTACATGAAAGGGATTAATGAGATAGAAAGGGACTATAATCATTTATAAATAACAAGGGAACTATAAAGGTGGTAAAAAACATACCCCATCATTAGTAATTGAAAAAAATGGCATAATAAGATAAAGAAACTTGGATAAAGATGAGAAAGGAAAAAACCCTTACTTGAGTGTGTGGATCCAAAAGCCTAAAAAAGGGGCTTCTTGAGAGACTGGGGCCCCTTGGAAGAATTATAGAGAGGGTAGGGTAGATTAAGGACGTGATATAAGGATTTTTACTAAAGAGAGGTGGGATATTGGGTGGGTTTATATAGGAAATGAGAGGGGAATTCTTTAATATTTCACAAACATAGGTTTCAGACTCTATATAATAAAATATTAAAAAGCACAAATCTTCCCATGGTTTTTGTCCATGGTTTTTTTCCAAAGTGGTGAGGTTTTTGTTATTTTATTAGGAAAATGGCTGAACATATTAAAATATTACCCTTGCTTATGTGGAGGTGAGTCACTCTTTTAAATAAATGAATTTAAAATCATATAATATATTATATACTTTGGAGGATTCATAAAGGTATTATAAAATTAATCAAATTATTTTAAGGGTAAGACATATAGTTTTTTGAGGATACACATTATACTATTTATTACATTATTTTTATGTCATTATGATGTTATAAAACACACCATATATTTATACAATATTTAATTTTTTAACTAAAAATTTGACTGTCTCGAAATATTATAAAAAATTAACCATTGGATAATTTTAATGTTATGATTATAAAAATAATTTTTATTTTATCTAAATAATATTATAATTATGTGAATTTTTTACTTTTAAAAATAATGACTGATATTTATTGAAAATGATGAGTTTTTGGAAATAACAGTTTTTGATCCCTAATAAAACATTATATTTGACTTCATAAAAAGTATATGATCATTAATATTTAATAAAAATAATTTAATAATAATATTTAATAAAAAAGTATTTATTTAAAAAATATATTGATTCATCAAAATGAATTCCTTGATTTAACTGAATAATACCCAAAAATATTATTCATCTTTCATAGTATCAAAATAAAAAAAAAATCATTATTTTCTACAAATTAATGTATATAATAAATTTGATAGGGTCTTGATACATATCCCTTCAATACACCAGCATAAACTCTAAGATTAAGGTGTGTGATGGAGAAACTTTCATGGTGTTTTTCGGTAAACATGGCTTGGGTCATGATCCCGATTAGCTTGAACTTATCCCATAAACGGTTTCACTCATGCTTATGTTGTTGAACCTAATCTTGGGATTGGTCAAGGGAAAATCCTAGAGATGTTATCTCTCTAATAAGCTCTAATAAATGGGATTCATAAGGCATGATTCTACTGGTTGAGGCCATCACTTCCTTTGTCTGCATGAATTAGATTTAAATCCCTATATTTATACTAATCATGTGATCAATGTTTAACGACTATATTATCAATGGTAAAGATTCTTAATGGTCTTTTAAGTACAATTAGATATAATAAAACAAAATAAGTGCATGTTTTTTTTATAACCATATTATATAATAAAACATTAAATCATAAGGTGGTTTTATTTATAACAGTTCAGGTCATTACATCAGGCGCAAGCTCTTTAGAGAGTCAGTGATGAATGGAAATTAATGACCATATTTTATGAATTGTGTCTGTAGTATCATGATAATCATGAGAAGACTTTTTTATAGCCTTAGTAGTTACCTTTACACTCATTAATAGGGTCAAGAGAAGGTATTTTTCAAATCCTGAAGGTTTTGTACTATGGGAAAGTATCTCTGGTGATGGTCTACCTCCAAATCTATCTATCGATGGAGAAAACATCCTATGTATACATGGGTGTATATGGGTTCATGATGACATGTGATAGGATCTGATGCGAGAGTCCCATGAATCTTAGTGGGTGTACACCTAGTTATGTCTAAGATCTATCATGATATGAGTCTCTAGTATTGTTGGCCTAGGATAAAACATTATATCATAGGTTTTATCACAAGGTGTTCCACATTTTAGTAGGTGAAGTTGGAAAATTAGTAGCCTGCTAGATTATTACAGTTGTTACGATTTCTAGAATGGAAATGGGATGGCGTCATGATGGATTTTTTGGTTAGCTTACTGAGGTTTCTTCAAGGTAGAAATGTTGTTTGGGTAGTCTTGGTTCGACTGATGAAGGAATCCCACATCCTTCACATCCATGAGACTTTCTCAGTTGATGAGCTCATAAGGCTATAGGTTCATAAGATTATACACCTTCACGGGGTCCCTCAAACCATCATTCACTACTGGAATTCTACCCTTTACCAACGGTTTAGAACCATTGGTAAAGGCTGGGAAAACGTTGGTATATTATATACCAACAGTTTCCCAAACCATGGCCAAGTAAGCCGTTTGTATAGGTTTATACCAACGGTTCTATGTAAACAATTGTAATATGTGTTAATGTAAGAGATATACCAACAGTTTCACAAACTGTTGGTATATGTTACCCTTATACCAACGGTTTAGAACTGTTGGTATATAGTGTACAATACATATCCAAAGGATATACCAACGGTTTTGAAAACCATTTATAGAAGTTTATACCAACAGTTATAACAAAACCATTGGTATAATATACATCAAAAGGCTATAACAACTGTTTTGAAAACTGTTGGTATACATATGCTGCAGCTCCACAGCAGCACAGCCAGCAGCCACCTCCAACCTAAAACTCTCCATGACCTGCAAGAACACATACACCCAGAATCCAAAAGGCTACATGGGATGTTTAAAATTCATCCAGAATTCAGAAATTTAGAAATTGAAAATTAATTCCTCACTCAAACAACAACACTAGAGAAAAATACAGAATCCAATACATCCACAATCCAATACATCTAGAATTGAAATGCAATAACACACATAACACCAATACAAAATTAAAATCCAATACATCCTGAATCCAATACACATAATTGTATTCAAAATTTATAATTCATTACCAATACAGCCAAAATCCAATACATCCAGAATTTAGAAATTTATAATCGAAAAGTAATAACACCCATAACATTATTAAAAATTTAGAATTCACTCCTCACTCAAACCACAACACTAATACACACAAGAGAAAAAACCTACATGTTATAGGAAGTGCATGGGATGTTTACTCACAGTCTTGGGTTGACTATCTTAAAACCAATAGAAAAACATGTGTAGAGTGGACAAGGATCATGATACCCATAAGATAGACAATGGTAGTGGTCATGTTCTTAGACCTAGAATGAGTTATAGGAAGTGCATGGGATGTTTATATTCCTTTAATGACTATGTATCCATGTATAAATGGTTCCTGATGTGTTAGTGGGAAACATTGGCCAATCTCGATATATGAGATGGGTTACCAGAATAGCCAACATGTTTTTCATAGACCTATCAATTGGAATAAGGGGGTATGTGAATAATTTTAATTTGGTCTCTTGGGTGTGATGTGAGATGAATCTTCATTTTGGGTAGTGGTTATGAATATTCAATTATGTATTTGGTATTGGGTTCCCAAAGGGACTATGGTTTGGTCCTAGAACCCACTATTTGAGGGCGGTATTGGCATATTAAATGTCATGTGTTTTAGAATAGGGGTAGGAGTTCCTCACATGAGAAGTGGATTGTGTGAGGTTGAACCATGGATCCTTGCACTGAAGTATCAACACAATCTGAATACGTTTGGTTGGTTTTCCGTAAGCAAGTTGTTGTTTTCACATAAAATCTAGTCCATTTCAAATTAAAGTGAGACAGTTTGAGTGTTACCAGATACACCATGCCTCAGATTGAGGTGAGGTTGACTCGTACAGATCACAAATTTACCATGTATAGTTTTTATAAAGTATCAACATAATCTGAATGCGTTTGGTTGGTTTTCCATATGCCAGTTATTGTTTTCACTTAAAATGTTGTCCATTTCAAATAAAAGTGAGACACTTTGAGTGGTACTGGACACACCATGCCTCGGATTGAGATAGATTTGACTCATACATGTCACAAATGACTCATGGATCCTTGTTCTAAAGTATTAACACAATCAGAATAGGTTTGGTCGGTTTTCTGAATGTTTGTTGTTTTTACTTAAAACTGTGTCCATTTTAAACAAAAGAGAGACACTTTGAGTGATACTGGCAACACCGTGTCTCAGATTGAGGCAGGGTTGACTCATACACATCAAAAATTACCCATGGATAATTTTCCTAAATTATCAATACAATCAGAAAGAATTTGGTCGATTTTCCGTACGCAAGTTATTATTTTCACTTAAAATCCTGTCCATTTCAAATAAAAGTGAGATAGTTTGAGTGGTACCGGACACACCATGCCCCATATTGAGGTGGGGTTGACTCTTACACATCAAAAATGACTCATGGATCATTTTCCTAAAGTATCAATATAATCTGAATGTGTTTGGTTGGTTTTTCATATGCAAGTTGCTGTTTTCACTTAAAATCTTGTTCATTTCAAATAAAAGTGAGACAGTTTTAGTGGTACCATCCACACAATGCCTCGGATTGAGGTGGGGTTGACTCGTACACATCAAAAATGACCCATGTATTTTTTTCCTAAAGTATCAATAAAATCTAAATGAGTTTGGTTAGTTTTTCGTTTGCAGGTTGTTGTTTTCACTTAAAATCCAGTCCATTTCAAATAAAAGTGAGACAGTTTGAGTGGTACCAGCCACACCATGCCTCATATTGAGGCAGGGTTGACTAGTACACATCAAAAATTACCCATGGATTATTTTCCTGAAGTATCAACTGAATATAAATGTGTTTGGTCAATTTTCCGTATGCAAGTTGTTGTTTTCACTTAAAATCTTGTCCATTTCAAATAAAAGTGAGACAGTTTCAGTGGTACCGACCACACCATGCCTTAGATTGAGGCGGGGTTGATTCATATATGTCACAAATGACCCATGGATTTTTTTCCTAAAGTATCAACAGAATCTGAATTCGGTTGGTTGGTTTTCTGTATGTCAGTTGTTGTTTTCACTTAAAATATTGTCCAATTCAAATAAAAGTAAGACACTTTGAGTGGTACCGGCCACACCGTACCTCGGATTAAGGCGTAGTTGACTCATACACGTCAAAAATGAACCATGAATCCTTTTTATAAAGTATAAACACAATCTGAATATGATTGGTCACTTTTCCGTATGCCAGTTGTTTTTACTTAAAAGGGTGTCCATTTTAAACAAAAGAAAGACACTTTGAGTGATATCGGCCACACCATGCCTCGGATTGAGGCAAGTTTGACTCATACACGTCACATATGACCAATGTATCATTTTCCTAAAGTATCAACACAATCCTAATGTGTTTGGTCGGTTTTCCATATGCCAGTTGTTTTCACTTAAAATGTTGTCCATTTCAAATAAAGGTGAGACACTTTTAGTGGTACCGGCCACATCGTGCCTCATATTGAGTCTATGTTGACTCGTACAGATCATAAATGACCCATGGATCCTTGTTATAAAGTATCAACACAATCAGAATATGTTTGGTCGGTTTTCCTTATGTCTGTTGTTTTTACTTAAAACAGTGTCCATTTTAAACAAAAGAGAGACACTTTGAGTAATACCGGCCACATCGTGCCTTAGATTGAGGCAGGGTTGACTCGTACACATCAAGAATGACCCATGGATTGTTTTTCTGATGTATCAGTACAATAATAAAGCATTTGGTCAGTTTTCCATATGCAAGTTGCTATTTTCACTTAAAATCATGTCCATTTCAAATAAAAGTGTGCCAGTTTGAGTGGTACCAGCCACACTGTGCCTTGGATTGAGGCGGGGTTGATGTGTACATGTCACAAATGACCCATGGATTGTTTTACTAAATTATAAATAGAATATGAAAGTGTTTCGTCAGTTTTTCATATGCAAGTTGTTTTTTTCACTTAAAATCTTGTTCATTTCAAATAAAAGTGAGACAGTTTGAGTGGTACCAGTCACACCATGCCTCGGATTGAGGCGGGGTTGACTCTTACACATCAAAAATGACCCATGGATCGTATTCCTAAAGTATCAATAGAATCCGAATGTGTTTGGTCGGTTTTCCGTATGCTAGTTGTTGTGTTCACTTAAAATGTTGTCCAATTAAAATAAAAGTGAGACACTTTGTTCTAAAGTATAAACATAGTCCAAATACGTTTGGTCAGTTTTCTATATGCCAGTTGTTTTTACTTAAAAGGGTGGGGGCCTGTTCGGGAGGGCTGTTCGGGGGGCTATCTAGGGGGCTATTTGGGGGGTTGTTCGAGGGCTGTCCAGAGTCCAGGGAGGAGGGTGGGGGGTTGTCCGGGGGCTGTCTCCAGGGAGGAGGGTGGGGTGGCTGTCAGGGCGGCTGTCTTGGGGGTTATCCAGGGGGCTGTCCGAGGGATGTTCGGGGTCCAGGGAGGAGGGTGGGGGGCTGTCCAGGGTCCAGGGAGGAGGGGGCTGTCTGGGGTCTAGGGAAGAGGGTGGGGGCTATCCAGGTGGCTGACTGGGGTCCAGGTAGGAGAGTGGGGGTTGTCCAGGGTCCAGGGAGGAGGAGGGTTGTCCGAGGTCCCGGGAGGTGGGTGGGGGGCTGTCGGGGGGGGCTGTCATGGGGGTTGTTTAGGGTCCAGAGAGGAGGGTGGGGGGATGTCAGGGGGGCTGTCCGGGGGGGGCAGTCTGGGGGTTTTCTGGGATCCATGGAGGAGGGTGTGGGGCTGTCCGGGGTCCAGGGAGGAGGGTGGGAGGGGTAGGTTCTAATTGGGTATGCCGACCAGATTGTCTAGCTTCCGTACCCCCCCCCCCCCCCCTCATACGAACACCCCCGAGTACTGGGACAAATACTAGGTTTCTCATCAAATAACTATCACCTAATAAAGGTATCCTAGAAAAATGTTTACAAAATTAATCACATGACATTATATATTATATAAATAAATATATTTGAAATAAAATACTCACTACAGGCACTAGTGGTGGAATGACCATCTCAACCATGCGAAGACTATTGTCTGTAATCTGTTTTCGTCACCTCTCATCAATTGGTTTCATTTTCCTACATTTGAAAAAAAAATATGTAAGTAAATAGAAAAGGATAACTAATGTGTAACCCAAAAACAAAATAAATTAGAAGGAATAGGGGGATTCATAGATAATTTAACTAACCATTGTTTTAGGTGAGCTTGAACAAATATATAATGAAGTCAATAAATCGTACAATATGTAATAAATGAATTTAATTTTTAGTAGGATGATTATTTACTAAGTGTCATCAGTCTATTAAAATCATGGAACATTGATTATACCAGATTCATAAGTGGTGAAGAATTTGTCAAAATTAAGGAAAAATTTAATTTC